>JAOTQQ010000079.1:21224163-21372121 GCA_026546715.1 Gallinago undulata
GCGGGGACTGGGACCAGCGGGCGCGGTGAAAAGCCTGCTGTCGTTTGTGCTATTTGCGGTTCTGTCCCGAGTGAAACCAGACTGGGACTGGGGGGCAGCCTTGCTCCATTACACTCTGATGCTAGAACTTGTTTCCAGTGTCTGGTTTATTCACGGAACATGCTTGGGGTAACTTAGTCGTAAGTTTTGTAACGTTCCTGAATTAATTCCCTAAACCTGAATTCTCTCATGAATGTGGAGCTTTTTACCTATTTTTATGATGATTTAATTAAATTTTTATGATTTATCTATCGCAAAGATGCAGAGGTAATTGCAGTCCTTTTTGGTATGAACAAAACCCAGTAGAGCAGCCCTGCTTGTGTCCAGTCAAATACTTGCTATAAGCCTTTTGTCATGGTGAATATCCTCCTTACAACCGTGTGCCTAATTTTTCTCAAATTGGGTGTATTGGCTCTGGATAACCACTGGTTTATGATCCCAGGTACCAGCCTGAAATCATTAATTACTCTTCTCTCTCCCCTCCTGTCCCCAGCCACTGGAGCCAAAGCAGTCTGAACTGAGACCACCAAATAGTAGTTGCATTATTGCTACCCACGAACTGCAACTGCTGGTGGGTAGCACTGATACCCAGTTGCATTTCTGTCTCATTTGACTCTGACACCTGTTCTTTAGATTTCAATTTCCTCAGCATTAGTCCTAAAACTTATTATTAGACCACTGCTTCTTATCTGTTTCAGACTTAAATGTACCAAGGTTGGGCTGGTTCAAGGATGGTTACCTAGCCACATATAAATTTGGGCATTATGGAGCCTGTACCTTATGTTTTTTTTTAATTAGGACCATTTCTGCCTTTTTCCCTGTCAGACCTTAAACCTAGCCGAGTGAATGCTGCCAGTATAAAGTTTAAATGTTGCCCCTGACATCACTAGCCTTTACATGAGCTCATAACTTTGTGAATACACAATTTTCCCAGCCTCTGGAGTTTCACAAATACATCTAAACAAATCCTGAATTCTAATCTGTCGTCTTTTGGTGGGGTCTTCTGTCTGGTCTCTTCTGGATCCTTTTATTAACATAAATAATAGGCTTACCCCACAGTAGCTGGCACTAGCTCTAAAATGTTAAATATCTTTTTTCATCAGTGAGGTTTTTCTAGATTTCATTAGCTGTATTCCTTTTAGACTTTAACAGCTAAAGACTAAATATAGCCTGTGACATTTACTGGCACAGTCTGTACCTTAACTGATCTTTTTTCTGACTGATTTGGGAGTCCTTTCTCAGAATTTTGTAGAGACATAAACTTACAGTATAACCTATCCTCAATCTTACTTTCACACTACAGACTCTCTCCACAATCAGTTTACCAACTGCATGTTTAAATGAAGCATGGTGATTTTAGCAGGTACTAGTTCTCTGTTCAAACTGACATTTCTTATGAACCACAAACAGAAATGTGGCCTCATGACCCAAACTAGCACAGGTCATATGCTTCTTAAATCCTCTGTTAGGTCTGATTCAAGAGGCTCCATAGCCAGAAATGCTGGCCCCTAACCTTACCATAACTCTAGCCCGGACACTTGGTCTGAAGTGTTTTTTTTCTAAATGTCTGTCATATCAAGCCACGGGGTAGTCAGGGATGGAAGAAAGTTTCACCAACCATTTACCCTGTTTCTAGCACTATGAGCTTTGCTGAAGACAATGTAATTGTAGCACATACTCCTTTTCTGCATTTTCCAGCTCTTCATGGGTATCTTTGGCTATATTTAAGGTTCCGAGTTGTACAATGACAACAGCAGGGTGACAGTTGACCTGCAATCAAACTGAAGGGCAGCTTATTGCCAACAAAGATCTGTTACTTTATTTTTCCACTAGCTCAAAGTCCATATTGGGCTATTCCAGTGCTGGATTAAGGGCTAGTTGAGAGCTATAGTTTAGGATTGGAGAGCTACAACTGTTTAGGTAGAAACTGTTAAGGCAACATCAAATTGAAGAGCTGGTCCTAATAATCAGCTACGTCTCTTGGCAGGTTTCTATCTTCACTGGGCTATGGTTGGCATGGGGCTAGTTTCAGGAACTAGAGAATGGCAAGAAATAAGGCACTGTTCTTACTGGAAAGGGAACAAAAAAATGCAATGGAGATTGCAATTTTGCCCTTGTGGATCCAGACTCCTGTGGTGATGTGCTCTCCCTGGTTTTCCCTGACTTCTCTCCCCACCCCGGCTCCTGCTCAGGCCATGGCCATCAGTTGCAATAAGTTGCACCTGGAGTTTGAGGGATGGCTGGCAACACAGCCAAAACACTGTCTGGAGTGGGCACCTAGGTATTTTGTTCCCACGAGAATATGACTAGGTCAATTATCTTAGTGTACAAATAGTGGACAGCCCAAGAGCCCTTTGAGCTCTCCTGTGTGGCAGTGGGCTGCACACCAGGATCTCCCCTTTTGTGAGGACGCTTAAGTTGCTTAAGTTTCTACTCCTCGAGGTTGAGAGATTCCGTGCTACAACAGATTCTTGGTAAGTGACTAATAGCATGCTAAACTTTGAAATCTTAGCTAAGTGATATAAAGGGTTGATTGTGCATATATAATCCTTTAGATGTAAACCATTGACAAAGTCTGGGACTAGGATTGGATCCAGCCGCACCTAGACTCCTCTCTGAGAAGGAGTTTAGAAAGCAAGGGGGTCCTTTCTGAACCTTGTGACTCAAAGGGAGGGTCTCCCTGACAGCTTGTCTGACCCTTTCCTCTATGCATTAAATAATAGAGTGTACCTTGGCATTGAGTCTTGTAAAACACTGTTTTTTACTACTGATTTTGTTAAATCACTGTTTCACCTTAATAAATATTTCTCTACTTCTCTCTTACCAATGAAGTTAATTTTCGCTTGCAGTTTATGGAACTTGAAGGTTTTTTATTCACTCTAAGTTAAGCTCTAAGTTAAGCTCTAGGTTTCTTGTAATTTCTAAAAAGTAAGCTCTTCGTTCTTATGATAACTAGAATTCCTTAAATGTGACTTTTTCATGAACATACTAGAATTGTATTCCAGACATTGTGTAATTTACAGAGTTGCACATACAAACACACACAAATGCAAACTAGTATTAAAGTCTGGCAGTTATGGGTAAATTGCAAGCACAAGGTTTTTTTGTTTCCTGTGTGTGTATAATTCACTTTATAACAAGGAATAATGACAGTGTAGTAACTGGGAAAGATTAGATTAGATTACTAAAGTGGCAGAACCAAGAGAAAACAGCTGGTTCTTGTTAGCATTCGCTAAACCTTTACTGGTTAGTGCAGCCCGAAAGAAGCCTGACCTTAACTAGGGCTGCCTGGGTCCAATGAGGAATGCTTGAGAGAATAAAATATGGAAAGAAAGGAAGAGCTTCTTGAAAGATTCTTCTCTGAATCTAAAATTAACATGTATCTTTTCAGTGTTCCATTTGGAAAATATTCATACCTAAGAAAATAGCTGTAAGTTGCTGTGCACAGTGTCTACTTGTGAACTTACTAAATTGGTAGTTAATCCTTGTAGCTGGTCCAGTGCCAATGAAAACACTGAGGTGGAAACTAATGTTATTGTTCAATTAACTAAGCATAATGTACCAGAAAGTTAGGCCCTGTACATAGACCTCCATTAACAGTGTTTTAGAAAATGTTTGCTTTGATGGCTTTTCCTTCCCTTGCAAACATTTGCTTAACAACATCTGATATCTCTTATGTAATATTTGCTCTAATATGTAGGTGTAAAGTAGCTGTAAACATTTTATCCTCCCTTCAGTGGATCATCAGCATGATTCTTGTTTCTACATTATTACCAAGAATATATAAAGTTTTGGATAGTTTCTGGGTTTGTATGTCTTGGAAAATAAAATATCAATAAATTAAAAACTCTTTATGTGAACAGATAGCATTTTAAAGGTTTTTGCTTTACACTGAAAACTCATATGATCATGTGAAGGTCAAACCTTGGTTTTATAATATCAGAACAAGACAAAGCTTTGATTTAAAAACTTAACTGCATACACATTCTGACCATTTTGTACATATTTCTAGTTTTCCTCACAATTCCACATACTATTTTGTATATTATCTCAAGTGACTTTGAAATGCTGAGCACAGTACAGAAGCATTTTGCAGTGCTTTGCATAGGAAAAGAGAGGAAAAAAAATTATTGAGGAAGTATTTCTCCTCTGTTATTTTAAACAAGTTATTTGAAAGAGATGTTTCTAAGCAAGAAGTTCTTTGTAAAGAACTGGGAGAAGGAAAATTAGTTCTATTAGTTCATTTATATGACAGTTCCCTTGTTGGACACCCTGAAAAACTATAAGCTCTATGGCTTAGCAAGAAACAAACATCCCCAAATATTTGCAGCTTAAAAGCTAGGAAGTATTTATTGTTGAAATATCCTGAGATTTTGGTTTTGGAAGGGTTTTCCTTGAAATCGGGTGATACCAGTTGAAGTGAGTAATAGAAAAATATTGCAGTAGTTATTTGGGAACAGTGCGTAGCGTTTTAAATCTTTTTTTAATTTTAAGGTTTTCTACATGGCTCAATGCAACTGGTAGGAATAAACATACAGGATTTAAATCTGCTAAAAAGTTTCTAAAACCCAGACTATTAATAGCAAAAGTAAATTTGAGATTGTGTCAGGAAGATAGGTCTTCTGAGTCCATTTAATTGTCATGCCAAATTTGTTGAATCTTCTTAATGTTTCCGCATGACTTCCCTGACCACACATCATAAAGCCCTGTTAAGCTGTTAAGTCTCTTTTCAGCAAAAACAGTTAATTAGTTCATCTCTTTGTCTCCACAGCTTGTATGGTTTAGCTTTAAGTGCCATGCAAAAAGCAGGAGGGCAGTGCATAGTGCATATATACAGCTGCTTTTGCTTTCTGATTTGAATTGTTTCAGATACATAGATAATGTCTAATAGAAGATATGAATATAAGAATCTGCATAAAGAACTGCTGTGATGATATCAGATGATGTTATCATCAGACTTCCGGTATTCATTGAACCTCTTGTGGAAAAAAAGTTTCTCATGTGGCCATCTCACAAATGAACATAATCTTTTCTGCTACAGCTATTAGTACTAATATTGATAGATCTGATGTGCTGATACATTATTTGCTGTATACTCTTAAAATGCTGCTTTCTGGCAGAATCCCAGTATCCTCCTGGCTGTTTGCCCTGGAGAACCCAAGCGCTTCACTTGGGAATGCTTCAGGGAAATGCTCTTCCCAGCCTTGCTCTGGTTTGCGAAGCAGGGCTCGTTCCTGCCAGGCTGGGCAGCAGGAAGGGGCTGTGGCAGGGCAGGCTGCCGCTCCTCTGGCAGAGGTAAGCTATACGTGAGAATGGTGATACTGGGTGAGATGGCTCAGAGGCTAAGCTTCATCTGCATCGTGCCCTGGATTAACATGGCCTCTTCCATGAGGGAAACAATTGTTTTTCAGTGCTTTGGGAATACTGCTGCTTTAAAAATTAATGTAAAGCTCAACAGTATTGTTGATGGTTGTATTTTCCATGACTGAAAATGTGGTGTGCAAAGTATTAGACGGAGCATGGTAGCCAAATTCTATTTCAAAGTGAAATGTACAGCTTTAGTGACAGTTCTGCAAAGACAGATTATTTGTGTATTCTTTCTGTCCTTTATATGGGCAACACTTAATGAAGTATACACATTGCTAATGTCCATCCTGCAGAGAAATGAACTGTGAAAAAATTCAAGCAAACATGTTCCAACTGTTCGTAGAAAGGATTGCATAAGTCACACATTGTGTTTCCACAAAACTTTCCCCATAATTTGCTGCTGCTCAGCATGTACTTCACTTAGTTTCCTCCAATTAAAATTTGCAAACAGAAAAGCTTTCCAGTGCTAACAGACCCATGGGCTTTTCCCGGAGATTTGGAGCCACGTGTTCCAGGAATGGCTGGGTACACCACGCCGATACAATATAAAGGCAACGTCAATCACCTTCTCACACTTTTTTAATAGCTCCCCTTCATGATTCTCATTCTCCATCACTAGAAACTTAAGATTAAAGGAACCTTACTGTATTTCAATACAGTTTAAGCCATTAAGATGGATCTCCTTCATAGCAATGGCGTGCTTATCATTCAGCATTTACAGAGGGACTACAGGGCTTACCAGGATTTCCTTAATTTTATGTCACATGTTGGCGATCCCCGGAATATATTTTCAATTTATTTTCCTCTTTGGTTTCAGCTAAACCAAGTGGTTGGTACTAAAATGATATGGGTGGCAGTCATTGGTGATTGGTTCAACCTCATATTTAAATGGTAAGAAGTTGGATTTATTTTAAAATTTGGTATTTTTAATGATGGTTACTATATGTGCCTCAAGTTTAGAAAACTTTATGTGAATAATGTACTAGTAGACTTTCCCCTGTAATTATAAAACAGGAATTCACAATTAAGATATTTAAGATATGTTTGAAATAACATTTTGATAAGAAGAACCTATAGAACTGTTACAGAATAATTCTGGCAGTATAGCTCTTCATATTAATTGTAAGATTATCATGTTTTGCTGAGGCCTTCTTACATAAGAATCTTTTTATTGTATTTCTGCTTCATTTTATGTTATTTTTTTGTCAGGATTTTATTTGGCCATCGCCCATACTGGTGGGTGCAAGAAACAATGATTTATCCCAATCATTCAAGCCCATGCCTTGAGCAGTTTCCTATAACATGTGAAACTGGACCAGGTAAGAAATGTTGGAGATTACATTGGGGCATTTAATAGAGATAGTGGCTTTTGAGGGAGAGAGGATGTGACTTATGAAGATCTTGTATGATATACAAATCTCAGACCTCATGTTTAAAATAGCACCAAAACACAGGAAAAAAATCAGGAAGAAATGTGATAGGTGTTTGATTGCTGTAGGACAAGAATGCTTACTTCATTCCATTTAAACAGTGCAAGGGAAGGGGATTTGCTTTAAAAATAATTCCTACTAGAATGAACCAGAGTATTGGAAAGGAATTTTCTCAAAATTCGTGTCACAAGTTCAGAAAGAGTGATTCACCTGCTTTGTGACGTCCCTTTTTGGAACAGTTGCAGTGCCAATGACATCTGCTTGGGGAGAGGAATTCCACATTGTTTAAGAGTGTTCCAAAACAAAACAGGGGGCTGTTGAGTTTGAGGGCTTGTGCACTATTGCAAGAATTATTCAAACCACAAAAACTAGTAGGTGGTTCAGTGTAAATAACAATAGTATCAACAATTGATCACGTAATGTATGGAAATGGACATACATTGGTGGAAAATGCAACACCCTCTTCCCAGAACCAGACACTGGTGCTGAACGTGTGTGGGAGGTGTGTGTGTACAAATATATGGGGAGAAAAAAGTCTTTAAAAATGTACCTTTTCAATGTATTTTCACTTTTTTATGTCTCATTGTCTTCTCTGTGGAACTCAAATACCATACTGCTAAAGTTAAATGAGCTTGTGCGACTCGAATATGTGAAATAAGGTAAACTTAGTTGGAGCTGTCAGTATTTAGTTTAATTCACTGTACAAGAAAATACTCTCTGTGGAAATTAATGTGCATTGTGACTCATCAATGCCACTGCAAGCTTTTAAGTGGTTTGCAGCGCTGTATTTTGTGAACAGTATCCTGCATTAGATCCCACTGTAATTTTGAATGAAAAGCTTAAGCCCTTGTATCAGGCAGGGTTTAATAATGCCTGATGTATATGTGATCTGCTGGCTGTGTCAAGTGAATTCATTTGGGACATAGCCCAAAGTATTAAGGTCCTTCAGATCTTTTCAAAAGCCTTCAGAACTGAGCCCATTCAGCACCATGGAATTCCGAGCACTGGCTAAGGACTAGTCAGTGTGTTTCATTTTGATTCATTGAACTAGAAGGCCTTTCTTCCTCATACTTTCTTCCTGAAGTAACAAGTCATTCCTATTTCTGTCCAGTGCGTACCACTGTCATATTGATTCCTTATTTGCACCTATAATGACCACATTCTCTCCAAGCTCGCCCTTGACCATTGGCAACATCTGTCACCCACCAGTTCCTCATTCCAAAAGGACTGCAGCTGTTAGGTGCACACAGTTGTTGTGTGAGCTTACATGGTACTTCACACACTTTTTAAATAAGCAATTTATATGAAAAGGTTAGAGAGGCAGCCACAGACATGATAAGGGCGTATCCAAATCTGCCAGGGAAATGCGTCCAAATATTTCTCGGGTAGCCTGAAGCCCAAACTCTGCGGCTCAACAAAAGGGAAAGATGAGGCAACTGTTTATACGATTACATGGCAAGTAATCTAGAGCCTGAATTTGGTTTGTACTTCTGGAATGAACTGAACTAATACCCTGCAGCCATCTTTTCTTTGGAATTTGTGAGGTTTTAAGAACATAAACCTTAAGCTGGGGTTTATACTGTTTCTAGTTGGTAATTTGCAGATGAACTATACAACATTTTTCTTAGATGACATTTTCCTAGATTACAACAAAGAGAAGCTTTCCCAACATGGATGCACAACAGTATGGTTTCCTTATCAGTGACATTTTCTCTGTTGTGAGGTTTAGAAGTGTACATCTGTTACAAAGTTAATGAAAGAGTTGGTAACGTGACTCCTAAAGATACTGCAAGCAGAATATTGAAAATGAGTGCAGGGAGCCAGAAATCATTGTGCTTGTCCTCCCTAGACATTCCTGATTTGCTGCTTCACTGTAAATCCTTTTACTTTGCAAACTACTATATAGTGCTGGGTCATAACACATTCTTCAGCCAAAATGATTTCTTCTGCCAGAGAAATAACCCTGTCCCTTTTAATTCTCTTTTGTCTCCACAGAAAGGCAAACTGCAAAAGTCTGGTATAGACAATTTTCAATGATCTATTTTTCTCACCGTCCCTATTTCAATTTCTTGAATGTATACCTGGTGAACAGAGAAAAGAGGTGGCAGAGTAATTTTAGGAATTTCTCTTGTATTGTGCCAGCATACTTTGGTGATTTTCACAGCTGTAGGATTTTAAGCTTGAATATTTCCTTTTTGTTTTTCCTAGGAAGTCCATCTGGACATGCCATGGGATCTTCTTGCGTCTGGTATGTAATGGTCACAGCAGCACTTAGCTACACAGTTAGATGGAAAGATAAATCAGCAGTTACCCTTCACAGGTCAGTGTCTTTCCATTATTCTAACTCATACAGATATTTCTTTATATACACACTATGTTTTTAATGGTCTTATTTTAACCAAATAAGTCTGTTTTGTCCAGTTTGTAAAAAAAAAAAAACCAAAACCCCAAACTTTTATTACGGTCTACTTCAGATAAAGAAAAAGAAAATTAAGAGGATTTATCTATTTGTGTAGGTTGGTGTTCATTAACTTGCAGTCATTGCATACAATATCTCTGAATCAGCTCCTATTTAAGGTCATGTCAGATCTTCAGTGTTGGAAATACTGAATTCTGTTAATTGTCTTTACGTGTTGGATCTTTTGGATAGTACATAGATTTACTGCTTTGATAGTAGTCCTTCTTACCGTATTTTACTGCAAATGTGCATAATGTTGGCAAAGTTCAGTGGAACATGTTACTCAGCTCTGTGGGGAAGTCTTATAATTGCTTTGGTGGCTGTCCTTTCCAAGCCTGACAAGGTTATTCCCACATTATGTGAATTTTCTTACTGACTAAATGAATTTTGCATTTAAGTATGACTTTATAATGAGAACTATGTTCAAGGGACTGGCTGTAATTGCCATTGATGATTTTCATCACTAAACCCATGGTAGTTTCTTGGACCTGAAACTAGTGGGGTCTGTTCCTGCAGCCCTAGATGTGGCTGCAAGAGCAACCGCTCTTGCTAATGTTTTAATACTGACTTCCAGTTTTTAATCATCTGGTTCTAAACTTCTCTACTTGTAAACTTCTGCTTGGTAAAAATAGGAGCCTGACATGAGGGGGTCTGGTGTAAATTATTTGTCTTAATTTTTAAGTATCTGCCTTTTCCCTCTTAGATTGACATGGTCATTCCTCTGGAGTATTTTTTGGATTATCCAGATCATTGTGTGCATCTCAAGAGTATTCATAGCAACACATTTCCCTCATCAAGTTATTCTTGGAGTATTTGCTGGTAATGCCGCTATTTTTTCTTTTATTTTTCAACATACATGTTAAAATATGAAAAAAAAAGTATGAGAAATGGCAAGAGATTTTTAGTAGTGCTGCTCAGCTTGCAGCTCTAATGGTGCTCTGCACTCTGGAAGACCAAAGATTTGATGATAGTCTAAAGGTAAAACTTGCAGGGTAGTATCTGCTGTCTTTGTAAATCACTAAAAGTGAGCCCTTTCCCGTGTGCCAGTTGATACTGACTGCATTATATCCACACTGCGCAGACTAGTGCTATCTGGTTGGGACTGGCTGCATCTGATCTTTACCTTTGCTGCCAGCGTGGAGGGGATCAGAAAGGAAGTTGCTCCTGTGCGGCCCTGACCTTTCCTCTCAGGAGGAAGCTATTTGTTTCCCTTCAAATAGTGTCCAGGTGCAAACTACCATGTGTGCAGTGTGGACAAGCACGGGGCAAAACAGAGAAAAAGGGAAATTAGCACTCCCCAGGGTGATTTAAGAAGCTAAGTAGATTTTTTGGAATTACTTGAACATGTTTCAAACTGGTATTTTGGGAGTTCAAACTATGAACAGTCTCTAGTAGCTATCGTGATCTGAAGGAGCAAAGAGTGGGAGCTGTCTGTTCCCGTTCCCCTTCATGGATGCAGAGCAGCCTGTGCAGCACTGGCTTGCAGTCCAGATCTCCCTTTTCACAACCAGGATAAACTGAGTAAGAAAGAAGATAAGTGTATTCTGTGTCTTTTTGCTCAACGCTCAAAGCCTGGGTGGGAACTGGTATTGAATTCGGCATTGCTGTGTCTTTGAGTGAGAGTCTCTTGTGGAAAAGGAATGTTCTAGTTTACATCTAATATTTGATGAATTGTCATCTGGGAGATGCACGCAGGTCTAAGGCACACCTCACATTGAAAACATGCAGTGCTTGGTATTGAATTTCCTTTTTTCCAAATTAGCAGTATTGAGCAGGAGAAAAGGTTTTGTAATGTACTACGGAAGTAGTAAATAAAAAGTACATGCATATATTCTTCTGTCTTCAAAAGTCAAATTCTGCAGGGGCATAGTAAAAAGCACTTCTTCAAAATACGAGTATGTTGTTCCCTGTAACTCTGAGTTTCTAATCCACAGGCATTCTTGTGGCAGAAGCATTTGAGCACACCCCTGCTATTCAGACAGCAAGCTTGAGAATGTACATCAAGACAAACTTGTTTCTTTTCGTCTTTGCCCTTGGCTTTTATCTAGTCCTCAAGCTTCTTGATATTGACTTGCTATGGTCTGTTCCAAAGGCCAAGAAGTGGTGTGCCAACCCAGACTGGATAAACATTGACACAACTCCGTTTGCTGGACTGGTGAGGAATTTAGGTGCGCTCTTTGGCTTAGGTCTCGGAATTAATTCTGAAATGTTCATCACGAGCTGCAAAGGTAAAAATAGCTGTAAGATAAGATTCCGCATAGTATGTATAGCTGCTTCTTTAGCTATGCTGCAGCTGTATAATTTTGTTAAGATCCCTACTCATACTGAGTATTTGTTCTACTTTCTCTCTTTTTGTAAGAGTGCAGCTATGCCTCTGACTGTAGTTGCCTTGGTTCCATACTGTGTCCACTCTTTAATGAGGACAACTGAAAAGAAACTTAATTAGATAAAGTTTCCAAGTGGTTAGCAATATGGGGATGGATATGAACTGTTCAAGAACCCTCCACACAGGCAGTTTTGCTAACTCATTTTAAGCAAAGGGGATGCCACTGCATCTTTGATGTGCTCCTGGTAAGTAACCAGTACATTCAAGAATGACTTTGGCAGCTCAGACATATTAATTGCTGATTTTATTCATAGCAATACTGCAATGAGGGACACTGCAGTGTGGTTATATGACCCAATACTCTGGGTTATAAACTTTTAAAGTATAATCAACTAGTTTTATTTAGCTACTTGGTGGTCTTTTAGTTCTGTCCATCTCCTCCTAGATGGTTCTTCAAGGCTCAGTTGTATATAGTGATACTCAATATTCAGGTTTTTTTATATATGTGTGTTAAACTTCTAGATAATGGTGTGACAGCATCACACCACCTGTACCAGGCACTGTGGAAAAGGCCAGCATAGTGATAAATAAGGCTTCAGATTTAACTTATTGAGCTTCCTGAGCAAAACAGCTTTTGATTAAGCCAGATGAGAAGAAAATAAAAGTTTATTTCAATTAGACTCTGTAGAATGTATTTTTGCATTACTGTGTCATTTTTGTAATTTTTACTTCTTGAAAGTGGTCACATAATGAATGTTAGAAATTACACCTTTGATATTGAAAATGCATAAACATGGTCTAACAAATCTTTGGGTTCTGTACATCTATACAGAGCAACAAATGAAGAAAGTTGTCAATAATGAAATTATCTCAGTGTATTGTTCATGTTCCTGTATTGCAAAAGCAAGGTAGTCTAATTCTCTCATACCAAGAGTCAGAAGCCAGAATCACTGTTAGTAGTTGTGTAAATCATTAGAGATGATTGCAGACTAAGTTATTGCAAGTTTATATTCTTTTCAGCTTGGTTTACCTAAGTGCACAACTAACTAATACATCAAATACGTATTTTTTTTTTAAATCAAAAGGGTGCTCTAAATAGGCAAAGGGAGGAACTTTCCTTTATTCATTATTTAGCACCTACTGTTGCATATTGCCTTTTGGTGCACAATCTTTAAGCAGTATTTTGCTGATACCATCTCCTAATGCTTAGTGTACAAGCAGCGTAAAGCTATAATATGGGTAATGAGGGCTCTGTCAGAATGATCTGATAGCAATAATGTATTGCTTCTAGACTTCCACTTAGTTGTAGGATAACTGAAATGGGAAGAGTTTTATTTAATTGGGAAAACAAGGTGAATAGTTTGAGTTGGCCCTTGGGAATGAACACAATGCAAATTACAGAAGCAAATCTGAAACAGACGTCCTTATTTAAGAGCCTCCTAAAGACTGCATTGACTTACAAAAATTCTGAATCTGTTTCTAAGTCTGAGGAGCGTTCTGCTTTACGCATCTTCTGATATCTTCTGTAATGATTCTCTGAACTCTTTTTTCCTGCAGCAGCTGGCCTGAAACCAGTCTTTTCAATAATTTTGACGCCTTAAGCAAAATGACTAAGCTAACGGGACTAGAAACAAATAATGAAGAGCAAAGGCAGCAATGATAAAGATTTCTCCCATGTTCAAGATGCTCTGTGCTTTGTTATTCCCTGCCAGTGAGGTGACCTACGGAGGCATCACGAAACACTAGAAGGTTGGTCTCGGTCTCCTGTTCCTCACTCCTCCTGGCCAACAGCAGGAGACTCTTTGTGCACAGCCGTCTGTGGCTCTTGCGGCAGCGTCTGGGCCTACTGGCAACGCTGTCTCTTCTAAGCTGGGAGTTATGGGCAAGCATCACATTTCTAAGCTCCTACCACATGAGGGTCTGTGCTTCCTGGTACTGACAGACTCTTGGTGCCTCCGTTGGGATAGATGATACAACCATTAATGTAGAACTTGCAATTCTGCAGTATTCTCCTAAGTACAGGTGCATAGGAAGACATGGGCTCCCACTCACTTTCTTGAAGCATCCTATTAATTCAGCATGCAACTTCAGCGCTTCAGGGAAAGGGATAAAGACCAGCTTCCTGGCTGACCCACCTCTTACTCTTTCTGCAACTATTAAAACACCACTAAAACAGAATGGTGGAAAAACTGCATAAATTAAGCTAGTTTAATTTTGCCCGTAACTTCACAATTTAACCTGTTGATAAAGTAATGGCAGTAGAATAAGACTCCTCCTGAGCAGCTGAGTGTGTTGGGCTATAGAGTTTTGTGCAACTGCCTGAAGAATCTCCAAAGAGGGCTCCCAAAACTTCAAACAGAGTTAGCCTTTTCCAGAGTGGGGTAAACAAGTGCCTAGATATAGTCTTGATATTTTGCTAGAATTAGAATTGTAATTCAAGAGCCAGCCATTTAGTCGATACAGTGAAATAGACCTACATGTCCCTTAGTCAGGCTTTAGCAGGTACTAGCGTAGTTGCATTCACCTTCTTCACAGCTCCGTCCTGCACAGCAGACCCTTGCTACAGGCAGCATCTCAACACATACAGATACTTGGTATCTGCTGCAAGATACTCATTTGCTTGTCTGAAGGGTAAAAGATGAAGTTCAAAAGTACAAGAGCTGGTAAAAAATACAATTTATTCTTATAATTTTAGCCACAAAAGTGGTGTCCTTTAGGCAAAAGAATCATGGAATAAGTACATGTAGTAATTCTAGTTTTTAATAAAGAATAGTTATTTTTCCATGGCTTTAAATACTAATATAAATTAAATATCATATAGGTATGTCAATAGAGAAACATGCAGTAGACTGTATAATAAACTGTTACAGATACAAGCTTCTGCCAGAAGAACGTAATTCCTCACCTTTGTCATTTCTGAATGAATTGTTGCTCAATTTATCACCTTTACTTAATACAAATAGCTAATTATAGGTATTTTTTCCCCACCTTTAAGGCATATATTTATGGTTTCTTTAAAAATACTCATTGTCTTGCCTTCTGAAAAAAAAAAATAACACATTATCCATCACTGTCTCGAGTGATTTAAATAACTAGTGATTAACTGTAGAATTTTGCATTGATTTAACTAAAGCATTTATTCCTATTCAAAATCTGTTTGACGGCATTGATCAGAGTGGTGAGTGTAGGGGAAATGACCCTTCCCAGCTTCTGTTCCTCCTCTGGTTGCTTTCCTTATTTTTGTGGAGCTGCCTTCTTTGTAAGTACGTGACGGTGGTGTCGAAGGGGCACGGCCCTGACGTGTTGGTGCTGTAGCTGCACAGGGTGGAAATCCAGCCTCCTCTGCCAGCACAGCTGATGGGGACGCGATGGAGGGGTGGGAGGGTGTGGACCCCCAGTAAAGGTGTCTGCTATAATCCTCTGCAGACCCAACGTAAGGAGAGATTTGGTCCTTTCAGATATACAGCATCGTTCTTGGGATTGATTTTTATTCCTAGAGCTGACCTGAACAAGTGGCGGTTTCCAGAACACTGGAGTGGAGTCTTTCTTGATTGCTAATTGAGGAATCACAGCACTGTGCAGTCTGACTGCAGGTGGTGGCAATTATCCAGCTCACCAGCAAAGATTTTTTCCCATTTTCAGGCATTCTTTCCTTTTGCATTGGGCTAAGCTACTCCCTGAATTCTTCAGCCTGTGCTTAGTCCCCTGCACGTGCCTGACAACGGTGCTGGATGCAGAAAGCTACATCCATTTAGGGTACCACAGAACTCACAACAGTGTAGGGCGCGTTCTAGCACAATGGGTACCAACATACACAAACCTACTGCAGAGTATTTGTTATAGAAAAAAAACTTTCACATTTAAAATCACAGTAATTCAGCTAATTGGGGCCCCAGTGGTAACAAGCTTGTAATAAGCTCCTTCCATGGCCATCAGTTCATCGTGAGTGCCCCTTTCAATGACGAGTCCTTGTGACATCACAGCGATGATGTCGGCGTTCTGGATCGTGGACAAGCGGTGGGCAATGACGATGCAGGTCCTCCCTTCTCTGGCCTTATCCAGCGCTGCCTGCACAGTCTGAAGGCAACAGACAGAATCAGAATGAAAATGGGCAAACAAAATTGGGGCTCAGAGCTGGAGAACTCTCATTGCCTCAGATTAATTAACTGTATTGTGCAGCTCGTCCAAGTGACTGAGGTTAAATCGGAGTCTCATGCGTGTACTTAGCTGGGTCAGGAACTCAGTTTCTTAGCAGTTCAAAGAAGGGACAGGTAAGCATAGACAGCAGTAGAAATTAAGCCAGGCCTTTATTCAGCTGACGTGCTGAATGTCAGCTCAGCGAGGATATTTTTTTTAAATTTTCATCATTTCTCTAATCTCTGTGTGTAACCAAGCCACGGGAATTATTGCCCAAGGTGTTAGGCCACTCTCTGCTGGTTTTTATTGGATATTCAAGCTCATCATTCATATGCTTGAAAACATTTTTTGTTTTTTTGAATGCATTTTGCATATTTTATTTTTTTTTAATGTGCAGAAGCTGTATTTCTGAATCATTCCTACTGAATGCTCTGAGACCCAGGGAATTAGTATGCACATTTCTGAGAAAGTAACCTCTCACTGACAGTCTGAGAGCCCCTGGAGCTGCTGCTGGTTTTCCAGCTCTGCTTTTTGCTTCTTTTGAAAAGAAAGATGGTTAAAGGTATAAGTGCTGAATTAACAATAGGAAATACAGTCACGTAGTTAGTGGAGTACACTGGGATGTCTCTGTAGAACAGACAAAGGTGTTGTACATTGTAAGCCATTGTATTAACTTTCTCTTGTTGCGGCGCATTTACCTTTTCACTTTCTGTGTCTAAGGCAGATGTAGCTTCATCCAGTAATAAAATTTTAGGATCTCGTATGATGGCCCTCGCTATAGCAATGCGTTGTTTTTGCCCACGAGACAGCTGGGATCCTTGAGCCCCAACATTAGTTTCATATTGCTGAAAAATATACAAAAGGGAGATTTTATTCAGGTGTAAGCAAACCCAGCAGTACACAACCTGAAGGAAGAGCAGGAGGACAGAGGCAGGAGCACTGACCATTGACGCCTCCTTAAAAGAAATCCAGCAATGGGCAAATACTGTATGAGGGGTACGAGTTTGGGAGCCATTTCCGAGCCACGCTTTGCAACGTGTATGGCCCAGAAGCCCAGGCACTACGGTGATGGGCCTAGAATTAAAAATTGTTAGCAAGATGGTAGCTGATTTGTCTGAGGCAAAAGAATTCTTCCTCCTCCCCTAGGTTTGGGAGAAAAGGCTAAAAGTGGTTTAAGGGCTTTCTGGACAAGTGCTTTGGTTGGGTGCCTAATTTGTATTCATACCTTTTATTTTCTGCTTTATATTTTATATGATTTCAGTGCATTTAAATACTTCTTAAGTGCATGTAAGCAGCCAGCTTCAAATATTTTTGTCTAAGTATCAAGCCCCAGGCACAAGGCAAATCTCCCACAGCTGGGAGTGGGATTTATATTTCCTGCCAGAGTGTAATGCTTTGACTGCTGAGCTGTGCTGCTTCTGCAGCAGATCCTGTGAATGGCTTTGAAAAAAAATCTTTCCTTGTTAGAGTTGTAGCTGCTGGTTCAGTTTTTATAAATATTTATATTTACATAAATAATATATGAGGCATGGTCAGGACACCCTCTTTGTTCCTACTGTTACAGCAGTTGAAGTAAATAAAAGGTACACGTGCACGGACTTTAACTGGATTTGAAGCAACTCCTGCTGCAAGGAACACCGAGCAGCCTCTTCGTAGCTCCCAGCCAAGGCCTCGTGGGTACTTACTTCAGGCAGTGACATGACGAAATCATGCAGCTGAGCCTTCTGGGCAGCTTCTATGACTTTTTCCATCGTAACCTCTTTGGTGTTACTGCCGTATTTAATATTATCAGCAATGCTGCAGTCAAACAGCACAGGCTCCTGGGACACTATTCCAATTTTTGATCTAAGGAACTGTACATTTACTTTTGTGGTGTCGTGTCCATCTATTAACTAGCAAGAAATAGGAGAAAACTTGAAATATCATTTCAAAGCAACAGCCTGCAAAACCCAAATAGCAAAACTAAATGATTTAGCCATATTACTAAAATGCAAACACAACGGATTTAAAGTCATTTGAGGAATCTGCTTATTTTTTACTCCTTTGTGCATTGGGCCTGTCTGTGCTCCAGCCAAACACTAGACCATTTACTTAATCATCTTAAATCCAAATGACATATATATTTGCTTAAGGTTAGGCACATGCTTTGTGGCCTTCCTGGCACAGTGATAACCACACTTATGTCTTCCAAACAAAGAGAAATCAAACTAGATGGTTTAGTATTTATGTGAGCATATTACATAAAAGCTTTTTAAATCATCAGCAATTTAATAACTGCAAGTTAAATCTAGAAAATCCAATGTGCAAAGAAGCTGCATGTTGAAGCTATATATTTAGGGCTTGACTTGTGCTTGTGCTCCCCCAATGTACACCCCGCATTATATGTTTCATATGGGAGCTACCAAGGTGAATGCATATGACCTACATTAAAACTGAGGCTTGTAGTATTCTGATCTTGCCTGCATACATTGTCAGAACAGTCCACATCCATTCAAGACGGAGCTGAAGCCCTAAGCTGCAAATGTACCTGCCACCACTTTAGGCTATACAGCAGGACACATCCAGAGAGTCCTTCTAGCATTACTGAAAACAATCGCACCCAAACCACGTTCCCTTTGCTTACCACACTTCCTGTGTCGGGGTCATAGAAGCGCTCCAGAAGCTGGACACTGGTGCTCTTACCACAGCCACTACTTCCAACAAATGCCAAAGTCTGTCCGGGCTTAACAGCTACAGTGAGTCCTTTCAGGACCTGAATATCAGGCCGAGAAGGGTACGTGAATTTACAGTTAAGAAATTCGATGCTTCCCTTGAAATCATCCTGGTGAAAAAATATAAAAAAAAGATGTTACAATGAGCTGGAGCTCAAAACTGAGTCGTAAAGGACAAAGTAACTCTTCCTCAGATGCTATTCTTGCATCTCTTATTTAAAACGTGACATTAGTGCTTGTGAAATTGGCCAAGAAAGAGGGATAAAAACCATACTGGAGTAGCTCTCCTGGAGATGAAGCCATTAGTCATAACGCTATCGCTCTGCTTATAGCTCCCTGTACTGCACTGCTCACAGGCATCAATTGGAAACAGGACTGCCTTGCAGATGGGTAAGTTTTTTATTTTAATTCAGACACCCTGTAAGTGTATATTTGGTGACAGTCCAAATACATTTGTGTAAAAATCTGGATTTGGTAAAAAAAAAAATAATGAAATCAGTCTAGCTTTGCAGCATTAAAACAATAAATGAATTCAGGTCAGTTTTCCCAGCACTCTTAAAAAAAAAAACTCTTTTACAAAATTCTGAGGGGTATAAATTTTCCTCATTTGAAGCAGAATATGTAATGTGTTTAGTTCATAACAATTATTTCAAGTTTTTGTTTTATTCTGAAAAAAAAACTATTTTAATTTTCTGGTTCTGACTTTTCAATTCACCAAAAATAGAGCATTTTCATTTTTTCTGACTCAAAGACAAATCGCCTCGTCATGAACACCCCCAGCATTTTGATGTGAATGGAAAAAAAGCCTCCATTATAAGCCAGCGACAGTCAGGTTTCTGTGCGAACTGTGGAGCAGAAAGAAATAACATGCTATTCTGTGAGTCATCTAGGTCGGTCCTGTTCCAATTTACAGGAGCTTTACGCTGACGAAAATCCTAAAAGCCCCACTTAATATTACTCTTGCTGTCAAGCACAGAGCTCGCTGCTCCCAAAAGAGCCAAGTCAAGTAACAGTTCTACAGTGGGCATAACCTTCCTGTAAAGCAGTGATCCTCATTGACTTATACATGGTTAGTGCAACCTCAGTGCTAACGTTGAGCTGAATGACATCAAAAATTACTCATCTCCGCTCTTACCCATTTGTCTCCTTTTTCACTGTAAACGCTGATTTTTGGAAGCCGATCGACCAGTTGAAAGAAGCGTGCAGCAGATGTTTTGGCTTTGGCATAGTTTGGGGTATAGGAAGAAGCTCTTCCCAAAGCAGTTCCGCTGGTGACAATAGCAGAGATCACCCTGCGGGGAAGGGGGACGTGGTCATTCTTGGGAAACAATTGGGAAACCCACCACGACACCCAGCCCAGTGCTTCTGGAGAGGAGCCCTTTGTGGCTCCAGGCAGGCTCTCACCTGAACACGAAGCTGTAATGGAGCCCTTCATATTCAACTAGAAATCCTCCATATCTGTAAGAGACGGCGTTGGCAATGAACACTATGCTCTGGGCAAAGCCGAAGCAGATGCCATAAACATGGGCTTTTTTGATTGCAGCTTTATAAGGCATATACAGGTGTTTCTCAAAATTGTTGACAAACGTTTTCTCTTTTCCTATCCCAGCTACAGTCCTGATGTTAGAGAGGGCTTCACTGGCAATCTGGAGGAGAAAAAAATATATACGTAAAAGCTCCAAATTTTTACTTGGAAAAAGAGAATGTGCTTTTTAAAAATGTGTGAACACAGGGCACTAGTGCCATAAGTTGATTCAGGTACGATACAGACTGGCCCAAATATCAGCCAACCTAAAGAGAAGAGTTCCTACAAACAATTATCTACTAACATCCTCAATAGTAACGCTCTATTGGCTCCACTAGAGCTAAGCACTCTTAGGAAATTGGACACTCACTTGTGACTCTCATAAAATGCTCTCACTTGCGACTTATTTCACATCATGTGACTAAATGGGACACCCACAAAAGCAAAGCTGGTTTTAGGAACACTGTTATTTCCTTGATTGCATGCATTTATTGACTAAAGATGTTTACTTAAAAAAATTATTTTACTTGTTTTACTTGTAGCAATAGCGAGAGAAAGAGTTAGAAGAGATGCTATCCTCCACTTCTGTTTCATAAATTAAAACTGCTTGAATTTAGTGTTTCCTCACCTGCTCACCCTCCCTCTTTCTCTTGTTTATATCCAAAAAGCCTGATGAGATGGAATATATAAATGGAGGATAGCACCTTGATTCCTCTAACATCAGTGGCACAATTTCCAGGATTTTTATCTTGTACGTGGGCAAAGAGTATGCAAACATTTGCCTGAGTACATAGGAAAATGCAAAACAAGGAATTATAAGATAAGCCCCATGAAAACTTCTCTGGAGCCTTAATTAATTGTAGGCTTTATATTGTGCTTTGTTGCCAGTCAGAATTTGGGTTTCTGTCCCAAAAAAATAGCACTCCAATTTGATCTATAGAAGTAAGTTGACATTTTGTTTGATCCTCATTTCACCCTATTCGTCTTGCGTCATTTTATTAATAAATTGGTTTAAAATGGTGTGCTTTGCCTGGACTTTGATAGTAACATCATAATGTGAAGCATTATCTTTGGGAAGCAATAGTCTGGTGTATGGCTTATGTGTAGGAAGAGATCTGAATATAAATCATTAAAACAAATTTTTAAAATCAAATCATTAAAAATATTCCATCCAATGTCAGGGTTTTTTTCCTGTCCAAAATTCAGTCACACCTCTTGCATTATCATACAATGCAAAGGAGGGGATAAGCAGGTACCGTGAATTGGATTGTTCAGACTGTGTTTTTCCATGTTTAGCATGGCTGATGAGCAATCACTATGGAATAACTCAGTGTTTAGCATTTGGATGCAGCGCTGGCAAATAAATTAGAAGATAACCCCAGACATAATCAGTCATCACCAAAACTGCTGAAGCATTGAGTGCCCTTTTCATCCCAGACTCGAGGTCATTCTGTTGGGTAAAAGCTGTTGCTTTGACTCATTAGTGAAGTTTCTCTTCTTGTCAAGACAGTATTTTGATTTATCACTTTTTGTAAATAATTAAACCATCTGAATGTGGGCAATTGGTCAGGTCTCGATTTTTCCTTGGCTTTCTGGAATTGGAGACTGTTCTTAACAGCACTCAGCAATGGCCCATAAATGCATTCATTTGATTAGCGATACAAAAGCCAAGTGATACTAATTCACATAATAACTGTTGTGCATTTAAAAAAACAATAATCCAGAATAGTTCTGGATTATTGACTAGGTAGTCAACACGTTTTTTGCCCATGACATGCTTCTTTAAATTGCACCCAGAAATGGGAGTTGGGAGCTGAAGATTTGCTGCTTCAGAAGTCAGAAAGGGGTGTGGGCAGGCTGAGGCAGCTGCAGGCAATGGGGAAGACACAGCCAGCAGAGGCAGGGCTGAGCAGGGCAAATGGCTCCAGTCCACCTGTTTGCTGCACAGATTAAGGTCAGGAGGAGACTGGAGATAACTGGTAGAGAGCTCAGATGGGCAGAGGGAAGGTTCAGACGGGGCAGGGTGGGAGGTGAGATGGATAAGGTATTTGGTGGGCACGACTTTAATCTAAGGAGGAGGACCGGGAGGAGTGCAATCTCTGCAGCACTAGTGTTTGTATGGGCTAAAGAAGCTCTGCAGAAGGAAACTCTCTGAGGCTTTTGGAGGGCCTGCAAAACAAGCTTTTTCTGATGCTAGAAATGTGGCAGCCTAAAGCAGGGGGGAAGGCTCGGGCATTACTCTGAGTGGGGTAACCTGAAGTAATTTTCCTCATGTTGCCTGTCTTCTAAATCACGCTGCATTTCTGATGCAGTTCAGTTTCTGCACAGCTGCTCTAGGTATATTTCAAAAGTATCAGATTCTGGGTCATTCTGGACAGAACTTAGTGATTCAGAACTAAAGTCAAAGGAGTCGGAGAGTTTCACAGGCAGCAGACCTGCCCACTCCTCTTTGTGCGTAAGAGTGGACTGCTACAAAAATCACATTCCTTTCTCTTGCATCCCTGCCTTTTCCTTGTTCAGTAAATGGACTGGAAATCTGCTCAGCCAGTGCAAACTTCATAAAACTATTCGCAGCCTTGCGTGAACTACATAAATCCATCCTCAGCCTTCAAGGTGAGGCATTTCACAGGGTCTTGCAGCCAACTGAGGACAGAATCATGGTTAGCAGCATCCTGGAGTCAGAGTAACAAGCAGGAGGGTGTTAGCCGGGGATCACTGAACACTGGACACATTCTTTCCAAGGAAAGGGAATTCCTTCCTCATGTTCCATGCTGGTTGGTTTAATATCCCCACAGGTGGGATTTCACCATGAAGCAAAATGTAAAGTATTATGAGAAAGGGTTGTGGCTCCTGCTACAAATTAACAGAAAAAGGGTTGGTGCTCATCTGAATTTTAAAAATTTTAAAAAGGTTTGTATATTAGCTGAAAATAAGAATTAATAGAATTTTGTCTCTGTGCCGTGACCGAGCAGCACACACTGATGGAGAAGCTAGTAAGCTAGTAGGGCCCACTGAGGGAACAATTCTGCTCTCTAAAATTCAGGTACTGATCTGTGGTTCAGTACTGAATTCTCACATGTGAGGATTTCTAAGAATCATTGCTTTCTGAGGACTGGATAATCACAGGGCATGAACAAATGGGGCTTTAAATAAAATAGGACGAAGGTGAAACAGACTGCTGAGAGACCTGTGTCTACCCGATAGGTCCTATAACATTTCAAAAATCAGTCACATTCCATGCAGCAAGTGCTTTTGCAATTAGGGAGTTCCCAGTGGTGTTTCAATGGTTTGAAAAGCTGAAATATTACAACTTAATTGCAGAAGTCACCTGTTTCTTTACATTTGAATTACTGATGGTCCCAAATGCCTAATTTTTCAACTACCTGTGACTGCAAATATAAACTATTTTTTAAATAGTTACCCGTCCAGCAGCTTCCAGCGCTTTCTTGTCCTGAGAGGCAAATCCTGTCAACATTTTAGCCTGCACGGCTCCAGATAAGGCCAAAAATGGCAGGAAACACAGTATCACCAAGCTCAGTTTCCAGCTGAAGTAGAAAGCGATGATCATGGCCACTCCAATGTTGGTAAAGGAATTGACAATCATTCCTATCTGCGATCCAGTTGCCTTCAAAGAAAAGAAACAGAGATGATTGACTTGTACTCCAATAGTAACTTCAAAAGTAACTTAATCTTTGAATAAATTTTCCTATAAAACTTTAGAAAACTCTAAAGGATATCTAAATATTGTAAGGTACCAACAGCTGCTGACTGCTCTGGAATTTAGCCAGTTTAGATAAACTCTTTCCAATTAATTGTATCAAGAGAAGGAATACAAATCTCCAATACTCCTTTCACCCACCAAACTTTCCAATGAGATCTTAGACAATTGTTTCTAAGGATTGTGAGAAATTGAAATTATTTCCCTTGTTTCCCTGAAGAATCACTCATCTGAATATTCTGTTTAGCCCCTACATTTATCCCTCTAGATTTAAATAGTAAACAAAACCTGTTTGCAACTTAACTATTAACAACAAAGTCTTAACTGTGCTAAAGTCAGTAAGAAACGTCACTGAGAAGGGATGAATTAAAGTTGCATTTCTGCCTGTCTCTTTATTAAGAAAAAGTTTTAAATACGCCTTTGACATCACCTTTATTGAATACGTTCATCTTCTCCTTATGTACTTTGAAAACACTATTCTTTGTAATAAACTTGATTTATTTACTCAAAAGTTATTCTGCTTCATAGCAGTAAACAGCAGCCCTAGATTGGAACTAAGTTGCCATGTATTTGAAAAAAAAAAAACAACAAACATTCGATATCTTTGATCATTTTCAGTCAAATTCATTTCCAGGATGTGAACTCGCAGCACAAAACATTCATCATCTTCTTCTCCTCTGACTTGCAGCAATAGGGCAAGGTACCTCAGACCTGACCGTGATGGAAGGTTCACTTCCCAGCTCTGCAGAGGCTACCAAAAGAAGCAGCCATAGGGCTGCTCTTACCTGGATCTTGCAGCTCTAACACCCCCCTCCCACTCCAAGAGTCCACTTCTTACTCCTGCTGCAGACGTAGACACTTTCAGACCTTGGACACTCGTGTGCATCTTCGCACCTTCAGCTCGTTGCAATAGCAGCAGTTGGCTAAGCTCTGCGTTGGGCAGTGAAAGGTGGAGGACACCGCTGCTCAAGCAATTCTTGTCTTTTCCCCTGGAGCTGTGGGCTGAATGGCTGTTCCCCACTGCTCTACGTGTGCTTAGACCAAAGACGTCCCTTAGGAGGCTATCACATCATGCTTTGGTCAGTGTTTTAAAGGTTTGTTTATTTCAACTAAAATATGCCCTATAAGTGCCTGTAAGGGTTGAAGACGTTTGCAGCTGGTTTGTCTGATTCTGTAGAAATTGCTGCTGACAGGGGTTTTGGGAACCTCTTCTCTTGTTTGTCTTTTAAATTCTTAAAACCTCCATTAATAGTTTTTAAAAACTAATGTACCGTCGTCAATCAAGCTGAAACAGGACAACTTTTGTAACAAAGAAATCTCTATGTTTCCACCTTCACTTCTAGAAAATTGCTTGCATTGGAGCGAAGTGAAATAGCATCTGCCTCGGTTCTACCAAAGCATCAATTCAGATCAGTAACATTTACAGCTCAGCACGATTTAACCCTCACCCACTAAAACACAGAGCACGGAGTTAGCGGCTCACTTTCCCAAATAATCAGTCACACTGAAACTGGCTGCATGATTCCCCAGCTGGAGCACCAGCCAGTACTGTAAGCTGTGGTTTCAAGTAGACTGTCAGTTTAAATCAAAACTGTCACAACAAGCACAATACCATGCTGAAAACTTGAAAACATGATTAGTGGTGAATGTCACTAAAATACTAGTCTGACACTGTTTTGAAATAAATGCTTAAGCATCATGGTAAAAAGTTAATTCATCTCCAGAAAAAAGAAATTAAAAATTTTGCACTTGATGCTCCTTCTGGTCCCACTGATGGTTGTTATTTTATTGAGTTTTGTGTTCTTGTTCTGGTAATACAAGCAGAAGTAATGGGCAGTAAGTTGTGACTCTATTAGTGCTTTTAAATAAATACAGTTCCTCATTGACAGTCTATGATAGATAGAAATAGTGTAATTTGCTGACCGAGGACTGATCTACACTGACCTCACTAGTTTCAGCTAGCTCGCTTCTGTGACAATGTGCTAAAACAGGCCCTCAGTCGTGCTTATAGCAAAACAATTCTTAAACCCTCAGCTCTTACCCCTTGGACCTGCGAGGCGTCTGTTGCAAGTCTTGTAGTCAAAGCACCAGGGCTGTTCTTCCGGTCGTCAAACCAACCAATGTCTTGGCCCAGCATGGCCTGGAAACCAACTTTCCTCAACCGTCTCGTAAGCAGCTCACCAGACTTGGCAAAGGTGTATCCCTGGGGTGCATAAGAATAAATACAGATATTGTGCAGCAAGATGTACCCACTGAGTAAGGGATCAGAAAGAAAATTTACCCAGGTTGGACTGCTATTACCTGTAGAAACTGTGTGAAAAATGAAAGAATTCCAACCATGACAAAAAGCAGGCAGACACCATCGATCTGTTTTTTTTGTTTTTCTTCATCAAGAATGGAGAAAGTCTTTGAAAAAAAAAGAAAAAGAAAAAAAAGGTGGCATTGTATTAGAAGTGTCAGTTTTGCTGAGTGTGAGTTTATTCATGACTCCCTATTTTCAAGCGCAGAAGCCCACCCTAGAATCAAAGCCAGAACACAGAGCTCTCCCCTGCCCCTTGCAAAGGCCCAATTCCTTATTTTTCCTAAGGTGAACCTGGGTACAATGTAATGCTTTTTACTCCCATTAAACAACATTTTTATTATACTTAGTGTCTTCAAATAACTACTATCACTTGTTGCCCATCCCTAGTTATAATTAATCACCCCTCCACTCTAAACAAGATTCAGTGTGATAACCAGAGAACAGCAATGAAATAAATGACATAACAAGAAAGCAACAGTGCAGAAGCTCCTCTACCTCCTCTCTCATCTGTGACACTTACAACTTTATTGGGCCACACAAAATGGAGTCTGTGCAAATAATTATACCCTAGCATGACTCTCCTTCCACAACACTAATGGATGCTATAATTGCTATAGGTAGGCTTCAAGAGGAACCTATCATTTTTTACTTAAGGATTGTATTAATGACCTCTTTGCTCACTGTTGGGTACTTGAGAAAAAGCATCAGTGCTTGAAGTAAAGCCCCTCCATCCCATTCTGCTCCAGTCTCCATGGTATTTTCTTTTTATGTCTGTTTCTTAATAGCTGGTCCTTTTCAACACCATCCAGCGTTACTGGCTGCTGCTGAAGTAGTG
The DNA here is from genome assembly GCA_026546715.1 of Gallinago undulata. Lineage (NCBI taxonomy): Eukaryota > Metazoa > Chordata > Aves > Charadriiformes > Scolopacidae > Gallinago > Gallinago undulata. Next base: position 21,251,012 of record JAOTQQ010000079.1, read on the forward strand.
GTCCAGACCTAGGTAGCCATCATTTAGCAACTCCTTTCAGTCAGAGCAGTTGATATATAGGTCACTCAACCTACCTGGAGTTGTTAAACTACTTCTGCTACTCACAGGTATAAGTCACAACTCATGTTTGTACTGCTCTACTAACCTTAAATTCATTCCAATTGGATTTCACGGGTAAAAATTGCTATAAATTGACTAATCTCTCAAACTGTTATCTGTAAGATATAATTAAAAATAAATCGTGCATTCAACTATTACTTATATCAGGACTAGCTTAAATTCTTCTAGGTAAGTATTTAACAGTAGAAAAAGAAGGAATTTTCATTTCAGCTGCAAAATATAAAAATTCCACAAAAATACACTGAAGTGCTAGTCTTAAAAAGTCAATCCAAGTTATTTATGGTTCCAAGTGAGCTATGCATCAAAGTAACAGGGAAGAATTAGAGCATAAATTTGAGAAAAAGAAATAGCTGTTCTCTAGTAGGAATTCCACTTCAAGTATTTTAACTTTGTACATCAGTACCTTGGCAACAAACAAAAAATCCTGCAAAATCCAAAATGATAAAAAAAAAAGGGCACTTAGGGTTTCAAGCTAAGAACTGTTGCAATGCCATGCTGTCTTATCAGTAGCAAGCCATGTTATTCCTCAGATTAATCTTTGTTTAAAAAAGAAAAATAACCAACTATGTTTTAATCTGTCATAATAAGCACAAAACATAATGGTCTGATGCTGTTCCTATTTCCTTAATGGAATCCACTATACATTCAGCAATTCATGTTTGATCCTGAATTGAACCAGCTGTGAGCAGATTTCATCTGTCTTTGTAACTTAGATGTCTAGAAAAGATACTGCTGGTTTTTGTTCGGTTGGGTGTTTCTTTCTGTAGGAAATATTCTAGTTAGAGACGGGCTGAATGAGACACAAAGTGAATTCAGTGCATGCATAAACTATCTTCATCAAGGATTCTGGGTTTTCGAATTGCCACAATGATATTTTCTGTATTATCATGGTATGCAATGTCTAGACATGAATGGAAAAATGAATTTCATAGTAGTGGTCATGCCACATGCATAGCTAGCCCAAAGCATAACCGGGGGAATAACTATTTAACACTGTGAACATTTGTTAACATGTATGTCATATTAATTACAGTGCTGTGGTACTTTTTCGTATGAAAAAACATCAGTAAAATCTCTGTTGAAATGAATAGGAATTCTAATGCGTTAGAATAATAAAGCTAATAATATGATAAATAGAGTGTGTGATAGATCATAATAAATAGTTGTGAACTGGGATGAAAAACGACTCTACAGAGATGCTGATGGCTTTTTCACAAGTGTTTTACATTCTGTCTCTGCACAGTCATCCAGAAACACTGGGATGGCCCCATACATGGGCTGAACTTAACATTTTTTCTTTTCACACTGTGAAATTTTTCTCTCTAGTTGAATAAATAAATATCAAATACAGGTCTGAGCTTTGAAAAGAGAGATAAACAGTTGCCCTAAGACCCTACAGTGAGTTCCAGTTGGCATCTATGTTTGTTTTAAATAAACTTCTGTTCATTGCTTCTGTATGGCTAGATGGTAGGCAAGATTAATCAAGAAAAGGGAGAATGCTGTGAGACTTTGCTCTAATATCTTACCCATATCACCCACAAAGTGGTTTCCCTGCTTTCTCTTACGCAAGTAGTAAGTTGTGAAAGGCCTTCCCAATTCCTGTGGCCAGGCTCTCTCTCCATTGCTCCTAGGTAAAGGCTGAGGGATCTGCAATGTCTGCAAGACAATTTGAGGGTTTCTGGAGAAACCAGTTATCGGTCAGTCTGGGATTCCTATTGCAGGGTCTAAATTCAAGGAAATATCCCAGCTGAAAAAAAGCAATGGGCTGAACTATGTGCTTATGCTCCTCCTTAAACTGAGAACAATAGCACCTTATAGTCCTGAAGAAGGACATGTGGATAATGTGTGAGGAAGACATCTCCGTATTGCAAACAGAGGACTTTTTTTTGCCTTTGCAAATCTGTCCTGTAAAATTGAACTATCCCATTCTGCAGCTGTCCTAACATGCTCAGCTGTATTTTTGACCTGTGTTCTTGTTTTAAAAAAAATAACATTGATTACTGTAACATGTAGCATGGACAGAAGCATCAGGTCTATAAAAGGAAAGAGTTGTTGCTGAGGTGTCCATGTTTAGCTCATACAAGTTTCAATGGTTTTAGCATGGACTACCTTTTATCTGGGGCCATGGGCTACATGCCCAGTAGCAGTTGGAGTACATCTTTCAATTGAGTTTCACTGGAAAGCATCCATTTCCCATACTCTAAGACAGTTGCACAGTGAGAACCAAAGCATAGTAAGAAAAAGGTACTGAGAAATTTGTTCCAAAGGTACACTGCTGCTCTGCACTGATCAAAAAACATATTCAGTATTACCAAGTTCTTAATTCACTTTTGGGGATCAATTTCTGCGAACCTTCAAGGCAGATTTTGCTAAATTTATCCTTTCATTTCAAAGCTGTGGGGATTTTTCCCCTCACTTTCTCAACATACTGGTCCCAGAGTACAAGCCCACGTGTCTGTCACAACATCATTGCAGATACTCAGACAGCTTGGAAAGCAGATGTATATTCCATCCGCCCGACTGCCTTGGTAGCAGCCAGAAATGTTTTAAATTTATGAATAATGAAACACAGATGTTGGACTTTGCTCATGTTCATTATGACTTGTTTTTTTCTTGCAGCCTCTGTCTGTTGATGGACTGAGACCTTCAAGAGAAGGAATTCATCCTTGGCAATGAAGGTATTCAGCATCTTGCAGAATGACATCTGCCACAGACCTCCCAATGTCTAGAAAACTTCTCTCAAAAGGAATCAAATGTCAGATTCATTGCAGAATGCACATAGCACTGTCTCACCTGCTGTCTATTGAAAGCCACAGTCCTTGGTATGAGGTCCAGACACTCAAAAAGTATTTTGAGGTGGCACACCTATGGCTAAAAGGCCAAGCACATTGTCTAGAAGCCGCTAAGCAGATCAACCGGGACCAGAAAGTCTTTTGCTCTGCCCCTCCCTGAATCTTAGTTAGCAAACTTCAAACTGCAAGTAAATGTGACTCAAAGTCTTCAGTAAAATCCCAGAGAGAAATGTCTAAGCCAAAACAACCTCCCAAAAAAAAAACCAAACAGCAAAAGTTCAATCTTTCCTTTGATAGATTGCTGGCACTGCTGTTTCTCAACCCCTTTTCTAATCAGTAGCTCATTCATTCACTCTTTCCTGCCTGAAAGGTTTTGTTCTTCCATTTCTAGAAGAGTGTCTGCCCTGTAGGTCGTATATTCTTTGCACACCATGCACTACCATGACCTAAACGAGTAAGGGGGAATCACAACACGAGTTTTATCCTATCTCAGGTGGGTACCCAAACTGCAAAATTATAGTGGCATTCACATTTTCTTCTCAGTGAATGTGGCATTACTTTAACCAATAAGAAATGGCATCAATGGAGGGGTTTTCTCTATCCTCCTAGTTTTTGAAAATTTAGGACACTTTCCTAGGCATTAGTTAGAGCAGTGCTGAATTTCCTCAGGCAGGCATCCAGTTTCCCCAAAAAGCTGTTTTACAGAAGGAGAAGCATCCTCTTTCTATTACAACAAGTTTTTGAATGAAAAAGCAGTCACAGTTGAACTCTTGAAGAGTTTCACGCAAAACTGTAGGTTTTGGTGGTGACACATCCTTTAGTGAATGCCAAGATTTAAAGTATATTCTTATTTCCTGCTTACCTTCCAAACTTATTGATGCAAGTGTACCTTTTTCTGCAGCTATGAACCCTGTTACAATTATCTGCCTCCCCCCTGGACATTCTGCAGGCAGCAGGCAGTAAAGAGTTGCCTGAAATACATGAACAAAAAATTGAAGTATTTTTTGGTCTGATCCAAAGCTTTCTCAAAGTCTTGGCCAAGTCTGTAGAATGAAATTCCACAGGGAAGGACCTCTACATGTCTCTCTCTCCACTGTACCTGCACATAAGATACATCTTGTCACATCTAAAATAAACTGTGTGGAAGTGTAGAAACCCACTCCCAGCACTTCCTGGAAACTGAGCAAGAGAGATAATGAAGAACACATGACAAATGCTAATGAGCCTATCCTTTCAAAGAGCTCAAATGATAGAGTGATGACAGTGATATAAATATCTCTATTGTTTATAGGCAAGAAGGCTAACCCCATTTACTTGACAAGATATAAAGATTTGCCCCAAACTTGTCATCATACATTCACTCCTCTCTGCTTCAGAGCTAAAATACACTTTAAAATGTTAGCATAACTTACCCCAAGAATCTGACTGAATAACAAAGCGTACAGTGGATTGACTGCTCCATTCACAGCTGCTGCCAGAGATCCAAATACCATGTATGGCCATTCAGAGGCATTGTATTTCAAAATTCTGGTAAATGATACAGGCTTGACATCTTCCTCCACATCAACAAGTTCCTAAAAAAACAGGTTGGATTTATGAAGCAAATGTATCCCTTCATCCCCAAATGAAATAGTTTGCATCATCTGTTAAATGGCCATCTAGTGTCCAAACAGCTGCTCTACTTTTGTATGGGAAAGCAGCGATGGGTTTCAGCTGCTCTCTGGAGTCTTTTGTAGGGCTAGGGAGTTGCAAGAGGGTTACATAAATGACTACCTTTACTGTCCCTGAAGAAAAAGAGAAAAATTCATGCCTTATGCAGCTCTACTGATTCCAGAGTAAGAGGTTAATGATGACCAGTTTCAGATTTTCTGCCACTGAAACTCAGGCAGTTCTGTTTTCACTGCCTTCAGATGAGGAGTGATGCAATACCCAGTGCCAAAACAAACGTTTTCCTCACAAGCAGCTTTTGGTGTCACTCATGGAATGTTCTTAAATATTATTTTAAAGTATTGTGAGTGAACACACTGAACAGACTCTGCATCAAATTAACAGGTATGCTATATAATTAAAAGGGAGATCTCAGAGTGATAGCTGGATTCAGGCTTTATATATGCTAATTTGCCTCCCTTCTGTGAAACAATCTCAGACTATAGGCTGAATTCCCATAATTGTTCCCAGTAAGAACAGAATATTAAACATCAAATTATAACTTGCCCTGCAGTTTGATTTGTGCAGAGTTTTTGTAATGCTCTAAGCATTACAAAGCCCTGCTAAGGGTTAAGTGTGCTAAGCCCTGCTAAGGTCTCCCTCAGTTCATATGGCTGGAAATGCCCAGACAAAATAGGCACTGTGAAGACCTATCTGCTGGAAATGTGCAAGGATGAATGGGTGGAATCATCTTGTATTTTCTCTTCCTTCTGAGCTAGTACTAGGGTGACAGCACTAAAGCCCTCTATTTATCCACAGAATAGGCTTAGCAACAGCAAGAACAATGACTTCTAATTGCTGTACTCTGCACTGGACAGCCAAAGCCATGCAAATTTTACAAGCACTTTGGAAATTCACTGTGTATATTCCTACATATTCTGCATAATTTTAAGGCATGCTGTCTTTATTTTCTACACTAGTTGATTGCACAAGGACACTGTCAGTGAAAGGACTCTGGGTTAGATTGCCGTGAAGGTCTCTACTCAAACCTCCAGGTGATTTTGAGACTAAAGTGAATTTACTCTATCGAACAAGAAGCAGTGTCATTTGTATCATTGCGTGGCTATTACATTTAGAAGACTGAGCATTTTGCTTTTTGACAGTTATTTCAGCTTTTATGAATATGCCTTTTTCAGCTTGTATATGGACCAATAAGCATAACAGCCATCAAAATGCAGCCCAGGCTTTACACAGAGGATAAGCACTGAAGCTGTGGTTTTGTTTAAGTAGAGAAAAGGACCAATCCAAGAAGAATATCTGCCAACAACTCCTATAATAGAGGCATATATCTACAGGTTAGCATTACCAAGTAATATAACCTGTTTGGTTTAAAATTTAATAAACTGACCTTTTTTGCTTGTTCATCATCTTCTCCATAAAGGCTAGGTTTCATATACTCTGCGTGATCACTCGCAATGGATAATGGAGGGTCAGGCACCACATTAGAGAGCTGAGATCTGGAGCGTTGCCTAAGTGAAGCTCTGTAAAGAGGACAGAAATGGTCAGTTTTTCACAGCTCCGTAACACAATACTTAGTTGCAAAGCAGGGGCAGTTTTCAACTAAAACACAATTCACTGAAGCAAATCGTAGGAACCCCATAGACTTTTTCTTTCTTTCTCTATGTTCTTTCAGCTTCTTGAGAAGAAAATATGCCACACAGGTACAAATACTTTTCAAAATCATATTCCACCCCCACCACTCAGACATTCCTGTATATGTACCCTGCACCCTGTACTGATTAACCAAAATTGTGGTGTATCCTGCTATATTTGCACGAGCCGTTAAGATATCAAGTCAATTCACTGTTAGTACTATCAAGTAATTCAGTCCAGCAAAACAGGATGATAAAACTATCGACCTCTTTCCCTGACAAAACATAACCCTGTAATGTGGGAGACCTATTCACTCACATGTGTCTGACACGGGCCTGCCTGAAAGGAATGTCTCGCTACAAGACAGTCTGGCTTGTAAAATGCTTTAACTTTCATCAAGTAGAATCCATAATAAAGATGTCCTTGTACATCGCATTGATTTCTCTAATAATTGCACAGCAAGCCATTTTTCAAGTAACTGCACTGAAAGTGCATTAGATAATATAAATATATGGCTGTATAGTAGTAATATTAAAAATGGATCATTAACACAGTAGACCACAATTGAAGAGAAAGTACTATGGATAGAAAGAGGAGTAAAATTGAGTCTTGCTATTTATCCATGGGCCTTCAATCAGTAACGTATTACCCAAGCTATTTCTTTCCAAGTGAACTCAGTGAAATGCTTGCAGCCCTTCCACCCTTTTTTACACAACATACAGAAAAGTGATTCATTAGCACCACTGGGATTTTAGAATAGTGGGAAGAAGTGTAGAGATCTGAAAACATATTGAGGTTTATAATTGAGGTTTATAATTTTTAAGACTCACCGTAAACTGGCCCGATAGCTTCCTCTGCTGAATGACTGGACTTTCTCAAGATTTGGCTCACCCACATTATTTTGTGCTGCTGTAAAATATAGTATATAGAGCTCTTAAGTTTGTGCTAAAATTGAATACAACCTAAGTCCACTGTGGCTCTGAAAAAAAGTGCAGTGTCTCCAAGTCATAACTGGCATACTTTCTAGAAAGCAAGGAATGTAATACAGCTACTCAACCTACATGTACCACAAGTTTTATATTTGTATTTGACATGATGAAGTTAACTGAATGTTAACCCAAGGACCATCCCACTTAGGATGTGACTGCTAAAGACTGTTTCCCTATTTTAGCACCGTAATTGCTCTCTTCTTTTAAGATAGTAATATCCAATCATAGAAACACAGAATAGTTTAGGTTGGAAGACACCTTTAAAAGTCATCTAGACCAACCCCCCTGCAATAAGCAGGGACATCTGCAACTAGATCAGGTTGCTCAGAGTCCTGTTCAGCCTCACCTTGAATGTTTCTAGGGATGGGGCATCTGCCATCTCTCTAGGCAACCTGTTCCTGTGTTTCACCTCCCTTGCAAAAAATTTCTTCCTTATATCTAGTCTAAATCCACTCTCTTTTAGTTTAAAAGCATTACCCCTTGTCCTACGACAACAAACCCTGCTAAAAAGTTTGTCTGCATCTTTCCTCTAGGCCCCCATTAAGTACTGAAAGGCCACAATAAGGTCCCCTGGGAGCCTTCTCCAGGCTGAACAACCCCAGCTCTCTCAGCCTGTCTTCATAGGAAAGGTGATCTATCCCTGTGATCATTTCTGTGGCTTCCTCTGGACCCACTCCAACAGGTGCATGTCTTTCCTGTGCTGAGGACTCCAGTGCTGGGCACGGGACTTCAGGTGGGGTCTCACCAGAGTGGAACAGAGGGGCAGAATCACCTCCCTCTACCTGTTGGCCATGCTTCTTTTGATGCAGCCCAGAATACAGTTAGCTTTCTGGGCTGCAAGAACACACTGTCAGCTCATGTCCAGCTTTTTAACCATGAGCCCTTCTCAGCAGGGCTGCTCTCAACTCCCTTCATCCCCCAGCCTGTATTGATACTGAGGGTTGCTCCTACCCAGGTGCAGACCCTGCACTTGGCCTTGTTGAACCTCACGAGGCTCACACGAGCCCACTTCTTGAGCTCATCCAGGTCTCTCTGGATGGCATCCCACCTCTCAGGTGTGTCAACTGCATGACTCAGCTTGTTGTCTGCAAACTTGCTGAGAGTGTGCTCAATCCCACTGTCTATGTCATTCATGAAGATATTAAACAGTACTGATGAGGGACACCACTCGTCACCAGTTTCCAGCTGTTGAAAACTACTGTCTGGATATGACCAAGGTATGACATTTCAGAAAAATACAACAGATCATTCTATTAGACCTCCATTTCCAAAAGATTTGATTCAAATCTGCCTCTAGTAAAACAAATAGGGTGGTTTCAGCATATTCTGTAATTTGCTTGCATTTCAAATAAAGCAGGACTGGACTGTCAGCACTAAATGGAGCTATAAAATGACAGGTATTGCAGGTCAGAATTAATGTTTCAGGGCAGATCTATACTAGGAAGGTTATTCAGTGCATAGGGAGTAAAACCACTTTACCAGAGCTATTAATGTACTACTTCTATGAATGCTAAAATTCAGCCATAAGGGTGGGAGAAAAAAAAAAAAAGCAGCAACTAACCCTCGTTTAAAAAAATAAGGTGCATTCTGTGGAATTCTACGTCATTTTCTAAAAGAAAACAAAACACTTACTTTCCGTTGCTTCTTTATTAAGTGCTGCATCTCCTGAGCTTTGCAAGGTCACCAACATGAAATAAACCCCTTTCCTCTTCAAGAGTTCTTCATGCGTTCCTCTCTCCACAGCCTTTCCATGCTCAAACCCAATGATGACATCGGCAGCTTTGATGGCTGACAGGCGGTGAGCTATGGAGATGGCTGTGCGGCCAAGGCGAGCCTGACGGGGAACAACAACAGCCCCAGTCACGGAACAGCAAACAGGAATGCTTGGAACCAGCACTCTGTAATCTAAAGCTTGGTCAAATCAATAGGACTCTTTCTAGTGCTTTCAGCTGACTTTGACTTGAACTCCATCCATAGCCCATGGATGAGCATCTGTTTGTGAGCAAAGGGGAGCTGTAGATTTCTAATAGCGTCCCAAAGTAAGAAAAAAATATTATCTGTCAATAATAATAAGGTTCTACTTGTGCCTATGAAACAGCTATTAAGAAAAGCTTCTCACTGCTTTGTTGCAACTCAGCAGCACCCCCTGCAGAGTGCATTAAAAATAATTTCTGCTTTTAAAGTCTGATTTATGCTATCTTATAGCAAACCTTATGAAGTGCTTCTTGGACAGTAGCTTCACTTTCATTATCAAGTGCTGACGTAGCCATATCCAGTAGCAGGATTTTCGGGTTTCTCACAAGAGCTCGAGCAATAGCTATCCTCTGTTTTTGACCTCCACTCATCTGGCTTCCACCCTCTCCAACATGAGTATCAAATTGCTGTGTGAAGAAGGGAAAAAATGAAAATACAATAGGTAACAAAAGAGTCTATTAAGCTTCTGGTGAAGACATTGGTAGAAAGTATCTCAGATTTGTCCTGGGAATAGACTTAAAAAAATTACTGTCCTTGAAAGACTAAAACATTGTTGCTGCATCAGATTCAAAGAGAGAGCCAATGAAATAATTTCCTTCAAAATGAACAACATAATTTTGCCTGAACTGGGGTTCCAACCCCAAGCCAAAATTATGTACTGATAATAAGGTGAAATGTTCTGGTTTGGCTCAAAACAACTATCTCAGCAAAAGCTGCAATGAAGAGGAAACACCTACCCACTCTCCATCAGGTGACTCACCAGCAAACTTTCCACAGAGCTGGACTTGTCTGCTGATGGCCTGTGACTCATGAACACTTGTGCCTGTGATTCATGGACATCATACTCTGGTGGCATCGGGTCCAGATAGAGAATCAAATAACACCTAATGCCTATATCTCAAGACCCAGGATAATTATATTCACCTGGACCCAAACCTCGTTTATTCCTTCATTTCCAGGAAATAAACAGGGGCTTTTACATAGTCATTCTAAGAATAGTTTCCTGGAGGCCTGGAAGTGCATAGATGGAGGATAAAAAGTACATACTGACATTAGTTAATGGTACTTGAATCCTGTCAGTCAGGTTCACTATTGTAACATGTCCCTTTGAGAAGCTACTTGGCAAAATAACACTCTAGGAAAATAAACAGCCCAGTGGCCCAGTACTATCAATTATGGGCTTAGTAAGGAGGATACCATAGGACTGATCCAAGCCCTGTTATGATAAGGGAAGGAACCAGGGAAGAGGGAACCTCCAGCTAACTCACAGAGCTCATACAAGGAGATCAGGCTGTAAGGATCAGTACAGACCGCTCATAAACATGTGCTGGCCGGTGAGAGTCTGGGATTTAAATTGCTTTTGGCCTGAGCAGAAACAGATTTCCACAGCATGAAAAATATGTATTTTAAAATCATGATATGATTATTACCACGATATTGAACATTCTGCATATGATTCCTGAGGAGCTAACTCTTCTCATTTTGTGTGTGTTTGTTCAGGTTTTTTTAACTTGGTGGCATACACATACTAAGACCTAATTAACTCTAGTCAAAGAATAGGTTGCTGCCTGCTATCTGTATCAATCTGCACTTTCACCTGAGCACAAATGGCTGCACAGAGGAAGGGACAAAAGGATTCTCTATTTTTCCATCAAATTCTGAAAAACATTTTACATGGCACAGCATACCTGTGGCAAGTCCATGATGAAATTGTAAGCATTGGCCTGTTTGGCTGCTTTGATTATATCTTCCATGGTAGCCTCATCCCGACCATAGCGAATGTTCTCTGCAATCGTGGTGGCAAACAGCACTGGCTCTTGTTCAACAATACCAATCTGTGAGCGTAGCCACTGGATATTAAGGGAACGAATGTCATGGCCATCCAGGGTAATCTATAGAAGCCATTTAAAACATGGACACACAACAATTAAAAAAAAAAAAAGGAAAAAAGTGAGGGCCATTGTCCCCTCCAGTTCAGAGAGGAAGACAGATTCAATGGAAATGAAGGGCCTGTGATGCTGTGTTTCCATGACCAGTGTAAAAATCAACTTTCATATATAAAATATGCAGTGCAATGGCAGTAGTATATGCTAGTTCTTGTGTGCTCTGATTTCATTTCCCAATATTTCTTTTTGCTTGGCCTCAGAAATAAAACCAGGTGGAAAGTAATCATCAAAATTATGATGATATGTTCACAATAAATTGGTTCTTTGTCTTTTATACATTCAAATACAGGTACTATATATATGATTTGTGCCAACTGGGAATACATAAATGGAATAAGACTGTTAATAGATGTAATTGACATTCTTAGCCAATCCATTACTAAACGGTAACTGCATATACTAAAGCTATGTTATGGAGTAATGATTATGTGTTCAATACTGTGTTTTCCAGAATGTAAAATGATTTCTCACTCCTAAATTATCATATCTACAGGTATAGCTTTCCCCCAGATTCAGCATTGAATCTTTATTTTCTCCTAACAGTTTTTTTCTTTCACATAATTATTTTTTATAAGACTGTTCAACATTCCCCTGAAATGTACAAGAGGATATTTTGCTCATTTGAAAAATAAAGCAATAGAAAATAAATTTAGGAATCTTCTTTCCTGCATTGGCGAAGAAACCATGTCATTCTTTCAAGTCCCCAGAGTGAGAGAAACACATTCTAGACCAGTACACTTACCACGCCATCAGTGGGGTCATAGAAACGCTGGATTAGCTGTATTGTTGTACTTTTTCCAGCTCCACTAGCTCCAACAAAAGCTGTTGTTTCCCCTGCTTTAATAACCATATTAAGGTTATCCAAAATCTGGAGCGGAAAAAAAAAAAGAAACAGAATCCATCCATTCTAATTCCCTCACAGTCGTACAACGAAGTGGGTATATTCTTTGTCTTAAAATGGAGATTCCAAGCAATCTCACAAAATTAAGAACAAATATTACAAAGGAGGAGAAAAAAGAAAGCCAAATATTTTTGCATTGTTTGAAAAGTTTATAAATCTAGACCACTCTTTTCCATGTCAGGCAGACAGATTTTGATCTGTTTATTCCTGCTGTTCATCACTAAGAACTAGTCAAGTGAATACCATTGGAGAACTTGGTAATAAATCCCCTTTAAAGAACACTGTACATGTATTATGAATGCCTCTTAAAGCATAAATATTAAGAATGCAACAGTGAAGTTATGTAGAAAAATCTGATACTTCCTATGCTTCTGTCTTTAGAAGCAATAGTACGCATTTGCTTGTACAATAATTTGCTTTTCTAAGGAGAATTTCTCAATTCAAACACAGTAGTAGAGCAATAATGGGGTAAACAGCCGGTGCTCCTGCACCTTTTCTTAGCATTTTAATGGGTCACATGGCATATCCCCAGGGTAATGGAAGAGTTTTATAAAATGTTCTTGCACAATTCATCTTATTACTTTGTGTCCTATCCTAGCACATGTTGATACAAGTAAATAAATTGAAAGAGAAGCTGTATGCACGTGAATTTGTCTGAAATTACTATGAGGTTGTGTTCAGCAGCAAAGAATATGTATGGCAATGGATATATCAGAATGGTAAAATAAGCAGAATGGTAAGTAGAAGAACCCCTTAATAGAATTATTTGGTCTACCTTTAAAGAGAAGGTCTGGCTTCTGAAAAACAAACTCTACTGAAAATCCAGAATTACTGGCAGAACCAGAATGTTTTGATTGTTTACAGAAATTGTGTGAGGAATAACTACCTTTACATCCGGTCTGGAGGGATAATGGAATGTTACATTGTGAAATTCAATTTCACCTCGCACTTTATCCAGCTTGTAGCCATCTTCTGACATGCAGTCAATGACGGGTTTCTAGGATAGAATTTATTGTGTTATTTACTTGCTGTTAAATAGCCAACACTGCTACAGTAGATAAATATTCCCAATATCACACAAACCCCTGGCACTTCTGTTTAAACAGCAGTTGGCTGCACTGAGCCAGCAGCTGGCTCTGCCCCAGGGCTAGCAGGCAAGAGACATGAAACTGAAGGCCACAGGGATATGGGAGTTGTCACTGGTGGGTGATACATGCAAGATGAATGCACCTTCTCCTCATTTGAGGCTTACTGCAGTGACCACAGTCAACCACTCACCTAGCTTTTGCTGGAACAGAATAGCTGACTTAGTGAAGCATTTTGACTCCGTTAATTTATCCAGCTTCTCAGGAGTAAAATGGCATTACTTCCCTCATATAAACATTCCCCTACAGCACTGAAAAATCAATTAATTGCTGCAAATCAGCACGTTTTACCACTTTGGATTTAAAACATCCATGCTTGCATACCCCGTCCTAAGAGCTAGAATTCTGATTTGAAATTTTCCCATTAAGTTATTTGGGTCTCACACACATTTGGCCAGGCCGGGGTACTGTTGACTGCTACACATAAGCAGAGAACTAAGATAAATTTGAAGAATTCCAAAGAAATAAAATTTTCTAAGGATAGATTTTGAAGCATGGAATAGAGAGAATGAATTAAACTATATATAGCAATATCAATGTTTGATATTCGAAATGTGCATGCTTTTTTATGTAGTATTCAACACATTGAAGGGAATTTTAATACAAGAAACATGTATGTTCTAAGATGTCAAGAACAGCAAAAAGATTGGTTCCTCTTTAGGAATATGTCATATTCAGATACTAAGCTATGAAGAAAAGTTTCACTGATCCTGCAAATGGGAAGCTCAGCATGGCTATAAGTTTAGTGCCAGAAAAAAATTTGTATCAGGGCAGAGCTGTGCTTTTACTGTCTAATCATAAATCTAGAAATGCAGCAAGCAGATTGATCTAATTTTGTCACTCTTTCTCTAGACAGATGAAATCTCACTTCAGTTTGCTTTTTTTACCCTAAGGTTATCTAACTCAGCCTTATCTTGAATTTTGTGATTAATTCTTACTGTTGCAACTCTTCTGTGTTTTTTAAATTTTTCTCTAAAAAACACTTCCCTTATTCATCTGTTTTTCATTTTTTTTAGAACTTTAGCTTATGAAGTACATTTATAAGTCATATGTATTATTGTTATTATAGAACATTGAAGGGTTACTAAAAAGTCCATTAGCATTACCGCAGCATCTCTAAGCCTTCTTTATATACCCTTATGTAATCTGGAAAAGACAAGCAGCATTTTAATGTGTTTACACAGCTTTTAGCAGAATAAAATTTGACCAGAGATACTATATACTGCTAAGAAATCAGCGGTATTTTTCCAACCACTAAGTTTATTCAGACATAGAAAGGAATTCTCATTAATAAATGCCAGTGGCCCTCAGACTTTCTCTTATTTCAAATATCTATCTGTCTGGATAATATCATGACTAACATTTATGACTACTGTGTGACCAGTGCCTGTGCTCATTTGGTCTCATTTTAACTCAAAGTAGCTCTGGGACAGGTGATGGGGACCACTTTTGCCACTAATGCCAATGGAACCACACCTTTTGGTGCCATCTGGAGGCTGGGAGCTGTGGGAATGAGAAAGTTGGAGACGCTGCTGAGCGAGAGCTCGGCAGGGGTTCTTGTATTGATGGGAAGGAGGCCTTGAGATCAGTAAAAACAATGTCTTTAGACGTTGATGTGTGTGTGGTGTGAAACGTAGCAAACAGATAGCAGTGTATTGAAACAGTAATGTTTTCGTTAGCCTAGGTGGGATAAACATTTAAATGTAGCCAACTGTATTGCTCACAAGGGTGTATAGACAGTCACTCACAACCTATCTGTAAAAAAGGGCACAGCGTGTGATCAAAAGACAGAAACTATATATGCTGAAAAAAGTGAAACAATAAATGTCTTCGCTTCACCCCCCCGGAGTCCTTGCCCTGTGTCGACGCAGGGAGGTGGATGCTTACTGCAAGTTTGGCTGCAAGGTACTGCCTGCCTGTACACTTTCCGTGGGCCAACACCAATGAGCAATTATACGTGAGGAGAAACGAGAGCAAGAAACAGCAGTAGCAGAAGTAAAACTTCATTATTCAGAAACAGGCCACTTAAGAAATCTATTTAACCCTCTCTGAGCCCATGCACACGCCACTAGATCTTTCTACTGCACTGTCAATTTTTCTTTACTTGCACTCATTTTTCCTCATTTACACAGTAGATAAAACGACTACCTCTTTAGGCTTATTTAATTATTTTTCCACTACAAAGTGACACATCTTAGAAATTCATTACTTACTTTATCTATTGTCTCAAAAATGTTTGCTGCAGCCCCACGGCCAGTGGCAAAGGCTTCCAGACACGGAGATGCCTGGCCAAGATTTAAAGCTCCTACTAAAACACCAAAGAAAACCTGAAGAAGTGGAAAAAGAAATTAACAAAATATGACATCACACTTTTACTACAGTTTAGAGTTTAGACAGGCAAATCAAACTGCAGTGGCTTAATGGCTTCTTGTGCATCAGCTGAGCTGCAATGATTCACTGTATGGGCATAATTAGCCCATAAGAAAGCAAACGAATGCATCTTACAAAGGATTTTCACTGTCTTTCACAACTTTGCTTCCAGGCTGCTGGTATAAATCAATTTATCTCATATTTGCCCTGGCCTAAAAACGTGTGCACCCACGTATTTACTGAGGTAAATTTTACTGAGGTGCCACCGAAACACCACACCTATGCAAATGTAGTAGTGGTCTGTTTTTACAACATTGTACATACATTGTAAGTACAGCTTATATACCAGGGTGTGCCTGTCAGAATGAACAGGACTTTTCCTAGAATTTACTCTGCTTTATTCCTCCTTAGTTTTTCAGTTATAGAGACAGTTTGGCAGAGCAGTTTATAAAGATTTGGATAACATCTTTGGTGTAGGCTTTTGGTCCATTTTTTGCTTTATTGTGGCTGACAGTCTGAATATTCACCCTGAGCACTGGGAGAACTGGTACGTAATCCTTTGTTGTAGTTTGGCAATACCTGAGAATTCTGCTAAGAAGCAATCAAGGACTCAGCTAGTCTTTTGATTACAATACAAACAGCAGTTAGGATAAATGACAAGGTGTATAAAGAAACACTGCTGTTGAGAAAGAAATGAAAGTACACAGGACTCAGTTTTCCCTTGCACTATAGTGATGTTTACTGAGAAAAGCCCCATGGCTAAAGTGGAAGAATCTACTGTATATATACTGTGCACAGCAAACATCTACACTGTGATGTTTAGATCATGCCATAAGTTCATACTCAGCCTTACTACAAACCCATTTTCTTGTGTGAATGAGTCCCAAAGCAATTAGGTTATATGCATGTCAGAATCCATCATGAACATGAGGGAGCAGGTTCTGTTCATTTGTTAGAAGAAGAATACCTAGTGTATCTCAATGCAATATGGCTGGTGCACAAGAGTTTTTCAAAGACCATGAAAAACATATTTAAATGTTTTGTATCTACACACCCTTCCTCCTGCCCCCAACCCCACTAGACTAAGAGTGTATGGTAGAAAACATGAAGTACAAGAAAGTTGACTGGAAACTGAGAGAAGAAGGGGAGCAAGAGGAGCATGTATCTCCACTGACAGTTACAAGTTTTCAGCCATCATTTGCCATTTGGAAGCACTGAGCTATAATTACCATGTGCAAGGCAAGGAAATTGCCCTCACTTTGTTTTTCACAACACTACCTTGTATCAACTACTGGTGTGAAGGGCAGTTGCAAATGATTTCCTGTGAGGGACATACACCTTGAACAGGATGACTCAATTTTACAGTGTTCTCAGAGTAATTTACCAAGCTCCATTTAACAGGAAGTTTTGCACTGCAAGCTGCTGGTGGTTGGGAGCTCTCATGGAGTGCAACTCAGAAATAGATGTCTCATCACAACACGCAGGACTTACCAACATTCAGGAAAAATTTACTTGTGGCCTGGACTGGAACCTGCCATTTGGGCAGTCCTGGCTTAAAGCAAATGACCAAAATATCTGTAGATGTTCTTTTTATTGCATTTATGTCATCCGTGTCTAAAGCATCTACTGTGCAGCAGCAGATGCATGAATGCCATGCAGGTTAGTAAGGTTTTACATACAATGCAGGAGCCACAGCTACGTGGCTGTTTATCAGCATGTATGTTTACAGGTACTCGGTCATCTATAGAGCCACATGCTGACCCACAAAATGGGAAAGTTAGTTTCAGGCCTCTGCCAATTGTGTAGCAGGCTCTCAAATGAAAGCATTATTCTGATCTCAGTAGGCAGTATTTCAAATATTTAAAATAAATGTGTTTTTTTTTTATTCTTATCCAATTTTCATACACATACTGAGTAATGATATTTAAAAGACACATACAGTGTTTGTTACCACTGAGCCACCAGATATCAGAACACTACAAATATGTGTTTCAGAATCAATGTTTTAAGAAACAGACCAGAATAGTTGCATCAAGCTAAAATGGGTACCTGCAGGAGAGTGCCAGGTGAATACTCTTCTTCTTCAAGGACGAGTTTAGAGCCATACCAAAAGGCTAATGCATAGCACAGGAAAATTATAAGCCACATGTAACCAGTGAATAATCCCATTATTATTCCTTTTCGAATTCCCCAGTGCTGAGCAAACACCAAATTCTTATCATATCTGCAGAAAGAGAGAAAAAATAAAAGGGGATGAAATGAATTTCATAGAAAATTCAAAAAGAGCAAAGACCAACAAAATGAGGCATCTTCAATGGCTGACTGTGCTACAGTTAACAGAGGGTCCACATAAGGTGGATACCTCTCCTTCTGAAGTGAGAGACCACTGCTTAAATCAGCAACGCTCCAAGATCACGAAATCCTCCTAGGTTCTAGAGAAAAAAGCACAAGAAAAGCCACACTCACTCCAGATAGATACCTCACTGTAGGGTATGGGGTTTTAGTAGTCTGACACAGGATTTGAAAACCTGGCCAATGCTTCACAGCATGTCCTACAGCCATGTTATGTTTTAAATGAATTTAAGAGAAATTTGCAGCTTAACATTGTCTTGTAGGAACTAGTTCTCTTACTTGAAAGTACCCAAATTTTTCAGGTGTGCTGCAAATGTGATATATCAAACAATGTTTGGGGGAAAATTTGACACTATGTTCCTACAAGTGGGAATGACTTGAAGATAGTATTACTGATATTTTATTTCACTGATTAACCAAATTATGAAACTGTTTTTGCATACATCATGTTATTTGAAACCTAAATTTCTGCAACATACATGCATATAATTCCCAAAGCTGACAGATGGACATTGTTGAAATTTAGAGACTAATTGCCATAACTCTGAGGTGCATTACAGCATTTCATTGCTACAGCAGAAAAGAAAACAGAGGCCTTACAATTTGTCCAAACAAACCTTTCAACTTCTTTCTTCTCCCCACCAAAAGCAGCCACTGTTCTGATGGATGAGAGCACTTCATCAGCCACGGCTCCAGCTTTTGCATAAGCCTTTAATTCTCTGCCTGTTAGTTTTGCCACAGCCTACAAAAGCATAAGAAGTGCTGGTTACACCTGCACCATATGTGCAGAGGAGAACAGCAGTAAGCAGTGCTGGCTGTCACACTGCGCTGGCTGTCACGACCTCGGCATGAGGTCACCTCCTCCACTCTGAGCAGGCTTTTATTAGGCACACTGCACACTCAAAGACTTCTGTCTTCTAGTATTAGGACAAATACCTCTGTAGCACATGTTTTGCAGAACAGTTATCCCCTGGGCCAACAGCTCTGCTCCAGGTAGCTCGAAACAGCAGCTGACAGTATCTGCTTTCCCTCCCTCTCTGCTGCTAACTGGGATTAAGCAGACAGGGTTTGTGCCCGGTGGGAGGAAGGGAGAGCTTAAGCAGCAAAAGCAGCCCTTTAGCCACCATGGCAGAGCCCAGCTTCAGGAAGAAGAGGTAATGGGTACTGATGGGGCAGGACAGAAACAGATGTGGCCTCCACTGTGATTTCTTTGTTTCTGGAGCTGACAGCAAACAGATCCCTGCACAGCAGCCCACAGCACGCTGGATTCCAAAAGCTTACTTAGGCTAAAAACATGTTTAAATTAATGGAAGAAAACGTAGTCATGTACGATTCTACACAAAGATAACACATTGGCTTGGGAATGACATATTAGTAGAAACTGTAGTGTGATTATTTTCTTTCTCTCTTCCAATACCATGCCACAGGCATCTCTTAGCCACTTTTGGAGACAGGAAGCCATGCTAGATTGACCTTGGATCTGTTTTCTTTATTGTAAGAAACAAAGACGTGGGCTGGAAAGGCTTGTAAGTAGGAAGCACTTAACAGTGGATATGTAAAAGAAAAGAGACGGGGACAGAGAAATAAGAATTGAGAGAGGCGAAATTACAAGCATACAGGGGAATGAGATCAGAAAGAATTTGCAAATGAAGGAAAGAGACATTCTGGGGTTTATTTCATTCCCTTCCAGGATTCTGCTCTCCCACTTCACACTGAGTCATTATCCATGCCATCTACTTGCAGCCAGCACAAGGTGCTAAAGGAGGGCAGGAAGACAAGAAATTAGTCAGAGTTACATTAGAGGTTTGACAGCAAAATGACAGCAAACTGTTCATGACGTGGAAGAAGTGAGATAGCCAAAGGGCTGAACCCAACCAAAGAATGTGAGAGTGTGAGAGAGTTCAGAGGAGGAGCAGGAACTGCCCAGCCCTGCTAGGTGTAGGAGAGGAGGCAAGAGGGCAGATGATCCTGCAGTCTCCCCTCTTCACTGTCTTTTCTCTGCAGCATGACAGGGAGTTTGTAGGGAGCAGATGGAGAAGCAGAACAGGAACAACTGGGAGGGGACGCATCAGCTGCCAGGAGCACAGACAGCTTGAGGTAAGTTTAAGCAGTTGTTTTCAACTGTTTTGCAGCTTTGAAATTTAATCATCCCTAAAAGTCCCTAATCTACAAGGAGAAATCAAGCCCCATGTGTAGTAACCATCTAAACCAGAGAAGACGTAGGCCAGATTCTGGTCTCGGCAACCATAATATCCATCCACAGGGCCCATAGAAGGTATGCTTACACTCCCATCTTAGATGCAGGATATATTATT
Source organism: Gallinago undulata (assembly GCA_026546715.1). Taxonomy (NCBI): domain Eukaryota; kingdom Metazoa; phylum Chordata; class Aves; order Charadriiformes; family Scolopacidae; genus Gallinago; species Gallinago undulata. The sequence continues at coordinate 21,271,216 of JAOTQQ010000079.1, forward strand.
CCAGAAATCAGAATAAGCAAAGTTGGAGCAAAGCCCAGCTCACCATTCCCTCACTCCCAGTTCTGCTGTGACCACAACCTGCCTCTCTTGACTTCAAAGGATTGTAACAGCCTTCTCTTCCACCAGTCCTCTCAGCTCTATGGCACAGCTTTCCTCATCATACTTCAACACAGACCTCTCACAATTCACTTACCAAGCCATAGATGGCCGCTCCAACCCCAAGCAGAGGGCTGACTGCAATGATAACCAAGGTCAATTTCCAGCCACTGACAAAACCCAGTAGGAATCCACACACAAAGGTGGTTATGCGCTGGATAAAGATTGCTACTTGGTCAGCAATAGCCTCATTAATTTTGTTCACATCACTGGGGAAAGAGAAAAAAAAAAGAAAAAACCACACAAGATTGGTGAGCATATCTTTTGTTTCTGTTGCAGGTCTTGACCACATTTGGATGAGTTACTTTCCCTTGGAGAGGACCCTTCCTCACCCCTATTCTTTCCACCATCATGCCTTCCAAAGATCCTGGGCTACAGTGAGAAAACCTGGTGCTTTTGCAATGGCAGAAGGCTTTTATGCATTGATATTGTGGAAAAAGTACTGTCTTTTACCGGGAAAAGTTGTCCTGCCATCAAGTTCATTCACTATCTGGTTCTTACTACTGTGCCCCAGCTTATTCCCAGAAGGGGGCAGAGACATCCTGGCTGGATACAGCTATCCAATAATGGAAAAACAGTATAACTGTTACAGCATCCTCCCCATCATGGGGCACTGAGAATGTACCACAATCTTGCTGAGGGGGCAGGGAAAGGTAAGAAGGCTGTAAGTCTATTAATTCTACCTTCCCCCACCCCCTGGTTCCTCTCTCCACCCTATCAGGTAGTTTGCTCTCTAAATTAAGTGGGAAAATTGAGGAGGCCTTCTCTATCACCTGAGACAGTGGGAAAACAAGACAGCTCCATCATACGTGGGACAGTGGTGCAGTAGTTATCATCATTGGATCCCTAAGCAGCTGCAGAGCCTGTTTGCTCTCCCTTATGCATTGCCAACACAGAAAAAAATACCTTAAAGCAAAATAGTCATTATACTTCTGTCACTCTTGGCTAGTGCATCACCCCCGAGATCAGAACTAGAATAAATAGGAGCAAGTGGTGTTGAGATTTAAAGTGCAAAGTTGTTAGCCCATTGATATATCAAGTGAAATTACAGCCCTCTATTGAAAAAATTTAGAAGCGTTGAGTTGAAGAACATGTTTATATTTCTTCTGGAGTATGTTTTTTGCAGTCAGGAAGCTTTTTGTAGGCACAGGACAATGCTGTTTGAAAAAAACAGGGAATTAAGTGTTATTTGTTAGACAAATACATACTTCATACAAATTCTTCATGGCAACTTACACTTGGCATTTATTCTTCATAAAAAGAACACCACAGAAAGTCATAGATACCACTGGGTAGTGAGAGAAGGCAAATAAATTCCCCTTCAACTACATAAAAATCATCTTCATATGTGACTACTACTACACAGGCTCGACTGAGAACAGGGAGCCATCTAGAGTCAGCATGTTCACCTCGCAGCTGCCTTCAGCCTGTAAACAGGAACCATTAAGGAAAGGAGCAAGCCTTAAACTCCGTCGGGGCTAAATCTTTACCCAGGATAAGAAGGTTTCTCCATCTGCCTTGGGTCCCTTTCTAAAGGTAAGTGCTTGTGACTTCTTTAGCAGAAGATTAAGCAAGGCTCACTCTTCTCTTTCAAAAGCCAACAAAAGCAAACTCTGCCCCTAATACAGTCTTCCTTTCTGGGAGGTGAAAGGGTTCAAACCCTCATCTCCAGCCTTAGGGGAGTATGCAGCAGCAGCCAAATTATAGATAACTCTGAAACGACTGGGCACAGGAGGAGAAGGGAAGGATAGGACAAGCTGGCAAAAAGACTCTACTCCAAAACCCACAAACATCCCCCCACCCCTGGCATTTACTGATAGACAAGGGAGATAATTGTGGCTTAACAGCTATGGCACTCAGTTCGAAGATGGGGGAGATAATCAGCCCTGTTGCTGCTCCCAGGAACATAGCTGTATTTTATATTAGAAGGTGTTTGCCAAATGCCTAGTTATTGGCACTCGGTTGTGTTTTGGAAAAAAGGGAAAAATGTTCTCTGTAGCACATTTTTTCTCAATTACTTACTCAGAAATTCGGGTGTTCAGTTCTCCTACAGATGTACAGTCAAACCAGCCTATATCCATTCGCATTACTTTCCTGAAATAAGCTTTCCTGATTTTCTGTATCTGACGAGCTGCAGCCATAACCCAAAAGCAGATCTGGGAAGAGCATAATAAATTGGAGTAAAGTCTTTCTACTCCCAACAAATGGGAAAAAGCAATTTGGCTATTGACAGAATTACTATTCAGGTAAAATACATTCTAGCTTTGCAAACACGATAGTTGTTTTATGCCTTTGTTCTTTAAATAATCCAACAATTTTATAAAGCCTCTGGATGAAACATTTGTCTCAGTTCTGATAGGATGAGAAGAGATGCAAATTAAATTCCTTGTGCTGTTACATGATTATCACACAGACAAAACATTTTCTATCTACAGCTGTAAGTAATATAGGGATGGCAGCCATCCTACCTCAGCAAAACTCTGGTATAGTTTTTAGGAAGGTAAACAAGTGATCTTTGCAATTATAAAAAGCTTCAAAAGCAGTGGACCCTTTTGCAGATTATGCAGGAATCATCCAAACTTGTCATAAGGATTGAACCACTGCTACAGAATACGTAGGGTATGATTCCTCTTGAACACTAGTTTTACACTAGTAGTAGTCCGTAATACTTCTACAATAGAAACACAGGGCTCAACGTTGTTGAGATGCCTACTGGGAATCTGCATGCCCTTCAGTTATTATTTTGGGAGGGTATGTGTACAATTAAAGAAGTATTTCTTGTGGTGTGAAAGGAGCAGCATGCATTCATCTCATTGGGTAAAATGCATCCTTGTACAAAGGTATGCATGCATAAATCCAAGGAGGTCTCAGATTGCCTGGCTAACCTATTTCAGCCAATAGAATGAGAATGGAAAGCGTCTGCTCTGCTCAAATGGACAGCTGACTAAGTAGTTAAAGGGAGCATAATTCCTATAAACTTAATTATTTAGTGATTTAAACTTTTAAATCAAAATAGGAAACAAAATACTGACTTGGAGGTATCCTAACAGAAGTACAGCACAACCAATTCCTCCATAGTAACCTGCAAACTTGGTCATTTCTTGTTCAATGTCCAGCAGCCTGGGGAAAAAATAAATAATAAAAAGAAATTAGGAATAGTGTTTTAAGTTTCTCGTAGATTTTTAATCTGGTGTTTCTTCAAGTTAGAGTCACGTAAGCTGGCAAGTCAGCTTGTTTTGCTAACAGAGGTGGTGTTCCCCAATACTCAGGCTCTTGTTAGCAGAGGCTGGTTTGCTTGCGCTGCCTGTGGCACAGGGGCAGGGCGGGAGCGGGTACCAGGAAACCCTCAGCCATCCTGGAGCAACCCTGGAGTCTCTGCGAAACAGCTCCTGTTTCGTGCTATTATACCAACTAATAACACTCAGATTTAAACAATGAGGAACTCTTTAATCTCTCTTTAAACAAAGACATGAGGGCTGCTAAAGTCAATTAAAGTATTACTTTGTATCATAAATGCACCAATCTGACATGATCATTTCTTTTAGCTCAAGTAGGACTTAAATTACTTCTCATATCAGTGAAGGGCATTAAACTGCTGCTACTGCATAGTTTGAAATAGGCGTTTCAGGTCATTATCGGTTATGATTTTAGACAACTTTTTAAAAATGTTCTGCAGACAGCAAATTTTATTCTGTTTACCCACCAGAATTTAGTACACTAAAATTTTAAGCCAAAAGGGAGCACTATGCACCTGGCCTGATGTCTTGCGAAAAATAAACATGGAAACAACTCAGGTGCCTGACACAGATATCCAGTATAATTTTTAATGCTCTAATGTATCCTACCTGGTGCATAGCTGCTGCTTCAGAGGAATAAAGAGCTGTAGCAATTCCTGTGTTGTGTCTGCCAGCCCTATCTCGGAGGGGGCTTGGAGCAAATAATTTGGCCCTGGTCACCTACATCTAGGAATGCAAATCACTTCCCACATGCTCAGAGTTTCAGAGACATTTAGACAACTAACTTTTAATTCTAATTAAGTACCTAATGAAATGTCATTCAGAGATGAGAAAATTCTTAGAATAATGCATTGAAAAACAAGCCTTAGGAAAGGTTACAGGTTCAAATTTGGCTTTGACAGATACCTGTATCTGAATGAATCATCTAGATTCCATTTATTATAGTTAATGGAAAGAAACAGGCACTCTTATCGGACTTTTCATCTCCCTGCCTTAGACATCTCCCATAAGCTGAGATAAATTGCATCCTTGAAGTGCTCATTTCTCTTCAATGACTAAAGTTTAGTCTTTAGTGCTAACTTGCTCTGAAGTCAGCAGGCACCTATGGGTACAGAAGTCCTTACCAGAATGACCAGAAGTCATTGCCTACGGTGTCACTAAAGAACACAGATTAATGAACTCGGATGTATAGCAGATAAAACTGTTATCAGAACAATCATCATCAAGAATATCCTTGCTGACATCTATAGCTGAAAGACCAAGACCCAAATTGACCTTCTCTCCCTCCAGGTAATACCTCTGGCTCTGAAACAGAGCTCTGAACAAGAACCATGCCCCTTTTCTGCCTCATGGATAGAAAATGTCAGGTTTAAAGGCTGAAGTGAACTCTCATTAGAAAGTTGTTCTCTGACAAGCCATAATAGCAAAGGAAAAGAGATAAATACATGTACTACTTACCCACATCTTATTGTGGCATTCTTTTCATTCTGATGAATAGTACCATTAATCCACACTATAGTGTTATTTTCACATGTCTTGTTTGGGTTTTTAAGCTCTTGCATTTCGATGTCATATTCAATAAATGTGTCTGCCATTGCACCAAACACAAGCAACACAGCTGGCTGGGCTGCTCCATGAACAATAGCACAGAAACTACCAACAACCATCATTAAAATTTCCATAGATGAAGAAAATCGGAACTAAAGAGACAGGAAAAAAATATGGTCTCTGAGAGGAGATCTTCACATTGGTTGCATACTGACAAATAATTAATCAGGTGGATCAGATACAAAATCATTCTCTTTAAATTTCAGAATTAGCTGCAATACATAAATCAGACAAAGCTCTGTCTCCAATCTAATCTAATTGCACCTGTGATTACAGCCTCATAAGTTATTATCAGCTCCCTTTTAGCTGACAGCAGAATCTGACCATGTGAATGAATGTATTATCATATAATATTAACAGTTCAATATCGTTCCACATTATCATCATTCCAGAAACTAGCTAAAAGATTACGAATAATAATTATAATTCATATATATAGTCTGCTTTGCATATTTCCTTTGGGGATGGATGGAGAGGGAAGGGAGAAGAAAGCCTTAGGACATTACATAGAGCCTCTGAAGAGAGTTAGCCGATTTCTCAAAAGTCTGGGGTACTGTGGTAGAAAGCCAGCTAAGTGTCTCACAGCAAGTTCTCATAATTAATATTCTAAAACCTGTTGGCTGATCCAGGCAATTGTGCTTTGGCTCTTAATCTGGGAGAAATACATAGAAATATGACACAGTGTGCAGTAACAAAAGGACTGAGCTAAGTCCCATTAGCTTACGTTTGCCATGGGCCAAGAGCATGCACACATATGCAGCTGGTGACTCAGCTAAGAAACAGTGACTGAAGTTACCTTTGTCATGATTATGTGAAGTCTGATTCTCAGGTTGAAGTCATGCATAAATATATTGTTTCAAACTGTCCACATAGAATAACAGTACCAAATGCTATGTATTTTAAAAATAGGAGTGTAAAGTGAAATCACAGCCTGCTGAAGAACCTGTCCAGGTTCTGTAGATGCTATAATACGTCTAAGAGAAGAAAGGGTGGGAATTTGGAGCACATATGGAAAAATGACATTAGGGCAGAGACAAGATAAAGGGAAAAATAAGTCAGTTAACACAAAAGAGAAATAAATAAAAGGTTTTTCTACATAAAACAGGTAGTCTTGTATTGTGAAGAAAACTGTAGAAAACCCTGGTCATAAGAAGTCTAGGAATTCCCTGAATTAAAAAAAAAAAACCCACACTGAAAATGCACAAATATATTATCTAATCTCTCAGCAGATCAGATGCAAAAGTACTATGTTTACCAACTGCACCTTAGGACTTAAACATCTGTGCAAAACAGGCTAGAGAATTCAAAACGCCTCCGATTGACAGACATAGCCCTCTGTGTGGACAGACTATTCTCTTCACCCAACTACAAGCTGAGGTACTTAGCCAGGTAGAGTACTAGCCACATGGACATAACTGCACTAGCCCGGTAGTACAGTCAGGACCACATTAGTCTGGACACATTACAGGCTTATAGCCTAGACTACATGAAAACCAGAAGTAATAAAATGTCTTAGCTGCATGCTTCTGGGTTGGACATCTCCCTACTATATTAATTTTAAAATTTCGGTCCACCCTATGGGATTCCAAGGCCCATCAAAGGGTAGACCTACTGAATATCCTAGGCACCTAGTATCGTGCATTCCTAAGTTTCTATAGTTATCAAATCTTCTGATACCCATGGAGCAATTACAAGGGAGATAATTATCTGCCAAATATCACACAGCAAATTTTTGGCAGAAATTAGAATGAACCAGGGTTACCTAGATTCCTGCTGTGCATCTTAACTCTCTTCCCCATTATCTACCTGTAGGTTCAATATAAAGGGTTTCCTAGACAATGATGACACAAATATCAATAATCAATACCAAGCTGACAAAATGACAAAGGGTTCTATTAAATTCCCCATTGACTTTAATGGCAAGATTTAATGCCAAATGGTTTAATCCTTAAAAGTTTGGCTTAGTCACTGCTATTCCCCAAAACAACCATATAGATTATTGTCACTTATTCTGCAGCACAATACACATAAAATATTTATATCTCTTGCTCTCATTACCAGCTGAAAGAAGCCAATACGAATACTGTTTTCTTTCTTCTCTGATGACCTTCAAGAACAGAAAACATAAAATTATAAACTTGCATTTTAGTACATATTTTGTTCTATATGCAAAGACAGTAGAGAGAACTGAACTCACTTTTCACTTTCCTTCTCAGTAAAAGGTCCTTCATATGTATAGGAATTCCTAGCAAAAAAGATAAGATTTTACATTAATTCTTTTATTCTCTTGGTTACTTCTCTGAAGTTACACATTTTATTTGAAACATTTTGCCCAAAATTTTAAGAGAACCAGCTGTTTCCTTCAGATTTCTTTGGAACCAGAGATTTGATGGTTCTTTCCAATCTTAGATAGGGACTAGAAGAGAAGTTAGGTTAAAATGATCTGAATCTTTATGCTTTGTTTCATAAGCAGTTCCTCAAAACACTGTTGCTGTAGTGTGGATTGTAGGTTCTTGGAGCACAGAGAAGTCATTGGCTAGTCTTTTCTTTAAGACAGAGAAAGGTCCTGTTCCCATTCCCTTTTATACTGCCTGTATGTTCACATATGTCCATAATGGCAGCAGAATCTCTCACCCTAGCATACAGGTTTTTACTCAGGTCAGATTATGAGTTGCTATTCTGTACAGTCAGTTAAAATATAAAGAACTAGTTGCACCATTATGGATGGGATCCATACTATAACACATAATAGCAATCATCAGCTGTGTACATTCAGTGATGAATGAGTAGGCATTTTGAATTTGGATTATTTTGTTTTTAATAAAACAAATTAATTCAAGTTTATTTTTCATGAACAGTTTTCAGAAACCAGATCCTAGAAAGCCTGAAGGAAGTTTCATATGTACAGTAGGTAGGACCATATGTGTGTTACATGTGGAAATCCAACAGAACTTGTGTTTCAAGATATGTGCAAGGACCATGGCAGATCTTGATTACTGGGCTGCTGCCCTCTGAGATGGGCAACCTGACAAAGACAAAAATTAAGAGACACTCTTCCTTCTTCATTCTAGGAGTAGTTCTTTTCTGCATACACTGTGTCAGAAAGAGCTGGGACAAATTATAGCGCCATTAGGATGTCCAATTTGCTACAGAGTTGTCCCAAGATTTAGGAAGAGGGAGGCTCTTAACCCCATTCAAATCTGAGATTTTAGCTGAAGGTCTCAAAGTCATTTCAGCTTTTAACTTTCTAGAACCCTACACTTAAATCTTAACATCTGAGTTCAAATGATGCAAGCTAATTCCTTCTATTTTAAAGTCTTACAGTTAAGCTTTAAGAAAAATCAATAAAGATTGATTAAAATTCCCCCCCCAAATCATTTCTTAAATTAAAAGCACAGAAGAAAGATACATTTGAGTATCCAAAACATTTGCAGAAGAAAAACCACAGTTTGCTGCCATTACTATGTGTTTTTAAAGATTTCTAGAACTGTTTTGGTCTACCTGTGTCAGTTGTATCAAATAAGGCAGTTCAATTCCTACAGAACAGCTTTTCATTAAATAACATATATTCAATAAATGCATCAATTTGATCGAGTGACACTAAGTTCTTTCCTGAATATTCCTGAAATACTGATTGTTCCATTTGTGTACATGACTTACTCTGATTTCTTGAAGCTGTTACCTGTTAGGAAAAATAAATGCACAGTCTAGTTAATGATTATTGTTAAAGTACATAATCCTCTGTAGACACGTGAAATATAAACCCTAGAACCCCATGGGACCTGGTCATTCCTGAGTTATAAGCATCTTATTCCCACTGATACATCTAGCCAGGGACATGAACTGACACATGTCCAAAAATTCCTTAGTAAGTTTATATCAATTTATGCCTGCTTTCTCTTGAAGAAGTAGTCTCAAGTTTTTAATACCCCAGATGACAAAATCATTTTCTCTAAATACATTATTCAGGACTATTGCCAAAAGTCAACTCGTGTTCATTGCAGACTGTTTGCTAGTATTCAGTTAGTTCTCTTGGACACTGTCTCATCAAGGAATAACACTCTACTTGCAGTCTGTGCATGCTCCCTGAAAGGAGCAGTGGTAGGTCTCCACTCCGGCCTTCCAACAACGAAGAGACTGCAAATCCTGTGGAAGAGGGGCAGCTGTGGCCCTGGATGGTAAGATGAACTTGTCACACTGAAGCCTATTCTCAGGATACTCTCCAAGAAGCCATAGCTTTGAGGGATGGAATTATACTACAAGACATAATTATGCTGTAGGGTAACTCCTTAGTCCCCAGAACAGGTCTGGATTTAGCTCCCTTTCAAGAAGTGTTGTCATACCTAAAGCACAGCTTGTGTTTGCAGGGGCCTCAAGGAAGAAGTGTCGTCATAGGGCTGATGTAGAAAGCATACGCTGTACATCACTTGAGATGACGATGAATAAAGAGCTATTTTTATGTATACAGCACAGTATGGATAATCTAAGGGCACTGGGCGTTTGCACCTTTCTCATTTACAGTGCATGGGGCAGCTCAGCATCAGTTTCAGAACCATAGTATGTTTTTCAAGCAGTGCCTTCCTTCCCTCACATCTACTGATACAACACTGAGCAATCACAGACCTGTCTCACAGAGCAAACACAGAGGAACTTTGCATCACAATTTACAGAAGGTGCAAAGAAGTCACCGCAACCACAAATTTGGCTTCCACCACTTTCTTACCCAATGATAGAAGGCTATTCCACTCTCTCCAGGGTTTTGCATTTCTCAAGGCAGCAATGTTAGGTGGAAGCAGTCTGAGCTTGAGACTAAGGGAACAGCTAATTACATCTCTTTTGGGGGGTTAATAAGATAACTTTATTTAGCTTTACCTAACAATGACTCTGTTGGTTTTATTTTTCTCTGTTTATTACTCAGGGATGAAAAAAGAAAAAATTATTTCAATAAGGGCACGTGTCTATCCCAGGAATGTTTTAATTTCTAAAACTATTATTACAAAAAATAATTTGGTGGTAGAAAAGAACTGCTTGTGAAGGAAAAAGAAACATCTGGTTGCAGTTCTTCGAAGTTTCATAGCTGGTAACAGCTGAAATGGTTTGCAACCATTCCTAGAAGATTCTCTGGGGTTTATTGGAAAAAATAAGGTTTAGAGAAAGTTTCCTCTGCTGGCTTATAATGGAAAGTGTTTTGCAAAAAAAAAAAAGGAGGAACAAAAGAATCTAGTGAAATAGCTTTCTGAGTCATATCAATTTAGAGCACAAAAAAGCGTTCTTCAAAGGTGAAGAAACCCTAACCTATGAACTTGAAGGGGGAAAGAAGAGTATATCAACGCTATTCACAAGCACAAGGAACTGGAGACCCACTTCTGTCAGCCAGCAGTTTTTAAGCAGGAGGAGAATTCGGAATGGCATAACTTATGCTTAATTTAAAAGAAGGAAGCAGATGAGTAACAGATCACACTGCTAAATTGAAAAAGTAGAAAAAGAGGACAGAGCATGATTTTCACAGAAAAGAAGATAGGAAAAACAAAATAATTTATTAACCCTACAGAAAGGAGTTATAGTAAACTTTGAATGCTCAAAAATTTTGAAAAAGGAATTAAGGCATTTAAGAAATTTTACAATTTGATAAAAGCACAGAACCAAGGAAAAGCTGAAGAACATTGAAGACCTGTGTTTAGAAGACAGGCTATTTTATGCGTGGTCTGAAGCATTTAATTGGGTCCTAGGAGAATGTTTTTAATGAAGGCTTCAACACTTGAAGCCACAGCTATCAGGGAATTTGAAAATACAAAATGTATGTATATTTAGGCAATCTATATGAGTGCTGGATTCCTTTTGTGAACCCTTTTCATTCTATGTGAGGAGCACGTACATTGTATTATATTGCAATTTATCTTCCATTATGTGCTACTGTTTTGCTTTCCTTTGTACCTTACATTCAGTATAAATATTTAATGCCCCTCTCTTTGTCTGCTCTTCTCAAGTCTTACAAAGAGAACTCAAAATATTTAGCAGTTTCTCTTCATGGTTCTCCCTGACCCTTGCAGAAATTTGGATTGGCAAAATGGAAAAGTGTACATTGCAAAGGAAAAATGGAAGAGAAAAGCTCTGACGAGGAGAAGGAATGCAGATCTTTGCATAGTGATAGCTTATAAGAATTATGCCTAACATAAGTATGAATACAGATATATGTACTTGTTGAAAGTAGCTCTAGAAGCTACGGAAGACAGAACTTTTATTTTTTTTTCCCCAGCAGAGGCCCTTCACTTGTAGAACCAAAGTGCTGAGTATAAAAACCTAGGTAGATGCCATGAACGTGTAGGCTGATAAGTAGATTGTTCATGAGTAGGGATTGTTATATGTAGTTTTTATGGAAAAGTTGTTTTGCAGGCAGCATACCCATAACAGCAGATACCAGGTAACTCTAGATTTATTCCACAGACTATTTGCTTTGTATTCTGTAGACTATTTGCTTTGTATTCTGTAGACTATTTGCTCTACTTCGGCCACCCACCACCTATTTTACATGCTTTATAAAATAAGGAGCTGACTGAAGAATAAACTTACTTTTGCCATCCAAGTCAAAAGCATAGTTATCTTCTCCCAACCTCTTGATGCTACGCAGAACAACAGGGTCAGACATGATGATTAGTTACTTAAATCAGAAGTCCTGAGGAGAGAGGGGGGGTGGGGGAGTATCAGCATACATTTGTCTGTGAATATATAACAATTTTAAGTTAAACTCTTGCTTACCTTAGTTTTGCCCTCATTATCTCAAGACAATGCCACTGATTACAGCACAAGTTATTACAGAATAGATGTTCTGGACAGAGTGAAACTACAGAGCAGAAAAGCACCTGAGGGAAGCGCCCAACTGCCCCCTGAGGGCAAGGCTTCTGAAGGCCTCAGCGCCTCCTGCCTCGAGCAACGCCTGATCCACGGGGCTGTGCAGCCCCCTGCAAACAGCCCTGTCACCTTTAATGGCTGTATTAAAATAAACTACCACCTTTGTGCAGGTGACATCTGTAGGTTATAAACTGAGATGTTAATCTGACAGATCCTGCCTCAGTTATAAGGGAGTGGTGGGCAGGAGACCTCCCCCTGCTTTGTCCTGTCCCAGCTGGCAACAGCCAGGGGGATCAGGACAGGGGGACAATTAGGGGACAAGAGGGGTGGCCGGGGGAGACCCCAGGGCCACACTGACATCTGTAGCATTGCCACCACCAGCTGCACTCCCACACCTCTTGATTGGGACAAGTTACCGGGCACACCTGCTCCTCTGGACAAGTTTGTTCCTAATTAGTCACACAGACATGCTGAGTAGGTGTCATACATGAGAAGAAATAAGGAGATAAAGTTAACACTTTTTTGTTAAAGAAGTGCTATTGTGAGTTGAAATCTGTCAGTAGTGCCAGTAGTGGCCGGGCAGGCCTGGCATCCAAGATGACACTCGGGGAAGAGTGCTGCAGAAGCCCTCCCCAAAAGATGTCCTTTCATAATCAAAGTCATCTCATCCAAACACTTCATTAATGTAATGAGTCCCAAAGCATAGTTACAATACCTTATAGCAGTCATTAAACAACAATATTTGTATGTTTATACGTCTGTATAAACCTCTCGTGACCTCTCACTTTAAGCATGTTACAACACATTCAGATAGCAAAGCTTTAACACCTTTTACACAAATAACACAAGAAATCTTCTGTGTAAAAGAGGCATTTCCACAGATTATTTGTGTTACACCACCTGACCTCCCAGCCAGCTGAGTTTTCACCCACTTAGTCCTTTAAAGGAACCACTTCATTTCTGCCAGTGGTATTAAAACTACCAAAGCCCTTCATATTGGCAACAGCTGTGTGATTAGCCACAGCCGGGCAGTTCCTTAGAACTGGGAAGGGCTCGGAAGAAACTTGGTTCTGAAATTGCTGGAAGATGAATGAAAAACACCCATTCCTAGATCCAAATGGGGCAACATACTAGGAGCCAGTCCAGTGGTTCAGGATGTATATGTGACTTTTAAAAATTTAACTTCCTATAGAATCTCAATCTTTCATTTTTGTTACTTTTCCCTCCAAACCGGCTTTTGAGAACTGCTCACTCCCCACCAAACCCTTCTTTTTTTTATCATCTTCTCCTGAATTTATGTTTACATCTCTTGACAAGTCACTGAATCAACAGTAAGTCAGTCTGGAAAGAACAAAATCTCTTGATTATTTCGAATCATCCATGGCAAGGTTCAATTATTCTTGTGTCATTTTAACTGATTTTTATCAAAGATGCCTGAAGAACTACCCAGGCAATTACTGCTTCACTATCTTTATTGCTAAAATATTTTTTTCCTAATGTCTAATCTGAATTTTACCTGTCATAATATAAACCACTTCTTCTGCATTCCGCCAAAGATATGGAACATAGTAATTCCTTTCCGCTTTCTAAGTAGGCTGTATTTATTTGAATAACACAAGAAAGTCTCCCTCTTCAGATGAGGAAAGCAACTAATTCAGTTTTCCTTGGTAGGGTGTATTTCCTAAACCTCTGATAATTTCCACTGGTTTCCTTTGGAGTGTAGTACATCTTTTTTGAAGTGATGAGTGCCTAAAAGCATTACAGCACCAATCTTACCAACACTGAGCAAAAGAGAAGGATTATTTCATGCTTCATGGATTATATTCCTGTTTGTGCAACCCAGCATGACATTTGTTTTATTAATTGAAATACCACATTGTTGGTTCACATTTAGTTTGTAATCCACCAAAGTCACTCATTTTTTGCAAACAATTTGCTACAGAGCTAGTTGCTTTCCAAACTGTAATTTTATAGTTGATTAATCCTGCCTGCTACTGTCTATATTTAATAGCACCTTACATACCTCAGCCCATTTTATCTGTTTGTTAAGGTCATTTTGACTTCTAGTCATGTTCTTCAGCATATCTGCAGTCTGTCCTCCTTTTATGTCATGATGAAATTTAATAAGGGTATTCTCCATTGTATAATTGACATCATGATCAATACTACTGGATTACACCAGAAGCAAGACAAACCTCAGCAGAACTTCATTCAGTTCATCCATTCATTTGAACATTGGTTCATTGCTTGCTACTTTATGGATGTAGTTTTTCTTGTCTAAAAGTTTTTGATGAGCAGAGACAATTTATTCCTCTGCAGGTCTGTAAATTCTGACCCACTGACATTCTGTGACCCCCTAAATTGTTAGACAAGTTCTCTCCTTAAGTAAGTGTGTAAAGCCAAATCACCACTGCAATAGCAAAACATCTGGCCAGGACTACAATAGTCACAACATAAAATCACAAGAGTTTTTAATTCATCCCCACATGCAGCAAAAATACTTATAATCTTAATCATAATTTTTCTGTTCTCTGAGATAGATGGCAAATGGGCTGAACAAGCAATGGCTCTTAATTAAAGTCTGTACCATGTGCACATTTCCAAGTTCTCTTTTGGCTCTTTTATATAACAGAGAAAGCACGTAACGTCTGTTTCTGACCAGAAAGGAAGGAAAGCATCATATAGGTATCGCTGTTTCACATGGGACCTACCTTTGATCATTAAATTTCACTTCAGCTGGATTTGCATCAGGCATATGGAAAAAGATTTCACAAGGGCTTAACTTCCAGATGACATTATTCAGTTGAATAATATATATATTGAAATAAATGTACCTTCCCAAAAAGGGCAAGCATGTATTCCTGGTGGCTTTAAGTCCCCTGAGATAATGTTTGCACTGAAGATGAGAATAACAATTTCCCCAAGTGGGAAAAAAAATTTCACTCCCTTCTCCAGTGAAAACAGAGTTATTTGCTCCCTACGTCTTGCCTTTTGCTGTGCCTGATTGAAATAATTTCAAATAGAAGATCTCCAAAAACTGTTCGTTCAAGTCATCCTAAAGTTCCAGAAGTTTCTTAAGAAAAGAAGCTTCTCAGCCAGCTCATTTTTTGGCTATTTTGTCAGTGATCACAGTCACGAGGCAATTTTTTTCATATGTCAATTCAGTGTGAGGTTGGAGCTGGGGATCTGAAAGCACAGACTTTTTGCTCTGCTGACAAACAAGTTTGACATTGGTAGCACAGACTGGGGAGCCTTTCACAGCCACTTGATTCTAAGGAAAATACAATTTAAATATGCAATTGGCCTAAAGCTGGCCAGTTCTTTTACCCTAAGTATATGTTTTCAGTAAGGACACAAAAAACCACGAATGAATACATTTCAAAGAAAGCCATCAGTATGAGAAAAATAATCAAATCACAGTGTTTGTATCTTTGTTTAAGTTTTTCAGAATTTTGGTTCAAAGGGTTAAAGCATCATTGGCTGAATTAAGATACAAACTGCAACCATACACTCACGTTTTCTTCTGCAAAAGATAGTTCACCACAATGGTAACTTTACTAAGCAATTGGTCCTTAAACACAAAGTCATCATTTACTTCTAGATCTAATACTGACTGCTTTGCACTGTTTAGCACATAAGTAATGGATCTGTATGAAGAAAGCCGAGCTAATGCACAAACTGCTGATTTTACATTGAAATTAGTGTAATTGGAAACGTCACCTGGATTATAAAAACATCTTCTGCTAGAGGAAAGATGTTCCTACCTGTTCTGTTATCAAAATAAATCTAAACCTTAAGGGTGGTATTTACATATACATTCCAGCATCTTTAAAATACTCTACAACTTCACAGAAATATAAACCTATCTAAATTAAGTGATATAAACCATTTGAACCATTCTACTGAATGTTGCTCACAGTGAAAAGCTATGAAGTGGTAAAAAAATAATTCACTGCATTTCTGCTTCAGAAAGATAATGGATAATGTCATCCTGTAAATTGACAAAGAATGCAAAAGTAAAGCAACACAAAGTCACTCTCACACTCTCTTCTTTCAGCTATTTATTCTTTGACTTTGCAATCATAACATCTATACAAAATTTTGTAATGGAACACTGTAAAAATCAATTTGTCTTTTAAATGCCAGTATAGAACACCATGCTGGGAATTCTCATTTCAGCGCTTTCTCTGACACTGTATTTTAACATTATGAACTGTATTTTGCAACTGATTTTTTTAAGCTTGAATGCTGATGCAGTTTTAAATAATAGGAAAAGCACACACACACAAAAAAAACCCCAATGATTTATAAACTTGAATAAGGATTCTAGTTACATACATTTGCTAAAGCTAAACTTTCTGGATTGATGTCACCTTCCAATAAAATCACGACTGTCCCACATTTTTGAAAGGAAACACATTTTTCCTATATTTTCTAAAGCTCAACGTACCAAATACTATCAAGACACTATCCTGTCCAGCAGGTATTATTCATTAGTTGACTTAAACAGATCAGTATAGAAGATTACCATGCTGTATTAGAATAGGGCTGCTGGATTTCTGATAAACAAAAATCTTTAGGGAACTCCAAATCCAGATTTTAACAAGTAGGACTTGGAAAATGCTAACAAAGGAACATATCCTGAAGAATGAAGTAACATTAGGACCTGATCCAAAGCCCTTTAAAATATTTTTCAAATCATACCTTTATTCAGATTAGATTTTTATTTAACATAAAGGGAGAAAAAAGGCCAATGAAAATTCATCCTGAAAGCATTGTCCTTCATTTTTCTTTAAAACTAGGTTCCTCAGCTACTAATAATAGCATACACGAAGAAAGATATTTTGCTTTGTTGAATGTTTTTTTCTTCAAACAGTCCCAGTTAAAAAAAGACAACAATAACAAAACCAACAACAACAAACCCCCAACCAAACCCAGAACACTAACTGTGCAAAGGGAATTTAACACTTAGCTGAGATTGTTCTGAAGGAAAAATAAAGGCATCTTTCAGTTCAGGAAGTTTCATCAGTTAACTCTGAAATATTAAACACGATAGATTTGTTACTCACCTGTGGCAGTGAAAAACCATGTATCATAGAACAAATTGCAAGGATACTGTTCAATTAGTCAGTGAAGCACCCAACCATTTCCCATCGTGTTTTCATTATTCTAACCCATTTGTCAGAACTGAAGCTTTAAATTGGGCATTGGCTATTTGCACCCGGGTCAATAACCGTGCAGTCACAATGGTTACAGGTCATTGACATCCAATGGAGGGTTTAAATTTGACTAATGTAATCTCACAACTTAAAGTCAGGGCACTTGGAAAGCAATTATACATGAGGAGATCAGATGGTTCTCTGGAAAAAAAAATATGTATGGGAATATATTATTACAGCTTTATTTTATCAGCATTGGCATAGAATTACTTTATTAGCCATGCAATAATTTAGTGTACAGTACTGTCCTGGCAGTAAATAGCAATATCAGCTGAATAATATGAAAAGTAGTTCAGAGATTAAGCTAAACTCAGATTAAAGACTTGCTCAAAAGCTTTGTTTTCTAACATATAGTTCCTCCTCTCCCCATGGCTTCTAATACTTTACCATCCTTCCTTTTAAATGAAGACATTACAATCTGGAAACTCCTGAGTAGTAGTGAATTTTCATTGGACATGAGCCCTCCATGATTTTTTCAATAAGGGACATTGGTGAAGACAACACTGTGACCTCACCCAATGTCACCTCAGTTTAGAGTGAAATGGCAAACATGTTTGAGTCCCCTCTGAAATCAGTTCTCACTGCAGAGAGCCCTGACTGATAGGACAAGATAGAAAGGCAATGCCTTAATCTTAGTGACTGTCAGCTGTCCTCAAGTCTTCTGTGCTCTCAAATTTTCCATGATAAGGCCTGGTGCACAAAAGTGCATCACATTTAAATGTAGCTAACCAGAACTGCATTTTCCTCATTACCGTGTTCACAGTGACAGCATAACCAAACACAAACCTGGTGTTTTCTCCCATTTTCTTAACAAAAAGTAGTCTACAATCTATACTAATGTATGCAGCATAGCTTTGAGAATAACACTATCTGAGATAACGTTACAGTGCCAGTCATCTTCTACACCACATCACAGAGCTACAGAAAAAAAAAATAATTACTTGCCGTGAAGGGCACAGGAGTAGAAAGGCTGGAAGAAAAGCTATTCAGTGGAGCAGAACTCTGCTTTGCTTCATTCTCCCCTGACAGCTTCTTCAGGAGCAACGTGGCCAAAGGTCCTCCAATGCCTTTGTTCTTCAAGGTACTGGAGCAGAGCTCACACTTAACATGGAAGAAGTCCAACATCTCCAGACAGTGACAGAATACAATTTTAGCTTTACACAAATTACTTCAGTCTTTTCACTCAAAGACTTTGCTCGTCGAAGCATTCGGGAAATGTGCACAGAGGCTGTTTCATGCTGCTTAATGAAGTAGATTAAGGCAGTGATGAATTGGAGCTGAGAACACAGACTACCCAAACCTTTTTGAAGGGCGCTGTTCCCTTTTAAACCTCTGTTCCTCTCAATTCATCCTTACAAAAAGTCCTGAAGATTAATAAATTCTGACCTGACTTTAAGACATAGGCCATGAAAATGAATCTATGCTGAAAATTCATCTGTCTGTGTAATTTGTTTCCTTCTGATGATGGGAAGGGAAAACTTTCTGTAGCTAGTCAGCCCTTCATTCAGCGAATGAAGAATTAGGCACTGAAGTAAAACAACACAGAGCAGGAATTCAGTAAATCAAGGAGACTAGGACAGATGCTCCCATCCCTGAATTCTTGCGAAGTCTCTCAATTTTTGCAGGTTATAGATACCTTTTGTAGGTTATAGTTCATGTAAGATGAGCAATATTTTCTGGACAAATCCTCTCAGTCATGGTCTGGGTTGAATGGAGACATGTCACTTAGAGCTCATGTCATTTTAATACCTCTTTGCACAGGAAGAAAAAGATTACAATTCATTGAGCTACACTTCCCTTGAATGGAGTAACTGTTTATTCCATCATATTACCCCTCCAAATGAAGGTATCCTCTCTTCTCTGGATTTTTTCCAACAGTTCGTAAGAGCAAGTGAATAAAAATTAATCTTAGTTATTCCGGGACAGATACTTTCTCAGTAAGAAATGAAAGCCCATATGCTCTTTTGGCACAGGACTCCTCAGCTCTAAACTGTACTCTATAAACTATTGATCTTTATTCCAGTATTGACAACAGCTAGCGGCAGCAATCAAATAAAATGCTTCCAAAGCTTCCTAAAGATAGCCAGAAATTTTGCACTGAGTGCTCACAGCTATGGAGGAGTAGGTAGGCACTGAGTCTGCCACCGCAGGCTGAGACTCCAGATGAGCATCTTGTTTCTTTTTTTTGAGCTAAAATAAGTCTGTATGCAATTACAGCAGTCTGGACTCTCTTGCCTGACAGGAGGCATTGACCAGACAGCTCTTACGCTTCATTAATTTATTTTTTAAATTTATTTCTGTAGCTAGCATACAGCGGTTCCGGGACCAAGAAGCCAGACACCAGATTTTTCACTTGAGTATAATCCCCATCTCACTCGTGCCACTTACAGAGATAGCACCTCAGAGTGTCAGAAGCGTAGAGAAGAAGTGTATTGTACTACACTGCTGCTTCTGCACGATACTTTAGCTTCCTGTCCTCTGATTCTTTGAAAAACAAAGGAAAACACTATGTTTGCTGCTTTATTTCTCCCAGATTTTGAAAACATATTATGTTATTTTACTCCACAGGCTATCACAATTTTTTCAGCTAAATAGTATAAAGATGAAAGTAAAGTGAACTCCAAATGAAAGCACCTCTCTCTTGGTTCCCTGATTTAAGGTAAGGGACATTTCAAATAAAGTAGATACATTCTGCAGCTTGAGTTATTACACAGATTACTTCCACGTCTGTTCTTGTAGTGTCACTCGTTAAATATTGTTTGTGAAATTTATCTAAAAAATTTATCACAGTTATAAACGTATCTAGAGGAAAAAACCAACAACATTGGGCTGGAAGGGAACAAGCTCGTCTGCGGGATTCTGATCAGCACAGAGACTAGAGGAGCGGGAAGCTGCAGGAAAGGTCAGCACCCACACACAGTTGGTCAGGCTGGCAAGTGCCCACACGCTGTGTATTCATTCTTTTCTTGGCACCACAGCAGTTATACAAACACTACTTAGTATTCATTTTGTACAGTGCAAAGTGAATTTTACACTGAACTTACTGATTTGTGATTCATGCTATTAAAAATGGAATTATGTCAACTGCATGAATTTTGAAAGAGTTACTGTCCTTTCCAAAGGTCTTTAGCAAGTGTTCTACACGGAAACTTCCTTTTTGCACTGCAGAGCAAGACTTCCTTTTTGATGGCTGGGTTTTATGATTTTTGCTGCAAGCAAAAAGCTGTTCTCATAAGAAGCCAATTTCCTTTTTTTTTTTTTGTTGGCACTCAAACTGTGTTTCTTCACACTGAAATGGGGAATAGCAGATACTTTCCTTACAGTGAAATAAGGAAAGCACCTCTGGGCACAATGGGGACGTCTCTGTGAAGGTGACTCTCTCTTCCTATGGAAAGTAAAAAGTTCCATTGTGTGATTGCTGGGACGCTCCAGGTGGGAGGCTAGCACAAAGAAAGAAACAAACTTCTTTCTTCTCCCACGGTCTAAATCATGATCAGATACACTAAGTCATGGCGTATTTATTTCTTGGTCGCAGAAATACGCTGTACTGAAACTGCAAAATAGAAGCTGGAGTGGGTCCAGCAGGGAGACTGGGAGGTAGGCAGCAAGGGACTTAGCTCTAGTTACTTGCCTTGTTTCTATAGTTAGCCACTCACTATCCACTCTTGGAAAGTACCAGCAGCAGGACATGTTATCCTGTTGATCCTACCTAAGTTTGGCAGCTGTTTTTTTCTCCACTCCAACTCTTGTGCAAATAAAAATAGCAGAGATAGCAAAAAAACCCAACCAAAACAAATGCAAAAAACCCCAAACTGTAAATTTGAAATGCAAACTTTAACTTTTATATCAAAATTAAGTTGCTCAACATGTTAAAATAAAGGAATTTTTGCCAAGGGAAAAATTTTCTTGTCTTAGCAAAGGAACCGTGAAATACTACATGGGGAGGGCAGTTACCTAATTGCTTCTTCAGACTTTCTTCACTACCGATGCTGCAGAGGAAGTTAAGCAACAAAAACTAGCATCTATGTATTGCAACTTTAGCAACACCCCGGGTAACTTCCAGCCAGGACAAGGATCTGCATTTCAGCAGCACACATATTTATGTAACAAGGCACCATGGGCAGCCCTGGGGCTTGCAATGTAAATGGAAATACGTTGAACCTCCCATGTCAGAGCAGAAAGCAGTTCTATGTGCAGAAGATGAAAGCATTGTTCCTGTTCCAATTATGATGCTTAAAAACATGTCAGGTGTTTGCAGTTCCCTTTTGAATTAGGTTTTGCCAGAGGAGAATTTGGCCATAGTAAATGCAACTTCATTGCATCTTGCCATGCAGAGAAGGATTGCCTGTCAGCGATCTCTAAAAAGATCTGTACCCCTTTATGTCTATTTAGAATTTCTTTTTCAGTCAATTGCATTAGGCATCTCCTGTTTTCTGAGCCATGAACATTCATGAAGAAATATAACTGAATTGTTTTCTGTGAGCAGAATTTCATCCATAGAATCATAGAATGGTTTTGGGTTGGAAGGGACCTTAAAGATCATCCAGTTCCAACCCCCCTGCCATGGGCAGAGACACCTCCCACTAGAGCAGGTTGCTCAAAGCCTCATCCAGCCTGGCCTTGTAAATTCACCATTAAGTCAATTGGAGCATAATCCCAGATATGCGGGCTCTTCCCAAACATATTTTACCATATTGATGTTGTGACACTGCCTGAGCTTCACTCTGGCAGGTGAAGTGCTCCAACCTGCATCTTCCTTCCTATTCTTGGGGACCACATGCAGACTCCTGCAGCCTAGCTGGTGGGAATTTATTTCTTGAGAGGCTAAGTGGCAGTACTTGCCTACTCTCTTTCTTGAGTATCTGGGACTGACAACCAAAAGTATTAGTAAAATAAAGTAATTTTTTTTTTAAAGGGGCTAGCATTGCCTAAGTATTCACAGTAACAAGAAAGGATCTGGGTCCTGTTGATAATAGAATCATAGAGTGGTTTGGGCTGGAAGGGACCTTAAAGATCATCGAGTTCCAACTACCTCCCACTAGAGCAGGTTGCTCAAAGCCCCATCCAGCCCGGCTTTGAACACTTCCAGGCACGGGGCATCCACAGCTCCCCTGGGCAACCTGTTCCAGTGTTCCACCACCCTCACAGTAAAGAATTTCTTCCCAATATCCCATATAATCTCCCTTCTTTCAGTTTACTGAAACGGTAACAGTTACCGTTACTCCTCAACCTGTCACTCCACTCCCTGATAAAGAGTCCCTCTCCATCCCTCCTGTAGGACCCCTTTAGGTATTGGAAGGGCACTATAAGGTCTCCCCAGAGCCTTTGCCTCTCCAGGCTGAACAACCCCAACTCTCTCAGCCTGTTCTTGCTTGATCTTTTCTTTCCAGCTGGCCCCAGCCTTACTCTTTAATTTTCTATGAACTGTCACTAAGTTCAGACATTTTTGTTGCCTTTCATGCAAATATTTCATTTTTGCTATTCTTTTCTAGTCGGTGTTTCTTCCAGATATGTTCAATAGGAGCTTACTCACCTGGCAGCAGCAATTGTATATGCATTATCCTTTGTAATTTTATTGCAATACATCTCCAGCCCTCGTTTCTGCTTAAGAAAGGGTTTTTCTTTGTTTTAGCACAAAGAGGCTGCTGCGCTGAACTGTGCTGCCTTCTCTGAGTAGCTGCAGTTAGTCAACTCAAGAAAGAAGGAAAAAAACCCAACCAACTAACAATGCTTTAAAAACTAGCAGTTTGTGGTTTTTCTTTTTTTCATTTCAGGAGAACGTGTCCAGAAAACTTCAGTAAAAATGCTTTGCTATGTATTAGTCTTTCTTGGCATCGTCTCTCTGTGGTGGCATTGGAGGACAAGAGACAGGATGAAGGTTACAGAACTTGACGGAAAATATATATTCATCACTGGATGTGACACAGGATTTGGAAATATGGCAGCAAAGATTTTTGATAAGAAGGGATTCCGTGTTTTTGCCAGCTGCCTGACTGAAACAGGAGCCAAAGAGTTAAAAGCTGTGACCTCAAAGAAGCTTCAGACAGTGCTGCTAGATGTAAGAGATTCAGACAGTGTTAAGAAAGTAGCTGCGTGGGTCAAAGCCGAAGTTCAATCAGAAGGTGAGTGCCAGGATATCTTTCTTTAAAAGAAATAAAAAATAGTTTTCCTTAAAAATACCATGCTACTTTCACAGCTTATTTTAATTGACATTTGACAAGTGTATTTGGGTGTCCTGTCACCTTCCTGAAACATGGAAGAAGATCTCACTAGAGGGATGTTTTATACATCTAGTTAGTGGTAGGTAAATATTTGGGAATGTGCTCAAAAAGTCAGGCTTATCGATACATCATTGTCAGAGCAGGAATCCAGTTTCTGGAACCTTCATTGGGACTGTTTGCACTTGCACGCGTGTCTGGGCTACGGCACGAGTGCTCAGCACCTCCCATGCCTGGAACAGGCTTAAAGAGTTCTTGTTTTAAAAATTGAATACACGTAATAAATAACTTGTAAGTAATCACTCATTCTATCAAAAGCAAAAAATACATATGAACTCTATTGAAAAAAAAATTTAAATAGAACTATTTAGGAATATTGCTTGCAGACCATCTGAAAAATAGAAAAATCCTGTATCTCTGACCCAACAAGCTGTGCAAGACAAGATGCTGCTGGCCGTGCATTAATGATGTGTTAATGGTGCATTAATGATGCGTTAATGATGCCATTAGTACTGCCTGATTTCAGTAGGAGTGGTATTGCAGTAGAATTTACAAAAGCCTGAGATCCCATAGGCCAGATTCTGCTAACTTTGAGTATTAAATCTGGTCTATTATGATGGGCTGTGGTACCAATTATACTTAATGCTAAATTCCAATCTCTATTTGACCTGTCATCTCTTCATAAAATTGCTTGTAACTTGCCAAATTGCTTTTATTTGAAACTGTGCTTGGTTTCAGGCCAAAGTGATTTTTTTCCCCAAGAAAAACTATGACTAAGGTCATACCAGCAAAAGTATTCATTCACACAGTTCTAACAGCTGATACAAGAGACGAACTGGTTTTATGTTATTGCATTTTCCCCTCAGAAGTGTTTTTCAAACCAATCTAGTGTGTTTTCCCTGCCTCCACCTCATTTTTTGGAGTTGGCTGTTCATTTAAAAATAAATCATTCCTGTCTCCAGTTGGGGCATGTCGATGTAGGGCTTAAATTCTCTGCTACAACAAAAAGTCAGTGCAGGGAGAAAGAATACTGAAAGCCTTCTCTGTTATAGTTTCTATCTTCTTTTCAGACCTTTGAGAAGGATTTTAATATTTTTATATTTTTTCATTAAAAAGAGCTGTTTTTTATTGTTCTGGCACCTCATCCATTTCCATTTCAGAACCAGGACACACTTACCCATGTCTCAGGGCACTCTACTTGTACATCAAGGACCAAATCTATTCCTTATGCATTTTCTGACACTCAATCTAGTTGCTCTTTGCCATACCTTCCCTTTTTCCCACAAAAAGTTAGAACCACCACCACCTGCCCAAAATGCTGCCACAGAGGGAAGACTGCGCAAAGGATGATGGGAAGTGTGGTGATAAAACCTGGACACTAAGAATAAAGTGGAATACCATAGGACATTCTCAAGCAGTTCCTCCAAATCTTTATTGCCCTCATGGTCCTTTGCTGATTTTCTGTGAAGTCTCACCCAGGGCAATTAATCTTACACATTTGGTGAAAATTTGCTTCTTGACTTTCTTCTTTTTTTTTTTCCCTGCAGGCCTCTGGGGACTTGTCAATAATGCTGGGATTCTGGGGCCAACAGCTCCTACAGACTGGTTGGATATTGAGCACTTTAGAGAACCAATTGAAGTTAATTTAATTGGACTCATAAATGTTACAATAAATATGCTTCCCTTGATAAAAAAAGCAAAGGGAAGGATAGTAAATGTATCCAGTGTTGGAGGTCGCCTAGCGTTCAGTGGCGGAGGCTATTTTCCTTCAAAGTTTGGGGTAGAAGGATTTAATGACAGCTTAAGGTATAACACCCACTATAAGGAAAGACCACTCTTCTTTTTTTTTTTTTTTTCTGAAGGCTCCCACACTAACTAAAAATTGGCACATGCAGAATAGGACCTGATTTATAATCCTGGCACTTGATATAAAATTAGGACTAATTCTTCTTAGAAGTGCCTTCGCTCAAAATAGATTATGCCACTTTTGAAGATTATGGTACAAAGTCTGTTTTAGGCACAGAAGTGGTCCTCAAGTATTATTACAGCATAATTATATATGATATAGATTCACTTCTGACCTATCTTAGCATGGACTCTTATGGCAGAGGAAGCCCCACTCAAGGGAACTGAGAGGTCTTTGCAGTATAAATCTAATTTTCCTAATGTAAAAGTGCACCTAGAATTTTCCAGCAGCTGCCCATTTAGAAAAAAAACACGTACCATGGGTTATTGCATAGTAGTAACTCCTATCTGAGCTTCTTATCATTGAGCATCCAAGTGTCTTCTCTTATTTACACCGATCATCATAGAGATCTAGAGACCATAGCAAACTAATCCTGGGGACCACCATGACTTTTTGTAACACAGACAGGGAGCAACTCACGTGCCTAAATATATAGTGCCATTTTAGATGCCAGGACACTTAAAGATGGCTGACAGATATGAGATGGGGCCAGAAGGAAGTGTATCGATCTGGAGCATCAGCCAGAGTTTGAGAAAGGATTCCCTAAAGCATGTAATACTTGCATTTAGGCAGCCAACAAGTCAGATAACTAATGAGCTGCTGCAAGTTGAACTAGGATGTGGAATACACTATGCCAGCTACCGCAGTCACTGCCTATGCCTGTTCTCACTCTGTGAAGCAGGTAAGATAGTTTATTCCTCTTTCATTTCGGGATAACAAGCTGAAAATTCACAACTACGAACAAACCTCAAAGTATTTGTGCGCTGGTGTGCCATGTAAAGACAGAAATAAAAGTGTTAGTACAGAAAAAAATCCCACAGCATTAATAAGAATGTCTAATGTAATTAAATCCTTGGGCTGTCTTTGCAGGAGAGACATGAAAGCTTTTGGAGTTAAGGTTTGTTGCATTCAACCTGGACTGTTCAAAACAGCATTAACTGATCCAGCACAGGTTATGAAAGAGAAGGAGGTTATTTGGAATAAGCTCCCTCTTGATATGAAAAAGCAATATGGAGAGGAGTATTTTCAGAAAGGTGAGGCAATTTCCAGACATTTGTGTCAAAAAAAGCAATGCACATCTTGCTAAGAAAGCCTTGCAAAGTAGCACTCTATCTTCTAATCATTCTGACTTTTTGGAAAGACTGTGATGCAAAAAGTTACTCTTCAAAACCATCTGCATCACAATATGACCATCTGCACTAAAAACTTATGCTAGAAGCTTTATTCAAATCTCAGTTAAAGATTAATTATTCGTGTTGGCATGAAGGTTTTGAGCAAACTCCCAAATAGAAGAACTTTTATCTGATGATGTAATCAATGCACTTGATGTGTTTTTCTGTCATTGTTGTTTATTTATTTAGTAATCAAATAGGGATCAATTCCCTTTGCTTCTGCTGACCCCAGCGTTGATGAAGCCATACCAGGACTATCTGACAGACACTGGCCGAGCCTGCTTGAACAGGGGCTGATTGTTTTTTGGTCCTTGGACTTTCTTGTCCCTCTAATTTTTTCTTTACAGTTGTGTTTCACAATTTACCACAAAGCAATTTCTCTACTACAAGAGCCTCATTTACAACTACAGCATTTCTGTTTCCCTTATTCTGAGCTACTGTCAGTGCTGGCTGCCTGTCCTCAGAACGTACAGTTCTTCTTTTACCATGATTGTTCCACAATTAAGGGTAACTATATCACAAGGTCATTATGGTGGTGACTTAGTCTGCAGAAACTGCTACAAACTCTTGTGTAGAAATACCAATTCCTTAGTGAAAGGATCAGCATGGGGGAAAGAGTAAAAAGGCACCTTGTCACTAAATAATCTTCTTTTTTTGAGCCTTACAGATGCAGCAAAGAAAGAAAAGCTGTCCAAGATCTGTCTGAACAAGGACATTTCACCAGTTATTCAATGCATGGAGCATGCCCTAACAAGTCTCCATCCACATGCCCATTATGTTGTTGGGCAGGATGCTAAGTTTTTTTGGAATCCCCTCTCAAGAATGCCAGCAGTTATACAAGACTTCCTATTGCTGCGGAACAGAGTAGAGCTTGCAGCTTCCAATGCAAAGTAAATATTTGCCAATATATCCCCCATCACAGACAAGGCTGATTCTGTAAGATTGGTCCTCTATGTTGGCATAATACAAACTATACATGAAATACACCCACATTGCCTATAAATGTAAGAAATGTATCTATTTCTCCAATATCTGCTACTATTAAAAAAATTACTTTATTTCATTTTTCAAGTGTAAACCAGAAAAAACTAATGAACTATTAAACTTTCAGAAATTACTGTAATTTTTCAGTTCTTACACCTCTAAGGTCCTCAGTTTGAGAATGCTTGATGGCTCAGGTTTTCACAAAGATCCATGAGACAAAAATATCCCAGGAAAATAGGGAATGTGGCTTTACGTCCCTTCAGCAGGAAGAGTTCAGTCTTCTCAGGCAGAGAAGGAAATGGAAACAGGGCCTTCCTCTGGGGTAAGTGAACTCGTGCAATATAAACTAGAAGGCGGGGCATCAGAAAAATCCTCTTCCTAATACTGCTTTCTTTAGTAGTTGCTCCTATTCAGTTTTGAGGCCAAGGAAACTGTGGTTGCCTTTCCTTGGTACAGTCCTAACTGGAGTGAGAGCAAAACAGAGTGCTCAAGTCATTAAGCTGGTTGGGATTCGCATCTCTTTCCACTCACAGGACTTCGCAAGGGTTAGGTGAGGCATTTTCCTAGTCAGCATGCTAAATCCTGAGGATCCCTGAAGTCCAGCTCTACCCCTCTGTTGTAAAGGATCCATAGCTAAAAACGTAGACTGGGGATCCAATCACATGGGCCCAATACCTGCATTTAAGGTAGTGAAGGGCTATGGTAGTGGTATTTTTAATTAAAAAAAAATAAAATTCTTGCAAGACTTCAAGTCTTGGAGCTATTTCGTGGCATAAAAATAATAGCCCTGTATTTTGTGAGATGCTGAGTAATTCCTGTGGAAAGGTGCTGCTTTCGTTCAAGTCCTGACACAAGTGCCTGTGAAAACCCATCTCCGCTGGAATTAATCATGGCAAAGTGCTTGAGAACTGCAGAGACCCCATGTTGAGTCTGTAACTGCGTTGCTGAGGAAGCCATTTCCCACTGCCATGGAAACTGCTCAGCGATGAAACAAATGCTTTCCTCATGCTGGCGAATGTGCTGTGACATGACTGGGCTAAAGAGCAAGTTACCTGGTGGATATCCAAATAGTGCTGGTTTTCAATTTAGTTTCTTTGGAACTTGCAAAACATCAGTTCTACTTCTCTCATTGCAGCTTATGCTTAGGCTTTAGTGGGGTCATTTAATTTCTATCTCAGCTATCTAAAAAAGTTTTTCCCTCTAGAGCACGTTTGAGGTGACTACCTCTTAACTGGCTACTCTTACTAAGGTATTGGTGGCATTGCTGTAGTAGATATTATTTTAAAACCACCTTTGCATCAATAAAAGTGACAGAAAAACAAATTTCCTTTACTTAATGTTTAATCTGAAGGCTGCTGGGAAGCTGTCGGGTGAGCTAGTAGCTTCCCCGTCCCAAACTACATGAGCTGTTAACTTCCAGGCAAAACAGCAGTCCCTCCCAGTCAGTGAAATTCATGGCTCCTGCAGAGCAGGCAGCACTGGACCCTGGGGATGCCAGTCTTGTCCTCTGATCTTAGCAGACAGCCCTGGTGTCACTTCGCACAGAAGCTAAAGCTTCTTTTTTTTTCCCCTCACCAAGATTACTCAGCCAAAAGTTATTAGGGAAACAAAGTATGAAATGACACCCCATCTACTCTGATCTTTATCTTTAGAAATTACAGTTTGGCTGTTTTAATTTGGTCCCTGTCAGACCACAATATACTGTCAGTTGCTACAAAACCTTAGCACTGCGAAGGTTAACATTTAAAGGAAAATACAAACAGAATTTGGGACAGGACACACTAGCTGTAAATATATTATTTAAATATATTTTATTTATATTTAAATATAAAAGATTTATATTTTATATAAATATATAGGAGGGTCAGATTCTGCTGGCACTTTCTCTCCTGAAACCAGATGCTTCATTTACTCAGATGCCAGCAGCAAAAGCTAGTGACTTCTGGAAATGAGCAAACGACAGTGCGCTCTGCTATGGCTATCAAAACCTGCCCAGCTCACAAGACTGTATACGGCAGGTGAATATTTAGCCATGTGTTTTTAAGGACTAGAAGGGGCTTGTCCAGGAGAAGACCCATGACTTCCACAAGGTCAGAACATCCTGGGGGACAGCACCCATGGGACCTCGTTTTGGTGAACTTGTTAAAGCCAGCACGCAAAGGGGCACTTCAAAGCCTCCACGCGTCCAGCAGGAATAGTGTTCGCCTCTTGCTTTTCACTTGAAAGCTAAACTTCCTTCCCCAACGTGATGTTTCAAGTAGGGTAATTTTTCCACATCCTTTCTAGGAATCAGGAATCTCATGAAATGCACCTAAGGAGTTAATGGGAAATCAGACAGTCAAGTGCTGCTTTCTGCAGATGAAAGACTGTCTCATGCCAATCTGTCTAATGGAAAGCTACATACGGAGCTCACATTTTGCTTATGTGGTTTCTCTTCTATTATGTTCCCTTACATACTGCACTCTGAGCAAGTCAAAGGAACCTCTGTGAGAAAGGGAACTTACTGGAAAAATTCCCCATTTCAGTGTTTTCCAAGATACCGAGCAGGATCTATTCAGCTTTCTGAAAATATTACCTACAGTTCAAAAGCAGTTTGCTGAGAAAAAAAATCACAGAATCACCTAGGTTGGAAGGGACCTTTTAAGATCATCTAGTCCAACCAATGGAAAAAAAACAAACACAAAAAACCACCACAAACGAACCGTCACCACACCCAAAACCAACACCAATCCACTACTAATCCATATCCATGACAAGCACTATGTCAACTCCTTTGCTTTCTACAGTGATTTTAACAACTGTTGCTTATCTAAGTACCTACAGATGTCTGAATTAAATGCTAACTCAGAAATTTTCTTCACAACATCTGGAATCTTTCTCTACTTTATTTTTAATTACTGGTTCAGTCATCTGAGAGTTCACAGGGTTTCATTTTCCTGGGTCTTTTACTGATGCTGTGATCAAATTATGAAGTGCAAGCAATACAAGGAAAGATACAATCAAACTGAGAAATCAGCCCCCATTGAACCAGTCTACATTCATCTTCCTAAAAATGCTGAATAGGAGAGTTTGGAGATGTACTTCTTTTAAGGTGACATATTAGTGAAGATCTTAAGTTCTCTGCTGATCACCAGACTGAATTATCACACTGACATTTTTCCACAGCATTTGAAAAAGCACTCCTTTTCCATGAAACAGAAGTGCAAAGCTCTGCACGTGCAGGAATAGCTCACCTGAGAGTGAGAGATGCCGTGTGTTTGTGCCTGTGTATTTGTTCAATTTGTTAACAGAAGACCAGGGGCTCTGTAGCTCTGGCAGGATGACCGATTATCGACATCTGTACTTCCTAGACTCTGAAGAGCTGTTGGGTGATCTGTAGAGCGATGTCTGATACATCTAAACCTTCCACTGAATGCTATGTGAGTGCTATTTCTGAAGAATCCTAGTCAATTTCACTCAATTTCACCTTGGCAGTTCTTCCTCAGCGCCTGGCAGGTCACTCTAACCTACTTCTGGAGGTTTGCACTGCCAGGACAGTGGCAGCTGAGGGGACCCAAAGCACACACAGACCCCAGACCTCATTCCGACCTGAGAAGTCGACTCCCAACTTACTGTGGGAGTAAAACACCCCCTTTCAATATGGTGTCTGTGCTTCAGTTTCCTTTAGTGCAGAGAAGCAGAAGGATGCTGTATTTTGCAGTCATAGAAGGATTTTAAAGGGCTCTTGGTGTAGTCATGCGGCTTTTCTCTAAAATCAATTGCTTTTATAATGGCACTTGTATAGGCACAAGAAGCCAAGCTCTATCCCAAGAGTTCTCAATTTGCCAGGCAAATATCAAAGTTTTAATGGAAAGTAGAATTTGCCTTGAGCTATTTACTGGCTACATTAGTAATCAGAATTCAATATTTATGAAGATATATCAATACTCTTGAAATATCATGCTGACATTTTCTCTGGAAACACGCTCTTTGCCACTCCAGACAGCTATTTCAAAATCGATGTGACCCTGGAAGACAAGTGGCTTTTTTAGTGCTCCACAATTATCCAATTTTGCATAACATTGTACATTCACAGAACTAGACTATTTTCTTGGAAAAAAACTTTAACTGAGACTGTTTCCTTTGCTTCTGACACCAGAGTCCTTCCAGCAGCAATGATATAATCTAGCAGAGTAAATTCTGGCAGAAGGCTCCAACAGAGCAAAACTTGCCACATTTTCAGCACCAAACGTCTGTGTGTTACCAGAGAAGGAGCACCAGTACTCAGGGGCAGTTAGGGATTACAGGCTTAGGAACACTTGCCCAGGGCTCATAGGGGAGACAGGAGCAGCAGAAGCTCCATACACAGTGCTGCCCTCTCAGCTGTTGCCCCTGGAGCCCCTTGTCCTACAACACTTCTGTGCCAATTATTGCTACCTAAATACAAGGACTAACCAGAACAGTCCCAGGCTTTTCTCTTAAAGGATCCAAAAGGTCTCCTGGCCAGACTCTCCAGAACTTCTCCACAGAGCCCAGCTTCAAATCTTTTCAGATCTTTTCAAATCTTCAAATGCTTTTCAGTAGTGCAAGCTGACTGTCCCCTGCTTCCTCCTTATAGCACAGCCAAGGAAGGAAGGTGTGATTTACAGCTGCTGTTTCGTATAAGGTTATATGTGTGTGATTTACAGCTGCTGTTTCATATAAGGTTAATCTTTTCCCCAAATCTCTAATTATTTAATTTCTTTTTGTATTGGGGAAAAAGGCAAATTGTTTCCTAAAATGATATATCCCAGCACTAGCTTGCTGAGTAGTTTGCCGAGATTTATTGGTGTGGGGTTACAAGAGCCTGCTGGTACCGACTCCTCTCTTTCTCTGTGTCCAGCTTAGCTCCAAATTCCAAAATCAGCAGTCAAAGGAAAGGTCATTGACTGGCGCGTCTCTGCAAATGGACTGGGCATATCCATGATCAGCTGCTGCAAC
The DNA here is from genome assembly GCA_026546715.1 of Gallinago undulata. Classification (NCBI taxonomy): domain Eukaryota; kingdom Metazoa; phylum Chordata; class Aves; order Charadriiformes; family Scolopacidae; genus Gallinago; species Gallinago undulata. The sequence continues at coordinate 21,303,583 of JAOTQQ010000079.1, forward strand.
GTCTTGTTTTCAGACTATTTTACAGCACAGAAGCTTGAATTAGCCTGAGCTCTTTCACACAGTTTTAATGGTACCTCATCAGAGCACATCCTGCGAGTCCTCTCAGAAGAGAAATGTCACCAACTCAGTGAAACATTACAAAGGTGATTCCAAAGTGCACACGTTCAGGAAGACTGCAATCCTTGTCAGACCTAACAGGGACATTCACAGCAAAAAAGCTAAGTATCTAAGTAAAGTACCTGAACTAGAGGGCCGATGACAGCAGCCTCAAAGCAACAGTGAGATGGGCTGCTAAAATAACCAGTGCAGCACAGGGACCACTCCAGCACCCCAAAGATTCAGCAGGAGCCTCCCTGCAGATTGCAGTGGGAGGAGAAGCAAACTCTTATCTGTACGAATTTGCTTAACCTTTTAAAATCAGGGAACATTAACCAGTAGCTCAGAAGTCCATAATGACGGCTACTGAGGCACCCAACTATGTAAAATAAATCATTAAGTGGCAATAAATGTTGTCACTCCTTAGCGTTTATCAGCTATGTGACTGATTTAGTTATTTAATGAGAGTCCAACATTCATTCACTATCAAATTCTGACATTCCTTCCATTCTTACTGGGTGAAGTGACAGCAAATTTTAAAATCAGAAGAAATTCAAATGACTCCATGAGCTCAATAGGAACAAGAACACAAGACAGGGTCTAGCAACCAGGCCTAACACATTGGGCTTCCTTTAATATCCATGTCTTAAGGTAGCATGGGTGTTACACAAAAATCAGCCAAAGGAATGCTTAACTTCAGACAGCTATGAGTTAGAGAAGAAAGACCTCTTCTTCTTTGAGGACTTTTGGGATGTAAAACAATCACAAATTCCTTTTTTTTTTTTTTTAAATCACTTCATCCCTTGAAAACAATCACATTTTAAAGGCTAGATGTCTGAACCTCTACATGTAAGTAACTAACTAGAGCCTAAGTGACTGCTTAGCACCAGTAAAAATGTTTCTCTTTAACAGGACGTCTGGAAAATGCTTATGAGTCTTCCATAAATATTTCATTTAATTATTTTGTTTGATTTCTTTCACAACCAAAAAATACAAATAGAAAAACAGTAATCAATTATGAAGATTTTAGATGTCAAGAACTGTACTCTACATTAATAAAAATTTCTTCTAATACGCAAACACTATCCTCCCCACCAGAGTTAGGAAACCTTGTGTTCCCATGCTTTTTTTTTTGCCCTTTTTTTTTTTTGAGAGCAACATCTCCATGCATTTTCCCATTTCTTTACACAAACACACTTCCTGTACAATATATTCTACTGTGCTGTGAATCAGTGCTAAAGAGGCAATGAGGAACAAGACAGAAGAACTCAGGCACTGCCCCAAACCTTGTCTGAGGGGCAGAGAGCAGATCACTCACCATCACACAACACGAGTCACACAACAAATTAGTCATGAGACCCACCACTACACCTTAGGCTTTGCTGGTTGTTCCTGGGGTCACTCTGCTTCCGTGCTACAGGTAAGAAGGGCAGCCTGGGTGGCACCATACAGTCAAAGAGAATCATCCTTCTTCCCAGAGGAATTCCTCTCTCCAGTATTAGCACAAATAATCACCAGTGTTGACAAAAAAAACCCAAACAGTACTGTGAGAAGTGACGCAGTCATTCTTTTCAGTCTGAAACATCCTAAAAGGACAGGGCTGACTAGAAAGATTGGTCAGCAAAGCTTGAAAACAGCGGAGATCTGTTGAAAAGGAGGATAGGGAAGGTTTTGCCAAGACACATATTATTCATGGATCCTGGTCACATTGTGCTAATGCTTCCACCCCTCTTCTCCCCTAACTTACAGTGAGATGGGAGGGCTGCAACCAGAACCAAAGCCCCTTACAGGAACTGTGTATGAGGAAGCTGGGTGGTTGGTAAGTACATTTGCTTCACTGCATTTCTAGATCATTAACTTATTTGCTTGTAGCTCTCACTTTCAGACTCACTGCACATAGCAATTTTGGCTTCCATACTTTCTCTTATCATTTACTGGCTCATCAGAGACAGTCACAGAGTGAGAAACCTGAGTGGAAAACATGTCTTCGTAACAGACTGTGACACCGGACTTGGAAAGTCACTGGCTAAATGGCTTGAGAAAAGGGAATTTTGTGTCATTGCTGCATGTGCCACAGAAAAAGGAGGCCAAGAGCTACGGTCTTGCTCCTCACTCTTACTGAAGACAGTGAACCTGAACTTAGCTGACTCCAACAGCATTGCCAGGGCTGTGGTGCTTGTGACTGAAGAGACAGCTGGCTAGGGTAAGTGGCAAGGTAATTTCCCAGAAAAACAACTCAACATAACCAAATATGGTCTAGTTAAAAGTTCTGGTGCCTCTCCACTCTTTGCAGAGGCATTTTTTTGTCTTACTGATAAAACACATTCACTCTTCAGTTCTGTTATTTCTTGGTTCAAAGAGATTCTCTACAAGCAGTACTTTTGGGCTTCCCCTCATTTTCACCAACAGGGTGTTTAAAAACCTAGTCACTCAGTCAATTAAAGACAGATCATTCCCAGGTGTGTTTTCAGACTTCTTGGTACAGCCGAAGAATCTCAGTTGGGGGAAGGTGCTAACTGATACCAGAAAGAACTTTCTTGATAACAAAAACATCCCACCCCGTTAAAAACAGCTGGTGCAGGGCTTCTTCAGTTCTCCTCTAGTAAGCAGAAGAGTATTTTTGCATGGCTGAATAAGTCTGACTTTCGCAATGCACCCAACAACAATTGCACTGTAACAGTTAAACACTTGCCATTCCTGCCAGTTTTCTTAAGAGTTGTTAAGTAGGCAGCTCTCGCTACTGCTGTCACACACCTCTGAGCACTTGTCTAAAAGAGGAAGAGTTGGTCCTTGGATACTATAAATTGAATTAAAAAAGGAGACTTAAGTGTTGATTTTAGAAAGGGTGATAAAAAAGATTTGTGTGGTAAATATATTCAATCATGGCAATATATGTGTCTTTCTCAGTACCGATAGCTCAGCCTAGATGTTGTTAAGGGCCACCAAAGGGGATCTCAGCACTACAACTATCAGCTGCAACACACAGTTATACAAAATATTCAATAGGCTTGTTAACTAATTAACTAGCTAAAACAGCAAAACACGTATCTTCTACCAGTAGGACTTTCTCCTCAAAGCTTGTAAAACACCATTGACCTCATCATGAGGGTTCCAGACCATTCAATACAGTAAATGAGGGCAAGAACAACATAATTATTAGCACTTACCTCCTCCAGCAGGCGCTGACTTCCAGCTTGTGGAAAACCACAGGTTCTTGGTTGGGGTAACCACTTCTAATGCTGTCACCTCAGTCTGAGAAATTCTTTATGAACTGCTGGACTTTCAGCCTCTCCTTTCAGGTGCAGGCTGTCCTCAGCAAACTCTTGGAAGCGTCACTATTTATCTAAAGTTCCTCAAGTAATTTATAAGGTAGTAAAGCAGTATTATCAATACACAGGGTTAAGCTAATATTTTCAGAAGCATTGACTAATTCTGCATGACCTTTAGACCCCAACCTAGAAAAATCAGTCTCTCCACTTTTATGTAGACTATTTGATTTTCACAAGAATGTGAGTGCATATTAGAAACCCACATACTTCAGCAGATCTGGAAAATAAAGACTAATATGGTGGCCCATATCTCCAATCAAAATAGTTTTCCTTACCCATCCTCTTTTAGGGTCATTGCCTAAGGCCTTCGGCACATTTTGCCAAGTGTATAGAGTAGATCTTACAAGCCAACCCCAGACAACTGTATGTATCTCACTGAAGTTTTTGCAGACTCTGTGCTTGCTTCCCAATGCTACATATGAAATTCTAGGCTAAGATATTGCTGCATGCTGAAATAAATGGTTTTGTAATCTTCTTAGGGCTTTTTGGTTGGTGTCCAATGCTGAAGGAATGGCACCTGTAGCACCCATGGACTGGCTGAGGATTGAAGACTTCCACTCAGTGCTGGATGTTAGTCTCTGGCATTGATTGAAATCATGCTCAAGCTTCTGCCACTTTTGAAAAAAGCTAAGGGAAGAGTAGTCAATCTAATTAATGGCTTTTGTAAGGGGTGGCTACAGCCTGTCCATATGGGGCATGGAAGCTTTCTCTGACACCTTATGGGAGTAGGTAGAAATACACGCGTGAATCCAGGAACAGATTCCAGATGTGCTAAGGAAGGGTGGCTGAATGTTTGCCCCTCTCATTTTCTCTCTGGAAAGCTTGCCTAAAGGGGTAAAGGAAAATAAAAGGATGTTGGTCACTTGTCTGGGATTTCTATCTTGGGCTTTATGAACAGACCCACTAGGCAACTGCACTGGAAAAAATGTTCATACCCTGGACAAATGGCTAGCATGCATCTTTCGGGCATGTGAAGCCACCACATACATGAAATTAAATCAATAGCACAGCCTGGTCAGAGTTTCCCAGGCAAGCTGTACTTAGTTGTACTTGCCCATTTACAACCCACCTTATTTTGGTCTAATGCTCCACAACAATCTGAGCTGATTGATTCCAGGCAGGAACCACCTTATCAAAGGTACTCATAACTTCAGAAAATTATTAATCTAAGCACCCTTCCCTGAAGCCCGTTGTGTTGTACTGCCTTCAGAAAGCCTAGCCCAGCCAGACAAGTATTCACAAGGACTAAGAAATTGGTTACAAACTATTATGAATGCTTATTTAAAGAGAGCATATGCCCCAAGGAAATATGGTACAAACCAATGAGTAACGTACTCATGGTCTGTTCCTTTGCACACTTTGAAACGTAGCTGCCTGGGTCTCTTGAGCTGCCCAGCAAGACAAAGAAGCCATTTTCACCCCAAAGGAATTGCATTGCAACTCAGAATTACATAGAGGGAACCACACTACCAGGAAACACACTAACCTTTCTTGCACTAACTTTTAATCACTTTTAATCACTTAACCGTAGCCATACAATGGAGAATAAAACTCTAATCCAACTGAAAATTTTTGCTTGCTTCTACTTCTTCCCAGGCATTTCAAGAATTTGTTCCTGCTGGAAGCTGAAACAATGCAACAGTATTAGAAATAGTCAAAAGTTTTAGTTTGACAACATATGACTAAGAAGCAGCTGGCTGCTGCATCCGTTGTGTCAGTCCAACATAAACCACATAGAAAGCTGTGAATCCAGGTGACACTGCTTTTTTTTTCTCCAAGAGTTAATTTCCTGCTACTCTTTTACAGGAGAGGTGCACTGCTATGAAGCTGACGTGAACATCTCAAAATTATTCTGACATTTTTAAGATAAGTTTCAAATATTCATTTTTGTGACAGGTTTGCAACTTACTTGTTTAATGGTTATGCCATTATTGGGTGGTCAGGGATGGTTATTGAGTTTTTTTCTTCTAGGATGGAGATGCAGCATTTTAGAGTGAAAGTAAGCATTGTTGAGCATGGTTTCCTTAAGGCAGGAGTATTTAATTCAGATGTCTTCGAGAGAGACCTCTTAAGACTTTGGAACAGACTGACTCCTGAGATCCGGGACTCTTATAATAAGAGAAAAATACTTTGTTGAATGTAAGTAGAAGAAGGACTGTATGAAAGCTAGGGGGTGGGGGTGTATTATCAATGTATACAAATACCTGAAGTGAGTCGGTAAAGACAACAGAGCCAAGCTCTTTTCAGTGGTGCCCTGGGACACCCTGGGACATGACCCAAGGCAATGGGCACATGCTGAAACATGGGATGTTCCTGATGAACATGTAAAAACCCACATTTTTACTATGATGGCAACTGAGCATGGGCACAGGCTGCCCAGGAAGACTTGGACTCAAAAACTGTCTGGACAAGGCCCTGGGCAACCCAGTCTAGGTGACCAAACTTGAGCAGGGGAGGCTGGACCACAGGCCAGTTCCAACCTCAACCAATCTCTGATTCTGTGAATGTTTGCTGGACTTCTTTAACATTCATTAAGAACCCATTCCTGACTGTTCTGGACTATTGTGTATGCTAGATGAGGCCTGTGCTATTAGTTCCTACATGAGATCGACGAGATGTGATGTCATGCTACCATCATTAATTACTCCATCCTGAGAGATAGAATGCCTATGCTATGACTATATGCTAAGATTATGCCTTACTGATATCTGAAAAGTTGTGCTGTGTCATGCTGTGCTTACTGTAGGGAACATCTGGCTCACATTATGGGCCAGAGAGGTTTTTGTTTACTAGGGTCTTGGGTGTTCTGCAGCCTTTCTGGTTTCTGCTCTGCTGTGGCTATACTGCTCTCAGTACTTGAGCCAGTAGTTTAAAACAAGCCTGAAGCTGTAGCCAGACCTTTGACTATAAATAATCCTCTCACAGAGACTGTTGCATATAAACGCTTTCAGGTTTCTTTTCTTTTTTGCAGATATAAAAGCTCAAAGATCATTAGTGAAAAGACTGTGTGACTCTGATATTTCTAAGGTCATAAAATGCATGGAACATGCCCTGATAGCAACGTACCCCAGGACACGATACAGAGCTGGGTGGGATGCAAAGTTCTTTTGGCTGTTTCTCTCCTATGCCCCAAGCTGTTTATCTGACATGCTGCTGTGTATGACGTTTCCAGCTCCAGCAGCTAGTGGGGGATCAGTTCCTGGAGTTATAATTAACATTTAGTATTAAACCAATATCAGATTTGAAGAAATAAATGCTAATCCTGTCAAAACCAGATGTCATCTTCTTTACAATTTACTAGACTGAATAAATTCCTTTCAGAAGACACCTCCTCAATCCCCAACCCCTCCTTACCTAGAATTCCTGAGTTTGCAGTTAGGTTTGTAAATCCAGCATGTTTTGGAAGATAATTTTTTATGCTCAGAAATGATAGCTCTATAGGATATGTATTCATAAAATATGCAGATACAAAGGTGGTTAATACTACTCACCCAATTAAAAAAATTAAATAAGAAAAATAAAATCACTAAAAGAATCAGTTTTTCAAGTAGACTTCATCAACACATAGGCTGCTACTGAACTTGAAATAAAACGATAATTGCTCCCTACAAGTACCTGAAAAGAAGTTGTAGCAAGCTGGGCATCGGTCCCTTCTCCCAAGTAACAGGCGATAGGACAAGAGGAAATGGCATCAAGTTGTACCTGAGGAGGTTTAGATTGAACACTAGGAAAATTTTCTTCATTGAAAATGTTATCAAGCACCAAAACAGGCTGCCCAGGGAAGTGGTGGAATCACCAGCCCTGGAAATATTTAAAAGACAAGTAGGCATGGTGCTTAGGGACATGGTTTAGTGCTGGTTTTGGCAGTTAGGTTGATGATGGAACCTGGTGACCTTAAAGGTCCCTTCCAACCTAGAAAATTCTATGATTCTGTATCTTACAGAATTATTTAGTCAGATTTAATCATCTTTTTCATGGGAGGTTTCTTATGGTCATATTCAGGAGTTGCTAAACCTCACAAGCTTCTGAACACAAAACATGAAATCAAGTAATAACAAAGCCCAGCTATTGCAACATATTCCAAAAATTACAACTGCAGTATTTGACCACATCTAATCACCTGACTATTCAACTGTATAGCAATAAAACACAAGATGTTTTACAGAAATGCAATTACATGCAAAATCAAACCTACATTATCCTCCGTTACTATGCAAACAGAGTATCCAAACTTATATTTTAACTGTCTTCCTAATATTAGTATGGTTTATGAGGAAAATATTAAAAATAATATGCATTCACATTTCTTTCATCCTCACTATGATTTGCAAGTTAAAAGGATGATTATTTCACTCATTAGATGAAACAGATCATTAGTGTGTGCTATTGCAAATTACTTCAAATGTACAAAGAGTGTGTTCAGAACAGCAAAATTTTAGTTGAGGTTACTGTGCCTCTTCTACACTATTTCTTTCTGTTAAGCTGCTGGCCAGAGGCTCACAAACTTGTGTTCCTAGGGATATTAAAATTGAAGGGGTAAAGGTTTTATTTGCTAAAGAGCTGTGCTGGTGATTAATCATTAATGTGCAATTCAATTAAGCGTACAAAAATACCATGTGCGGGTCAGAACTCCAAATGTAAGAAAAGGAGTTTCATCACTCTGTGTGAGGGGGGGTGTGTGTGTTTGTACATGTGCAAGAAAAGGACAGAACGTAAAAGTGTTTAGTAAGCCCTAAGTATTTCATTGAGCTTCTATTCTCTGGCAAAGGGCTTCAAGAATAAATTTATTTTACCTCATTTCATGATACATACCTGCAGAGAGATAGTTCTCTCTATCTGGCCTGACTGCTGTAAAAAGAATGTACATGAAAAAACTTAATGGTATAATTTATCAGCCCTAGAGTGGTGGATTACAGAGAGGTGCTGAAATATCTAAAAATCAGCCTTCTTTGAAATAGAATGAGTCCAGAATTCAAGAATCCAAGCAGGGACTGTCCTCATAGGTGAAAAAGAATACAAGTGAAAACCAAAGTTAGGCATAGAATCTAAAGTTTCTGCTGAACAAAGTACCAAAAATTAAATTTTACATAATTAGACGGGTATATTGTGGCATGTGACTGAGAGGAAGAGTTCTAGTGGAAGCTTAGGAATCACCACCAGGTATGCTGAACAATCAAACCTACATACTACCTATCTATACAGAATCCCTTTGTAGGGGAGAAGGCTGCAGGGAGACCTTATAGCAGCCTTCCAGTACCTACAATGGGCCTACAGAAAAGGTGGAGGAGGACACTTTAACAGGGAGTGTAGCCATAGGACAAGAGGTAACGGTTTAAAACTGAAAGAGGGGAGACTTAAATTAGGTATTACGAAGAATTTTTTAACTATGAGGGAGACACTTGAACAGGTTGGTCAGAGAAGTTATGAATGCCCCATCCCTAGAAGTGTTCAAGGCCAGGCTGGATGGGGCTGGTCTAGTGGGAAGTGTCCCTGCCTATGGCAGGGGGATTGGAACTCAATGAACTTTAAGGTCACTTCCAACTCAAACCATTCTATGATTCTTCCAGATCTGAAAAGTTAGAATTCTTATGGGGAAGGGGAAGAAATCTCTGATACATTGGCTGATGTTAGCAGAAATTGGTCCCAAATCTTTGTGTTGACAAAGACTATTCACAAAACAGTTGCTTCTTTTTCCTGTGGTATACAACTGGAGGCAAGTCTCATGGAAATGTTAGCCTTGCTTTCTCTCTTTAAAAAACATTGTGAACTCCTTTCTCGAGAACAGCAACCTGCCTTTCAAAGAAGTCTTCTCTCATAGCCTTACAGATATGTATGATGTGGCCCAGAACCTAAGGAGTTTTCTACGTCAAAGCATTCAGATATGAAAGTTAATCGAGCTAAGGTTTTAATCTCTTATGTCTATACTACTTGAGAGTCAGTCTCTTACAATCAGTAATAATTATTTTCTCTTTCAGGAGCCAGTTTATTTAATGTGTGTAATGAGGCAGTTTTCACATTTACAGTGATATGATGTCAGTGTTGTTATATCAAGAACTTTAGACAGTTGTGTGAAGCAGTAAGCACTACTCTTATTTCACTTTATCTAAAGCACTGTTCTTTCTATCTCAGAGTGCACTGAAGTCTCCACAACTGAAAAAAGTACTGACACAAATTATGGAATAAGGATGTGATAAAATAATACATTTATTAGATTTATCCAGCAGCATCATTTTCCAGTTGTCTTTTCTAATCAAAGTACATTACAAAGTAATTATAAGAATTCTAATTAGAAATAGTATATATTTTGAGAACTCAGATATAAAACAATCAAATAGCAGAAGTCTCAATGATTAAAACTTTAGGATTCTTTAAATTATACTAGTAGCTAGCTAGGAATGCTGAATAACATGTTCCTGCAGTGGTACCCAGAATTTCCTCAAATGGTTCATGTTGTGGAAACTACCTTTGCTAATTAGAAAAGCTAGTAAGATGTACAGTATATTCTGATAGAAGATTATAGAAATAACCAGATAACTACACAGACTGCATTAGTAGAAATTGTTTCCCTTTCTATTAATGTCCACCTCAGGAAATAAATAGTCAATAAAATTAAATTTTCACATTAAAAAACCTGAATAATTTCTTAAATGAACCAATATCTTTTGTATTTTGCTGTTTGGAAATTAGCCATTATAGAAACCTAGCTACTTCATTTAATAGTACAAATTACTTCCAGAGACTCCAGCCAAGAACATAGATATTCCAGTGGTGAGCAGGAGAAAATCTCATTAAATTAAGTACTCATGGCACTAAAATCTAAATATATCACATCTTTTTAAGAATACTATTAATGGGCTGGTGTTAATTGGAACCTAGAGGAAGAGTACGTTTCTTATGGATTGAGAGGCTAATATTTTATTTCAGGCAGTTAAAATATTGTAAGAGCAACATTTTGCACAGCATAATGATGCTGCATTGACTCTTCCATCTTTTGTTTAACAGAAGGTAAACAGAGACACCCCTTTTTACATACATTAGTATGTAAAATAGATAGTAAAGATGTCTAAGAGCACCAGTAGAAGTTTTTAAAGGTGCTGTTATATAGTCTAAGATCCTATAAATCAGTAACGTTCCTATATTCACCTTGTTTGGTTCTTTTTTAGTTTAAGCATTTATATAATGAATTTATCCCTAAAGATATGACCAATTCCATACAGATATCTACTAGCAATAACATCAAACAAGATAATCTTTCAAAAATTTACAAATGTACAATATATTTATAACATTACTTTCAGACAGCTTCAGTGCAAAGATATACATATAGTACATCATGATAATTGTTCATAAAAATAGCAATTGGCATTTGTCAAAAAACAAGGCATAGTTTCAACATACATTTCCAGCCATTGGCTAAGAGATGTATATATTTTTATAAAGCATTTGAATGTGAACCTTATTCTTCTGTTTATAAAAAATATATGTGCAAATGGATGTGTCTAATTTTCCCTAAATCAGTTACCTAGTTATACCACAGAGTCCTCTTTAACAAGATTGGCGGTATCTTTAAACGTATCCTCTGTTGCTGTATAACCTAATGGCTGGTCTCTCTTCAGAGTAATCTTGGGAGGCAGTGAAGGAGAAGGGGTAGGGACATTTTCTGTGCCCTGCTGCTGTTCCTTTTCCATCTGAAACAATAATCATAAGTTAATCATAATCCAACTTCACATTCTAATGTACAAAACATCCAACCTTAGCTTTCAGAAATGTTAAATAATATCCAAGTACTTTGCTGAAGTCAAGTGTCATTATATAAGTTATTTCTGCGAATCACCACCTGTAACAAAAATTAAATACTAATTTCACCTCAGATGGTTCAGCTGAGTACACTACTACAAACTTACTCCACACAAGGAAACTTGTATTTTAATGCTTAAATATCAGGAGTAGCTTGGTATGTCTGTATGTGCATACATGAATGTAGGTAACATTGGCACTACTGCTGTTTGCAAATAAGTAAAATCATTAGTGTTGAGAAAATGTATCCCTGGCTTCCTGAACTCACTCTCTCACCTTGCTCAAGGATTAAAAACCTAAGTTCTTCACAAAAAACAGCTAGTTTTTGTCATGTGACCGCAAAAACTGAGGTTCTTAAGTCACTTAGGCCATCTCAAAATTTTAAACTGTAAGGTGAAATGGGCTGGAATTACTGGCTCAGGTCAGCAGAACTCCAAACTTTCATGCCTAAGCCAGGGGAGAATTCCTCCAGGACACATATCACCCCAACGGGCACACCATCTTATAAGAACTGTCTCATCCAACTGTATGGATGAAAAAAATAGGGCTGGTACAGAAACAGGGCTGCAGTACACAGAGTTACTGAATTTTTATACAGTGCTGAAGCCAGAACTCAGAGAGCAGAAATAGACGCTGCACTCCTAGTGCAGTACAATAGCCTCCCACTTGGGCTGGAGAGAGTGCTCCAGCTGGAGCTCCCCTGAACTGTACCAGAATGCACCAGCAAGCTGAAACTAGCACCTGAGATCTGGCCACAGTGCTTGGGCTGGAAAGCAGAGTTTTTGGGCAATGCAGCTCTGCTGCCCAAGTTGGATGCCTCCTGAACACCACATTCTGAGTGAAACTTTATAACTTTTCTCAAAACCACTTCAGTCCTACCTTGACCTGGGCTGGAATGTCTGCGCTGCTTCACTTAGCAGCAGAATCTACCCATAATCTTTATCCTATGAAAGCAAGAACAAAGTCTAGCAGTACATTAGCTGAAAAATAGAATTATACAGTATTAAGGAATACCTCTGCATATATTGGGTTTTCAAAATTAGTGTTTTGTTTCACTTTTCTCTTGAAGAAACTCCACTTTGATTCCTGGAACATAAAAATTATGAGAACTTTAAACATTTTTCTCAGAACTTCTCTTGAAACTGACATCATCATTGGTGTATTTCACTTGACTGATTGCTAACTTAGTGATTTCAGCTGGATGTTCTTATATTGCCATATTGTAATTCTAAGCATGAGTCACAACTTTCTTTTCTGCTAGATAACCAGTTACAGTTTTTTTACTTTACCTAAAGCAGTATTCACAAGGTTAGGACAGGGGGCAATAAAAGTGACTGCCTTAATTTCGTGGAAACCTATCATTCCAGACAAATAGGTCAGACAGAAAAAAGTCTTCAAAACAACACCAGAGAAATTACTGGGGGATGTGAAACTACAACAGATTAACAGAGCTGTCATTTCAAAGCTCATCAGAGCTGCTTTTTTAGTGCACAATGTGTGAAAATAGTCTTGTAAACAAGCCATCATCAGCTCATTCAGATGGATTTTAAGACATAAAAAAAGTATCTTCCATGAATCATGAATAAACTAGATGAGGCAATACTTTGATCTTGATTGTTAAAATGTCCTATAAGAACACATAGAACAAGTGTCTTAAATGTCCTAGCTAGCATTTTTAAATATGGATAAAATTACAAATATATCTGAAAAAAAAAAAATTAGGACAGTACACTTACTAAATGTCTTATTTCAATTTGCTGTACCAAAAAAACCCCTGGGGTTTCACTGTTTTAAACCAGAATGTAAATTTTTTTGCGTTTGTTTTCATATTTTATGGGGGGGGGACGGGGACGACAAAAAACCTCCACATTCTGCTGCCTCTGTTAAGGTATAACCCATTGGACGTTTATAAATAATTATTAAAAGTCCAAAGTAATGCCTTAGTTATAACCATTTCTGCTGGGGAGCAATGACATTTTACAGCAGTTACATTACAATTTTCAGACTAGTATCTCCCCTCAAAATGAAGCACAAGAACAAACAGTGAAAGAAAACTCTGTTCCAGTGTACTCACTTCAAAATATCTGAGTGGGCCAGGAAGAAAGGGGTTGATCCAAATAGATCCTTACCGAGTGCCCAGGGCAACTCCCTGCTTGTGCTAATTTTCTCATATGGAACTGTTCCAGTTCTAGCTCCTGACCAGCTCTTGTAAGTCTTGTAAATATGGTCCAGTTAGTTGGAATTGATGCAGATTATGTGCCAACTCCATGATAGTGTTTAAACAGAATCAAAACTATATTGCAGCTTTCCTAACAATTCAATTTCCCTGGCTTGAGCAAAAAACAAATAAGACAGCCTTACAACATTTCTGTGTCCTACCTGAGGTGCATCTGTACTCTGAGGGGGTTCCTTCGGACTAGCAGATATCACAGAAGCATATACCGGATTTTCAAAATTTTCATTTTCCTCACTAACAGCTGCTGCTACCTGTACAAGGAGGAAAATCAACGTTCTTCAAAGAAGAAAAGATCATAAAGACAAAGGAAAGATTAAAGTCAATCTTAATTTTCTCTTACCTGTGTTGGCTGAACAACTGTGACTGCACTGGCTGTGCTGGCTCCACCATCTCTGGTTGCATACATTGGATTTTCAAATGTGATTGGCTGTTTCCCTGACTCCACTGCAAAGTTCTCATTCTATGAAGGAACAAAACCCAAAACAACAGCTGGACTGCAATAAACACAACCATATTCCTATGAATTAATTTATAGTCCAATTCTTAATCTCAGGGAACAATGCATGTTTACTTTCACATAGCAAATCTAGCATTTGTTAAAATCAAAACATTACTTTATTATCCATTATTTTACTCCCTGACTTAGCGGCCCAGACCTTCGATGGTTCCAATATTACTCCATTTCCTAGCTGGACAAAAAAATACCCCATATTTCAATAACTGACTCAAAGTATTCGATGATGAGGAAAAATGACTCTCACAAATCACACCCTGAACAGGGAAGAGATATCAAAAGAAGCATGATCCCAAAATAAAGATTTCATTTTAGAGACTTCAATTTGACATACGTTCATTTTGTCCCAGCAGTGAGATTGATATACTTTTTGAGACAAAGCAGTAAGTGCATCCCCTTAGTTATAACATATGAGTTATGTCAGAAATAAAATGTTTCACAGTTTTTAGTACATCTCTTATTATAAATCAATACTTTGCTCATGCATTTTGAAGGCCACTTTGTGGATAGCAGCTACTTCGCAGACATACTGCCAATCCCAGAGCTGCAGCTACGGTGCTCACCGCAATGGGGCAAAGGTACCGAGTTAAGTATTTCTTAAGAAAATATTTAGTGCCAGGTAAGGAGAGCCACCCAGGGCTAGCCAGCTAAGCATCAACAGGGTAATGAAAGCAAGACCCCACCCACTCTCATTTGCCCTGCTCCCTGCTGTAGCCCCACCAGAGGAACAGCAAGGAATAAGACAGGAATAGTACATGAGCTAGTTCTTTAAACCTGCCTCACTTCTACAAACCACAGCTTCGTGCCATAAGGATCTACACTTTGTGCTATAAGAGTATAGCTCTTTACCACACAGTGAGTTCTTGTCAGGTCCCTCAAGTTAGCCTAGCTTGTGTAAGAACAGCCACACTGAAAAATAACCCTCTAACATCTACTCATGCATATGTGATGTTACAGTGTTAAGGAGCACATCCCACAGTTCTTCGCTGCCATAAACCAAAGCCTTTGCATTCTGTCCCAGTGAACTATACTGGTTTTTGTATATACTCTGAATACATAGAGAGAATTAACACCACTGAAGTAAAAATAGCCTGTATCCAGACCTGTTATTAGCAATGTAAAAACTGCATTAGCTGGACTTCAGTATGTAAAAGGAGGCCTACAGGAGAGATGGAGAGGGACTCTTTATCAGGGAGTGGAGTGACAGAATGAGGGGTAATGGTTTTAAAATGAAGGAGGGGAGATTTAGATTAGATATTAGGAAGAAATTCTTTATTGTGAGGGTGATGAGGCACTGGAACAGGTTGCCCAGAGAAGCTGTGGATGTCCCTTCCCTGGAAGGGTTCAAGGCCAGGCTGGATGGGGCTTTGAGCAACCTGGTGCAGTGGGAGGTGTCCCTGCCCATGGCAGGGGGACTGGAACTAGGTGATCTTTAGGGTCCCTTCCAATACAAACCATTCTATGATTCTATGTCAATATTAGGCCAGAAAATGGAGAGTAGCATGAAGATTTTCATGCATGAAAAAGATTTGAGGTACTATTCAAGCCTAAAGCTATTATCCCAGTGTTTATTGAAATGTTCATATGGTTATTTCATTACACAAATTGCCTAATTTTAATAAAGAGTGTTTTTCTCCATCTAGAATAGGGCATATCATATATTATGAGCTTATCTTCACTAGCAGTTTCATTTCATATTAATTTACTGTCACTTAAGTCTGTAATTCATCTTTAACAGTTTAGGGATTTTCTAGTGTAGACTTTGCAGCAAGTGCTTATTATTCAAACATACTGTGATCCGTCTGCTATAAGTAAAAATCTCTTGTACATTGTACTTCTTGTGGTAAAGAGGGGAATAGTTTTTCTATAGAAAAACTATACCCTATAGGAAAAATGAGGATGTGCTATTTCTTAGATGTGCATAACAAAGCATGGATTAAGTAGAGTTACACTTCATGATGTCTCCAAAACTATTAAACATGATTTTTTTAAGCTTGCCAAAATAGGAAACTGTCCAATTTATAATCTGTTGTGCAATGTTACTGTATCCTGTGGTTAGATCTGAGTTTTACCTCTTAAGTTTCTAACACAGAGTCTGAATTTGAAAACCACACATTTTAACCTGTTCTGTGGAACACAAAGGGCCTCAAAAATTCATTATTAAAATATTTTCATTTGCCTACTCATTCCCTATATAGTCCATGAATAAGCTGAAATAGGAAAGGGGATAATTGGCTTAATTTCTACCACATAAATCTTGAGAAAAGTCACATTATTTTGAAGAACAGCCTGCATTTGTCCTTGCCTTCAATTTACAAAAATCAGTTTCAGGAAATTATCAATCAATGTTCCCTCCTTTTTCTAAAATACATTTATCATCTCACTATCTTTTTAACATGAAAGACTATAAGCTAAAAATGACATTAAAAGAACACAATTTAAAAAGAATCATTTCAGAAATAAACCTTACCATTTGCATTGCTCTGTCTATAGCAGAGTCTCCTCCAAAGCCAGAGACTCCTATGTCCATACTCACATCTGCTCCAGATCGGAAAGTTACCCCATTGCTGTTTTCAGTAGATTTTACAAGACTGCTTAAACTACACAAAAAAAAAAAAAAAAAAAGAGAGAAGAAATTACACAGAAAGAGAGCTTTTATAAAACAGATTCTCCAAGCTGTTCTTCTAGGCATAATTATCACTTGGAATTTTTGCCAGCTATAAACAAAGGTAGCATTCCTGCATGATTTCAACAGTTTTTTTAACCTGTTAGTCCACTCAGAATTATTTCAACTCTATATGTGCTCATGTAGATATCAAATTAACTCAATGAATTACAATTCCCCCAAATTTACCTACATTTTGACTATTCATTGCAACTGATTTTTTTGAAAAATGCAGCTGAAATGGCATACAAATTTGTGAATATAATTCCAACACCTACACTAAAGATGTTTATGCATGTAAATCATGAAGATACTGTTAGTGTTTTCATATAAGCAAACGTTCAATCTGTATATAGATTTGCAGTAATTGCAAGTTCACATTAGATTTGCATAAGAAATATTGGAAGTGGGCTGAAGGAACACTGTTGGCCTCAATAATTGGAGCAGTGAAAGGTAGTAGTGAGTAGCCAAACAAATGACTTTCCATGCACAACACGTGTGCAACTCCCTAAAAACATGCAACAACAAATCCACTGGAGAGTTGGCTTTGAGTTAATTTTGTCAAATTTGCCTAACTTGAAGGAAGACAGAAGTGACGACAGAAGTATTGAAATAATCTTTGCATTTGTGTGTCCTCACTGAAGCCAGCTAGCGCTGAAACTCTTCTTGCCTGCAGCTGGTGGAGATTTTTCATTGTGCAGCTCTACCCCATAGGCATCAGCTGGTTCAGTTTAAAAACACTTAAATCTTAGCTATGATTCCTGTACATGGACAAGTCCCATCTTAAGGGCAACAGCTAAGCTATAGCTTGAGTTAACTCTGCAGTAAAGGTATGAGTTAACAATTTAAAGAGGGATTGAGCAATGGCAGCACTAAGGTATATTCATGGCAGAAATTTAAACAGTTAATCAAGCCTCACAGACAAAAACCTGACATCTCAATTTCATACAGCATCATAAATCATATAAGTAGTATTGTTGAACAGCAAAGTTCAAGTCATCACATTAAAAATTCTACTTGTTCACTATCTGACAATGTAGAAAATTTCCATTCAACAAAGCAAACAGGGAATTTCAGTGAGGAGCTTTGAGATCTCTTGCAAACTCTTTGTCCTGCAAGATTGATCTGGACAAAAATTTTCCCCCAATGTAACTATGTCAAGCCATAAATAAATTTAATTAGTCAGGTGTAATCCTCCAGTGAGGAAGCAGTTATAGCTACATCCACATTGCTGATCACAATGATTTAATTACACTGATTTAACAGCTACTACTGTGAAATTGGTGCCTTTAAAAATACATAATTCGCTTAAAGCTAAAAAAATTTCAAAGCATCATATTCTGACAAATTAAATCATTACAAATGTTTTTTCTTCATCTTCTTTTGATTTAAAATGTAAATTATTTTTGAATGATATTTCACAAAGCTGGTTTTCGCTGGACATTATGACCATCAGGAGAGCAGGAATTTACAAAGACCAGGTTTCTCAGGCATTGGAAGCAGATAGACATCCCCTACACATAGCCCATATTATTTTTAAACAGATGACTACAGTATTGCAGATGAGCTACACCTTTCAATGTTAAAAAGATCTCTTTGCCAGAATCATCTTCTGAGTAAGTTTTACAAAAATGTAAAACATATGTAACTCTGGTCGTTTGTATCTTTTTGAACTGAATATCCAGTTCCAGATCTGGTAAACAGTCTTCTATATTGCTCATTATTTAAAAGTTAATTTAGAATGGAGAAGAGTTTTATGATAGTCTTTTGTTACGAAATAATGATCAGCTATATAGCTTGGAATCAAAAATCCACTGAAATTGCTACAACACTGCACTTCCCATGTTCCAACAGAATGGGGACACGCAAACAAATTGGATTTTTCAGAAACATTTAGGAAGAAACATACATTTTCATACATTACAGCTATGAAAGCCTCCAAAACATACCTTGGTAGTTTGGGAAGCGCTGGTAAAAGGGAGCCTGTTCGTCTGTAGTTAAAAAAGCCTCCAACCGCTAACACTCCAATTATTATGATTAGTATGACTGTCAGCAACACTGCTACTGCTGCTATCAAAGACAGGAGAAAAAGCAAACATTCAAGCAAGAATAGTTCAGTGTGAAAAAGAGCTCAGAGAATTACAAGCTTGACCCTGAACAGGTACCATAGTGAGGTATTATACATTCTTTAGCTCAAAATATCAAGCGTAATATATACTTGAAGCTTACTTGTTCCAGGAGGCACTCCCTTTGACAATCCTATTTCACAATAATTCCCAGTGTAGCCATAAGAACACCTGTAAACATAAGGACAGCTGACTGAATGGCTTTTATTAAGTCTAGGATCTCAGCTTTATTATTATATTCTGTATTGTTTATCTACATGCCATCAATTTTAACTCCATGCTCAGTAATTATATATTTCACTGACCTTAAATATAGTATGTCTGCTATCTTCATAGAATTAACAAAGGAAATGTAAAGTGGTGAGTCAGAAAACTAGCCACTGAAAGATTTTGTTTCAGCAGAGCATCGGTGGCACCTACTGGCTGTTCCGAGTTACATTTGCTGAGTATTATTACTTCATTGTTACATTTTCTTGGTATAGCCTTGGACTAGAATATTCAGAGTTTTGCCTCTTTGGGTTTTTTGTTGAGGGTTTTTTTTTTCCCCCGAAGTGATGCATTTACATTCCTTATTGATGATGTTTTTATGCAGATATGTGTTTTACTGTGATTATTACAAACATGCTACTGCAGGTGTATGACATCTTCTCAAACATTTCTAACACATTTCAAAGAGTTTAATTGTTTTGTAAGACTAAATCAGTACAATATGACCCAGGACTACCCTAACAACATACTGACTTACTTGCATTTTGGAAGACCACTTTCATCTATATAGCATGTTCCTCCATACATGCACCTGCATGCTGGTGGCATTGTGGGAGGGGGTTCAATAGCTGCAAAATTCCAAATCCATATATGTATTATCAAGACATTTTCAACGAAAGAAATACTACCATACAGCACTTTATTTCTCTCTATGTAACTTGCAAATTCACAGGTTACCTTTCATAAGCTTTGCTTTTAATAGCACATGTATTTGTTGCTCTTATATTTATTTTTCTGCCAAATTGGCCTACTTAAATTGAAGTAAAACCTGTTCTCAGAAAATAATGATTTACTCAGTAAAAGTACGCATAGACAACTCAAAAGCTGCACGTCCCATGGCTTTCTTTTGCCCATGCAATGCAGCCCTTCAAACCTCTCCATTCAGAAAGCAGCAATACTTTATCATGTCCTCTGCCCAGTCTCTTCCATCCAACCAGCTGGAAGTGGCACAGAGAGGGCCAAACTGTGATTCATCTACTGATGAAGAGCAGCAGTAACTGGAAATGCACGTACAAAAAGAGCCCTCCAAACTGTCATACATCCTGACAGTGAGAATGAGAGAGAAACCCAAAGTCCTGGAAGTTTTCTGTCAGTAGAGAGCACTGACTGATGGCTCGGCACCAGGTAGCACAGAAGCCTGTTCTCCATCGTGCCAGTGTCTCAGCTGCACTCCAGAAGCCCTGAGGGCCCAAGTGGCAGTGCTGCCTGAGCTGGCCCAAACACAGAGCTCCAAAGATCCTGACATTACTCTAATGGTGACTCAAGTGAAGAAAAAAAAAAATGTTAAATTTCTTTAAGTTGTATTAGGCTTCAGTAAGAGCTCAGGATATGCTCTAAGAATAGTATAGTTCATATAGGAAAAGCTCTGCATCTTAGACATCATTATAGACTATAAATTAAGGATGGACTTTCACAGTCTGTTTTATACTGATAAGTTAGATCATAATACTTTTGTCATAAAATTTTTAACAGCAAGAGGTAGAGGAAGTCTATTGCTGCAACGTTCCTTGCAGTAAATGGGATAGAAAAAGGGGAAATGCAGAAGTCTTACAGGCTGTGTTTCTCAGTAGATGCAATATGGGGAAAGGACCAAATAACCCAAAAGTATATAAAAAAAGCTATGTTTGGTCAGTACATCAATTATGGCAGTCACGGTTCACTGGCTAAAAAATTTCCTTAAGATAAAAACTGAAGTTAAAAAATGGAGACAGTACTGTATATCCTATTTACTGTCTCATGCTCTTCCTGAAAATAAGGCCAAGCACAGTTTTCTTAATTCCTAGGTGTTCTATATAAATCAGTTTCAGCAAAGAATTACAAATGCAGTATTCTCAGAGCAATACACAGCAAATATCAAATGCAATCAACAGTGTCATTGATGCCTAACTGAAACATGTATTACACACTTCCATGCATTATTACATTATATTACTAGCTCCTCCTTCTGCAGCTCATACCACATGGCAAGAGGAAAGAGCATTAACAATTACTAAGAAAATGTAGCTTAGAGGTAAGGCAGTGTAAAAAAATTTCTCATTTAATGCAAGACGAAGAGAATTCAGAGGAGATTATGTCTGGCACCTTTTTTATGGTTGTTATAAAGCATAATTTATCAGAAATATGTTGCAAGGACAAGTACAAGGACATCTGGCTACCCACATCACTCTAAGCTAAGGATGCAGACTCTCAGCCAGAGAGATAGAAATCCTGCAGTGGTACATTCTTTCTTCTCAGGAAAGGCTGAGCAATTCTATTTTATTAGTGCTCCTGGAAGCACTGTGGGGGTTCTGCTGCAATGCAACAACCAAGCATTAAATTTTAGTGCTTAAAAAGCTTTCCAGTGCATGATAATTATCTAGAAGTTCTCTTTGCCCACACTGAGTACTGTAAGCTTTATTTCAAGTTGCTATTGTATTTTACTATACAGATCAAACAATACCTTGAACAGAATTGTAAACATAATTGTAAGCCATAATTTGTCAGAAATTCTCTAGTCCTGAAATCAGTGCATTTGAAAAAATGAAAATTAAGTATTTTGGAATTTCAAAGCAAAAATCAGAAACTGCGACCAATTTTGCAGCTGAGTCTGGGCTGGTTGGAGTGAAATATCCATATCCATTTTACAAATGACATGTAAAGAGATTAAAGGAAATGCACAAGGTGACCACAAATCAGTGATGGCTAAGAATAAAAGCCAAGTGTCCTGACTTACCAATACCTATTATATCAGCTAGCTCATCCCTCCATATTTCTAACTCAGTAATGCATTTACATTCCTAAAGAAAAGCTTCCTTTGCTTTCATCTCCAGTTTGACAAATTATTTTACCTGCATCACACTCTGTGCTGCTGCCTTCTATGAATCGAGTCCCTTGAGGACAAGTGCAGGTGTACCCTCCTGGTCTCAGCAAGCAGAGGTGGCTGCAGACATCTTTACAAGGATTAGGCACTGAAAAAAGTAACAAAGACAGTTAAAGAAGCAGTGTAGCATACTCCTGAGGTAAGATAGGGCAATTCCCTAGTCAGTAGTGTAGCTCATCATTACCACACACCAGAAATGTAAACAACTCTAGATCTCTTATTTTAAAACAATTGATGCCTAAATACCACATTTATATCAAAACCTTCTCTCTGGCTTTTCTTACATTCTTAAGGGAGAGCCTATGGCTGTTGGGAGCCAGCGTAGCACCAAGAAGAAACTGAACATCTCCAAGCAACATGGAGCTTTCTGATTCTGAAAGCTAAAACACCTTTAAAGAGAGGTATGGAGGATGTTTTTCTGGACACCCTCCCGTGTGATTACTGTGGATGTGTCACAGCTGAAACATGCCCCTTGGAGGCAGTATTAAATGGCCAGCACTTTCTATGTTACCAGGATAAATTCGTATTATGATTGCCACATCTATAACAGCTCCATGATGGAGGTAAAGAAGAGCAAGGACAGGGTCATAACTTAGAACTAAGAGACTCTAAAGAGCAGCGTGTGTTATTCCACCGTTGATTTCACTGAGGGTATGCAGAAAACACTTGTCAGCCTCCGTTCCATTTTTAGGTTTTCAGAAGTGAATACTATCGCATACTGATAGACGCATTATCAGAACATTACTAAACTCTTTGAAGACATCAATACCAACTTTGATCTCATAACAAGGAGTGGCTCACCAGTGTGCTGATTACCTACCTGACTGATTGTATCTGTGCTGGTGATAGATGCGCACTTGAGTAAGCCACGGATTTACGGTCAGCACTTTCACCTTTTCTCCACTTCCAAATTTATCTTTCTTCCAGACTTCTCCTCGTTCTTTAGCTATCCAATATAAATGGCCTTCAAAGACATCAAGGCTGTATGGACTGCCTACTTCTCAAAGGAACCAAACAAAATTCTGTCAGCAAGCAAATCTCTAGCACAAGCAATAAAATGGCTGTTCTTCAGCTTAAATATATCATCTAATCCTTTCATTTTAGGACATTTGTAGAATATATATATATATATATGTATACATCCTAATGTGCCTGATCACTTCATGCCACTGTGCCTGCAGACTGCTTAATAATATATATAAAAAAGGAAGAATCCAATTTTCCACCTTGTCCCCTATTTCGGTCATGTAAATTACCCTCAGGGAATCTAGTTACCGGGCATCATAAGCTCTGAACATTTATCCCTGTATAAAGGAGGAGAAAACACTACCGAGACTTACTCTTTGACAAGCTCCCAATTCTAGCCCCACTTGTGAAGACCAAGTGCTTGTTAGCATACGTTTTGGTTACTGTTATATCAATTGTGTAAGTTCTTACCTCCATGTAATACTACAGTTCTGTCTGTCCCATCAGGTCTCATGGATTCAATAGTATTTTCTTTAGAATCACTCCAATAGATCCTATCATTGTTCAAATAGTCAATAGAAAGACCTGTCGGCCAGCCAAGGTCTTCAGAGACCAGAGTTTGTCTTTGTTGTCCATCCATCCAGGCACATTCTATCTTTGGTTGCCTCCCCCAGTCAGTCCAATACATGAGCCTGAAAGGACAGAACCAGAATTTAATATAGTGCAGAATTTGGTCACCATGATTATCCTTTGGAGTTTCATGGCAAAGGTCAGTTGTGAAACATAGAGCTGTTCAGCAACCCATGTTTTGCAGATGTGATCAGGAAAGTAACAGAGAGTTCACTGAACAAGCTTGTTTCAAATACAGAAGATAAATACTGTAAAGAGAATGTTTGCATCTTGTGTCCTAATTTGAAGACAGAGTGGTTTTAATGACAGTTTCTCATTCTCAGTGAAAGGAAAATGACTGTGAACACTGAATATCCAGTCACAATAAAGCTGGAAAGCCCAGGTGACTTCAGGCAGCTGTGCTGCTTCACTCCAGCTGTGAGAAGTGCGTATGTGATATTTGGTGATCCATCATACAATACAAGATGTAGCAAGCACAGCTGTTGAATGTACCAGTACATTTATACTGCTCTCCACTGTGAAGGAAGCTATGTTTGTTTTATTGGAGCTGGTAAAGAGAAATTCTCATCAACTTCCCTGTTTCAGTCGTAACAACGAAATTCAGTGGGCACACAATACTGTAGAAAAGGAGTTTTAATATGACCTGATATTATCACCAACACAAGCACCCATATGAATTCTCATCCTAAAATGCTTTCCCATGTACACAAATTTCCTAACATTAGTAAAGGGAAACGCCAAAACGTATTCCCTTATTCTTTGCTGTAAAGTTTACCATTGCAGGGGGGTTTTATGGTATTGAATAGCATTGAAAATCATTCTGGTAAGTCCTGTAGTACTTACCCACGTTTTGGATTGACAGCAATAGCTGCTGGTTGATCCAGTAAAGAAAAGATAAGCCATTTTCTGTACCGCCCATCTAATTTTGCTACCTCTATGCGATTAGTCCCCGCATCAGTCCAGTAAAGATGTCTGAATTACATAAAACACAAAATATTCCATAAGTAAATAATTTATACTTGGGAAAGGAATTAAAAAAGAAAAATCTCTTTAAGAAGAAAAGCTATATCAAACCCAAACAAAATTAATGTATTGAAGGTGCATTGATTACATCTGAACTTTTTCAGTCTGAAACATACAGACCCTAAATGTAGGTGAGTTTAGCAAACTTGATCAATTGACTCACTAGTTTTCCCCTCTGATCAAGTGTCTGCAAACTGCCTCTGTTCCCTGTCAGGTAATCTCCATTAAAGGGCTACTGAGAACTTTGTTACTTTTAAGCACCAGAGGTGGCTAATAAGCATCTTTAAAGAGTCAGTTTTCCAGGAGACAATGAGGCTCATTACAAATAAAAATTTATCTACCATGTAATTTACACAGCAACTCTGAAGGCATCGAGCTTATTAGTCCACAGGTTCTCTCTAGGCTTTTGTCTTCTGACACAGACGTTAATGAATAAATTGTTATCACATCAGAGGCAGATGCTTTTAGAGCTTACAATCAGGGAATCAGGGCACTTGGTCTGCTCTTCCTTGAATTTTGTTTACCTTTATCATCATGGCTTTTTTTTTTTCACCTTAGATAACAAACTTAGTCATTATCATGCATTCACTAATCACACAGTGCCTTCTGATGGAAAAAACGATCTCACAATTGGTGCGGGAATGTAAGAAAATACTGTAATTCCTATTTTGCAGATGGGAAGAAGGACTAAGTGTCCCAAATCATGTGTATCAGCTTTTATATAATGTGCAGACACTTAAATATTGAGTTTCTTAATACATTTCAAGATTGTTCTGAAATCAATGTAACACTATGTCTGAAGTACTGAAGATCCTAGCCTCACCAGGATGCTGGTGATATCCTTTGTCCTTGCTCTCATGACCATCTAGATTTGTGAATAGAAATTCAGATACTCCCTTCTGCCCTCAAAGACATTTGGTTTTCCAGGTGGCCTGCAGTTCACAAAGCAAACAGCAAAATGGTCTTAATGCTGAACACTAGTCCAGACCTTAATACATCTATCTCGTTTTTAAAAACGGCTGGAAGGAAAGATAAAATTTCCCACTTTTTTTCATCATGACTGGCAAAATTTTTCAGGCTAAAGTGAATCACTTTAGCCACTTCATCACTTTATCCTGCTCTGGAAATCAGGGCAATATACTGCATGAGCAACTCCATAACTACTTCATAGGACACAACACCTAACACAGCATCCATCACCTAACACAAAGGTCTAGGTAATGAAAGCTACATATCAGGCCCCAAACCGGAATAAGCCTTTTCCCAATCTCTTCCTACTCATACAATAGCATTTTGGATCATTAGGAAAAAAATCTCTGTTGCTACAAACGCAATTCAGAGTTTAAAGCGCTACCTTGCCGCAATCCAATGTTTTATCACTTTACTGATCACAACTGACCTGCCACTTGTGGAGTAATGCAAGTTTCCTCAGAGGATACACGATGCAGTCAGCAACATGCATTTGACCTATTAACCTGATGCCTAGGCAAACAGAGCTTACAATATTCTTCTTAACTACCTTGAGACTAGGTATCTTCAGAGATAGTTCATAAGGAAGAAAAGAGTAGATTTTGCATTGCCTGATCAGAGCCTTGACACATTCAATGTTCAGCATTTTTCTAGCTTTTCAGTGCACTTACCTTCCAACCCAGTCAACAGCTAACCCATCAGGATTAACTATGTATTTGAGATTCAAGTCAACTTCCTTTGTAGGATTGTTCCTACTGCTGTCAAATGTGGGCAGATAAGCACGTTTTATGGCTCCAAACTCAGAACCCTGGCTCAGAATGCTGAAGTACACAATACCTTCAAAGAAGATGACAAAGTTAATTTTTAATGTCTAGTTATTCCATATTTTTGGAAACTTAGAATCTTTCTGAGGCTCTTATCTGAAGATACCCGATCCATTTACTTATGAATAACACAGAGTTAGTTGTACGTTCAATTTAATTACACTGTGTTAGTGTGTAAATTTTTAAGCCGTTCATCATAGGTAAGACATACATCTAAGATCATCTTGATCTAGATTATCAAGAAACATTTATCATATTTTTCAAGAGTAGACGGTCTTAGCCTTGAAGCATTTGCATGTGATTTTGAGAGTAATTTAGACTCTCATGACCCTAAGGAGCAAGTATGGCCCTGTGAAAAAGGCAAAAGCAGGGAAGCCAATAGATGAAGTATCAGCTAATAGAGGGGTCTGTTGGCCAATTCTTCTTAGTATTAGGATTAGTTCTTGCAAGACTTGAACCAGGTTTGGGGACTGGTAGAGGCAGAAGAGGAAGGGGTTCATTTATAGCAATCCTCTACTACTGCATAATCCCAAATAGCCACAATTCCACAGCTGAATTCACACCAAAACAAAAGGAAAAACAAAACAAAACCTAGCTAAACTAAATTAAAGCCTTAAAAAGAACTACACTGATGCTGAAGAATGAGTAAAAGGGAGGGATGCATTCAGTCAAGACGTGGATGGTTAATCTATTTTGATTTTGGTTCCAAATATAAATTAAGTAGCTATGATGTAGAAATGCGTCTTTTTAAACCAACAATTGCACAGTTGAGTATTATTTTTCTACGCATACTCACTCAGGCCTATTCCTTCAGGGTCCCAATCATAATCCAAAGCTTGGATGCGCTCCTGGTTATCAATATAGTCAGAGTACTGTTCTGATGAGATATTGTATCTTCGAATCCGCACGTTATCCGGCAGCAGTAACAATGGAGGATTACCTGGGAAGTTATAAGGAATTTTACTTTAAAGTATTTTTTAATTTTAGAAGAAACACAGGAAAGTCACTTCCAGTTAAAACTAAACTGGGGTGTTCACAAGTTCTTTCTGAATAAAAAGCAGATGGAACACAGAACAACTTCTAAAGTTTCTGAGCTAATCAAATTTCTTGGCTTTGCAAAATTCATTAAAAACTCTGGAAATGCTTATTGCTGAGGACAGTATTATACTTTTCATCATAAATTTTGTGCAGTAGTAATTATTAAGGGATAATTCCTTAAAAATTCTTAAACATTACAGTGTTGTCATATCACCACCACACATCTCAAAAATAGAACGCCACTATACACTCCGAGTTCAGGTCCCCACCTCAAAGTATGGGAAACAATTTGAAAAGTACAAGTACATTGCTGGTACCTTCAGCAACAATCTGAATTCTTCTACATGAAAGTCTTTAAATACTAATGTCCCCATATTCAGATGAATGTTCACCTACCTACAGGTTAATTTGGGGTTAGCCTCAATACTCTAATGATTTGATTATCAGTCCCATGTGGATGATTTTGATGGTGAGAAAATTTAATTGTTCATTCATTTTGCTAAGGACAAAGTTCAGTTGGGAGTCATGGACTTAAATCCTAGGCTCTCTTCCAGAGAAAAAGTTCTCCTACATTAATCACAACTTCACAGAGCCAATGAGAAAGGACAAGGCATTCACCTGGGAAAGGAAAATCTCATTTACCACTGCCTTTTCCAACTAATAATGCTCAATTTCCTATGAAGTGTTCATGTGAACCCTCTAAGTCATGTCCAACTATGGGGGAATGAGACAAGTGACTCTGTTCTCTAATGAACATACAGTTCAGTGTAGAAATTGACAGAATTTCTAATATATACGCTATTATAGGAAAAAGGGGACCTAATACTTTATGTGTGTTCTGCCTACTAATCAGGCCTGCAGCGGACACAGGCAAAGAAAGCCATTGTTTATGAGTCCTGTGAGCTTGTACTAAAAAGAGTGGTAGAGTTCTGGACAAATATAGAAGTAGAACTTTACACACAACAAATTTCATTACGTTATCAGCTACAGTCATGTTATCTTCTATCAGTTAGCCTTGAAAACTTCCGATGTCTAGATGTGCCCTGAAAATAGGCTATGAAGAAGAGTTTCAAAGAACTAGATTTCTGACATGGCATATATCAGGTGCAAATGCCCTTATGAATTTTCAGTCTCATTCTCAACAGTAAATATTTGGTGAATTAGGTCCCTGGACTGAAAACCTGGAGACCTGGTTTTCTTGTATCATTTACAAATAATTTTCAGACTTCAAAACCTCCAGCAGCACACCCTTTGGTCACCAGCATTCTGTTCTGAAGATTTTACTATTTGACTAGGCACACCACATTTATATCATGTATATCTTAAATCTGTTAAAGTGTAAGTAATTCTCTAAATACAATATTGTTTCTGTCTTTTATATGGTACTGCTGCATTGTGAATTTTTTCTGTTTTCTTCAGCTTTTTACTCTTACTATTCTATTACTATTATTTTCTGAATCAACTTCTCTAACTATTCAACGACTGTCACACACTGTAGTCATTGCACTGAGATATGATAAAAAGCTAGTGATTGATTTTAAACATTGGACAAGGTCCTCCTGTTTTTGTGCATCAGTCCATGAACATTGAATGGCAATCTGTCAAACTGCCTTTGATTTGTACCCGTTTAAATGCAACTTTCTTCTGATGTATTATTTTGTTGTGAAAACCTAAACTTCAGGAGTAGGCAACATAAATTTCCTTCTTATGACAACCACAGGATAAGCAGGTTTTTGTTTGCAGAAAATTTGAGGAGAAAGGAAGGCAGGCATCCAAATCAAGATATCATTTTTAATGTTTACAATTGGGAGCAGAGATGAGCATTCCTATTCCTAATTATGGAATGGGTGGAATACACAGATAATGTTATATTACAGAATAAAGTTTGGTTTCATTACGCTCTTCATAAAAAGGAGAGGATTATATTCATTAAGTTACTACAATCCACTTGCTCTTTACAGGTAGCAATCAATCTTGCTGTCGGTTAACATACCATTAGCTGCACACTGTTTCCCTTGTTGATCACCCACAGACCTGAAGCCATCTGCACAGAAACATTCATAGCTTCCTTTGGAATTCTTGCAGTCTTGGGTGCACATTCCAAAGATCTCACACTCATTGATATCTAGATATAAGTAGAGAAAAGACACCTAGAGCTTAATCTCTTTTCTTTCACTTGCTGGTCACCTTTACTGCATGAAGTGGCAGACTTATCCCTTCCCCACATACTCTAAGAGGTCAGTGACCTAAAAAGTGATCTTTAACATCAGCATCTGTTATCTAACAGAACGCCTCATCACCCATCTACTGTTTAACTTGTCTTAACAAGAGATTGCTATTAACTGCATGCTCCTGCTTATCAGATTGCTATTCAAGAGACATTTTTGATCATGCATTTTTGTGTTTAATCACCAAGGAAAGAAAAAAGAAGAGGCGTGACTACAGTGACATGCAAGAACAAAGCCTTCTTGAAATGCTGAAGCAAAGATACCCAGTCCTCAGGAACAATATCAGCAGGAAGGAAAGGGAGAGGTGGCCTCGGATCATGTTTAATAAAACTACACAAATTGTACACAAAACTCAGGAGCAACAAACATAAGAATTCTCATCAAACCATACAGAAACTGTAACTGTGAAGGTACTACATTGCATGAGCACAAAGAATGGCCTTTGGGTAGACTCCTCACTGTATTTTATCTGCATATAATCAGGGGAAAAGTATGGCACAATAGACCTTTGCTCTCGTGGAGCAGAATAGAAGGAGAGTATAGCCTTTGCTAAGTTTTCTTTCAATAAGGTAAAAAATAAAAACCAGCAAACCTCCAATCCTAAGATTGCAAAGATATGAAAAAACCTACATACAGTAAAGCAAAAACATATAACTACGGCCACCAAAAGCTTCTAACAAGTCTGAACTGTGAAGCCAGTCCTTTACTGAATGAGGTCTGCGCATTAGAAAACATGATTCTTTAGCAAAACTTTTTAGGAAGCATCTGTTAACTGTATAAAAATCCTGTTAGAATGCAAAAATGTCACATTGAATGACAGAGGGACAAGTCACTGAACACTTATCAGTGAGAATATGTTTAGAAGATTCAAAATACCATCACAGGAGTTGCGGTTAGTTTCACTGGCCTTGTACCCTGGCCTACAGGAACAGATAAAGCCTCCTTCATTCAGGTTGGTACAGTTATGTTCACAGATATTTTCTGCACAAGTTCGCTCTGTTCCAGGATCTGGGAAAAAAAATATTATACAATTATAATGAAAAAAAAGTTACAACAGGGAGGGGATGTCATAATTTTGATCATTATTGTCATTGAAAATGGTTTTCAAGTAGAGAGTTAGGGTTTTTTTCCTTTTTTTCCTAACTGAAACCATGCAGGAACTATTTAAGAGACTTGAGTAACTCCTACCTTTGCCAGACTACCTCTTTTATACCCAGTCCTTTCTTATCAGCTAAACAAAAGATGTTCTCAATTGCAACTATACATAACACAGGCCCTACATTCTTTATATCTGGAAATCACCCTAGTGCTGACTAAATTAAGTTTAAACAGCTTAATTTCATATACATGTAAAAGGATAAATTCATTGCATGCACACACACACGAAAATATTCTATTTTCTTTATTACACAGGTATTTTACGTTGGGAAGGCTACAAATGTTACCATGTGATCTGCATTCACATCTATTTCTAAACAGTAGAAGACTGACTGCCAGAAGGTGTCTGGTTTGCACTGTTTCGTATCCTTTTTATAGTTCTATATTTTCATCAAGTCATTGCATTAGGTTATATTGCCTAAGGACCATTGGGATGGTATGTGGAACTGAGAAACCAGCTACTTCAAAATGGACTGCACTTCAGGCTCTGCATTATTTGTGTTTTTGCAAGCATGCTGGATTGTAAATCACAGGTGCATCATTTGGCAAACTTTCACTTGAATCCATCAAAGCCTGACTAACTGGAATTGCTCATATTATCACTCTGCAGCTGTCTATATATTGATATAACTAGTTAGGAATTTTTTTTCTGGATTCCATGAGAATATTCTCTCTTGCCTCAAAATTCAAGCCAAAGCTTTTGCATCTAAATGGATGCTAGTAAATTTATAATGCATAGTCAATAAAGGTTGGGCTGAGGATTTGAGAGGGCCCTCAGCGCAAGGACTGGTTGTCCTTATAGAATTCTGTGGTCTCATGTCTGTGAACAGGAAAATAAAAGCATCTCAATATACTTTTGTTTTTAACAGGGCTAGAGCAACCTACACCAGAGTAATTCTGTAGGCTGGTTTATTGCAATTATGATTGAAATGTCTAGATGTTCTTGTCTCCATAGTGCAATCCATTTCAAAACAAGATAACTAACCATTTGAGTTTTTTTATGCATAAATGCTCTAAGCCTAAAATGGACTGTTCAGAATGCTGAATTTCATAGGGTTTTCCCCAAAAGAACGAAAACAGAAGATACTATCATGGCTAATTGGGTAATCCTAGCACAGGCTAATTAAAAATCAATAGTTCCTAGTATGCTACTCAATAACAAATGTATTGTTACCAGTTTCAGAAACAATAGCATTGCAGTTTTTTATTCTATTGGTGTTATTACTTACTGCAGCCCATTTCATCAAAATGATCTCCACAATCATCGTAATTGTCACAGACATAATGTAGAGGAATGCAATTTCCGTTACTGCACTTGAATTCTTCACTTGTACAAGGTCTTGGGGTCGGTTCTCTACCTATAGTTGGGAAGAGAAACACTTCTCTGTCACAGCTTCAGCTACGCAGTACCGAAAGCACTATTCCTCATTAGTAATGAGGGAGCTGATTCAATCTGGTGAAACAACAGCTAGAGACTTTGAAAGTCGGTAGTAAAGTTAAAACTACAACCAGGGACTCCTGACCTTTAGTCACATCCCCATGAACTGAAGGAAGCTCCTCCATTTTATAAAGACAGCAGGTAAATTCTTCTTGTTAATAGTTGATTGAACTTTCTTTTTAATAGCGCAAATGTATTAATATCCTTGAATGATATACTTCATACATCTACTTCAAAGGATTATGGAGATATTAGTAAACTATTAACTTTAAGAATATTGTAAAATAAAGCTAGCAAATAATATTGTTAAGCAACCAAAAATATAATTAAACTTAAAATACAAAAATCAACATAGTCAATGAGAACTACATAAGACATTTGAGGGCAAAAACCTATTGAATATTAACAGAGCTTCAGCAGGATTTGGGCCTAAATATTAGCACAATAGTGCCACAAATTTAGAAGTACCCATTTCTCTATTTTAAAGTCCCAAGAATCCATCCCATCCTGATTTTATGATACAGCCAAACTCTTTCTTCTTCCTTATTTGAAGTGGAGTTTATATTAAGTTGACCCAATTTAGTGGCTTCTTATAATAAAATATAGTATGATTTTGAAAATCATGCTCTGTACTTTTCAGACAAATGTTTACCATTTTTTGCTACTTACATGAAGACCTGCAAATACTTAGTACCAATAATCGTAGTTCAAAATATTTCATACTGGGTGCTAGTTTTCATAATTTAGATTTCATTTTGACACTCCTATATTCCTTTGGTATTATTAAACATTAAGCACATCACAGTAACTGAATTTGTGTAAACATACAGTGTTCCTCTTTCTCATCACTTCCATCTCCACAGTCATCTTCCTGGTTGCACAGCTCATGACTATATATGCAGCGATTGTTTTCACATCGGAAACGGAATGGAGAGTCACAAACAATATCCACTGAAACCACAGAGATCAGGTCAGTCACATTTTGATACTTCATGCCATTGAGTCACAAATTGTCCCAATCACTTATCTGGTAACATTTATGTTTCCTATATTTTAAAATGTGTGGAGACATTCAGACCCCAAAAAATATCTTCTCCACATTTTGGTGATAATATGTTAAGCCATTACGCATTTTTTGTCAGAAGACAGTACATCATCTTTGGCCAAAGGCAAATCCTATGACTATATATAACACCAAAGTTCCTAGATTCATTTATGAAGTAAACTGATTGAAAATCCAACATGTTATTTAAGTGGCTATATAGTACTACTAGAGCTAAAGTCAGGACTCCTCAACCATATTTACAAAGATGTCCCAACTATACTGATAACTTTAAAAGCTCAGCATACTTGAGAATATACATCATCTGAACAAATCTTTAATTGCAAACCGATGCTTTTATTTTAGATCACCAACTTGAAAACATGAAATACCGTCCTTATCTTCTTGATACGTTTCTTCCTATTTTTATAACCACATTTACAAACATCTGCAAAGCAGTGAGAAACATACTGTAGGAAGATGAAGTGAACTTGCATATCAAGCAAAATTCTGACCACTCATCTTGAGTTAAGTCTGTGAGAATCTCCAGTGAAAAGAAAATACATAAAATTTATTTTCTAATTGTTCTCTCTATTGTAATTAGATGTTTTATTATGCATATTGTTCATTTTAATATATTTTTTTCTCTCTTACAGCAAAGGTGAAGTTCTTCATCAGAGTTATCTCCACAGTCATTATCACCATCACATTTCCAGTATGGCTGGATACAGACATGGTTTTTACATTCAAACAGCATGGGTGGACAGTATGTACCATTAGGATACCGTGTTGCTGAAGAAAAGAAAATTATTATGATATTTTCCATTTACAATTAAAATTTTAGGTTTTCCTGAAAAACATTCAACCTAACCCTATATTATTTTTTCAATACAACTCCCTCCATAGTAGGAGATATAATATGAGGCACTGCAAACATCCACAGCATCAACAGACTGCAAGGACTGAGGACTTCTTAGTAGCTATAATGTAATTATTTTAAGTTTGAATGAATAGTGGAACAACATAGAATTACTCCCAGAAGCTTTTGAAAATAAACTGTCATTAATTTAACAAATTCTACCTGAATTTGTTACTGACAAATCTAGTTCAGTAATAAAGGTAAATAATGTCACTGGCACCAAACACGAATGACTGAAGAAGTACATAAGGCAACTAATTCCAAAAGGACTCGTGTTGGTACAGTAAAAAAATAGCCAGATTCTGTAAAAGCTGTGAAAAAAAACTGTATTAGACCAAAGAGAAACCAAAAATACAACTCTCCCAACCTACATAAATAAACCATACCCTTGTCTTTTCAATGGCTTCTCATACGCTTTTTCCCCCCTTGGAGAACAGCCAAATTTTGTGTAACTCAGGTTCTGAAAGATTAACTGTTGTGATGTGCAGTCCAGGATGTGGTTACTGTCAGAGAAATAAAGATCCTCCTGTGCAAAGGCCCTTTCTTACTTAAAGCATGAATGTTAAAATCAAGTACATGGGAAGATGTATGGAACTTCCCTGGTACCAACATGAAGAGAAGGGAATTCTCTGGAGTACTGAAGCCTAAATTAATTTGAACATATAGGTCAGAACCAACACTTCAATATCACCAAAAAAGCCAATATTAGTCAGCACAGATAGAGCACAGAGGTCATGTTTCCATTCCTACTGGGTACAATACTTCCTGGGTAAACAGCTAGAGCTGCAGCTCCATATAAGCTAAACTGTACATACACTTTTTTGCGCTAGATCAATATATAGAAGGAAGACATAAAAGTATTTTACTTCCTTGACTTCACTGGTACTTTAGGAAACTATACACACCTTTGAGCACTATAAAAACCAATCCCATTACAGAACCTTGTTAGAATATGGTACAACTGAAACAGTGGATCTTGCAGTATCCATCAGATAGCCAAAAAATTTAATTCTGTCACGTGTATCTTCTGCTGGACCTTGTAAACGCATTAATTTCCTAGCATTAGGAATGTGTTTACAGTCAGTGTAAGAGATTGGCAACCCATTATTATATTAAAAAGCTGATTCAAAACATTATACTTATCCTGAAGTTTTACTGACATCACTGAACGTTGCAGAGTTCTGTACCTCTAAGGAGTGATCTCACTTAAAGAGAGAAAAAAGTGCAAATCTTTCTAGAAGAGAGCTCAATGAGCACCAACTGCAAAGCTTGAAACTCACGACAAGTTGCTTCATCAGAGAAATCAAGGCAGTCTGCATTTCCATCACATCTGAAGCGCTCTGCAACACAGTGTCCACTGTCACATTGGAAATAACCTGGGTGGCAGGTCCTCAGCTCTGAGAAGATTCAGAAGTAACCGTTAAAATGTCTTGTTCAAAACCAGATAAAGTGTTTACTTTTTGAGAACAATAACCTAAAAAAGACTGCAAAAACCCAGATCATTAAAATTGTGCTATCCTCTACTTTTGGTGGAATGACTAAGGCGATCTGGTCAACATGACTTCATTAAGGATGCTTGCCATAAAAGATTTTTTTCCACAATAATTATCAAATTTGAAGCAAAAGTGTGAACATGTAAGAAGTAGCATGCAGACAATACACACCACAGTCACGTTCATCTGAATTGTCTTCACAGTCATCATCATGATCACAGATCCAGCGGGAAGGAATGCAGCGCAAATTGTCACAACGGTATTCACTTTCTGTGCACTCACGAGGACCTTCATTTAAAATGAATGTACATACATCAAAAGTTCCCCAGATGTAGATTTAAATATCCACAGCTGTCTTGTTAAACCAGACAAAAGTAATATGGGCAGATAATGTGGTATAATCCTTAAAACTAAATTATGTTAAAACAGTATTCCCCCCAGTACTCCTTAATTATGTTTAACATTCTGTGTCCCTCTTGACATAGAAAAAAGGAAATTCATTGTGGATTTTGTTTCATCACAGGATTATACAGGAATTTTTATTCCAAATCAGAAAAAAAAAAAAAGATCCACTCTCATTACTTAAGGAACTATTTAATACTACATTTGCATAGGGCAGAATTCAAATGTCACTTCTTAGTGGAAAACAGTAGTTTGTGTTATTGTTTCCCTGTGACATTACTGTGGTATGTCATCAGGGACAGGCTATAGAGAAAAACAATGGAGTGGTTGCAGATGAGAGCTGTCTGCCCCATTTTCATAAGAAATAGAAGGACAATTAAGTCAAAAGCTGGACTGTATGATGACAGCCAAAAAAGAACTCACTACAGTTGTGTTCATCAGAGTTATCTCCACAGTCATTGTCTCCATCACACTTCCAGCGCAGTGGGATACATCGATGATTGTCACAACGGAAATCTCCAAAAGGACTGCAAGTCATCTCCTCTGCAGTGTACACAGTTTGCCAACAAAACAGCACGCATTAGCATAGTCTTTGGATCAGATGGAATGCACAGAAGATAATGAAAGTAAGATAGAGATGTTCATGCCACAGACTGGGACAAGTAATAGAGAAGTGATTCAGAAACAGATAAAAGAGCTATATAGAACTGAGATGGAAACACAAAGAGATAAATTTAGTATTGTCAAAGGAAGGCATCTTGACCTCACGGTGAGTTGCATTTTCAAGTCTTTTCTGATTCTGATATAGTGACCTGCTGAACTCTAAGCTTTGTGTATAAAAGGTTTCAACACAAATGTGAAGTTCTGGGAAAGCATGATCATATTTCCCATACAGATGGTTTCACCAGCATAGGAGGTAAGTTAAGTAAATGTAGAAAACACTGACAGTTTTAATTGTCTAAAATAGTTCAGCTCAAGTAGAAGTATGTCCTATTTCATCCGATGACATATTGAGCAAAATCATAAAATCCTGATCTACAGAGCTCATAAAAATGTGAGCTGCACAATGAATTGCTGCACATAGAATTTTTCCTGAAGACACATACATACCAGGGTAATTAATTGATATCAACAAAATATGCCCAAGTACATTATTACTGAAGACTTTCAGAAAATTAAGGTGACTGTAAATTGGAGAAATATTTTAGGTATAAAGATAATTTGAAAGGAAAGGACCTTCTTCTACAAACATACCACAGCCTTGTTCATCACTGTTGTCTCTGCAGTCATCATTCCCATTGCACACTGCCCACAGAGGTATGCAACGGTAGTTGGTTCTACAGCTGAATTGTGTGTGATTGTCACACCGATAGGCAGGGCCCACTGAAAGAGGCAGTGGTCAAAGTTAGTCGTGTTACTTAATCATTAAAATGTCCTCGTTGTTATTCTGTCTTTCAAAATCTATGATTTATAGTCAATTTTTTCTAACATTTTTTTCTACTATCTGCTAAATAGAGTGTTAGAAAGCTTTAAAGGTCTCTGATTTTATTGTCTTTTCCAACTTACACTGCTTGTATTCTGAATATGCTACAAACCCATGACAGGGTCAAATGACATTCAGCATGTTTTTTCCTGAAGTATTTAGAGCTGGTAATGGTGTAATAGAAGCCCCAAATCTGCAAGCCAGAGGAGGCAGCTTGTTCTCATATGGCAAAACTTGGTCACAAGTTCTTCCAGACAGCCAGTGACTCAGAGACATGGTGGAGCACATCAGAAAATCCTGCTGTTAAACATCTAGACTGTGCTCTGCATTTGTTCTCCATGAAAGCTTTTTTTTTTTCCAAATCATGAGAAACTTTAGCTTCAAGAAATGAAACTTCACTTTGTTTTTGTAAAAAGTATTACTTATGTCATGCTCCAAACTGGAATAAGGTAAAAATTGGTGAACTGGCATTCACTGCTTCCACATAGGTCATGGATCAGCATATATCCTTTTTACAACATGTTGTTAGGGGTCAAGCAAAGGATGCTGCTAGCATCAAGCAAGTCAAAGTGAGATGCTGCCAATTCTTGATAATCTGGCCAGTATAAATAACTTTTCTCCCCTTCAAGAAACAGAAAGTAGTAAATTATTACATATCCTCTATGTTTTCTAACACTCTTTACTTCATGATTGCAATTAGTTTGCAGAAAATATTCCTTTCCAATAAATTTTTAACCTCAGGAAAATTAAATAATGCAGCTTGCTCTGCTTTTGGTGCAATATAATATGGGCAGCTTACTACAGCTTTGTGCTTACTGCATTCATGGAAAGGCTCATCAGAGTTATCACCACAGTCGTCATCCACATCACACTTCCAGGACTGTGGGATGCAGCGGCCATTGTCACATTTAAATTGGCCTGGGGGACAGGTTCTACTGGCACAGTAAGTACTATCTTCATCCGAGTTGTCACCACAGTCATCCTCTCTATCGCACTGCCAGGCTTCTGGGATACATCGTTTATTGGCACACTGCCACTGATGAGTTTCACACTGGTGATTAGCTGAAAGAATACAAATTGGCTGTTAGGATACTAAAACTTACAGGAATGGTCTGCTGCTGTTACGTCAATTGAGCATTTACCATGCCTATACCAAAAGTTAAAGTCAGTAAAAATATAAAACATCGCATTTACTTGCCCAGTTAAGGTACATATTTCTAATGTCACATGGCACATTTCCCACAGGCATTTTCAGACAAGCTCACTAAGATCCAACATTTTTCTAGGAGCCACACAGATACTATCTTCTCCTAAAGTAGAGATGAGTACACTCAGCATTCAAACATGATTGAAGCAGTGGCTCCCAGTCACTTCGCAGAGGAGCTAGGTGACGTTGTGACTGTGTTCATGCTACCAGCTTAGATGTACATTGCCTGATGAGACTGTTCCTCTGACTGAATGAACATGTCAGAAAACTTAGCAGAAGACCATGCTAATAACGGCTCCACAACCTATAAATGTACAGCCTCTATTTCTAAAAGGCAAAGCACTGGAAGCTGATGTCAGCAGTGCTGGCAAACTGGGAGAGCTCTGAATGTCTATGAAAATAAAGAGTCAACAGCGATCTCTGCTTCCAAGACCTTGTATGTCTTACTGGACACCACTCTACTACTTTTTCACATATACTGCCAAACTGTTCAAGAGGAAACAGCATATTATTATATTTCCATACATTCTCTAGACTAAAGGATTCTATTCTCATGCACAAGATGATGAGCAGAAGGAGTTATGTAGACCTAAAAAGACTTTTTGTTGTATTCGGTATGTTAAAACAGATGACACGTTATGGAGCTGCCACATTTCTACTTATTTAATATTTCCCTGTGCCACACTTAAGAGCTTAGCTATTTGACACTCAGGTAAAATTGGCATTTCATTTAATTCTGTCATTGTTAGAAACACTTTGCTAATGGAAGGCAATGAAACTATCAATTATACAACTACGCTGCTTTCCCACACACACCTCCACTAAGCTTGCAACTGCCAGAACTACATTATTTACAGAAAAAAAACCTCAGGATGTGCTTTTTTAAATTAGACATAACTATGTAGAATAAAACATTTTTAAGGAAAGAACATTATTCCACAAGCATAATTAGGCTATATTTCTAGAACTCTGCCGTCATAAACATCTCTCCAAAGCAAATCTTCTTACATGCACTGAATTTTGTGCAACATAGAGGGTGAAATAATTTTGTTCTATCATGCAAAGTCTAGAATAGAGGGAAAATTAGCATACCTGGTAGACTTCTCTGGGCATTAGGAAGCCTTACATTCCTCACACTGACCACGGCTTTACCCAGAAGAAAACAAAGTGGGTCCTGCTTCTAGTATTTTATACCTCAGGTTGTAATTTACAACAGTACAAATCTGTCTCAAAGGTATAGAAAATTTTTACACTTTGATATAGTACATTTTTGCTTGTTTACCCTGCTTTTGCACTGAAGTGAATTGCTCTAGCAGGTGCAAAACTAGAAAAGACTGCATCTGTCTATCTCACCTTTTCATTTGTAAAAAAAGGATAATGATTCTGAAATTTATATGTTTTACATGTTTTGTACTGGCAAAACATTTAAATTTATTAGTTGTAACGTACCACAAAGTACAGGGTCTTCATCTGATCTGTCATGACAATCTGGCTGGGTATTGCACAAGAAATGTGGACTTGTGCAGTTCCCATCATTACACTGGAATTGACCAACAGGACAGTATCGGTGTGGACAGGTAGGGGGCTCATCAGAGCCATCTCGACAGTCCCTCTGTCCGTCACATTTCCACCAGATAGGAATACATCTAAAAAGAGAAAACAGTGTTTTCTTGGTTGAGGATATGTCTCAACAGATATAAAACCATGCTTTTACAGCACAAAAGACAGTTCTGTCTCAGTGTTATTTCTTGAATCTTCCAAGACATCTTGAATTTCATGTCTTATGTTGCATATGTCAAATGCTAACAAAATATGCCAGAATACTGTCACCAGAAATAGATTATATTGGTGGGCCTCTTGAAGGAAGTTCACAGCAAATCAATAAAGTCTTAATTTATATGTATATTTGTGGTAACTACCACTCATGCTTTTTGAATCAATCTTCAACTGGATTTTTTTTAATGAGGTAACATTTCAATAATTCACCTGGAATTTAGCACAGGAATTTCACTAGGGATTATCACAGTAACACTGCTTCAAAAGGCCACCCAATAAGCACACCTGCCTCACTGGCATCGGAATGATGTAATATCAGCACAGTAGCTCTTATATCATCACCATTCCTCTCCCTCCACTGCTGTTGTCTCAGAAAAAGGGTCAGAAATGTGCCCCCATTTCAGCTAAACATTTTTTTCTGTGCCACTGGCAGACAGCATATACCTGGCAGAAACAGATACATTGTAAAAGATGTACAAAAATTAAGAGAAGGTTCCAGGTTCAGGAATTCAACTGGAAATGGTTTCTGGGACTACAATTCTATGATTCCATGTTTCTAACAACTCAAATGTTGCTACATTAGCAATACCGTATAACAGGAAGAAAAGGAAAAAAATACTATTTAAACAATTAGTCTAGAAGTATTTTTCCAAAGTGGAAGCTTGTCTGGTCCTGGCTATGTTTTTACAAGCGCACCACAAGTTTGGTGAGAACAGAAGGAATCCCTAATTTCATGCCCTTTTGAGGAGACTAAACTGTAAAATATATCCTTAAAAAGACATTGAGAAAAAGACGATGAGCAGTGGACTTACCTCTCGGTGTCTGCACAGAGAAATTGGGTGCTAGAGCACATTGGGAGGCAGTGTGCTGTATTGCCGAACTGTACTATCATGAAGTTATCGGGACATTCACAAGAATAACCCTGGCCACCAGCTTTTATTAGACAAAGATGGGAACAACCACCATTGTTGGTGCCACAAGGATTGTTAACTGGTAAAAGAGAAGAATGAACATTACCACGCTTTGTAACTCTCAGGACACAAAGATCTCAGTCTACAACAGACTCCTCTAACACTGTATTGAAAGCTTAAATGTAATAAGTTGAAAAACAAAATTTAGTTCATAGGCAGTTAGTGAGAGAAAAATGTATGATTTCATATATAGGAATCATATGCTATTAAGCCATGATGTTTTAGAAACTTACTTGAACTTACGTATTTCCAGTCATTGCTATTCACAGAAAAGGCAATTTATAACTGCAAAGTAGAGGCCTACATTTACTCTGTGCATTTTATTCTCCTCAGCAAAGGCAAAAGCTGAGTGCAGTCAGGACCCTTTACAATTAGTCTCCAGATAACAGCTCACCTTCTAAATACAAATCTAATTCTCTTTTCTTACCAAATGGCTGTCTGTATGGATGGTAAACATGGATGTCAAATGGCCTGTGTGTGGTGTTCACAAGAACAGTCCTGCCAGATCCATCATATTTATTTCCCTTTTCAACAGTTCTTGTGTTCCAGTCAGTCCAATATATCGTGTCCTCAAAAATTGTTATTGCAAATGGGTGAGGTAAAGTCCCATCATACACTGTGTGTCGATGATGTCCATCCAGGTCAGAGTACCTACAGAAAGAAAAACGTGCAAAATGTTCAGATAAATGCTAAAACCTCTTCACACGTTTATTATGTATACTTATGGTATTT
Source organism: Gallinago undulata (assembly GCA_026546715.1). Classification (NCBI taxonomy): domain Eukaryota; kingdom Metazoa; phylum Chordata; class Aves; order Charadriiformes; family Scolopacidae; genus Gallinago; species Gallinago undulata. The sequence continues at coordinate 21,345,772 of JAOTQQ010000079.1, forward strand.
CACTATTGGTGACCAGGACCATGCAATGTGGAATTGAAGTCTCTTTAGTCCCTAATGATAAGAGCACTGTCCCCTGTGAACTCACTTGAAAATATGCAGGAAAGTAAACCAGGTTATTTTAGGCAAATAAATGGAATAGAGGAACATCCGCTAACATGTAAAGCCTTCCCACAGAAGCATATCAGTGAGTCCAATGAAATTTTGCACACTTACTGCCTTACAGCAAGTTATTTTTGTCACATGAGAGACTAGCTTGCCTGGATCATTCAGACTGCTAATAATAATAACGGAGCACTTCAGACAATAATAGGACTCCTATATTCTTAAAATTTACACGTCTTTCTGATTTAGAGCCCCCTCTGATGAGATACCTTTAATAAGATTTTATATTTTTAGTATCACCTTGCTATAGGGGGAAATTATGAAATGCAATAGAGAAAAAGAGACAGAGAAACATACATATAACTAATATACCTATTTGTAAAGACATTTTTAAGACTTTGGTATAAGAAAAGGCTGCCAGAAGAATTAATGTAAAGCAGAATAGAAGTAAATATAAATCTAAATGTACATATAAATATGAACACAAATATAAACACAAATACAAAGGATTGGTTTTAAAATATTTCAATGCCTTGACAAGAACCAGAATGCTAGTTATTAATTTTTACTGATATTTAAGTGGAAATTTTCTAACACTACGAGCAATTACTAGATTTTTATTAACAAAAAAACTCCATATGCTAACAGGAGATTCCATATCATACCTATGAACAAATCTAAAGATTTGCATACTATTTTATAGCACATAACTAGTTTAGTTACAGCTCAACTCTTGTCTCTAGGCAAAAACAAGAGAATCGGAAAAAATAGTGATTTTATACTCAGTTTTGCTTGTACAGTTCAGGTTGTACAAATAGAGAAGCTGCATATTCGAGTACAGACTGTGAATCTTTTCAGTATCATTTTTGGACCACTTCCAGCGGGACCTAGGATGTAAATATAGGAACTAGGCTACTACTTCATCTAGTGATTTGTAACACCTACTGCTCCAGAGTTTCTGAGTCTGGTTTCCAGTAGAGTCAGTGGGTAGAAATACATAGAATGCTTACAACATCTATAAACGCTACCACTGCAATTTGACATGAGCTATTACTCATAGCTTTTCTTTTCTGCATACGTACTCAATGTAATTTAGATGGGCATCTGCCCAGTACAGCTTGTCGTTGGTGTAATCTATGGTGAGTCCATTGGGCCACTCTAACTTTGTAGAAATAACCACCGTCTTCTCCTTGCCATCCATGCCTGCTCGTCCAATATACGCTCTATCTGCCCAGTCTGTCCAGTAAACCTGTCTGTTCAAATAAATACTTATAGTTAGGATTGTAGTAAAAATATGCTGAAGTAAATATTAGAAGCCACACCTCAAACATAGTATTTCCAGCTAAAGCAGGGATTGAGGAAGAAAAACATTAATACATTTGTTACTTTAACTGCTACAGCAGACAATTGTGTGATCACAAATGTCTTTAAAGAGAGCAACTGAGAGCCCCACTGCCTATCAAACCACACAAACCTCTATCTACCTTTTTAGCCTTGCAGTCAAAACCTCCTTGTCTACATGGAAACAAATTCCACTTTCAATGATATCTGATAGGCCTGCATATATGCCTAAGAAAGGCAAGCTACTATTTTTCCTGAGCTGCAACTAAGATCTAATGCCATGCAAATCTCAGTGCAGGCAGCCAAAATTTATTTCAGATTTTCAGAGACAGTGCAAGACTATTTGCAAAAGAAAGGAAAAGCACTCTTGAAAATGTCATACCCATATTTTGGATGAACAACAATTGCTCTGGGGTACTGAAAGCAGAAAGTGTTGTTGGCATCCACACACCGATCCACCAGTTTTTTCCGGAATCTTCCATCAAGTTCAGAGACATAGAGACAGTCTTTGTAGGCATCCACCCAGTACAATTTTCTGAAATGTTTTAGAGTTAATTTACTCTTATATACTTTTTTTTTGTTTATTTTGCTTCACAGCATCTTAAATGTCACAGTTCTTTTTTTCTCCTAGAAGCAATATATCCACTTTAAAGGAAGAAGACACACACTGTGCTGACATCTCTTCTACAATGTGCTCCAGACTTCACTTTTCACTCCTGCTGTTTCTGCATTCACAGTCATTGAAGCCAAATTCAAACTTGTAGTTGCTCAATTGAGTAATAATATTCCTAAACCCTCCTTCTCTTCCTTTCCTACCTACAACGGTCAGCAAAGAGGAGCAGGAAAACAGGCATGCAGTGCAAGGGGTTGCGACCAGGGCTGTAAAATACTGGAGAGAATAATCATTTGTTCCATGGTGCCACCTCTGCTCTCATCAAACAGATAGAACAGTTGCCACGTTCTCCTTTGAAAATTCCTAAGCAGTTCAATGGCCTCATTTAAACTTCACCTAGAATTTTCTAAGACTTCTATTACTTTGTCTAGGAATTACACACAGCTGTAATCAAAGAAATCATGCAAGTTGAAGCGATGATTTTAAAAAGCCTGCAACAAAACAGAGTGTTTAATTTAATTAAAACTACAGCAGGCTACGTTGAAATTGTCTACAGAGCTGGTTAGCTCCAGTGCTCACAGGGCTCCAGAAACAGTCTGACAGATACAGTCTCTGACTACACCACCCTGGGCAGCACCATTCCTACCAGAGAGAAGAAAGTAGTCTTCCCCAAGCTGCACCTCATGGCATCCTCCAGTCCTCTCCCTGTACTGAAAGTGAGCAGAAAACCTCATCTACCATTGTATTGTCCTTCAGCCTTTCTGAAATGCCTGAACAAAAACTGACTGAAGACATAAGTAATGGTAGCTGTAATAATTTAGCAACTGTATTAGTAATGAAGCATTATGGCCACTTCAGCTGAAATTAGGCTTTTCCTGCCTCACCTCTCCATGAGTCATAAAGCATCATTTGGACTGCTGGCAACTTCAATTATCATTAGGTTTAGAGGCAAAGTGGTTTAAAAATAAGAACTATTATATTGACATATTCATATAAACACTCTCATGGAAGTTCCAAATGTGACTTTTTGAACCACTCATCTCATTATTTTGCGGTCTGATCCATGATGTTTAAACTTTTCCTACTGATAGTGCTACACTCAGAAAGCAAAATCTGATGAAAGACAGCTGAGAGCACTGTTAGAGGGCACCACGTAAGGACAAAGTTTCTGTGGGAGTAAATCAGGCTACTTTTTGACACACAGCAGGCAATTAAAAAATGTCCATAATGCAACCTGCTTTCCAATTACCTCACCCTCATACTGCCCTTCTTACAGCAAATGATGTGGATCGCGCTTTTAAGTGTCCGTTAAAGATGCATTTTTTAAGAGCAAAAGAAACATGCTCTTCACATTGGTACAGGAGAGAAATTTCATTAATGTTCATTATTACTTCATTGGAACATAGTTACCTGTTGTAACATATTGTTTATGCATAGAGTGAAGTCTGCAGCCCAACCCCAACAACTGCTAGTAAGCGAATAAATAGTCTAAGCTCAGAATCCCTTCCCTATAGCCACATGTAACATCCCACCTGCCTGCTTGCCTTGTCTGTTCATTAATGAGTTCCTAACATGTTTTTCCCAAGGGTCATATGCACTACTTTATTATTGATAAGAGAGCAACTCTGATATAACCTCAGTACACTAGATACAAGTGTAATTAAAGAAAAGTGTTATGTAACGTATTAGATGCTGACAAACCATTCCAGAGCAGTTGTATAAGACTGCATCCACTATCCAAAACTATTTCAGCACTCATCAGGAATTTCCTATGAAGTGGGAGAAAAACCTCTCACACATTTCCTTAGTAGCCCAGAAAGACAGAAAAGGTATTTTCTTACCTGCCAACCCAGTCAACAGCGATACCTTCCCCGTTGGGTACATCATCACTTATCACTGCCTCCTTATTTGTTCCATTCAGGAACATTCGTTCAATGACCTTCCTCCCCACATCAATCCAGTATAACCTCTTTTCCACCCTGTCAAAGTCCAGTGCCACCACATTTCTCAGTCCTTGCAAAATGAGAGAGTAAGACTGGCCATCTGCTGTGAGATTTCTCAGATAGTAACGGTTGCTAAAAATAAGGTATGGGGAGATATTACTATTTTGCCGGCAACTTTTTCCGTCAGGCTCCCGGATATAGCCTGGGGCACACTTACAGATGTAGGAGCCAGCTGTGTTCTCACAAATCTGGCTACATACTGATGGAGTTTCATTGCACTCATCAATATCATCACAAGTCCGTTTATCAGACATAAGTTTATATCCGGGATGACAAGAACAGTAGAAACTTGTCTGTGTGTCTGTACAGTCATGATCGCATCCACTGATTGAAGGATCACTGCATTCATTTACACCTGAGAAAGGAAAGAAGTTCTATTCAAGGAACTGGCTAGCAGAGAAAATCATAGTCACTTTCCAATGTACTCTCTCTGTCTCTCTGCCCCTGCTACTCCCTGAAAACACCAAACATGAATCTGGGCTGCTATAAGAAAGGAGCAAGGAAAAGAATCTAATCTAATCTAAAATTATTCCAGCACCTTTGAAGTCTGCCATCAAACACAGTGAGTGTAAAATACACACTTATGAATGGCATATTTTGGAAATGTAAGGGCAATACATAACAATGTATAAACTATATTTAGTTCATTTTATAAAGCTAATATTCACAGTTTGTTAAAACAGTATATAATAAGTATGATTTAATTAAAACAAAAAAATTAGACATATAGATTTCTTATAAACCTTCTGAGACACAACCAGGGAATAGATATGATTGCAATTAAGCCACAGTCTTAAGAGTTCATTTTTTTAGAGCTGCCTAAGCATTTTAAATTAAATAAAACTGTACAAATAAATCCACACATACCACATCCTTTTTCATCACTATTATCTAAGCAATCATCCAACCGATTGCAGACTTTAACCATTTCAATGCAGTTTCCATTGTCACATTTAAAATGATGGGGAGAGCAGGTTGCTTCTGGTGTACTACAGAGATGTTCCAGCTCATCAGATTCATCACCGCAGTCATTATCCCCATCACAGAGGTAGGCTTTGGAAATGCAGCGCCCATTCTGACAAGTAAACTGGTGTTGTTGACATGGTTCATAGATGCATCCCCTCTCATCACTGCTGTCACCACAGTCATTCCGCCTGTCACATCTGAAGAAGAATGAACACTTTTTTCTAATATAAGAAGACAATCACTGTCCCTAAGGCAGATGGTTAGATATACTCTTCTGATTTCCAAAGAAGGTCAGCTATTATTGGCTTCAATGGAAGAGACTTTCAGAAATCAGGATCATATGATATAGAGTCTGATCCTGTGAGTCTTGCTTGTATTCCCCGTATGCATCACAAGCTGAACAGAATCACCCCAGAAGAGGTTACTAGGCACAATAAAAAGGATTAAATGTTCATGGTGAGTACTGGGGATATTAAAATAGAAAATGCCAGAGCATTTTCAAGTTAAAACTAATGCATGAATGCAGAGGACATGAATAGTTTCATTACAATATGCAGATCTACTTAACTAAAGAGTGAGAGAAAAAGAGTTGAATTAGTTTCTTCATTTTAAGCAAATTTTGAGTTTCTGCAGTGGCTCAGGTAGTTACAAACCTGTATGTGTTTCGGATACACAAGCCATTATTACAAGTAAACTCATTTTCTGTACAAGATCTTCGTGTGCAGTTCTGGTGTTCATCAAATGCATCACTGCAGTCAGCGTCACCGTCACAGACCCATGCCCGAGGAATGCATCTCCTGAGTGGGGGTCGGTTGTTGGCGCACGTGAACTCTGCTGCTGTGCAGTTGCGGTTTGCTGAAAGAAAAGCACCTTCACTGACACACCAAGTTACACTCTGTGTTTGCAACACCCTCCACTGCCACAAACACACACACACACAGCCTGGATATCCAACATTAATCCACAACAGAGCCATGCTCTGCTGCACATGCAGTGATAGCTACCACTGCACCCTCTCATATACAAAACTCATACACGTTCCCACTAATTTTCACTGAGCGTTGCTCTTCATAGAGGCTGGCTGGGAGCCAAAGCACTTTAGGATTCCTTGGGCAGTGCTGGCATGTACAGAACTCTGGATCTTGTTGGATTCTTGGTATAACGTTTTCACATGTTTGGGCAGATTTTCAGGGAGCTGAACAGGTATTAGGCATAGGCTCTCTATCTCCCGCTTTCTTCAAGGTATTCTGTGCTCCAGGGAGCAAACAGAAAGAGCACCACTGCAGTTTAAAAGGGCAAAGACTGCAAGCATATCCAGCTGCTGTTAAAAGAACAAAGGAGCAGGACCAGACTTGGTACTTTGTCCACCCTCTAAACAGCCACACTTATTTTGCTCAGTAATTTTTAAAGAAATTATGTCAAAACCATGTGTTTATTAATATGCACAAGATGTAGCACGTGACAATCACGGAGTATCTCCACAGAAGCTGCTACTGCTGCCCAGATCATACAAATAGCCCAGGTTAAATTGTATCTCCATTTGAACTCAACAATTCAAAGAAGAGTAAATTAGAACAACGAAAATATTTTTTCCCATTAAAATATTCAATTTTAATTCAATGTAGTGAAAATGAAGGTACAGAAAGAGTATACCTCATTTTTATGTGCACCTTTATGGGTAGAAAAATTGGCAGAGGGTGGGAGTTTGGGGGTTGGTTGGTTGTTTTCTGAAAAATGCCTGCAGGATAAATGAAGAAAGTGCAGTATCTACTTGCGTTAAATACCTACCACAATTGTGTCTTTGATCCTCATCACTCATATCCCCACAGTCATTATCACCATCACAGATCCATGTTGCTGGGATACATCTGCCATCATCACATCTGAATTGGTCACTTGAACAAGTCCGGACTTGGGGCACTTAAAAACGAACACAGTCACTTTGCTTGTTAAGCTCACCTGCACTACCATGAAAATCTACTGAGAAGGGTATTTTAGGGAGAACCTTACAATAGTGAAATGTAAAATAGAAGCTTAAGTTTAAGACAGTTAAGGTATAAACTGCAAGACATTTTCTTAAGCTAAAAGTGCAACTCCGGCAATGTGCAAAATGAGCTATCAGCCCCACTTAAATCATAGAAGAATCTGTTCTGCCTTGTGTTATGCAACTTTTACAGCGAGAATAATGACTATGCTGTAATATCAGTTCTCAGGGACTTCAGTTAGCCCCTTCTCTTCCTCCCTGGAGATTGCTTAAATTCTTTCACCTTCTTCCCCACTCCACGGTTTATTACTATCAGTTTCTATTGTACATACAGGATTTGCTTAACGTAATACTATGATACTCTACCTCACACTGAGTCAACAATGTTGCTTTGCATCCCACATTCTTTTTTTCCCCCAAATGCAATATTGCAGGCCCACTTCCTGTACAGCACGATGTCTGCTTTAACATCCAAAACAATATAAAAATACTTGCTACTTTTTGTCAATTGATTCACCATTATCACAGTCTTATAAAGAGACAGGACATTATACATTAAGATTAATCACATTAAGAGCAATCAATTGTGGCAATTAAAAGTCTTTATATCCCATACATAGCTTTAAGACTTTAATTACTCAGTGACTCAGATTATTTAGAGTCAGTGAATAAACCTCAGAAGACATTTGTCTTCCACCTCATCTGGATTCAAGCTGCTGTCTAGAAGAGAAACTACTGACTCCCTGTTACCCATAGTGTTGTATCTTCTGAGTGTAAACTTACCACAAGAGGGAGGTTCATCAGAGCCATCAGCACAGTCTATTCCTTGATCACAGTACCAATGAGCAGGAATACAACGTCCCGATGTACAACGAAACTCACTATTTGTGCAAGTTAGTGAGACTGGAAGAAAAAAAATCTATGTATGACTTCTTTCTTTCTGTTACCTTTCCAACTTGTTTTAAGTTGCTTTTGAGTCGATGTTATGCAAAAATATTACAGATCCCAAAAAGAGAAAGAGAAAAAGTTATGCTAGGAAGGATGTCCTTTCACAGCCTACCTGCAAAGACTTGATGCAAACTAGCTTGATCTTTTTATGGAAAAAATGGGCTTAATTCTCTCCTTGGGTATACACATCAGTTAACAAGTAGACAGAATTTGCCCTGGAAATAGGATTGCATGCAGCAGCTGTAGATATGTTTTACATTTATACTTGACATTTTTGCAGAAGAAAATGACTACAGTCCAATACACTCATTTCTCCAGAGCCCAAACCAGGCATAGCACACTCCATGCTTTACAAGGAATCAAAATGTGCAGTAAGGAAGTAACATCTCATGGTAGATAATGCTTCCCTTTTTCTTCCACCAATTTTTCTTCACTTGCAGGTAGGAACCTTTTCTTAAAGGCAGTGAAGAACAAACTGTAGCAGTGAGCAGTTTCAGCTAAGCATGCCACAAATATTGCTTCTGCACTTTGGCCGAGCCACCTTGATACTGTCATGTATAGTGGGTTTGATAGTTTCTTCAGTAGTTACTGCTACTTTTCTGTACCCTCTGATGGTTTCAAGATAGCAAAAAGGGACAGTCTGGCCTTTTAACTTGCTCTTCTGTGTGTCTTTAATGATTGAAATCAAAGGCAATTAACACATTGCTCATTAATGTCTTGGGCTTCTTTCATCTCCTGTTCTCCCTTTCTCTCCCTCTTCCTCGCCCTTCACCACTTCTCAATTTAAGTAAATCAGCAGTGGGACACAAACAGTAGAAAGGACAAAGCACACCTTTCATGAGCAGCACAAGACTCACTATGTCATATATATCCACATATTTTTGAAACATCCATATATTAAAGTGGCCATGTTCTGGCTAGAAAAATGGAACCATATTTTAGAAAAAAAATAGCATACTTAGTTCAAGGAACTAAGTTTCCTTTAGGAAAACTAGAAAAATCAAAAATAGTCCACTCAGGCAATACTAAAAATAAATCATTATCTGGAAATGTCCATTATGTTTTATAAACTGATTCAAAACATTTTATATGGGAAAAGTACTACCTAACTACTACATAATACAAATGTCTGTACTATCAAAGATAAACTGGTTTGTAAATAAGGCTGAATGAAAACTAGATGCTTTTATACACTAACTGGAAGCTACAATGAACAACGACTCATATGCCAAGGCATACATAACTACACGAAACAGCTAAAAGAAATCAGATTTGAGATTGCATACAATTTCATTTGATTAGAAGGAAAAATATTCTAATGTTAAAATTCCAGAGAAAACCAACTTGCTATAATACTTAAGTGCCAATTACATTGCAAAAACATAAAGGAGCAGAATAAGCAAAAGGAATGATCTCTCAAATGCTGTATAAAAATGATGCAAAAAATTATGATCTTTTTTATTAGATAAAAGCATCATTTAGATAATTGAGAGCTAATAATACAGTGTATATGTCTTAAAATTCTTTTATAATACATGAGTAGATGTTTTGAGAATAGTTGGAATTATGTTAAAGATAAAGAGTAGTGGAATAAATTACTGAAGTACAAGAAAAGTAACTGAGGCCCTAATAACTTACCACAGTGAGTAGGGCTCTCATCACTCATATCTCCACAATCATTATCACCATCACACAAATACGTTCGAGGAATGCAAATATTTGTGCTTTGACATTTTGTAAAACCAGACTGGCAAGTGCGCTCCGCTTTAAGGAGGGAGGAAAAAAAAGCAAAAGTTCTTTAGAGGTTTTTTTAACACCATTATGCTGTATCACATTGAAAGATACATAACACTGTTAACAAGAATCCCATGTAACTCACTTGCTAAAGTGTACTCATACTTCTTGTGTTGTATGGAAACAATTAGACAATTGCTTTTATTGACAAATCCTCACAAAAACATGATTAAAGAAATACAGCCAATACTTAGGGGTAAGTGAATGTAAACTGACATGTATTCACACCGTAACACCTGCATTTGCAGCCAGCTGGTACTGTATGAATCACCAGACCAAATACAAATGACTAATAGACCAGGAATGTCAAATATTCAGATTTCACTGAGAATAAAAATGTCACAAATAATATGTTTCAAAAAATATTAATTAGTGAGCACAAAAAAATGTTAAAAAAATTTCTATGAATACTTTCATCAATTTCTCTAACTCCAAATATGAATTTCCACTGAAGAAGGCATAAAAATGGCAGTTTACATCTTAAGGAAAAAAGCCACAACTGATAACATTTGGAGAGCTATAAAGCATATAATTATTAACAGAATAAATATAAACTGTATCTGTAGAAGAGTCGCAATATACACTCCTGATGATTAAATCTAGTATACTTAACATAGTGTGACACAAAGTAAAAACTTGCTGTCAAACTCCAGGCTAATCCTGCAAAAATATAAACACTGCATCCCATTCATCTGAAATAACCTTTTTTAAATCCATGGGATTACTCACAAGACCTAACATTAAGCACTACATAAACATTTGTTGCATCAAGGCAGCCCATTTAAAGCAATAGTTATTACATAATATATCAGGTTACTCCAGAATATCTTTTAACAATTCTGCTTGCTTCAATTAACACAAAACAGAATCTGTAATGTAAATAAAGAAATCTTTTATCCTCTTTGCTGATTTTGTCATAATTCATAGACAAACACATTTGCCTCTTCTTTGGTGTAAAGAGTCAGACTCAAATAGGCACTAGGTAATTAGGGTAAACTTACGGCAATTCCTCTCATCTGATGTGCCATTATCGTAACAGTTGTTCACTCCGTTGCAGACATACTGAAGAGATATACACCGTCCATTATTGCAAGTAAATTCTGTGCGGGAGTCACAGGTTCGGAACAAGCAGCCAACCTCGTCACTGTTATCTCCACAGTCATTGTAGTGATCACAGCGGTAGTGATAGGGCACGCATCGCCCATTACCACAGGTAAAAGCTGTTGGCTGACAAGTATGGAATGCTGAAGCAAATAAATAAAATAAATAAATAATAATTTTAAAAAATAATATACACGGGTAACGTAATCTAAGTTCTCTGACAAAGTAACAAGTAAAATCACAGTATTTTTACCTGCCAGGGCAAACACAGCTGCAAAACGGACTGCATGAAAAGTAAAATACATATTTGAATTAAACAAAGAAGAAATAAGCTATACTGGATAAAAATCCAAGAGCTTTTGGATTCTAGAGCAAATCAGTAGCCATTCACACCTCAAGTCTGTGAGCAAGCAAGGAATCCTTTCCAAACTACAGCCATAAGATCCATGATCATAAAGCCATAAAAGTGATAGAGAACACAGTACAGGCAAGACAGAGTATGCATCATTTCCCATAGTTATTTTAAATGCTTACCACACACACTTTCCAACTCATCACTGCCATCCCCACAGTCATTGTCATTGTCGCATTTCCATCTCTCAGAGATGCACTGCCCATTAAGGCATGTGAAGAAGCCAGTGTCACACCTGGTACCGTTATCCACAATGCAGTGCTTGTTATTATTGGCTAAAAACCAGCGACCTTCAGAGGGGCACTGACATTCTGCACCAGCTGGACCTAAATTTATGTTACAGTATAAAAAATAAAACAAAATTTAAAAAAAGGAGACAAAAAAATAAACAAATTTAACATTGATGCTTTAGATAAAGTTCTATGAAACTGTTCACAGATGTAACACTGGACAAAGCAATACAATTCTCACAACTTCTGTAAAGTCTATCTGTTTAAATAGAAGTGTGGTGACTTAGGCAGGTTTTTATCTCAGCTAAGGATATCTAAAGCCATTAAAATCCAAAAGAGTTGTTTCAGAGTTCCCTAGAGGATCTGAGGCCAGAACTTGGAGTATCTTAATATTTGCTTGTTTTCCAAATAGTTTTCAGGTGGCAGCAAGATGGCATCTGATACTTTCAAATATCAGAGTTACACCAGCCGAGGCTCTGTCCCTCAAAATCAAAAGAGTTTTCAAATCTGCTTGCAGTAGACTAACTGCTCTTCTCAAAATCAATGAGAAGTTTGAGTTGTTTTCAAGCAGGACAGATTTTTAAAGGTCTTTAAGATGCTACAAGTGAAAGCAGGCACTGAATGAATTTTTCAAAGTCAAGAACCATAACTTCTAAAAATCCACACCACATGAAACTGCTCTGTAACACGTATGTTTTTTGAGGTATATTGCCATTCTGGTTTCCTGCCCATCTGGACTGGTGACATGTTAGAGCACTTTGACTCTCTCCTTACACAAGCACAAGGAGAGATATGAGATGGGATACATATGTCACTCAGGTCTCACAATATGCAGCTGATGATACGGAGTATGTTTCTGGAGTCTGTGACTCAAAAGGACACCTGCTCCACAGTGTAGATATAAATCTATTTGTGATATCTTCTTAATAATTGTACAACATTTAAAATGAGGCAGTAGAAACATTTATTTTGGAAATTAATCATTAGGGAAAGACTTCATGATATCACATGATAAAGAAATAGTGACCATAAAGATTTTTTTAAACATGTCATATGAAAGATCTGTTCAGTACACACACAGAACATCAGTATGTGTTTCTAAGGTAACCATATGCTGCAGAGCTGACTTTATGTCTCATCCCAGATTAAAAAAAAAAAGTAAAAACCCCAGAAAACAATGTTTAGAGAAACCCACCATTTTTGGTTTTGAGGACACAACCTTCAGGTGACTGCAAAAATATTGTGACCTTGAATAGGAATAATTTTGATTGTATTTATAAATAAAACAAATATTAAATATTTAGGAACACTAAGAAATATTTCAGCTGTCCCCAAGTGATTAAAATTTTTATACTATGAATTCTAATACAGGCAACACTAATAATTAACAGTCATCAAGCATGACAGCTTACCTGGTGCACAGATGTGACTGCAGCCACCATTGAACTGGTTGCAGGGGTTGGTACACTGCTGCTGCTTACTTTTTGCCCAAACATGAATATCCATTGGTCTTTGTGGAAGATTCGTGATCATTACAATCTGATCTGAACCATCATATTTATTAGCTCGGTAAATACTTCGTGTGTTCCAGTCTGTCCAATATATGTGCTGATCAAACAATGTCATGGCAAATGGATGCAGAGCAGTGCTAACAATTACCTCACGATTTGTACCAGTGAGAGTGCATCGCTCAATCTTCTGCCTAAAATAACAAAGAAATTATTACATCTTAAAAGAAGGAACCTCCATATAAAGCAATGCCTTAATTAGTCCAGCAACTAGTATCCACCATTTCAGTAACATGTATCAATATGTAGGGTGCTTTTACAAGTTAAAAATCTCAAATTTTTCAGTCTATGACTTCAGTAGTGATGCAGAGTAGCAGCTTTGTAATATTAACACAATAATGTACTGGAAGTAATTGGGCTGAGATTGAAATGTTTAAACAAATACGCTACTGAGAGCTAAAGACAATGCAAAACTTCGTAACAGAATACACTTTTGGAATGGGTATGATGCCAAAGACTTCTTTTACTAGGAGAAAACCAACAGTCCCATGAAATGGGATGTGTTTTCATTTCAGTTTTATCTTCTGCAGGTGCAAATTTACACAATCAGGCAATACTAGCAAATTCATGAGACTATAAACATGCATTTTCTACTATTTCTCAAGCAAGCATAGAGGAGGGAAAACCAGTTCTAATATATAACACATATAACATCCAATAGCCAGAAATATATAGTGCATTTCTTCCTAGTTGATCCTTCAATGTTGATTCTACCTTAGGAACAGCATTTACAATGATAAACAATGATAAACAACAAACAAGACTTGGAGGAGCCCCAGAAAATCAGGGTTCAATTCCAAGTTCTGGAATAAACATGTTCTGCTGTATGTGAACTACTGACCCACAACCACCTCGTCACTGCTTCTCCCCTTCAGCCATTCCCACCCTTAATGACTACTTCAGCAAAGGTCAGTGGGGGAGCAAGAGAAGACACGTTGATGCCAGGAGACTCGATATGCACTATTCATGCAAGGACATTATTTCTAAGCATTGTTTATAAAACAATGATAAATGTTAAAGGTTCCTTTTACGACACAGATTCCTGTCTGAGAGAGACAGACTATACTAGAATAAAGCATGAGAGAAGAAAGAATGGAGGATGTTCAAAAGTTATTTGCAATGAGGATAATGAGAAAATGAGAAAAATTAACAAGTAATAGATGGGGTTATTCAAAAGAAGAGAAAGAGTTTGACAGAAAAACATCAGCATACAAGTGCATGCTGAAAATGAGATGAGATACTCTCAGTTCTAGTAGAATAAGAACAAGAACAGGAAAAGGCTGTTCCTTCCTTCCATCTTCCAGCATCTGGAGTGTTCAGTCACACTGTAGTGTTCACATGGCAAGGCTGCAACCACTTAATGATAGAAATAATACACTTCATGTTGTCTGTGCTCCATTGAGTATGGCATCATTCAACTGCACAGCTCCTAATACCCTCCCTCTAAAGAGCAAACAGAGGTAGGACAGTGTGTATCCTTACCTATAAAGGCATGATGCCTAACAAGTAGAGTGGTGTTTATGCAATGTCGATGGAAGAGAACAATTCTCTAAGAGGCTGTGGCATCTTTCACACACAAGCTTCTGAGAAGGAGCTAATAAGAATCCCAGAATGGCTCTATAGAGGGTGAGGATAAGGAAGCTGTGGGACCTAAAGACATCATACACACTGATTTTCTTCCTGCTAGTAGATGTTTTTCCTGTTCGTCACTGTGTGGCTAATAACTCTTGCCTGTGAAGTCAAAAGTGCCAAATGTTGTTGGAGACTCCAAGCAGAACCTCCACCCTTTGGTTCAAGCCACCAAAAGAGCTCTCACAGAAACGCTCCAACAACTTAGCATTAGTAGGAAGAAAATCACTTGAACTTATATTATCTAACCTCAAAGCAACTGTATGTTTCAGTCTGTGCTAGAGATAAAATTTCATTATTACCAGTTGTATTTAAGGCATCTACTAGACAATCAGTGTTGGTCGAATAAGAATGGAAATGTCCAGTGAGAGAAAACAAGCAGATAATAAATTTCTTAACAAGCTGCACAGCTCATCTCCTTTGTCATCAGTAGTAGGAAGGAAAAAACTGTATTTCATATAAGCAGAAAAAACACCACAATTTTAGTAATTACAAGAAAATAATAATAGGTGGACCTAATGCAAAAGCTTTAATGTGAAAGAACAGTTGTGGTAAAAGTGCAGAAAAGCATTTTTCTATGAAATTGCACTTCTAGAAAAGAAAAGAAGCTCAAATGCCATTCTCCTGCAAAACAGGCTCAAGTAATTTCCCCCTTTTTGCCACAGGGAACTTATTAGGAAGAGCGTGTACACAATTCCCAAGTGTCAGTATGCCATCTGGTGAGGAATTCTTACTATGTTGCATGCAGCAACTATGAAGACATGAGAAAAAAAACAGTGTACAACTAGCACATACATTCTATCTACTTGAGATGTATCTCAAGACTTGAGAGTATGCCCAGTGGTATCACAATACTTACAAGGCAACAGGAAGGTCTAGAACAAAAGAATAGAAACATTATTTTAGAGAAAGAGGGATAGCACCTTTGGGACACTAGCATAAGCAGAATTAAAAATGGAGGAGAATATACCGCTCACCCTTGTGTTCCCTTGGTGCATTCAGAGCTAAGGAGCACTGTCATTTTTGAGTGTCTGGTCTTCATACCTTACCCCATGCTGGTATCTGTTCCTCTGAAGGGGTAAAGGCCTTTCCGATGAAAGACAGAATAAAGACTTTGTACTGTTTAGGCATATGCTCCCCTACCTCCATTAACTAGAGTTTGAAAGAGAAAAGAGGATTTCCCATTTGACATCCTGCATTCCCTTTAAAATAAAGGGTCTCGTTACAGGTGCCCTGCCCTCCTGCACACAGATGAATCTAAATAAGAATGCCTTCCTACCAGAAGACCCAATAGAGGCAGAGACAATAAGAATTATTACATTATAGTCATCACTCTTCTGTCACAGCAAAAGAGAAGCCTGCAAAAGAACTGCTACGCTGAAGGAACCAGAGGGAAGGGTCTGATTGCTGCAGTGATTTCTCTAATAGCATGAGTGAATTTGAGTAGATACAAACTAAATTATTTTTAAAAACTTTGCTGCTGACAGCAGAAATTCTGGTGGCATAAATTGAAGGGTAAAGTTCTGTCTGGTAGGCAACAGCAAGGACATCACACCAAATTCCACAGGTGGTAGGCACTAACCATAAGCAATAAACAATGTAAAACGTGCACTGGGATTGTATTTGTTAGAGAAGATGCTTATAAAAATCCTGAGTTGCACATAAGATGAAGAAGCTGCCAGTACGTACAAGTGCCATAAAGCAGTGGACTACGTTACACTGTGGCATATCAAAACTTCTTATTGCACAGTAGTTCCACATCAACTACCAAGACTTGACATTGCATTGCTATTAAATAACTCGTAACATTCTATAACACAAAGTACCAAATTCAATTGAAATGCTGAAAAACAGTTTAAGAAATGAGGAAAAATAATTAATAGATCTATTAAAAAATTAACAAAATGTAAATCAACAAGTGTGTTATCAATACATACAGATTTGCATCAGCCCAGTATAGCTGCTGTTCTTCATAGTCCAGGGTAAGTCCATTTGGCCATACCAAATTGGTGCTCACAATAGGTGTTCTGAAGTTTCCTCCAAGTGTAGCTCGTTCTATCTTTGCATTTGAACTCCAGTCAGTCCAGTACATATACCTGTGAATAATATGATTATAAGGTTGTTTTTTCAGCAAATAAAATTCACTAAGTTCTTATCTGCTCCAGGGTATTTCCACCCTGGTGTCCTCCAGTGAAGCGTGTAGTACAAAACTAGTGGAAAAGAACTTATTCCCCTATTTTGGCCCACATTAGCAAAGAAATTTGCTAGCAGGGATCCACTGGAGAGAGCTTCAGAAAAGTTTTTCCAGCTCCTATGACACTCCAGTAAAGTCAATTAAACTCTTTCTTATCTTTCTTCATTTGAAATACAGTATAATTAGTAATTAAATTAGAAATACGGTAGAACACTGCAATGCCCCCAAACTCTCAGGGAATGTTTTGCTACTGAAACAATAACTCTTCTGAGGCACTCAGGAAATACAACAGAAAAAGGGAAAGATCACAAAAGACTCTAAAAAGAGAGATCTCTTAGCAGTGCCACCTGATTATTATGATATAATATTCTTGAAGAAATCTTGGTTTCAACAAATACCCTTTTTTTGCATTGCACAGCAAATGGAGGATGGTTAGTTGCTTGACAGAAACACCTGCTTTCAACATTGCTCTCATTTACCCCCAGTACCTGACTCCCACCCTCACCAAGTGGAGGTTCATGCACGACACATTCACAAATGTTCTAAAAATCTCAGAAGAAAAATCAGATCTCTGATCCTGAGATCAGCTTAGAAAACTTAAACCTAAAAAGTTAGATCTGGGATGGTTATGCACAGCTGGAACTTAGGGCTCAAAACAGGAAGCATCTGGCAGTCTGTTAACGTCTAAATCGCAGTTTCCCCTTCAGTCAATATAAAGTATATGAAGTGCAACACATACCCTCTGCAGGGGTCTAATACAACAGCTCTTGGTCGTGGAACCCGGGCAATCACTGTGCGGTTAGATCCATCCACAGCCATTGAGCTGATAGTCTGATTGAGGTAGTCACTGTAGTAAACTCTGTTGTTGATCCAATCAAAGGCTATGCCATCTGGAGTCCCCAGGTCTTAGACATATGCAAGCAAATACACACAAGTTCATTACAGTTTCCTGAGATACTGCAATACTCTTCGCCTATTCTAATGTGGCAACACCAAAGATCTCTTTGAAATGTCATTGATATCAATGCAAATGTGTCCATTTAAAATACTGTAGACCTAATACTTAGGACTCAGTCTTGTGCATGCAGTAGAGTTACGAAGATCTTTTCCTCACATAGACCTAAGTTCTGGTTGCTGTTCTCCAAGTAGCAGGAATCATTCCTCATTCCATAACATTAAACCTTAATTTCTTACATATAATTTTGTATACATAATGGTATTTAACCAGTTTTATATTTCCATTTCAAGGAGACATAACAACCTCAGAAGAGGAAAAAATTGAGTCAAAAGGAGCATTCATCATACATTTTAACTAAATAGTCTACCCTTGACCATTTGCATAAAAATACCTGCTGAGCTAGTGCTAGGTGCTGCAGTCCATTTTTTTGAATATCGAATTACTTCGTATCACATTTCAGTGCACTTACCAGATGCAACTACTGTTGGAGAGCCAAGTCCTGAGTAAATACTAACATAACTGATTCTCCCTGTCCCTGAAGGAAAACTTTGTGTAAAATATATTCTGTTGTTTATGCTGTCAAAATCCAGGGCCACTGCAGTTCTTAACACATTGACTGTGCGGAAGGGAGGACTATGATTTTCAGGATCAAGGTGGATACTTCTGAGGGCATTCTCAAGAGCAAAAATCAGGTAATTGTCAGTTGAAATGGAACATCTCTTGCCATCACTGCCTAGCGTTCCAAAGGCACAACCACATTTGGGTGTCTGTGTGTCAGGCAGGGCAAAACACAGATGAGAACAGCCTCCATTGTTGTCCAGACAAGGATTGTTGTTGACATCAAGGGGTGAAAGTGACTGGAAACGGCTGTTGTAAATGGTAACATCCCTTAGCCAATTAATGTTGTCTCGTATTACTGTTGGTTGATCAGTATTGCCTGGCTCTTTGCTGGCTTGGAAGACTTTTTTCAGGTTTCGATCCACCCAGATCATAGAATTTCCGAAGACAGTGATACCATAGGGAGTTGGGTAGCGACTGCCATAACGCACAATTTCAACATCACCACCATCAGGCTGAATTCTCGCAATCATATCTAAGGAATCATCCACCCAGTAAATGTAGCCATTGCTGTGATCTATGGCCAATCCACGAGGTGTGACAATGCCCTCAGACACAAGAACTGTTCTGTTGGTGCAGTCAAGAAATGCACGTTCAATTTTTGGATTTTGCCCATAATCTGCCCAGAACAAGTATCTGTTTTTTGGGTCCACTACTATGTGCCTTGGCATATCTATCGTAGTTTTAAGCAGAACACGGCGATAAGTTGTGTTTAAACGCAAAACTTCTATGAAAGTCTCTGTCAGGAATGCATTTGTAAAATAAAGATTTCCTGTATTTAAAGAAAAAAAAAACACAAAGCAGAAAAACAAAAAAGAAAGTTAACATATAGCATCCACACCTGAGAAACATGAGCTGATAAAATAATAAACCATAAAATGAAAATCCATAAATATTTTAGTAATTGGAAGCATAAATTGAGAAATTAGAAAGACGCCATCCAAACCGACAATGGTCAATTAATTTCTAATTCCTCATTCTTGCCATGGGGAAAACAGTGGTATAAGATCAAAAGTTCACTAACTACAGTTTTTCATTAAGTATACTTTTTTTTTTTTAATATAAGCCTTTGGCTTGCCCTTCCATACTCTTATCCCTTTACTTTTTACAATACACAACTGAAAACCATGTCATGGCACAGCACCATATAGAGTACCTAAATTAAGTGTATATAGCAGATGATTATTCTAAAACTCACCCCAACAAGCCTATCAATCAACAGAAGTCTTGCTAAACATATATAGAGTACATTTACATATAAAATAAAGGTATTAATGGTAATGGTCAACTCCTTTGAGCTGATGAACCCTTTCTGAAGAGTTAATATTTGAATTAGTCTCTAATATGTTTAAATAGGAATAAGAAGTGCAAATCAAGAAATTAAAGTTCAATGACAAAGTATTTCTACTTTCTTTACCTTTCATTTAATTTACAGGATTTGTACCCAGCAATCTGATGGTAAATGAAAGTTGCCTCTTTCTTATTAATAATGTCATCAGACAACTTTTGTGCACTTTTCTCTAGTACATTTTTCACTATGGTATTAAAGTATAGTAGTACACTGGGTAACAGCTGCTTATGAATGCACAGAGACCGAAAACAAATATTAAAGCATCACCAGAGAAAAGGTTCTATACATCCGCTCTGATAAACTTTCGTTTTTACACATATATGTAAACATGAGCCATTCGTTAATTTCTCTTGTTTTAAAATCAGTCCATAGATACAAAATCTAGAATCACAGGACTTCCGTTCAAAATAGTTCCATTAGCATCCATTTATGCAAGTCCGAAAATTTTACAATCTGTAAAGAGTAACATTCTCCTAAATTCAGCAAGGCGTACCTGCTACCCAGTCAATTGCAATGCCACGGATCCCATTTCGTCCGATTCCATTTGTAACAACATTTCTAAAATAAGAACCATCAGGTTTAATTTTACGTATTGCATTCTGAGAAGAAACTGTGCTACTGAAGTCACACCAATAAATGAAACCAGAAGGCATGTGAACATCCACATGAAGCGCGTTTCGACCTGAAATATTTTGAAAAGTAATAATTAATTGTCTTTGATACAAACTAACTTATTTAAAACATGTGCTGTGCCAGCAAGAAATGTCAAAATATTAGGCATTACAAGACTTTTTCCTCCTATAATATTCACATACCTCTTCCTGCCAGTGGTACCATGGCTTCAGAGTGATCAGATGTCTCTAAACTAAATCCTTTAATTGCAGAAAGCATAGAAACAATTACAAATGAATTGTATGGGGAACAGGTTCTGTTATCAGGATTTAGCTGAAAGCCAGTAGCACAGGCACAGGAGAACAATCCACCAGGTACAGGCAGGCAAAGCTGCTGGCAAACTCCAATATTATTACTGCAGCCATTTGAAGAACCAGCGGAATCTGTGAAAGACACACATAGCAAGCCATAAAAATCTGAATTGTACCATCACAAACTCCCACAGATACATAACCAAATTCATATCCTTGCATAGTATTAACAACCAGCTGATAAAGATTTTCAACAGTGTACAGCTTATCAAGTGTTAGTGATGGATTTGCCAGTTTCTTGTCATGTAAGATCAACGGGTCCAAGAATTAGATAAAACCAATATATAAATTTGAAGCCAAAGTAACAAAATTTGTTATTTAGTCAATATTACAATAATCATATTTTGGTAAAACTACATATACCAATAGATGCCTTAACTGGATCGTGGAACATTTCTTCACCAAAACCAGGTATAATGCCTCTCACACTTTTCGTGAAAGTCTAATCAAACCATTTCCTTTTAAAGAGGGAAGTTTTCACAAGTTGGATATCTTGAAATACCTCTTTTGCAAATACTCACTGTCTCTGTAATAGACACGTAGGCACTTCAGTCTTGGGACATTATCTCTCAGTACTACTTTGTTTGCTCCAGTGGACTTGTCAACTCGTTCAATAACTTCATAATCTCGATCAGTATAGTACAGAAAGGTATCATACACAGCAATTCCCCACGGATGAGAAAGATGAACCACCAGAGTCACACGATTTGTACCATCCACATTGCCTTTCTCAATCTAAGAAATCAGTTTTAAAGCTTAATATTACATTTCTTATAACATTTCTTATAATAAAAGTTCAATGTTACAACACAAAATGAAAATGCAACGTATGCTACTAAAATCTCTTCATGCAGGAGATCTTTAGGTACAAGGTAGGAAGGAAAGGGTCAGCATGATGACAATAATGATTTTGGGGTTTTCATTCACATTCCTCATATATTTCTAATGGTAATTAGTAACAACAGTTATTCAGGTTTTGCTCGGTCCTGCAACTTCCAGTTATATGAGTAAGCTAAAGTAACTGAATTACTCATGTGAATCACGGGCAGAGATAGATGAACAGGTAAAAAACCCCATTATTTAAAAAAACTCTCCTACCACTCCTGTGCTTGTGACAGCCCAATACAACTTTTGTTCCTTGATGTCAATGGTAATGAACTCTACATGGTCAAGGTTGCCAGTGAAGAGGGTTTGTATTCCTGATCCATCCATGTTTGCACTAGCAATCTTTGCTGGGACTCCACTGTCAGTTCCCTGATCTGTCCAGTACAGCTTCCTGTAACACACATTATCACATCTGTTAGCAAAGCTGATAACAGAGCTCAATGGACCAGAGTCACTTAAGCATGTGCTTAAACCCATTCCTTTTGTCAGCCAAATACTTCAGCACATGCTGAACAGAGATCACTTTGAACCAGGCCACAAAGAAAAAGAGACCTTTTTTGGAAAAATGAGAAAAATGCTTGTTCTCTTGAAAAAGAGAAATGCCTTGAAAAAAAATATGCCTGTCACTCTTGAAAAAGAGAATAATGCCTGTTAAATCACTTTTAGAAATTCATAGCCTCCCCTGTATCATCCCACTCTACTGACAGCAGGTAAACTCAGTAGAGTATTAGGGCTATAAGAAAAAAGGAGGAGAATAATAATTCTGTTTCACAGATAGCTGCAAAGTTTCAGCAGCAAGTTGGGTTCCAATTCAGAATTCAAACTACAACTTCAAAAATCTATACAAACAGAATTCCATTATCTGGCTCTGGGGAATATGTGCACCATTCTGGCCTCAGTTTTTGAAGAACACCTAGGGCACATTGCAGCCAGGGTCCCAGCTAGGGACAAAAAGTTAGGCATCGATTCATTTGAAAGCCTGACAAGTTACCGTGACATATTGCAACTTTGCGTACTCTGTTGGGGAAAAAAAGCAAATTACAGCTCTTTTTGGGAGAAAGCAGTATCTAGTGCTGTGCTGCTTGACATATGGCATTCTTACTATGTAGTGTGTCTTTCTACTAGAGATAGGCCTCAAGACAGACATCACAAGAAATTATACAGAAAGACTTCAGAGTTCTCTTTACTATGGGTTCTCATTTTTCAGAGACTTTTTCACAATCATAATATTCCAACACACTTTTTAATTAAATATTTTTACCATAAAAGTGTATGGTAAATTTGGGAGAATGAACATTTATGCAACAATTGATGAAGCCATGCAATTATTTTCTAAGTTTTAAAAAGAGTAAATAAATTCTGCACAAATATGAAAAAAAAAACGCCATGTCAAATCCAGGAGGGAAGCTGAAACCCCTAAAAATTAAGAAAAATGTTGAGTGCACTCATGTGCAAAGACCACAGCAATTTTGGAAATTTACCCTCTCGCTGGATCAACCGTCAAACCAATCGGCGTGCCAGCTCCCAGAGAGGTGCCATCATTGGTAATCAGTGTTTTCCTGTACATTACGTCACCATGCAGCTTCAGGACCTATACAAACATTGAATCAGAGCATGTGATATAGAACTTATGATAGATTTTTCAAATTAAAGGAAGGAAGCTTAAACCCAGAGGGAATTGAAATTGCAGAAGACTCTCTCAAATACTATGAAGAAAAAGGACATTGTGTCTACTCTAAGCATCCCCCTTCTCTAACATGCACCCCTTGAATGAGAAGCTTGCAGCTTAGACATTGCCTATATTAACAAGTAAGCATCCTAGGTATAGAAATAGTTAATCTTTCAGCTTCTATAACATCTTGAAGGTATTACAGGCTGAACAAATTGATGAAATGTTGATTTAGAAAGTATTCAATTTTATTTAAATTAGCTGCCTTTTAATTTTGGGGGGACAAGGACATTAATGACTGGGCTAATTTGTATTATATATTGTTTATCCTCTGTTTTCCTACATTAAATGGCAATTTTATCCTTCACGTACCATCAGACTGCTAGTCTCCAGAAAGCCACATAATATGATATCAAAGCATTTGGGAGTGGATCCTACTGCATTTGATGGCAATATTCCTTTATTATCAGAGGGAAAAAAAAGAGGAAAAAAAGAAAAAAAGAAAGAAGATACATATGCACAAATGAAGTTCCCAGAATGTACTGTTTTCAGTCTTTTTGACTATGCCCAAATTCAGGTTTATCTCTCCAAGTTTGTATTTTCCTACATACTGTTTGCATTTTAAAATAAATTTCAGTTGTCACTAAAAAAAAAAATAAATTACTCATTTCAACCTGTATACATAGCAGTGAAAAATCTAGGCTGTTACTTTCCAGTTGTCCCTCTAAAATAATTACCTCAATTGACTGTGTCCCTGGGTTACTGTAATAGAGGTTTGCAGATATCCAGTCCAATGCCAGACCAATAGGAGCACCAATAACAGCTGCTGGAGCAAAAACTGTCCTGTTGGCTCCATCTGACCTCACTCTGTGAATTTCACCCTTGGGAAGAAAGATAAGAAAAGTGAAAAAATATCAAGAGCAGAAAACACTGTTCCAGTCCAACTACGTAAGCTCTTACTTTATGTTATGTCTTCTTAGCAAAATGAAAATCCAGTAGAGAAACATATTTGTATATGCTCAATACATAAACACAGTAAATGTATTATTGTAAATCTATCTATATAGATGTATAACTATCCAATGTGAAGGGGCATTACCATTCACCAACCAACACCTGATTGACAGAAATAAAATAACCATATATATATTTAAGCTATATACAGCCACACTTCTGTAATTTGTATTTCATTATCAAAAGATTTTTATCAGGATACCTCAGTTAACTCTCTTGAATATACCAGAAATCCAGTAAAGGAGAATAGTGTTCTCTCTATGCATAAATATTTAAGAACCAAATTTTTAAAATGCTGTAATAGCAAGAATGAAGACTAAGATTATTCTTGCAGGTTTCTTCATAAGGGTAACCCTTGAAATGATAACTTATGACTTGCAGATTCTATGGTATTAGCTGCAGCGTGTGATGGTGGAGCATGATATAAACAAGCACTAAAGAGAGAGGCAAGCCAGATAAAGATCTGAAGTGGTTCCTATAGCTGCCTTCCTGAGCTTTCTTCAGATTATGTCAGTTTTACAGGAGTTCTGCAGAAGTCTTCAGTATTATCATGTGAATCTTTCACAACTAGTATTAACACAGAATGGAAATACCAGCAGTTATCACACATTATTAAGCCTTTCGGAGGAGAGGGCAGTAGGGTTAGAGGAGCAGTGTGCAAGTGTTGAAATCTGTTTCTCTCTCCTCACTAATTACCTCCTCCTCCACTGATGGCACTTGGCTGGAAAGCCAGAGGGGCACTGCCAGCTCGAAGGGATAAAACGTAGACTGCACTGTTAGAGCCTGAACTTTGAAGACAGAAGCTGTGCAGCTAACACTATCCCAGTTCAGGAACGGAGGAGGTAGAGGCAGAGACAGAGCAGGCCCAGACAGTAAAAAAAGGAGAGCAGGTTGCAGTTGCCATCTGAGAGCAGAAACAAGCCAGAATCAGTTTTCGGAAAAGCACCCAATAATTATTTGGTCCGTGCATATGCTCAATTGCTTTGTTACAATGATACCAGTATACTGTCTAAATATCTCAGTGCAGAACTGAAAATGGTGCTTCAGAAAAGAATCAACAGACCAGGTGGCAAAAATCTGAACATGAACTCCAAGCCAAATTCACTGCTGGCTTAAACGGTTTCTCAGACGCTGGTAGAACACTACTTACTGAATCATAACAATGTAGTGTTATTTGCAAATTAACTTGTTCTTGAATCCCTAGGCCTACAGAAAAAAAGTAGGAAAGTAGGATAAATTTTGGTAGTGTACAAACTGAGAGCATGATGGACATTGAATATTTACAACAGTGTCTAGTATGATAGGCACTTTAAAGACAGGAATTCTCTTGCCTACCATTGGTATTTACAACTAATAACCTATGAAACATGGCAGCTGAAGATAAAAATACTTTGAAAGTGTTTTTCAAGTAGAATAGTGAAGATTCTGATATTTACCTCTGTTTCCTGAGTTTGCTTCAGACAGGGTGAACAAGTTGATGGGTGCTCACTTGAGCTCTAACTACAGATGAGATGGTGGATGAGAAGCTTAACATGAGCTGGCAGTGCGCGCTGGCAGCCCAGAGAGCCAACCGCATCCTGGGCTGCATCAAGAGAAGTGTGGCCAGCAGGTCTCGGGAGGTGACTCTGCCCCTCTACTCTGCACTCAATATACCCCACCTGGAGTACTGTGTCCAGCTTTGGAGTCCTCAACACAGGAAGCACATGGACCTGTTGGAACAGGTCCAGCAGAGGGCCACGAAGACGATCAGAGGGATAAAGCACCTCCCCTATGAGGACAGGCTGAGAAAGCTGGGGTTGTTCAGCCTGGAGAAGATAAGGCTCCCGAGAGACCTTATAGTGGCTTTTCAATATCTGAAGGGAGCCTATAGGAGAGCTGGAGAGGGACTTTTTGTCAGGAAGTGTAGTGAAAGGACAAGGGGCAACGGTTTTAAATTGGAAGAGGGGAGATTTAGATTAGATATTAGGAAGAAATTCTTTACAGTGAG
>JAOTQQ010000079.1:21372221-21402379 GCA_026546715.1 Gallinago undulata
CTGGATGGGGCTTTGAGCAACCTGCTCTAGTGGGAGGTGTCCCTGCCCATGGCAGGGGGGTTGGAATTCAATGATCTCTAAGGTCCCTTCCAACCCAAACAATTCTATGATACAGTTTCAACCATTGCCAACACTGGCAGTGAAATTACAGCTACAAACTATGCAAAGAAATCCCAGGAAAACCAAACACACAATGGTTGGAAGGAAAACAAGATGTTAAGGAAGAGGGCCTTGTGGTAATGGACAAGCACTAAAATTAAGAAAGTAGGCAAATATGCTTCTGTCACTAAAAACTAGAGAACTATCTTTTTTTCAGAGAGTGAGCCATGACTGACACAGGTGTCTCAGCTCCGTTTGGGAGCAACAGCAGCACGAAGCCTGCAGGTCCTGGGCACAGACAGAGGGCACAGGATTTGTCAGCTGGAGCTCAAGAGTGAACAGAAATCCAGCACTTACCCATGCTCAGCCTGTAGAGGCACCTGGCATTTCACTTGCCAGCTCTGTTAATGGATATATCAGCCCACGACCTCCTATGGAACCCTTCGACCTCCTGTAAATGTCAGCTGTATCTACTGGCTGAGGTCTGTCACAACCGTTTTTTCAGACTGCACAAAGGATCAAATAGATTCCTGTTTCTCTAGTTCCTTGAGCAAAAGTCTGCTTAAATAGGTCTACTTAAATACTTCATGGGAACTAAACATTCTAATTTTAAAAGAATAAATAATTAAGCAAATCATAATTCCTTTATGATTGACACAGAAAAGTCTTTAATATGAGTGATTTTTAAACTTATTTTTACTTCAAACCCACAAAATGTAAGGGAAATGTGTTGGGAAAAAAAAAAAGTAAATCTTGTGTGGATAAAAGGTAACAAGTTAGTGTGAATTGTTTCTGTAAAACATAAATACGGAAATCTCCTTATCTACCATTATACTCTTCCAAGACCTAAGCATTGATTTCCTTGAAAAAAGAACTGCTTTTAATTTTCAGAAATATTGCTGAATCAGCAATTTCCTACCACATCCATCTCCCTGACTGCTACAGATTTTATTTTTTGTTGAGTGTCCCATCCTGCAAAAATTGGGAATATTTTATGGCAAGGTAGCCTTAGGGAACTATGTCGCTTCTTAGTTCAGGACACGCATTAAAAATTCTTAGTAAAACATTTATAATCAACCATTGAAAATCAGTTCTAATTAATTTTTAGCTCTGTAAGCCTCATATGTGGTACCTGGAAATTGCTATACCTTTACAACCATTTTCTTCCATTTAAAGAAAAGATGCCTCTCTACTATGTTACTTCATTAAGTGCTCAGACTAGATGCATGTATTTTTATTCTAATGATTAATGCCACTGTGTCCAACATACTGCTCCCATGGAGAAATGTTCTGACTGTTTTCAGAATTAAGTCCTAAGTCAAAAGAAAGAGTGGACTATAGCAGAGCGGGGCTGAGAGTATGGTTCTGTCAACACTTTACTGTATTTCCTGTTCACGTCTTGGGCTGAACAAGAAACAGCATTAATCTAACATTTCAGCTGACAAAGATGAAAACTAATTTACAAAAAGCTAGTTTACAAAGAAGATGAAGTTTCTTTATCTTTTCCTAGGGGGGAAAACCAGACAAACAAAAAAAACCAACCCAAAAAAAACAAACCCCCTTTCATTTCTTTCAATTATATTTATCCAATTTCTTACCTGCAATGCTAGTATATTTCAGGCAAAAACATGATTTTAAAAGAAAAAGTCTTATTTTAGTGCACATTTTGAACTCAAATACTAACTTACTGGATTTTCAACCCAATAAATCATCTGTTCGGAGTCGTCAAAGTCAACATCAACACCATTTTGAACTCCTGCTATTGGAACCATAGCATCATTCGTCTTCTCCTCAGGGTTCAGAGAAATTCCATAAATTATATTATCTCTTACAGCAATAAGGAAAGGATGTTCAACTGTGAAAACATACAATGTAATTCAGAGTTGTTTCTGATCAAGAAAATGGCATTATGATATGCTTCCCCTCTCCCAGCCAAAAGTTTCCTGATCCTGGGAATGGTTGAATGTTAACAGTGATGTTTAGCAACCACTTACCTCTAAGTTGGATCCCTTGCTAGGAGTGAGGTTATTGTAATCGTTATTGTAATTGTTTTAACATTTAAAGTTTCAGCACTGTGCAATCACAATGCATGTGCAAGCAAATTCTGAGGAGGAAGTAAATAAGGCGGGATCGCTCATTGCTGACCAAGGGAAGAAGTACATTCACACAGCTTCTCTGAGCAGCTTCTTCTAATCTCTGAGAATGGGAACCAGCAGGACAAAGCTCTGAGGGCTCTCTAGGATATGCCTGAGATGGGTTCAAATGCATATTCAGCAGGACTCACAAGGAAGATACAATGTCACAGCAGGAATAGCTCATTGGTATTATTAAATATAACTGCAGTACTGTGTTTTCTTGTTTTATCTAAAGAAGTAGACATACTCCCTTACAGTATATTTACTTGTAGGTAAACGTACCCTTATGCTTAGATGTTAGTAAGAAAGGGCATCCAGTCAGGTGATCTGAGAAAAAGAGTTGGAGAGCTGTGGAGTTTGAGTCAGAAAATTCATTTCTCATCCGCCAGGGAGCAGGTGAATAATCTCCTGAACACCAATTCCCCTCTTCCTTTTGCTTTTGCCTTTGGAGAACAAATTCTAGTCTCTTCTCTCCATAGGCACAAGCTTTCAGCCAAGTACATTCTGTGCATTGTAAGTGAAGTCTGCCTGGAACAGCCCCAAACTCATTTCATGAGCAGCAGCCCACAGACCTGATGTATGCTTTTTGCCCAACAGATTTGACAGTGACAGGTCTTTTTTTTTTTATCTCTCATTATTACTGCCCTACCTCTCATGCAGTTCCTGTTATCAGGGGAAAGCATCCATCCTGAAGGACAAGCACAGGAAAAAAAAAGTGGTCCAGATGAAGAAAGCAAGCAGAGGTGGCTACAGGGGGACGATGCACAAGAATTGATACCTGAAAAGAAAAAAGAGAGTTTTAGCAACTGTAATGTTATGAGTGATTGGAAAGAATATTCAATCTTGTTGCTACTGATAGTACCAACCCAGCACTAAATCATGTTTATTGTTCCTTAAAATTAAAGGATTATTTCCAAGAACCACAAGCAATACAACATGCTCATAACAGGACATAATTAGTCATCTAAAACCAGTACCATTGTCACAGTGGTCTTATCAAACTTTTTGCATCATAGAACATCTTTCACACTCCTTTTCATACTTTTCTTAACTGCACCAGGAGGCCTGCAGGGTTTTCAGTCTTTGAGCATTATAACTTTTCCAGATGGGAGATTTCAATTATTTACTGAAGCTTCTTGGAGAAAACTAAAGAGATAAAATAGTTGCCTACACCTCTTTCAAAGGTAGTGGGAGTTAAATGCATAATTTCTTGGATCACTTTGAAACTGTCAGTCTAAGCCTGTAAAATGTAAAAAAGACAGCAAACAAGGTCTCTAGTGACTGCTATTATTACTATAGACTAAATTTCAACCATTTAGATCACTTCCACAAACTTGCTGCTAAAGAGGATTTTTCAGGATGTGCCATCTTCATAAGACAATAAAAATCAGATTTGGAATATAGCCTTAGCAATTGCAGCAGGCCTTATACTAAGAAGCTTGGAAGTTCCAGAAATGACACAATTGTTCCCAATAAAAAAAAAAAAAATCTATCAAGAACTGAAAACAAATTAACAAAATGACGATAAAACAACGACAAACTCAGAACCCAAACTGTAAGAAAATTATTCATCTTATCAGTATGAGAAATTTAAACTGTAATTAGTGTAAGGTCTAATGATTTACAAAAAAGAAGAGTGGATGACAGTTTTAATACCACATCTGGAATTTTAACCAGCCAATAATTATTTCTTCATTTGTAAACACTAGCATGTTTTGCTATTTCGTAAGTCCTTCATTCCCTTATTCTCTCTCTGGCCGCGTAAAGTACAGCAGAATAGTTCTGAATGAAAAATCATAAGACATACTACTTTAATGCAATGAAGAAAAGTTAACAGTTTTCTTCACCAGTAGAAAGTTTTTTAAACCTCCGATGTATAAATTAATGGTACCCTTTGGTGACTGAACAATTTGCAGTGAGAGTGCTTTCATTCTGAACACGATTGAGGAAGGTTTTGTTCCAAAACAAATATAGCATTGAAATTACTGGTGCCTTCATCAGATGCAAGTCTCATATGTCCACAGAGGGAAAAGTTTTCAAGAAAAAAAATAAATTTAAATAATAGTAATATTTATGAATCTGAAACACTCCATACACAAGAAATAGAAGAGAAAAAGTCATGCCATGAAATGAGAAAAATTCTGATTTGGAAGGTAACTCTACCTAACAGAAAGAAAAAGGAAAATAAGTTGGTTGTTGGGGTTTTTTTCCAGTTTTTCAGCTGTAAAAGATCGCTGGCATATGATCACAGAGAGCATCTTGAATGCAATGATGGGATTTATTTATTATTATTACTTCCTTAAGTAAAATAATGTAAAAGTTCTTTCAGAGAAGGTTGATAACAGTAATCTTGTTTAAAAGAATAATATTATTAACATAATGGAACTCATTATTGTTGTTATTATTATTATTATTATTATTATTATTATTATTATCATCTCATGGAACTGAGTCTGGTATGCCACAGAGAAAAAATTTAAAAATTAAAATGCTTTCCAAAAATGGTCCAATTTTCTTATAAAAAACATTCAATTACTATTATTCTTTTTGGCTAATCTTTATGCTTACATGCTGCTTTGTTTACTTTCCCTAAACACCAGCCTGGACAGGCTGAAATGTCCTTCAGTTGCAAGTCAATAGTATTAATTATTTGCTTGTTTTAAAAATAGCCCATTTGCTGAAAAGACTGATTCCAGGAGTGCCTGTGCATGACATCACTGCATGGCTTATATTTGTAATTACCAAAGTTGTTTTGCTGAACTTACCATTAGGTTGCTTTACAGGATGGACTGCCACAAGCCCCAAAGGCTGGTGAATGTTATAAATCATAACTGTCTGGTTTCCTCCGTGCCATTTATTGGCCCGAATTACTCGATTAGTATAGCGGTCACTCCAGTACACAAAATCTTCAAAGACAGTTAAAGCATGTGGATGCTGCAATATCTAAACGGCAAGGAATTTTACCAATTTAGTTCTGGAGATTTGTATATGCAAAGCTTGCAATGAAGTAATAGCAGACCCGAAGTAATAGCAGACCTGAGCATTATTTAAAAAACATAAGAAAAAAGCACCTGTGTCTGAAAAGATACTTTTCAGCAAAAGAATATGAAATAACATCTATTGGCTGAAAACAAGACATTAATTATGGAGGAAATATAAAATTTTATCAAAACAAAAAATCTTGAAAATATACATGTGGTTATTTATACCAGCTTATGTGTGCCATCTTAACTATTGTGCTGGTACAGGGGCAGTGCAACAAGCTGCCAGGAGCACTTCAGTGGGAGATGGAAGAGGAATGGTCTTTGTGAAGTGCCCTGCACACGGAAGTCCTGGCAGCACAAAACCCTTCCCTGCTGTCAAGAGCAATCATCACTCACAGAAGGTGATCAGGGAAATTTGTTTCGGGCTTTTTGTACTGTATTTGCCTACAGCAAGTGCACCAGGTAGCAGCAGCAGTGTCAGATGTCGCCTTTAGACTTCATGCATGCAGACAGAAAAAAAAAATGAGAATGATCTAAAGCACTAAGTCTATGCTCAGCTACAGGTTTTGTTGAAGATTTCCTGAGAGACTGTGAATAGGAGATGCAATTCTTCTTTTTCCCAATGTAGCAAGCAACTACCAGCAACTGCTTCACCCAAGTATTTTGAAAAAAAAAAAAAAACATCCAAGCCTACAACAGTACAAATATTTTTAAGTACTATCAGCAAGGACATGGGAAAATGATGTTTTCTTATTAATGTCTTACCAGATCACTTGCAACCACCTGTCGTCTGTTGTTTCCATTGTAGTCACAAAAATCGATATAATCAAGATAAGCATCAGCAAAGTAGAGAAGTTTATTTGGGTAATCAATGGAGAGTCCATTGGGCCAGTAGATTTTATCGCTAATAATCACTGTTCGCATTTTGCCATCCATGCTGGCTTTTTCAATTCGAGGGTTTTGGCCCCAGTCAGTCCAGAACATTACATGAGCACTGAAAAAAAGTAACTTATCATTACCAATCTGAAAAAAACCCTAGCTGCCTATTGAGAAACATTACACTTTTGACTCATGAGTCAAAAAAATAGAAACAACCTTTTTAAGAAAAAAGTCCTACACAATGATGCTTAGTTAAGATATTACCATAATTTCTGTTGTAAAAATTCTTTTACTACTTCTAGTGCTGTTCTCATTTGTCAATAATGGCAGCATATAGAAGCTACTATTATCAGTAGATTTTCAACATAATCTGATTCTCCAGTTGCTAAATAATAATTTCATGCCAGTTTGTATTTTTACAGGCATGCACTGATAAATGCTAACTCTGTAACTGAAGAGCCCCACGTGGCTGGCAGTGAACAGAGTTCAAGCCACTGAAGAGCTAAAAAAACAGTAAATGTTTGTACATGAACTGTTCAAATCATAACATTCCATTTACCCTATGCCACTTGCTGTTTGAAATGGGAAGGTGCTTTTGTGATAACACTAGTATGGTATAGACAATTATTTTAGACTTGGGGCTATGAAGGAACCTGTTCCTTGCCAGGCAGGCGTACCATATTATATTATGTGTAAGTTTGTGGTATATCACCAACTGATAATGATCTGTCAGAATTTTGAATTAATAATGAGGAAACAGATGTAGGAAAATCCATTTTACAGCAAAAAAAAAACCAAAAAACAACCCATGCTATACAGTGAAATAGAGCAACAGATTATAAATAATTACCATATGACTTTAAATAGTAAATCAACTCTGCAAACACACTATGTTAAAAAATGGTCTTAATTTTTCTCTGCCACTTGTCACTTAAAATTACAATAAAATTTGGGCATATCTCAATTTTGAATATTGTTACATCATAAAATATAAAACTTTCAAATAAAACATAAAAAAAAAAATAACTCTTACTCAATTCTGGGATCTAACACTAGTCCCCTTGGGTTTGTTATATTTTCACTAATCAGCACAGTCCTGTGGCTCCCATCCATTTTAGAGACTTCAATTGTTTCCAGGACAAAGTCTGTCCAATAAAGATTGCGACCTACCCAATCTACCGCTATACTTTCAGTCACGGTGACACCACTGTCAAAAACCTGTTCAAGAACAAAAATTAAAAAAAAGGGGAGAGAGAGAGAGAGAAAGAACAAACTAGTTGATATTAATTTTTACTCTTTCCATTTCTATAGATATGGAAATACAGGAAATCAAATCTCTAACATTTTCTAGGTCTCTTATGCAGGAGGAGTCACAATTGTACACATTCAAAGCACTGATGAAGCATATACCCAAACACTCCTACTAACTTCAGTGGGTCTATTAAAGAAGTTAGCGTCTATTAATGCTAACTAATGCTAAACCAACTTATAATCAGCTTATAAGTCTGATGTTTAAAAAGGGCTTCTTGAAAGCATTCAGGTTTGGGGTTTTTTTTCAAAAAGCTAAATGAAATGTTGTCTTAGTATCTATGAAGCTGTTTCACTATGTTATCTCTCTTTTTACTATGTTGGGATTTCCCTCTTCCCCTTTGTTAACTGGACGTACACTATGTCTTCGTTTTCTCTCCATAATGAAAAGACAAGAATAACTCAATGAAACTTACTATTTTTCGGTCAGTTCCATTTTGATAAGCACTCCAAATTTTATCCTGTGTTGTATCAGACCAAAAGATACGGCCTGTGATTGAATCAAAATCAATAGCCACGATATTCCTCCCATCCCGAATCAGAGAATAAATACTGTGTGACTGAGAGGTGATGTTGTCCACAACAATTTGGTTACGACTTGCCACCAGCAAAAGAAGATTCCCAGACTCTGCCAAAGGAAAATAAAATAAAATAAACCAATAAGTTACTCGACAGTAATTCTGTAAGAAAAAGAAACACTGAGAAATTTGACATGGTTTTATAGCATCAAAGCTATTAGACCTAGCCATATATATTAAAAGGACAAATTCAAACCAATTCTTCCGGGTCAAAAAATTCTAACACATCCAGTTTGTCTATCCTGACTTTTGGATGTACCTTGGCTTTTCTCCACCCTTTCTCCATCATTTACTCTTTCTATTAGACACCCCTTCCAGTCTCACAGCGGGACCTTGGGTCCTCTTCCCCATTGTCTAATCAGTTGCTGACATCCAACCCTCATTCCTCCATAAACCACTCTCAGCTCCCGGTCCTGATTCAAATCCCAAAGTTATTTAGACCACTAGTTACTCTACTCAGTCTGGTTCTTTCTCTTTTTTAGCGAGCCTGCTCTTTTTTCTCCACTTTAGTCTACATGGGAATCAGGGAGGAGAATAAACAGAGTACAGGAAAGACATAAACTGCTGTGGTTATATTGCTGTGCAGCAGCTTACACTGATAAGCTGCTGAAAAACTAGAGCAGCAACCATGAAGACAGCTATGAGAAACTCCCTATTAGTAAGGGCCAGACTTATTTTCAAGGTAAATTGCAAGAATCTTCCACAACCTTAGTAAATCTCTTGAATCAGGAAACCTGTAGTGAAAAATTCCACCAGGTATATGACTCCTCTGTACTGTCAGTGTACTAGATAAGAGACAGAGAACAACAGACAGCTAGGCTGCATCAGTGTTGTTTGCTCTTTAGAAATGAGCATAGTATGGCATAGGCACTAGGTAAGTCCTGTGAAAAACTGGGATTTAAAAACTCTGTGAGCATTGAACTTTTTATAAAGAGCAAATGGCTTATAGGTGCCTGGCACTGCTTTTCTCCAGAATATTATTGTGATCACTCCAGGGTTAAAAATTACAGTGTTATTTTAAATATATAATTTCAAGGAAATAATACTTTCCAATTAACCCCTCAGCTAGCAGTTCTAATACTCAAGGTGATTTGCCATGAACAACTTTGCCTGTTTGCATCAGCTCTTTTAAGGGAACAATATGAAAATGGCAAAGCTGGACACTTTGCAGAAGCTCTTGTCATTCTTTTGGTTGACATCAATATTCCTCACCTGCTGCTTTACAAGTCCTCCCATTGGTTTCTAGAATGTATCCCTCATCACAGTAACACCTAAAAGATCCTCTCTCATTGTAACAATGCTGACTACAAAAGCCTGGAGGGTCACATTCGTTAATATCTTCACAGGTCTTTGAGTCATTTGCAAGCTGGTATCCAACAGGACAGGTGCACTGAGCTCCAAAGGGTCCTTGAATACATTCATGGGTGCAGCCGGCATTATTGTCAGAGCAGCTCTCCTGATCTGAAATGGGGTTGGGGAAGGAAATAAGCAAATAGTTAACAAAAGCTTCTTATGCAAAATTTATTACTTTGCAATTGCATTACTAGTCTAAGATTGCTACTAAAACGTGACTTCACAATCATCAGTTATGCAATGGGAGACTGGACTGAGGCTCTATGCAAAATGTAACGCACCCAATGCACACAAAGGCAGGTAGCAATATAGTATGTACTACTGAATCCCATTAAATGAATGTAAACACAAGGCTGTCTAAGCATTTATAAGAATTTTTTCAAAACTAGCTATAAATATATAAAAATTAACTGTACCATTCCAAACCTAAAATTGTATTAATAAACAGTAATTTAAAATCATTTATAATCATACCTGGCTGGGGTTCATCTGAGAATGTGCATTGATTAAAGAGAAGGAAAGAAGGAAAGAAAGAAAAAGATCAAATCAATTCATAATCAACATAAATTCTGGCTACACGCGAGCTTTTAGATTCTTTTCATGATTTTTGAAGTTAGAAATTTAAAAGAAAATACTAAGGATTGAATCACATTTCATCTGAACTTAAAGCATACCATGCTTTAGTGAATGTGTTCAAGAACACAAAGCTTGTTCCCATATTCCTATATAAAAACCTATACTGAATTCAGTAGAAGTGACATTTGAATTTAGAGCACAAGATTGTATCTAGCTAATGAATTCATCAATCATCAACACAGTCTCCTTTCACTATAAGCAAGTTTGACTTAGTAATTTGAAGTCTAATTTCAACATGCTTATAATTTCTGCTAGAAAAGCTACTGCACTAAATACAGCACGCTAATATTCCATTTCTTTCTAAAGCTGTGGAACACAGCAGGCTATAGTAGATGTTTGAGGAGTAACTTACTGCACAATGGGGACTCATCAGCTCCATTGGGACAATCAGCAGTATTATCACATACTCTGCTCAGATTCACACAGATACTGTGACCTGGAC
This sequence comes from Gallinago undulata, assembly GCA_026546715.1. Classification (NCBI taxonomy): domain Eukaryota; kingdom Metazoa; phylum Chordata; class Aves; order Charadriiformes; family Scolopacidae; genus Gallinago; species Gallinago undulata. The sequence goes on from JAOTQQ010000079.1 coordinate 21,382,636, forward strand.
ATTGCCACTGCCAGCTGGGGCACCGGAAGGGTTGAGTAGGACAATCTCTCTCATCGCTCATATCCCTGCAGTCATTATCACCATCACAGATCCATGCTCGATAGACACAGTTGCCATTATCACAGCGGAAAAGAGACGGAGGACAGGTCCTGGTAGGACATCTATGATGTTCATCTGAGCCATCTGCACAGTCAAGATGGCCATCACACTCCCAGTTAGCAGGAATACAATTGCCATCTGATTGACATTGGAATTCATTCTGGTGGCACATCCCTGGTGGTCTTGTAGCTAAAACAGTGACATTGAACAGTTCAGAAGCTGTATCAGTTTTAGACAGAGAAGCAGAATCATTCTGTTCAGTTCATCTCTTGCATAAGTAGTAAGACAACAATAAGAACTGTGTTGCTATTAGATCAGGCATAGAATCAGTCAATATACATGATGCTTCAAAATCCAGCCAATTTAACTTCTACTTTATGATATGGCAAACAAGGCAATTCAACTATTTGAATATGGTGACATGGTGCAAGCACATGGTGATATTTATGTATATTGATTTCTACATACATGCACAAAGCAATATGAAATTACTTGCTGAAACTAGTCTTCACAACTCTGCATTGTAACATTTTAACTAACTTAAATGTACAAAATTGCTCAAGGAAAATTTCAGTCTTACTCTCAGGGATACAACGTTTTCAGTTTTCTAGATGAATAAACTTCTTCATTTTACTTTAAAACCCTGAAACTGAGGTGCCAAGTAAAACAAAATGTTAGAGCCAAAAGGAATGCAAAGTCTACTCTTTGCCAGAAAAATCTACTCTTGAGATGGAACCTACTGTGTTTGAAATTTCTGCCCAGAACAAAAGATATATAGATACATTTCCCTAAAAAGAATTTTGAGGTCTTAAGGACAGTAGTGCCAATTAGTTTATACAGCAGATAAAGGACATTTTCAGAAGCATCATGTAATTGATGAAGTCTTTCTTTCAGCGTCAATATACTTACGGCAATCAGACTCATCTGAGTGATCATTACAGTCAAACACACCATCACACTGGTAGTAAGTGCTGATACACTGGTCTCCACTTAGACATTTAAATTCTGTGGCACTGCAGTTATATACTACAAAATTAAAAAATATTGATGTTATTTATTTATTTTACAGAGCTAGACTGCACCCAATTTTTCTACTGGTGCCCGAGTCAGATATGGTATCAGGAGTCCAAGTTCCACTGAAGGCTATTTCCTTGGGACACAGAAAATGGAGTGACCTTGGAATGTACAGAAAACAGAGGAAACAGATTTCAGCCCTCTGCAACCAGCCCAGAGATCAAAGGGCTTACAAAAATGCTAAAACAAGCACCACAAACAGGGTGATGTGAAAACTTAATGGATAGGTTTCTTAGGCATTCTGCTATCTTGGAGCTAGTAATATGAGATCGCCAAAGACCCCCCAGGGGGCAAGAGTGAGGAAACAATAAAGAGGCATTCAAAGGAAGCTACACTTACTGCAGTCATGCTCATCAGCACCATCTATACAGTCTTTGTCTCCATCGCAGACATAGAATGGGTCAATACAGCGATGGTCAGGACACTGAAATTGCCTGGGTTCACAAGTACCTGTGAAAGCTATTAAGAATAAGAATGAATGCAGATGTGTTTCTTGTCTCTCTTCTGAAATCAGCATAATACTGAGACAGCAGAAAGACACTATCACTAACTTGCAGCATGTAATGCAGCAACTAGTAATCATATAAATTACAAGCACTAATAACATTTGTATCAGGTAATTGTTTATTCGCATGTAGGCTTGGACTCATGCAAAATAAACTGCGAAGATTCCACTCAGCAATAAATAACGCTAAAGCAAGTATATGGAAAAACTACTGTCTTACTTCCAGTAAAAACTTTCTGACTAGGTTAGCTGACTATGCCATCAGTCATTACTGAGACCACTCATGAAATAAGTGCTTAGATCTAAGCTGCTTTTTGCTGTAAGTTGCAGTGGATGATGTTATGTAGCACCATGACTATAACTATCACAGTTGCCCCTTTTTTAAAAATTTTTTTCTGCATTCTACTTGGCTCTGGTCATTCAAATTAGATGAGTTTTCCATGTCTTACTGACTGAAAAAATACTAATCTAACTTAGATACTAGTTCTTTCTTCCTAATTTCATTTATCGTCCTTACACCAACAGACATATCTATGTAGACATGTTGCTTAAAAAACAGCAGACAGTTGTGATACTCACTGCAGTTTTTTTCATCTGACCCATCACCACAGTCATTATCAGTATCACATAACCAGATCCTAGGAATACATCTTCTGTTATCACAGGTGAACAGGGTTACAGGGCATGAAGTGGGTCCTTGGGTAGGACAATGCAATTCGTCACTGCCATCCAAACAGTCATTTTGTTTATCACAACGCCAGCGACCTGGGATACACTGTCCACTGGCACAGGTAAAAGCTGATGAAGCACAAGTATTGTCTAAATAAACAACAAAACAGGAGGACATTTTTATAAAGATCTGCAAAATTTGCCTTCCTGCCAGAGTATTTAGTACACTTAGTAGACTTACACACGTCTAAAATATGCATCAACTTCTAAAATGCACATTACTTAAGATGAAAAATATCTGTCATGCCAACATGCTGCAGAACTGAACAGGATACTTACAAGCTTTTTAAAACTGCATGAATCAATACAAAACTAAATTGTTAAGCACTTCAATACAATCTAAAGAACAAGAAAAATAACTTCTTCAAGTAGCCATTTGCTTTATGTTTTCCTTTTCCCCAACAGACGTTCTAGTTATTCTAAAAAAGCTCAATAACAAGAAACAGAGTTTTTAACTGAGTCATATCAGCTAGGCCTCTGGATTAAGGAGCACATTTTATTAATAAGTCCTTTTTTCTTGTTTGCGATTTAAAAGAAAGAATTATATCTGAAGAAAGAAGCACGAAATACATCATAAAAGCCAAGAACTCTTCAACTATAATTATCCCACTAGTCTCTCAATTTATTTGATCAACAAAATATTTTGTGTAGAACAGTTTACATTAAAACCAGGAAATGAACCAATCTGCTTTTAATTCACTTCACTGTAAAAATCCACATGTAACTAACAGTTCAGAAGTGCACAAATGTAACAAAAGCAAAAAAAATTCTATTCAGATGTTAAATAAAATAAAAGGTGCTGCTCTACCCTTAGGGGAAGGTTAGACAATGCATATGGTTTTGTTATTTTTTTCTTATGGTGCTACTTTCTGAATGTCTTCATCATTATTAAGATGGTTTGTCTGTCCCCATGCATCAAAATAAGACAAACAATATTCCAATATCTTTCAAAATTTCCAAAAAAATAAGTAAGGCAATTTTTTTCTTTAAAAAACAAATTTTTGTTATTCTGGAAATCATATTTTGAGAACTAGTGAGATATGAATATTTTCATGCATTCTCTAGGTGCCCAATGTTGAATCCCATATTTCCAAAGTAGCTAATCTCCCAGGTAGATTTCAGGATTTACCCACAGATGCAATGCTAAAAAGTTGGGGTTTATTCCATCAAAATCAGGCTGGCCCATCAAACTTTCCAAACAGCAAACAACAAACACTGAGTAACAGGGATTACTTACTTAAAGAACCACAGTTTTGTTCATCACTGTTGTCATGGCAATCATCAACACCATCACACTGATAGTATTGAGGAACACATCTTCCATTACCACAGGAAAAAGAGTAGGAGCCACACTGCAAAGTGGGTGGCTCATTGGATGGATCTTCAACACATGTCAGCTGATTTGCAGCCAGCTTCATGCCATAAGGACAACCACACACTCTTTGAAAATTTGGTACTGGGAAGCAGAAATGGCTGCAGTCTCCATTGGGATTTGTTCCTCTGTTACAGTAGTTAGAGCCTTAAAAAGTGATAGAGAGATCAATGTATAAACTACTGATAATGGCTTGGGAACTATTAAAATTGCACAGCAACTGTAAAAGAATGTTAAAAAAAATGCTGTAGCAAATCCTGGTTTTGCATACACCACAAAACAGGGTCAAGTTCACATTCCATATACTCTTTGAGACAAATGTTTAAGGAAGCCAAGAACAAACTACTAAATTTCATCTAATTTACTACCAATTTTCAGCAACTGCCTGGAAACAAGTGTATTATCACAAATGCAGACCTTTGTCTGAGCAAGGTTGGGAGACCTGACTCAATCTTTGGACACCAAATAGATGGTGAGCCTTAGCACACAGTTTGATCATACATTTGATAAGTGCATTGGATGTTTTACTAAATTAACTACAATACCAAATCCTTGTTTTAGATCATAGAATCACATAGAATTCAGCAGTGAAAAGAAGAAAAAAGTAAAGACTTATGCCCACTGATTATTTTAGCAATAGTAGTCTCATTAATCAATGTTTACCCAATTCCTCCAAATAAATAGTTCAGTTTAGCTAAAACACCTACTAGAAAAAGATAAATGTAAGGATATAAAAGATGATACAAATACACAAAATACAATGGAATCATAAATTTCCTTTTACATGGTTATTAAGTAAAATAACAGGAGTGGTGGACGAAAACTGCATACAGTCACAAAACAGTGAAATATATAATACATGTGTGACTGCAAATGGCTGTGTTGCCTCCTAGCCTGTCAGGTATGATTCAGTAAAGCCATTTCTAAAATTGAGAGTGGAAACCTGCTGTCCTGATATTTTGATTCTTATTTCCTGTGTTTCATTTGTACAACAAAAGAGCTCACCTATTTGGGAATGAGCATCATATGCTTTAACATGCATAATGTTACTAATGCCCCTCCTTATAATAGTCATTTCTCCTCCATCAGACTTCCTCACTCGAACTATTCCACCAAGTCTCCAGTCGGTGAAATAGGCATAACCTGTTTTGAAAGACATTTAACACATAACAACTACAAAGCAATATGTTACAAAAGATCAAGCATCATTTGAAAAAAATGCAAGGCTTTTCACACAAATGTAATAATTATTTTTCATAACTGTTTCATAAAAAAGGACAAAAGGACTTCTATGACTAAGTTAGTCGAGTCCTTCAATCACAGGCAGACACAACATAGAAAAAGAAGCCCTCTCAGATTTCACTTAGATTGAAATATAACAGACTCAGCTGTCATTTTACATTCCAAGGCAATTTTAGAAGTCATTTATTAAGACCACTTTCCAGAAAATTTTAGAATATTTTTGAACATATTTTTACACAAAATCAAAAGAGATCAGATGCTGGCATCTTTAGTCAGACACAACGTAAATCCACTGATAAACTCTACATACAATAAATAAAATCCTGAAATTGCTGATCATCTCTAAGGAGATGATTTACCTTCTCTGTCCAGCATAAGTAGCCCACCCACCTTGGAAGCTATAATTAGTATAGCATGTCTGCCTTGTTGCACTAAAATAATTACCTGATTCGCCTCAAATTATTTGAACACAAATATACATAAAAACAGCCCTAAAACTGAGCAAGAAGAACTAAATAGATACATTTTTGTAGAAACTTTCAACACTGCTATTTATAGGAAAAGCATTATTACAAAGGCCACGTTATTTTCACTGACATACTCACAGATCATCATATGAAAAAAAGTGTGTGATAATAATTGATAATATTTTTCAATGCCAGACTTACCTCCAAAAATAGTAAGGCCAAATGGGTGAGTCATCTGAGTAATACGTTCAAGAGTCCGCCTGTCCAGCCCATCAAAGGTGCTGTGCTCAATTTTATCAAAAAAAGCATCCACCCAGTACAGCCTTAGAGAACTAGAAATAATGAAAACGTCATACCTCTTCAAATGACATTATGTCCATTAGGACGCACTAACATTTTCTCAAATAATAATCTTAAACCTGACAAGAGGATATTGGGTCATGTAGGGAGAGATTCTGATAAAATTTTACATTTTGCAGGCTTTCTAACAAATTGAACAATAAGGTCTCCAATAGAAAAGTGCCAGCGCATGCAATATGACACAATTCCTTTATTAATCCCTAACAGTTTAAGGGAAGAAACACATTTGCTTAAAAAGCTTCTCTGTCTTCTGTGTTGTCCTTACCTCCAGTCAATGGCCAGGCCATTAGGCCAGCCTAGCGTTGTATTCACAATTGGCAAGGTATGGGATCCATCACTCCAGGCCCTCATGATTTTTGCAGGACGGAACCAATCTGTCCAGAATATATAACTGAAAAGACAAGTCGGAAAACACATAAACCCAATGGTATAATGTAATTAAACAGAGCAAACGTTTGAGCAGCATTAACATTCTTCTTTTACCAGCTCTTCACATACCTTAAAAAAAATAAATACAATTTTATGTTGACCCTCTCCTCAATTGGTAGTAGTATCAACAATTAATATTTATCCTTTGTACAACTTCTACAATCTTCAGAAGTGGTTTTTCCCTTTAGACATAAAATATCTGTAACTTTGTTAAAATTGTTACGGATTTCATTTAACTACTTACAGGGAGAAAAAATCAAGCAAAAATGCATCTTCCGGGTAATACAAGTAAGCATGAATATTACAAAGAATTTTCTCCTATTCCTTTTGTCTTATTCCTATAGTCAAAGAGTTGACGCTAGTGTTAAATAACTTTACAAAGCAGTGAACAGAAAAGGTCAGGATACTCAAGGATCCAAATTCAACACTATTCTTATAACATTACTTCCCAAATAGTGTATTTGGTTACTAAACATGAAAATTCAATATCCAAGAAATAAGAAATTCAGTAGGTATGGTGGTAGGAACCTGAACTATGCTGTGACAGCAACGCTGTTTTGGCATGGCCAAACAACCCAGAGTATTGAATTTGAAGTTAACCATTTCTATCAAAAAAAAGCAGGGCTTCATTTTATGTACAAAGAATCACATATTGTAAGGTCTGTATCAAATACAGCCTGTAGTATCTAATATGTTTCAAATAAATAAATTCAGATAGAAAAAATAAAGGAACCAAGGTCAGCATTCTGGGAACAGAAAGTGTATTATAAAGTTTTGTAATTATTTTCTTTCAGCTACAAGAAACAGCTTTCTAATCTGAATGATACAAAGAAACAAAGTTCTTTTGCTTGTGTATCAACACACCGGAGTAAAAGAAAAAACACTGACGCTTTTAAAAAGAATTCTTTTGAGTGCTTCTTTCATGTGGAATCTGTATCACTTGGCCTTTCTGGGTGCTGAATCCTAGGCCAGAATAAAGCAAATAAGATAAAGACCAGAAAACTGAAAATAGACGATATTTTGGAAAGAACACAAATCCATACAGAAATCCAGAATGAGATGTAAATCTAACCTCACCAATTCTGCTTAGACCATAAATTTGTTTGCATAGTTTCAAGTGAGAATCAAAGCTGAACTTACCCGATCACAGGATGAACCACTATTGATCGAGGATTATTTAAATTTTGAACAATTGCTCTCCTAGATTTATCTGCCAGTCTCATCACACTAATGCTCCTGTATCGAGGGTCTGTCCAGTACAGATTCTTTGAGATCCAGTCAAAGGCCAAATCTTCTACACTTTCCACTCTATTAGCTGTCAGGATTTCTCTTCCTAGAATTTTTAACACACATAATAATTGCAAATGTTTCAGAACAGAGAAAATGACATGAATGCACTATTGTGTAAATAGTAAAATTTCCCTTGGTAAAAATGCTGCCTCTGTGCTACTTTACATATATATAAAAACCAATAACCAAGGGAAGAGGAGGTGCCCCTTGCTCCAGGCAAAGGAGGTACACATTCAGGAGCACAAACCCAAAAGAGGAGAAATAAAAACAAGAGAAAAATCTGTCACTAAGTTTACACTGAGAGGAGTTTTATGAATGAAGGTCAGTAAGGTCAGGGCAATAAGAACATCTTGCTTAACAGCCAGACCCTGCTTACTCTTTGCATGGTAATAGTCAGCTGCAGTCTACTGTTACTGCCAGCTAAGGCAGCAAGCAAGCTCAGAAGACTATATACTGACTTTATATATATTTGGTCATTAATATAAATTGGAGAGAAATACTCTTTATGCTACCACAAATAACACTCCTAAAGATCTCACAACCATAATGTTCTTTCTTTTTTGTATTACAGTATCATAATACACATCCTGCTCTCAGATAGGGAAATTAAAAAGAGAAAACTCAGTTTCATACTACTGAAAGACATCCTAGCCTGCATAAACACACTTGCGATGAAAAATATTAGTTGTGAGAATTACTACAAATTGTTCATTCCCAAACACATTCAGCTAGTTTGTCAAAGATAAGGAAACTTCAATTAGCTTAATGTAAGTTGAAAAAACATTTTTGACAAACATTTTCTAGATTACTGGGGTGACACAGATTTATCTCTGTATCTCACAATATCACTTTTTCTGTTTCTTTTTAGAAATATATATTCTATTCTCCTTATCACAATTACTGTACAACTCCTAAGAATGATTCTCACCTGAACCATCAGTTTTCTGTTTATAGATCATGTCTTTACTTGTGTCTGAAAAAAAAATAGTGTCATCCTGAGCAGAGAAGTCAATTCCAACAAAGTATGAAGGGCTCCCTGTTACAGGTATGATCACGTCTTCCTGGGTGGAGAGATTGAATGGGATCCCCCTCACTGCCAGCTGGGATGAAAACAGCAGGAACTGCTGCACAGCTGCAAAAGAAAAGATCAGACACAGTCTTTACTTATTCACAAGGTGAGACAATTGAGCATTAATTAACCATAAAGCTTTATTTTCCTTTGGCAACACTAATAGGCTGGCAATAGAAAAAGGAAGAATAAGAAAATAGGAATTTAAATACATACAGACCTAAAAACTTAAGAAGTAAAACAAAACCTAACCCAGAATACTAGGTGATGTGGTCAGGTATTTCTCTTACATTGTTATTGTGGTCCTAATACATCTTTTCAGAAAATATCCCTATCGAAGCAGAAATCACCTTTTGTGCTCCCCTTTTCACAATCACCTATAAAAAAAAATAATTCACAGGCTTTGGGGAGCAACCATATAACCAGATTATATCTGAGGTAGCCAGATAAGTGCATTGCCAAATAGTGAAACTATAGCAAGCATATCTGGCTTAATTTGCCATATTGGTAAATACACATGGTAAAATACATGATACACATGGTAAATACATATGGTAGATACACATGGTAAAACTCCCATCAGTGACAATTCTGCACTCAAACAGGAAGCAGCAAATTGTTGATGGAAGCTAACAGCTCCAAAACTGAATCTCTTATTCTTGCTATGTGTGTTCAAAGGGAGAAGACCAATCTTAAAGGTTGGACCAGATGATCCTTGGCATCCCTTCCAACCTGGTATTCTATGATTCTATGATAATCTGCACATTACTGTACAGGAAAGCAGGCTTATGTGTTCAAAATAATGCAAAATCTGCATATTAGAAAGCATTTATGCTTAATTTTGGGATTAAGAGCTGTCTACACATATTCCATATCTAACTCTATTAAAATGTTTATAAAATGTGGTAAGTCTAAATTGTTGTGGCTCGAAATGAACATCAGCAGAAATGATTACATTTAAAGCTGTCAACAAGAGTGATAGAGAAACATGAAGTCCTCAGGATACTGAACCAACAAAGCTACTGAAGAGAGGAAGGAAGCCCTAGAAATAAGTCTAAAGCTAATGGAATAGTACCATTTCCAACAATAAGGCATTTTCTTACCAACACAGTGTCGTCCATCTACATGTAGATCAAAGCCCAGTATACATCTACAGCGATAACCTAGTCCATCATTATCTGTTTTGTGGCTGAGAACACAGATCTGTTCACATCCCCCATTATTACTTCCACAAGGATTTCTTACTGGAATATAATATAGATAGGATTATAATTTCATCTATTAACCTAATGGCTTCATTACCTTAATATATTGTGGATGTTGGAATAAAAATCTGAAAAATCATTTGGAGACTCTGGGAATTACATCATATGGAAAACATAGGCCCTGGAATGCATGGAAATCACATCAGAGCTAACTGGCATTTAAGATACGCTGTACAGAGATACTCAAGTGCACAGTGTTGAGGTCATAATCTAGGCTATAGTTTTCTGCATATAGATCTACTCCAGAATTATATCTCACAGAATTCATTCCCACTGATAGCCTTTTCCAACTGTACCCTCATTGCAGTGTTGAGGAAAAAAAAATCCCAAACACCAATACTGCTCATAGGCACAAGTTTGACTCTTTGAAATACCAATACATTTGATAAACCCCTCAACTCTTAAATGTTGCGTTTGACAGTTCACTACCTACAGGAGCTGGATGATACCACTGTGTGATAAAAAACAGTCCAGGTTTACAACAGAAATGTATGTATCACAAATATTAGTTTTTTACAGCAAACTAACAGTGTATTTATGAAATTTTTACCAACTTTTGGTAAAATAGTTCCAAACCTCCCTTAATAATCTACTTACTGTCTTACCAAATGGCTGCCTCGCAGCATGGTAAACTGTCACTCCATAGGGTCTCAGTGAAGACTGGTAGATCACTTGAGGGTTTGATTCTGAAAATTTGTTAGCTTTCACCACTGCCATTTTGGTCCAATCAGTAAAATAAACATTGTGTTCAAATAAAGTGATTCCATATGGATGAGGAATCAGTGAGCCTCCATGAGCTATTGTTCTCCTGTTACAAAGATAGTTTTAAAATGATTTACAAAATATTATTTAGAAGATAACAGAGAAAAGGATACAGCCACTGGCCAAAACCGAAATCCTATGTAAGGATTTTGTAAGTAAGGGAAAAAACCAAACCCCACAAATTTCTTTGACTTGAACTAATCACTCAATTACATCTATTTTATGCAAGATATCGTGATAATATTTTTCTGGATAAATATTAGGAGATAAAGAGAGACATGGAAGTCCTCACACAATACATAACAATAACACTACAATATTATTTTCATGAAGTTATGAAGGAAGGTCTACAAAATCAGATTCATTCCACAGCTCTATTCTAACAGTTTCCCAGGTAATTTAGATTCATACTGTAGGCATGCAAGGTGTGAAACAAGTGGACAATAAACCGTATTTTAACATCCTTTACAGACTATGCCATTACCTCTTGCACAACATCAACAAGAGTTTTGGAGTTGCTGCGAGTCTCCAAAACCCAAAACACATTCTTGTCTTACTAAATTCTGATAAAGGAGCAAAGATACCAGCATTACTACTATGATTCTGTAAGTGAAAAAAATACACAGAACAGTAAGTCTGTCAAATGAGCTGAGGACTGTTTTTCAAGTAACTATGTAGGAGGTATGCTAAAGGGTACAATTTATTTTTTTTTTACAGAGACTAATCACAGTTGCAGAGATAAACTCAAGGACTCCTTTCTTGCATGCTGTGATATAGTTTCTGCAGCATCACAATAGGGTGAGTGATGACTTAAGTTCTGACAGCAAAAATGTAAGAAGAGCACTTCATATCCATTACGCAAAGTGGTGCTTTGGAGTAGAATATTTCAGATAGATTCATTCATGAAAAAGATGCAAAGTAATGATGATGGAAGACAACGTATATAATTCAAAAATAATAAAAAGTAAATGCTATAAAGATGTGTGCTGTAGTGGTGGACTATAAAAAAGTACATTATAAAAGAAGTGCAATAGGTATTCAAGGCAAAAAAAGGACAAAGAATAATGGAGGAATTAAAGATTATCTAGAAGTAGCATCACAACAGATATATCAAGATGCATCACATTCATTATGTTGTAATCTTCATCCTCTGTGTATCTCATTTTGTTAGACAAATCTTTCTTTGAACTAGATACAAAATAATTAGTGTATCTGTAACCACCAAGGAATAATATTTCTCCTACCTTTGAAGCCCATCATAAGTTACAGTCTCAATGTAATCAAAGCGGCTGTCAACCCAGTAAAGTCTCTTTGATACAATATCCAGAGTTATTCCAGCAGGCCAGCCTAATTTTGTTTTTATCAAATCCTGACGGTTTGTGCCATCCATGAAGGCCCTTTCCACTTTAGGATCACCAGACAGACTATCCCAGTCTGAGAAAAACAAATAACTACAAAGGAAAAAAAACAAAAGAGTCCCATGTTTCCTTGAGATTTTACAAAAAAAAAATTTTTTACATGTAATTTAAAGCCAGCACCCTTTATGGACTGAGCTTGATTCTCAGCCAGTACTACGACAACACACTTCATACCTCCTGCATTTATTTTATAGAACGAATCTAGAAGCATGCTTTTACCCAAAAGACCTCAGAAATACTGAGTTTCCTAATTAAAATACAGACTCAAGCATACTGCCAGAAATAAACCAGTGACAAAGAGGTGCACCATGAAAGCAGCATCCATCACTACAAGTTTCATGAAATTCCTCTTCCCATTCTCTAAGGAACCAAGTTTTCACAGCTCACATTTTTGAAGCCTGTTGGGTTGGGGGACACTAACTTCCCTTGCTTTGCTCCACCACTTTATTTCAGATAGTAGGAGGTCTGTGGGTGGTATCCCAACAGAAATCTTTCACAGTAACTTTTATTCTTCTGCAGACCAATCCCACAGTTCCCATGTTTTCAGAGCTGCTCATGCACATGCAACTCTAGCAAAAAAACAGATTATGCACATTGGGAATAAAAGCAGTGCACAGCCCTCCCATAACAACTTAAGGCATAGAAAAGATTAGGACAGAATGTAAATGTTTAAAACATCTTATAACTGATTCTAAAGTGACCACCCTTGCTATTTCTTAGTTCTCCTCTGTTTGCATGGGAATAAAGGAATTTCTGGCATCTTATACCAATACCTGACAAGTATCACTTACCCAACAGTCGGATCAAGTGCTATTCCTCTAGGATTTCCAAGATTTTCCGCAATAAGAGTCACACGGTTTGTTCCATCCAAGTTAACCATATCTATTCTGTTCACACTGGTCTCAACCACATACAGTTTATTGTTAACCCAATCCACTGCTAGATTTTCAGGTGTGTCAACTGAGACATTTAAAACTTCTTGGAAATCAGAGCCATCAATACTAATAGAAAATACCTGAAAACAATACAAATATTGTCAATGCCCACATGATTTTTTGCTAATCACAAGACACATGGCACTTGTCCTTTATCATCACTTTGGGCACAGATCCACAACTGGCCACTAGATACAGCCAAGTTGTATTCCTTAACTTAGGGGCGTTGCCAAAATTTGGAAAGCAATGCAAAAACTACAGGAGGCTTGCCTTCAACTAGCATTTCTGCAAAATACACAAGGTAACAGACTAAAACAGCCTTATGCTTTAGCAAACATGACAAATTGCTGGTTTAGAAAAAGAAAAACAGATGAGGAAAGTGCATCTTACTTTCCTGTCATCTAGTAAAACCCAGCATTTTCATTAATTGAAAACGAATTTGCTGTAGCAAAGCTCTCATCAGTGACCAGAAACAAGAGGGGGAGCTCTTACTTCACTAACCACTAAGGTGAAATTGCAAAGTGGAGAAAGAAAGGGAAACAAGAAGGCTCAGCTTTGCTCCTGGTCTCCTTCATTTAAGGCTAATTTTAACAGCATCATACTCAAGATGAAACAGTGCTGTTATCTTACAAGCAAGCTCAGAGCTACATGAAGCAAACAGCATAAACACAATAATTTCATATATGCAGTAATCATGTGATTATAACACTGGATACTATGAAAAGCTGGGAATCATTATCCCTTTTTTGAAACAACAGCATGAGGTTTGGAATCTATTTTAATGAAAATGCAGACTACCACCAGTAAATATACGCAAAAAAAAAAAAAAGAGCTGAAATAGTTGTATCATTTTAAATATTCTTCAGTTGCAGGTAACATTTGACTGCCTATTCTGTTCTTTGGATACCTTGTTGATGGAAGAGCTTATGGGCATTAGGATATCAGACAGTACGCTAAATGAGATAAAGATGACACAGAACACAAGCCACATTTTTTTTGCTTTAGTTTACATCTTAACCTTAAAAAACCCCGTAAAACAATAACAAAAACAAATCCCCTAATATATTTATTTTAAGACATCAGGTAGAAATATGCATCATATAAGAAAATTATTAATGCCATTGTTTTCATCTGGGTGTTCTAAGTAGGAATCAATTGGATTAATTAATCCTAATTAATTAATCAGGATTTGAGTATATTGGGGCAGATAAAAAGGCAGTCCAGGCCATCTGGGGTGTGCAGTGAAAAAACACATACTATCTTTTGTTTGTACCTTTTACAGAGATAGCATAAATCACCTGTCTCATGAAAGTTCAGATTTGACCCTGACTTAATTCAGCCATTGTCAATGCAATTGCAGGAATGGGAACCCACTGCAGTGAAAATAAAAATGCCAGAATTGTGATCAAGTCAAAAATTGTGCATACAAATCCTGTCCTACTTGACATACATGCAGTGTGCTTTCCAACAGAACCAAGGTGGCACTGTAGTAAAAACTATAGGTTACAGCTTATGTGTAGATTCAGAATAACAATGGTGACACCAAATTGATCCACACGTGGTGTCAGGAGACAGGCCACGGGTTCTCCTTCACTCTGCATGACAATCAACATCGGGATGAAGATTGTTGAGCTTCAGCATTTGACCTAGGACTTCTCAGTGAGTTACGCACAGAGAAAAAGAACAAGGGTGAAGTCCAACTTTCACAAGGGTCTCTACACTGTTTTTTAAAATTACTCTGTTTTACTGTATCTTGAAGCTAAAATATTTCCTCTTCAAAAAAAAAAGTAACAAAATATTGGCTCATTATACAAAATACTGTCAATATTTGTTATCTAAGCTCAATTACAGTGCCATTTGAAGTATATGAAGAAATCTGATTTTTATCATCTTGGAAGCCACACAGCTTTTACATTTTAAACGATCATGTTTCAAAAAATTACCGAGAAAAATTTGTTCAGTTTTGAAAGAATGTCTACTATTTCTCTTAATTAGTTTTTTGGACTCCATCTCGAGTAAAATTAAAAGTTGCTCAAGACATTCCCATATAATAGGATTCTTTGTTTAATATGTCACATGTAATAGTATAGCTTGAAAAACGCAGTCATTAACATAAAACATTTCAAGGAGCTTTTTTGTTAGAAAACAAAAATACAGCCAGCTTCTGCTCTCAAAAATGAAGGCCTATCAACACATTCTCCCTCATGCAGTTCTCTACTTCCACATACACAAAAATATATTCTTCTTGAAATTTCTACCCACCTTATCTTGCACTGTATCAGTCCAAAAGATTCTGTGCAGGTAAAAGTGAAAGTCCACTCCAACTGCAACCCCACGATTCTGTGACTGCACCAAAGTACGAAAACTTCTTCCATGAAGATCTCCAATCAGTAAATCACGGCCGTTGGAAAAAATAATTGATGGAACACCAGCTGAAAGCAGGGGCAACAAATATATGACTACTCTGAAGGCAAGCTATTTTGCAAAGGGGCATTGAAATATATACATACTGGTTCACACACACTGGACATCAAGGTTTAAATAGAGGCTCAGCCTACTATCTGTATAAATGTTTCTATGTGAGTACTAATTTGTTTTAAATTGCCTTTGGTTTCTAGACTTGGAGCAAAACAGGCAGGAATATGTATTTAAAGCCCTACCAGGTAAAACTTACAAAACCCTTGTGCATCTAAACTCCAAAAGACTATTTCTACTCTTCAATTTCCTTGCTTTCACTCCCTTAATAGAAGTATAAAGTTTCTTGAGATTTTTCTGGTACATGAGATCCAGATATTCCTTGATTCTAGCAGGCAGGCCATTTTTCTTATATTTTTATGTACTGGTCTATCCTATCCACCTTCTTCATTCTCTCATCTCATCAGAAAATCTTTGCTGTATCTTACAATAGAAGAGAAATTCCAGCAAGTGAAGGAAAGCTCACTTTTGAAGTAGACGCCTGTTGAAAGGCCTGATGTATGTCTGACAAGAACATATTGAAGTCCAAAACCTATTCACCCTACACCCTCCCCAATTAAAGCAAAAATTAATCCAGGGAAACTGATTAAAAGCAGGAATAACATTTCCCCATTAATAAGATAGAGAATCAACACTTTACAAACAATTCACTGGCCCAAAACTCACACTAATTTGAATGGAAAACTACTTGTAAAAGATACAGAATTTTTCTGGAAGCAGAACAATTTTTCCCAGTGCTGGCATATGCATGCCTTCATACAGTCAAGCATATGTCATTAGCTCAAAGAATTCCCTATTTTTTGAGGACATAGAAAATTGCAAGATGATGACTGCTCTGCAGGCATGCCTGAAGAAAGAAGGAAGGGGGGAGGGAACTGGGCAGTTCATGCTTTTCTAAGAAGCAAGACTGCTAATCAGCTATGCCAAGCAGGGACTCTGATTCCCACTGAGTTCCTGCAGGCAGGAGCACCTGCCTCACACAAAAGCCTGTTAGGCTATTACATCTCCACAAAGAAGGGCTTCCCAGGGCCTGCTTTCAGAATAGAGCAGGATGTGAACAACCAGGAGCAGCTGCCTACTGTTCCTGGGGAACCACACTCTGTGTGGGGCAAGCATTCTTGCAGAGTTCAGACTCCGGAATACTAGAAGCCAAGAGCGTGGTTTCTCTCCCAGGCAACTGAGCTCACCATTCAACAAAATCATCTTCTTGCATGGCACAGTCCTTCTAGAAAAAGTGAGGTTTATTTCTGAGGTTTCCTACCAAGTTCCACAGAAAGCAGGTCAGGACACTGCCTCCCACAGGAGCATGATTTGGTCTATTAAGGAGGCCTCTGGCAACGACCTCCCAGCTCTGCGGAAGTCAGGAATGCTGAGAAAGCGCTAGAGCCCAAAAGACATTGTTTTAAGGAGAAGCAGGCCTGATGAGGCAGTCAGCTTCACCAGCCTCAGATGCAGTCTCTTGATATTTGCGGATGTTCTGGATGCTGTCCTGACCTCAAGTCCCTAAGGCCAGAGTTAAGTTAAAATCAAACACGATTGTATGGCACAGCCATGCAAACTGTCCCATTTTATCTAGCTCTACCTATTAGTCCAACGACAGCAAGAGACTTGCACTGCTGGACACTAACCTGAAGTGTTGGCCCGGCAATGCCGATGATGCTCTAGGAAATAACCTTCCACACAGTGGCACTGATGGTGTCCCACACGATCTTCACACAGCTGGTCACAGACACCCCACATTTTGCAGTCATCAAAATCTGTCAAGCGAATAAGGCATATTTATAAGCTGTGTATAAAATGGATGTCATTATATTTGGGAAGTTGCAAGTTCGTCTTCTCTGCCTGCTTTGTATCTGTTGGCAAGTATGGCATGGGAAAAGAAGTCTTATATGTTTTTGCACGAGAGTTTCGATTTTCTATTTCTGGATTACAAAAACAACCAATGTTTGCTGACCAGGACCTACCCGTGCCACCGCTCCCCCTCCCCCTGCAAAAATCCACGTCAGAAGAAGAAGAAAAATCATTGGAAGGGTTGTCATTCTCTACTTTCCAATATACAGAATATGTCTGTGTAGAAATCTTCCTGCAACAGATTCACTTTGCTAACACTATAGTTTCATTCTTCTGTCCTTAAACCAATAACATTTATTTAAACTAAGATCTGGAATGACACAGTACTGAATGTGAGTCATTCCCCCATGACAAGTCTTGCTCCCACTATAAATATATGCCTAGATTTTGGCAAACCAAAATACATTGACTCAGATTTACAAGCCTGAACCACAGAGCTAGGTTTACAGGGCAGTCAAAGAACAACAGAACACTCACTGGGACTGTACCATGTTTGCAAATGTGTCCTTCATGTATTTCCCATATAACAGTGAAAGTATAAAATCTTGTGCCTAGAGTCAGTGCATTGATTCCTCCTCTTTATTAAGAGTGACCATGCTGTCATTGCAGCTCAAACAGCCCTAGGCCACCCAGCATTCTTGAAAATACAGAAATATCATTACAGACTGAGCACCTGGCATACTTTTAATAGCACTAATGCCATAGCTTGGGTTGAAAATCCGTAACAGATATTTACGTGGTTTCTTTTATTAGGCAGTGCTAAATTTCATGATTCTGAAGTTGCTCTATTTCCAGTGACTAAGATAAATCATTTGTATTACCAGGGGTTTGTGCTACCAAGTTACAGCAACTACAGAATAGAAACGCAACACAAAAATACCTCACTTACTTTTACACTCTTGCAAATATTCTTCATTTTCATGTAAATAATGTATATACTGAAATGTCATAGGAGGTACAGCCATTTCATAGTGCAAATACACAGCACCTTTTCATTTTAAATTACTGTGTTCTACTGTCTTCATATACAGTCACTTCCAAAAAGTACAAAAAAATTCAATATCATTAACTGTTTTTCCAGGCATACACCACCAGAGATCCCTGGAGTAGAAACAAAGTCTCTCCATCTAACCACTAAAACACCTGTAAAATATTTTGATAATAAAACAGCCATCCAAGAGTAAATCTTTTTGAATATAGTCATGCTTTCACTATGTTGTTAACAGTCTTATTGAAAGAGATCTTTATATTTATGACCTCTTGTACAATATGCTGCCATTGTACTACTTAGATTTCTATTCTTTTGTTGACTCTTGAGATTTTCTATTTGCTAGTTCATCCACCCATTTGGAACTTGCTCACCTTCCTGGAATCCTAACTTTCCCAATGATCTGTGAGAAGATACTAGGTATCTGCAACCCCTGTACTTCACTTACCAATACAAGTACGACTGTCATTGCTACTTATTGTATATCCTGAGGGGCAATAACACATCCCTCCTGATGGAGAAGAATGACAGCGATACTGGCAACTCAGAGCAGCACATTGTGATATGTCTAAAAAGGAAATAAAATAGTTCAGAAATACAATTACACATATTGCCAGTAGAACAGCTTTTTGCCTTACAAACACTTACAAAGCTATAGTCTTTTCTATGATGAGTCTACAATTTCAAGAACTGCTTCTTAAAACAAATCTGCACAAAAATTACATCTACAGTTCCACAATATCACACATGCTTACAAACATGCAGGCAAGGAAATGGAAGATAGAAGATAAGTTACTGTTTATAATAGATCTTCAGAACAGAGTTAAAGGATAAACATCAATCTTCTATGAACCACCACGGATAAGTGCCATGTAAAAAGCCATCAGAGGAAGCTATCTGCAACACACCATACCTTTGTCTGGTTCCACAAGATGTACTTGTGAACAACATATCCTCAAGCTCCATCTACCGGCACATAACCTCATAATTTACTCTTTCATGCGCAATAAAAATGTACTAGATTAGATTAAGAAGAATATGTATATTGCTCTAATAAATTAGAATATATTGGCTGAGTTGCGACCATGGAGAAACTCCATCCATTTCTTCTCTTTTTCTTCATTTTTCCTTCATCATTTCTCCCTTTCCTTGTACTACTACCTAACAAACTATGCAGTGATAGGTGGTCAAATCACATTTTAAAGGACTTGCTGACTTCCACCTCCCTCTTTTTCATCTTCATTGAATTTCACTGAACTTTTAGAGTTGGAAGGGACCGTAGAGATCATCTAGTCCAAATCCCCTGCTGAAGCAGGATTGCCTAGAGCTAGAGCACATTACTCAGGACTGCATCCAGGCAGGTCTTGAAAATCTCCAAAGAAGGGGACTCCATGACCTCCCTGGGCAGCCTGTT
>JAOTQQ010000079.1:21402479-21492755 GCA_026546715.1 Gallinago undulata
CCTCAGCCTTCTCTTCTCCAGACTAAAGAGTCCCAGCTCTCTCAGCCTTTCTTCATAAGGGAGATGCTCCAATCCTTTAATCATCTTCTTTTTCCTCAATTTCTTCTGTTAAAGTCCTTGCTTTGCAGCCCACATCTGATGTTCCTATGAAACTGCTCAGCAAAGCAAGAGACACTTTTTTACAATAAGGTTTTATTTCCTATTATTTTTTCTGCCCTCCTGTTCCAAAAAGCATGATTTTATTAATAGAAATTTTCCTCTCCCTAGAAATTAAAAATGTAAAATACCTTGGTCCTGATTCTCAGATGGAATCAACATTCATAAGAGTGAAATTAACAGGAAATATGCACGTTCATTGTCTCCAACAAAGAAAATCTAATATAGCACTAACTGGAGAAACAGATATCCCAAATTAAAAGATATTGTTGAAAACTCTAATCTAAGTGTATCCTGAGAGTTGGCTATATTGCTAACTCAGTCCTGTGCTGTGATCAGTACACAACATTTCTTCTTATACAAAGGGGAAAACACAGACATTTAAACAAAAAGGGCATACAGCACACCTCCCCCTGCCTTCTTGAGCTCATTTTAGGATATGGAGAGTGTGTTAAAATCCTTATTTGTGAAACTTCATGTACAGGTTTACAAAAGGAATGGTCTGTTCACATCATATGTGTCTGTTTCAGACCATCTAGTCAAAACAGTGTCAACAAAAATGGTGGGTGAGCTTCCAAAATTTCAGTGTTGTTTAGGAGACAGAAGGTGAATGTAAAATCACATCAATGCTGATGTTTCTGCTATTCTGTGTATGTTTTTGATTCTAATACATACTGCAATGTCTGCCTGCAGTGATATTGGTTTCATCTTCTCCAGCAGGGCAGTCTGCAGCCCCATCGCACACTTTTCCAATTGGAATGCAATGCCCTGACCCAGGGCAGGCCCATTCTCCCGGGTAGCATTCATGGCGACCACTTTCTGTGGAAAAGAAAAACAACAACAGTTGAGAAGCATGTTTCAAATAGTACTTAGAATTTCTTCCCTAACCGATGCTTCCCAAAGCATCTCTATCCTTCATTATTCAGTTTCTGGTTCTTGCACACAGCTGGGAAAGTCTATAAAAGAAACATCATCTATACTTCCTTATTATGCTTTCCTTTACCTTCAAAGTAAAATGCAAACAATACTTGTGCAGAAACATAAATCCTTTTTTTCTTTTCTGTGTTGTTAGAAACAGTAAAACCATTTAGCTTTAGACCAAGTAGTGCACCAGAAATGGAATAATAGTTTCGTGGTTTCAAAACATGTAAAGGCTGTCTGCATAAAGAGAATAATGGTCCTCACAGAAAAGGTCAATGAAAGAGGAAAAAGCCCACATTTTCATTCACTAAAATTTCAGTTTCTCGCATGACAAATCTTGGCAGGAACTCAGTTATTTTCATTTTCAACCAATTGATTTTGGTTATTAGGAGCTTCATGTCATTTAATAGACAACCTTAAAAACTTCCACAGGAAACAAAAACCAAAACACAAAAGATGTAAGAGAAGAGAAGATGTAAAATAAAAAGAAAAAAAAGATGTTGGTATATGCTAGTCTTAGTTTGCGTCACACTCAGTATCACAGCAATAACTCACACACACCCCAATAAAAAATATTGCATAAGTAAAAAAAAAGAAACAGGTAAAGATGAAATTCTAAGGTTTTCACAGAATTAGAATGGATTCAGAACATCTTGATTGGTCACAATGTCACAGTAGTAGTTTAGTGAGGTCTTCCTTGGAAGAGGCCATCATTGCAAGTTAGCATTAGTATATACCGCATCCTCTTTCGTCTTCATTATCTTCACAATCATCATCTCCATCACATATCCAGCTTTGATGAATACAACGGCCACTTGGGCAAGTGAAAAAGTTGCCTCTGCAAGTTGCGTAAACTAAAGAAAGAAACATGAGAAAAATCAAACTACTCTAAGTGACTAAAAGGTTAGAAGTAGTAATATTGTCTTGTAAATGAAAAAGCGAACAAGTTCCGTATTTTGTATATATTGTAAACACAGCTGGTTTGCTCTAGTTTTATGTACAAATTTTATTTTAGCATACTCTAGTTCTTTAAAGAAATTAAAGGGAAGGCTAAATTTCTCAATTAATTGTTCAACTAGATGCAGAGAACCTTATCAACCAGGTTCCTGAAGGTGGACATGACAAGAAGGTGATACTTAAGACATCAGGAGGTAAAAATATTTGTATGCCTTGTACTCAGAGAAACAGAATTAAAAAACAAATGAACTTTTTTTTTTTCAAAGCCCTCAATGGTTGGGAAGCATTCCCTGCTAAGAGTTCAGAAACATCTGTGGGTCCTTCAAAGGACAGGCATTGCCAAAGACATAAAAGAGAAATATTTGGGGGGGTGGAATCATACTGGTGTGAGGTCCTTGGTAGGACAGAGAAACTAAATGGCAACATGTGGCCTTCCTGCAGTGCAGAATATAAAACTAACTCAGATCCTATAATCAATGGGGGACCTTTTTAAATAATAGCTCACACAAGTGATAACTCTACAGCCATGATTCTGGCTGGAGATGCAATACTTTGGAATACTCTGATCATGAAGAAAAGAATAAGCAAGAAGTGTCCAGTGTCAGTTAAAGACATTACATGAACATCTGTAGGACAACTATCTGTTCAGTTATCTGTAAAGTTGAACATTATAGTCACTGGGAATATTTCTAGAAGATCCATCTATGGGAAAGTAAAAATGAAAAAAAGAGCCAAACAATTTTGGACAAATAACAATAGCATGCTGTATCTAACTGAGATTTCAGACTGAAGGAATTACTTTTGGGTCATGCTGAAGTGATGAAAATGACAACAACATGAAGAAGTTCAGCTGCATATATTAAGAAGCAAACTGTCACTGCATTCAGCAAATTCAAACAGTAAGCACACACCCAGGAACCTAAGAGCAAAGACAACCTGAAAAAAGTCTATCAAAGTAGCACTGCAAATTTCATCCCTCCGTACAAAAAAGTCCTTGTAGAACAGTGGCAGCTTTTGATGGCTGTACAGAAAAGCAATCTACTTACTGCTATCTGCTTGATCAAGTTATTAGTAAAACGGTTAAAGAAAGTGGAAAAAAAAAAGACAAAGCAAAAACATCATACTGCAAGAATTTTCATCACTCCTATCTCCACAGTCATCATCATGGTCACAGATAAAGGCTCGTGGGATGCATTCTCCATTAGCACACTGAAACTGCGTACTGGTACATCCATGTGCTGAAAGACATTTTAGCACAGAAAGATATGAAGAAAATCTGTCAGAAAACTACAGCCTTTAACTTGAAAAGGGGGTCTATAAAGCATATTTGTTTGGAATCACTCTGCATGTGGTACTTACTGCAATTAGCTTCATCGGAAGAATCTCTGCAATCAACTTTGCCATCACATCGCTGACTTGCATTAAAACATGCTCCATTCGCACACGATAACTGTTCGCATCTTGGGTAGTCTACAATAAGAAATTCTTTGGTATTAGCATGAATGTTAGACTATACAGTAGAATGAGTCACATATATCCAGGGTCAACAGAATATCTTGATTTATAGGAAAACAAAAAAGGAGTACACAACTACAAACAGATATTTAAGAATATCCTCTAGATGGATGCCTCAAAACCTTGCAAGAAGCAAGGGAAAAACTAGATGCTTTCCCACACCCTGTAAAGATTTGCAACCCAAACAGTTTACAATACACTAGAAAACAATGCCACATAAAAGGAGAGCAAGAAGTGAACATTTATTTTATTCACTTGTACCTCAGTTTTACACTTTATTGATCTTAATAGAAGTGTTTAGGAAGAAAAGGAGTTCCTGAAATTTATGGTTCCTAGGTCATCTTAGAATGTCATGAGTTCTCAAACTCAGAAACTTCAAGTTCTTATGGTTTTGTTTTAATTAAGCCAAGGATGATGAACTTCCAAGTTCATGATCAGCTTCAGGACCTTTGGTTTTTATTACTTGTTTTCCTCTTCCCAAACCAAAAAAGATTCTGCAGAATGAATGGTTTTTTCAGTTTCTTGCTGTTAATACTTATATAGATGACCTACAGGCCAACACAAGGGGTTATTTCAAATAACTTAAAACCAATTCTGAAAATACTTCTGCATATAAGTAGCCAGTGAGTTAAGTGGAACTATCCAACAAATAAAGCATGTACATGTGCTAGGGTCGAGCAGGAAAATATGAACCCAGTTTAGCTCATTGCTATGTAGGCAAAAGTACACTTCAGGCAAATGACAAAATAATTAGCAAATAATTACTACTTCTAGAAGTGAGATTTATTGAATCTTTGCCTCTATATGGAAATACAGTTAGATAAAAGAACTCAAAAAACAGTAGCCAAATTTCATTTTGCACCTTTTAGATTTTCTGTTTGAATTCTTATCCCATTTTACTTCCATACTACTTAATAAAGCAGATAGAGTGGGCTCTCACTTAGGCACGTTTTCATTCATACTCTTGGAATTCAAAACATAGATTATAGAATTACTCAAGCAGAAGTCAGAAAAGCTGCAATTTTTCCAGGCAATAGCAAACTATTTTGCTTGTTTCTTCTGTTTTATGTATCATCACATTCCTACTAAACTTCAGTCACCTGGCTTACATGATTTTAACTGTTTCTATTATGAAAGCATAAACAACTGTGTTGATGTCCACTACAAGTCTAGCCAGACTATCTCCCCGATTGATTCATTTATGTTTTGTTCATTTTTACTACAATTAAAGTCTACAACTTACAGGTAAGAACAAGTGGTGGAGTCTCCATGTCTAGGAAATTCAAAACTGACGTGGACATGTTCCTGTGCAACCTGCTCTAGGTGTAACTGCTCTGGCAGGGGGGTTGAACTAGATGATCTCCAGAGGTCCCTTCCAACCCCACATTATTCTGTGATTCTAGGAACAGTATGTGCCTAATCAGAGAATGGCAGTTGCAGATTACCAGGGTTCCAGCTACAGCGTTCCTACCTGTGGCCTTCTGGTGCTAGTTCCCAGACCTTCCATTCCAAAAGCCTGCACTGAAAATGCCAACACATGCCCTAAATTTGATTAGCATTCTTTCATACTATTCTCAACCAGACAAACTCTCCTCTAGCACAGACTTCTCATCTATTTCTTGCTTGGATTAAGCTTACGAACAACTCATAAAGCTTTGGAAATAACATGGATTCTGAAGTGTTAGCTCTGTCTGCAGAAAGTAAGGCAAGCCTGACCTGGGCCCCTGTTTTATGCTCACTGTGGAATCAATCCTTCTTCCCTGTCTGGAAGCAGAGAAGCCATCACAGGGAGGAACCATCAAGAGTACTATGGCAGTAGAAGAGTACTGTAAATATAAGGGGGCACATACAAAGCAAGTACCAATTGTTGTTCTTTTTAACTGCACTGAAGCAGGAAAGCTTTTAAGGGTATTTATAATGGACAGCTTTGTAATTTTTCTCATCTTTCTTCATGTCCCACAGAAGTACCTCAGGTGACGTTCCAAACTATTTCTAACGGACTGAATGCCAAACAAACAGGAAATTGAACCCACTGCCTTGCACCGCCTGTTTCTTCAAGAATGCCCAGGAAAACTAAGGATCCAGCCAGTAATAAGATTTTCTCAAGCTTATATTAAACTCCCTTAGAAGAAGGGAGACTTTGTCAAAGTTTTCTCTCCTGCAGCAAGCCTGAAGAAGTCCTCAACATAGAAAAATCTTTATTTATTATAGTATATAATCTAGTGTATAAATGCAAATCATTATAAAAATACCAAGCGGGGCAATAAGTAAAGATGTTTTGAAGACACTTCAAAATACACATTCTGACTACATTGGTGGTTTATTGGAATGTGAACAAGTACTTCTTTTTCCTTATTTTCTTTTCAGATCTGCTTGGTGTACAAATTCTTTACTTTAGCTGTAGATGCAGAAGCACAAATATTCGTTGAAAAGCCCACCAGACATTAATTTAACTTTAAAACTCTGTAAAGGTAATCCCATTCCCAATCACCTAAAGACCAAGCTTCGTAAGTTATATTTCTGAACACAGTTTTCTCACTGATCTGAAAGATATTTTTCACTGCATTGTGCATTGTACATTACACTCTCTGTACTTTGTAGCGTATTATTTTAACAAAATGGTTTTAATTGTTTGGTGCATGATTCCTCATGAATCATGGCAAAGCTGTGAGTTACACCAAAGGCTATAGCCAATGCATGGCAGGGCTCAGAAGCATCTGTGCCATCAGCACAGTTCCACAGTAGCTGGGATAACCATCCACACTATTAACGGGAGGAGAAGTAGCAAAGATACAAGAATCAAGCAAGAAATGTTGGCTTCTGTGAAGGCCAACCACTGTGCTACACTTTCCAACAGCTTCTACTAAGGCCCCTGTGAAAATTGTGCACGTGGCACTGTGCTTGTGGTGGACTATGTTGAGAAAATGAAGGAAGCCAAAGCAGAACTTCCTAACGCCACTAGGATATCTGAAAATGAAGGATTCCCTGTCCTTGCAGTTGTGATCACTAGGAAAATTTTCTGTATTTAGGCAAATTTTCTGTATTTAGCCAAATTTTCAATTTTCTGTAATTAGCCAAATGTTCTTGGGAAGAAAAGATAAAGGCAGCATGCTATTGTTGGAGGGTCTTCACAATTAAAAACAAAGTGAAAGAAAACAGTGTTTATATTTTTCTGTACTTTCACTTTTATCTCCTAATCCCATGTTCCATAGTGATGGCGCTTCCTAGAAGTTTAGGAAGAAAACTTTAGGGGGAAACACAGCTACGTTCATTCAAGTGCTCAGGAAGAAAGAGACCTCCTCTTTGTCTCCCTATCCTCTCAGGCATCTCTTTTTCTTAGCCAAAATACTTCTCCATAATCTGTCTCCTTGTGGTATGCCAGCACTTCAGTTGCAAAACATAAAACACTGGGAAATGCCAGCAGAAATGACAGATGAGGCACCTTGCTCCTTGTAACCCACAAACTGTTTTGGGGTAACAATTGCAAACTTATTTAAACAACATGTTTCAATGTACACATGGAAGACACTTAAGGTATGTCACAGGAATTACTAAACCTACATTATTTTGCTTTCTGCCTAATACTTTTGCTCTGCAAGCTAGAAATAAATCCATATAAAAACAGTAACAGGAAACAGTTGCAACAAGGTATTTGATTCAGCAGACACTGATTTCTGTCACACAATCAGGAAGTTTAACCTTCTGTAACCCTAACCCATGTCACAAAAGAAAAAGGAGAAAAGGAGAAAAGGAGAAAGAAAAGGAGAGGAGAAAAGAGAGGAGAAAAGGAGAAAGAAACAAAAGGGGCAATTTCCTACTTCCAAGTGTCATTCTTTTATTGCAGCAACATTTCAAAGCATTTTACAAAATAAAATTAATTAAAACCCTTTGATCCACTGCCATGAGTCACCACCTCACAGTGGGCAAATCATTACCCAGACAGCTCATAGCCTATCAGAGACACCAGGAGGAGGACTTACCCCAAGCCCAAGAGTCCTATGAGCCACATGATACCAGGTGGTGTTCATAGCAGAGATGCTTTGAGAGCTGGCAGACTGACCAGACCCTCATTCCTGGCTTTAATTTCTGATTTTAATTCCTCACACTCTAGTCTTTGGCTACGTTCCTTTTACGTTGCTCCAGTTTTTCTTCTTCCCTGTCCCAAACTCTCCCTGGTGCAGATATTTCCTTCAGCCTGAACTTCTGCCTTGTCCTGTAGTTGTGATCTGTCCAAGATAGGAACATTAGCCTCTGACCATGGTCGTTTTCTTCCTTCTTGGACTACAACACTTATGATCTCTTCAGTTCTTTGTCTTTGTTCACTTTCACCCTGATCTCCACAAATTCATCCCAGACCTGGTTGCCCACTTCCTGACCACAACAGCTATTTAGCAAACAAGAGGCAGGAATCAACAGGTTAGACAGATGACCCATGGCAGCAACTCAACATCAAAATTAAAATAAAAAATGCAGAGTTTCTAGGTCTGCCGTCAGCCCATCAGCCTCAAAGAACACATCTTTAAAATATTTCCCCTTTCTCCCTCATGGCCTCAGCACAGTGCTCAGCTGCCAGAGCTGTATCCAGGAAGGTTATCCTGTCAGTCACAGCAAAGCAAAAAGGATATGGCTGGGATTTTCATTTTTCAACTACAAAGCTGAGGCAGGAGAGAAAATTCTACCTTTAATTGAAAGAAATAAAGTATGTAACACAGAAAAAATGACACCAGTATTGGCTACCTCAAATAGTCTACCATTTCTTTCTACCTTTCTAAAGTTTTAAAATGAAAGTATTTGCTAGCTGCTGACTATTAAAAAAGCTGGGAAAACAATCTAATACATATAGAATACATAACTATATATCTCAACATATATATGTGAATACATATATAAATATAAACCCCCCACAATTTTATGAAATTAAAACAGCTTCAATGCACTAATTATGTGACCCATAGCTGAAACATTGTTCTGATGTTTATCTTCGCCTCTGCATGGGTAGTTTTCCCTTGCTGTTAATCCCATTAGCAGTAAAATGGACTAAGGCTTCGAATTCCTTTGTTCTATTTTTTTACATGTTTAATTGCTGACTTACTTCATATTTGTGGCATTTTGCATTTGACTAGTTTCTTAAATAAGGTAACTAATTCAGCAACAAAAACTTTACCTTGTTTCCAATCTAAATCTGCTTCCAGACAGATCAGTGAGGGCAAGGCATATGTAAATAGACATGATAAGTTTGCATTTTGTTAGGCTCCAAGAAATAACATAATCAATTCTAAATTTTTTTCTTTCATTGTTCATGGGTGTTTCATTTTTACTTACTAAATCTTTTAGTGTAAATTAAATAAGGGAAAAATAATGACAAAGGAAAAGGCCAAGAGAGTGATATTCCTCTTACATTTGTTTATATCAGATAGTGTGGAAAAAAAATAGATGAAACAGTGTAAAAAATTAATACTCAAAACAAGTATTAGAATCTGCTTTAAAACAATAAAATCTAACACTTAAACTAATCCTTACTGTAAAATGAATCATAAAATCACCGAATTATTAATTTTATCTTATAGTTTTGTTTAAATTCCCAGGCTTTGCAAAGACAGACAGGCAATAAAATTAATGAGCCTTTCTGGAAGGACCTTGCCATTCTGTTTCTTGATTCTCTTGTCTCCAGCACCATCACATTTCTTTAAACTAGTCCAACACTCCTACTACAATGTTCCAAGTCACAGTCATTCTTCTGTCTTAGAGGACTGTCAACACATATTCTAATAAACCAGAGTAGAGGCTGTTGAATGATATGACACAGTCCCTCTCCCTGGGGCTAAATATGCTGCTGTCACAACAGTCATGGGGCCTATTGGTCGATGCAGCAATGACTGGGTTTCCCACACAGCAGTGGAGCGCTGCTGTTAACGTACCTAGAGACCCCTTTCTTAACTGCCATTTTAATTTACTAATTTGAGAATGACAAACAAGAAATAAAACGTGCACTTCAATTTTCAAACACTACAGGCTGAAGAATGAACTGTGAGTGCTGTCTTTAGGACTCCATTCCCAACCTGACGCAGATTTACTGTATTAGAACAACCATACCATTTCATCTGAATATCCCACACTGTATTCAATAACTGCTCAAAGATTTCTTAGAGATGCCAAGCAGTTCCTTGTTTATAATTCACAGATAATGCATTTTTTAAACAAATATCTTTTCATCAGGATTTTTTTTAATGTGTCATAGGTTTGCCAAATTAAATTACCCATCTCTTTCCTTCCTCTAAATTTTAAGAGAAAAAAATACAAGCTATGGAAGACATCCTTCCAGGAATGATATGGGGTACTTCAGATCTTGGCTTTTAGCCATTTGTATTGGTGACTTCAGAATTGGCTATGGGTCTATCACATGGAAAAGTTCCAAGCCAAGTTGGCTGTTTCAGCAACCCTTTATTCAGAAGTACCATATAGTTCTAAATCACCTTTCATTCACGTACATTTTAGCCACTTGTAAATCAGGGATAAAATGCACTAGCAGTTGGCTGACCATGCTGGGTTTCCTTTACACAATACATGCATATACCTTTTTTCCTCTAACTGCAACCATTGACAACATTTAATTTCTTACTTCTTTATCTATTCTTCAGCATCCTAGCCTCTTCCCCCACCTCCTGCCCAGGGTCCGGTTCTGAGCGAAGTTTACAGTTAGGTCTTTTTCCCAAAGGCACACTCAGTTCTAGCAGCTGGAATAACAGTTATATGTCACTCATGATGTGTGTAAAGCTTTTCCTTAATACTAACAACAAACAGTCATGCTGTTACACACTGTTGTGTAGGTATTAGGCAAAAACACCTCTGGAAAACGTGGCCTCTATTCTGTGGCCAGCTGTCCGTTCCATCAGTATTCAACCTAGGCCAGAATCTAGGGAGTCAGTCACCAGACAGTCAGGAAGTCTTAACTCTGGGGAAGTTAGACTGAAACAGACCTATTTGTCCATCTGCATTTTGTTGACACAATATAAACAGCTTATATCTGAATACAATACAACCAATGCCACTTAATCTCCACAGGAGTCATAGAATGGATCAGGTTGAAAAGGACCTTAAAGATCATCAAGTTCCAGCCCCCCTGCCATGGGCAGGGACACCTCCCACTAGATCAGGTTGCTCCAAATCCCATCCAGTCTGGTCTTGGGATGGGGTATCCACAACTTCCCTGGGTAACCTGTTCCAGTGTCTCACCACCCTCACAGTAAAGAATTTCTTCTTCCTAATATCTAATCTAAATCTCCCCTCTTTCAGTTTAAAGCCATCCCCCCTCATCCTATTACTCCACTCCCTGATAAAGAGTTCTTCCATCTCTCCTATAGGCCCCCTTTAGGTACTAGAACGCTGCTGTAAGGTCTCCCTGGAGACTTCTCTTCTCCAGGCTGAACAACCCCAACTCTCTCAGCCTGTCCTCATAGCATAGGTGCTACAGCCTCCATTTGGGGTCTCACCAGAGCAGAGGGGCAGAATCACCTCTTTCAACCTGCTGGCCACACTTCTTTTGATGCAGCCCAGCATGCAGTTGGCTTTCTGCACTGCTAGCACACATTGCCGGCTAGCGTGGAGCTTCTTGTCCACCAACACCCCCAAGTCCCTCTCCTCAGGGCTGTTCTCAAGCCATTCTCCAAACAACCTGCCTTTGTGCCTGGGATTGCCATGACCCAGGTGCAGGATCTTGCACTTGGCCTGGTTGGACTTCATGAGGCTCTCCCGGGCCCATTTCTCAAGCCTGTCCAGCTCCCTCTGGATGGCATCCTTTGGTGTCATCAGCAAACTTGCTGTCCATGTCTCAAACAAAGATGTTAAACAACACTGGTTCCAGTACTGAGCTCTGAGGAATGCCACTTGTTCTGGACTGCAGAAAACAGCGGTCCAGAATACAAATGTTTTTGAAAGGGTCAAAGTCCCTCAAAGAAGTGACTTGGGATCAAACTCTGCTTTTCTACCTTTTCAGGTGATAGTTACCACTGATTTCATTAGAGTATGCAAAAAGAACATGAAGAAATTGGCAAAGTTATCTCTGAGTGTTCCAAGGCTTTAAACCTTTTAAACACAGTTGCTTTTTTCCAATGCAATATTAATTATCTTTCAGGCAATGACAAACAAGAAGCCCTGACCCTATGGTAGCAGTTTGCATTCAAGTTCTGCAATAACGGATCTGTATCAGAACATCAGCTCTAATACACAAAAGAATCTGAAATGAAACTCCTGTAACAAGAAGCATATTGTGGTCATCAACAAGCCCTTTAATCTTACAGATTTATTAAAATGCCACGAAGAGATGAGATGAAACCAGATCTAATGCTAAGAGTTAAGACTCACGGCATGCTCTTTCATCTGTTCCATCAGTGCAGTCCTTTACTCGGTCACACCAGTATGCGCTCGGGATACACTGTCCATTTGAACACGTGAACTGCTGACTTGAGCATGTCCTTCCCGCTGCAAGAAACAGGCACGCAATCAGTCTTTCAATCAGTCAAGTTTTTTTATGCAGAAAGACATTTTCCCTCTTCCTCTTTAACTATTCCATCCTTCTCACAAATACTACCTTAAGTCTTTCTCCCCCTGTACCTTTGTGTACTCATGGAGATTAAAGAACACTTGACAAGCATATGGCAGATAACATAGCTCTATGAGGCCTTCTCTAGCCTGCAAGGTCACTGCTTTTCTCCACTGAAGGGGTTGACCTCTAGGTTAAAAATTACCTCCTGATAACAGTTCTGCCTAAAAGATTAAATTACCAATTCTCACTGTTTAAAATTTTTCTCTATTATTTTGTTTACTGGGTCAAAATCTGTAAGAAACTAATCTGTTTGGTCAACTCTCATGCTACAATGTAAACATAACAGGCACTGCTTTCTAATACAGCAAGGGCTTCAGCAGTCAGGAATATTTTATATTCATAACTAATAGAGGATCAAGAATTATTATGTCTCTTCTCATGACAGCTGTGTCAGTGGAAAGCAACCAGTTAAAACTGTACAATTCCACTTTGATTCCACTACAGCTAGGTTAAACTCTGTGCTGCTTAGGCAAATTAATTGAATGTGTAAAGATATAGCCGAAGGGAAAAATTACTGCTAACTTCTCTTCCCTCTGCCACCTGCACATTTGTTTCTCTCAAACTCATGCAATATCGCAACGCTGTCTCAGTATATATATTGGCATCTGGTCTGCTGCTTTACAGGAGCTCTCTGTTCCTTCTTCTGTCAGCAGCGTTCCCAAATTAAGATCAGCTACTGGAATACTAGTGTCATGAGGGAAAACAAGAGCAAGACAGTAAAATAAAACAAACTTGTTTTAATTCTGCATGTGTGACTCTCAGAGCTGTCAGACATTTTTCTCAGGAAAAATTTTTAACATTTCAAGAAGGAGAAGCTCCTCCAGGATTCCCAAGCACAAAGTCTAAAAGTCTCTTTAGAAGAACAAGGACAAATACCAGGAGATGGCTCAAAAACAGCAGCAGCAGCACAGTGCCACTGGATAGTTACTAGCACTCGTGATTAACCAGTACATGGAGATCCACGTTACAGGGACCCAGTTCAAAAGTCAACTCAGAGCTGTTGCGCACTCTGCATTTTGTACCTACAGACTCCTTAGTTAAAACATAACCAGCAATTGTGCTGACACCTTCTCAGAGGAAGAGGGGAGCAAAAGGCAGTTAACATTAGTTCCAATTTTTCCATCCTCAGCAGGAACACCAAGATATAATAGCACAAACCAAGCCTGGGAGCAAAATTCTTCAAAAACATAAACCTGTGAACCTCCCCAGAATCAGGGGGGTTAGTGGGTAGTTCCAAAGTGGTTCAGGTTAAAGAAGTTGTGCAAAAATTATACACAGAACCAAAACAAAAATAAATGAATCTCATCCTCATCCCTTAAAGTAACTTCTAATGCTCTAAGTAGCAGGAAATCGGTTTTTGAGAACACCACACTTGTTCTTCCTGTCTTACTCAGCAAGGCAGAGAATGTAATTTGGTGCAACAATCACGTCAGTTGACTGTTCATCATTTTGGCATGTACTTAACTGTATGTAGCCCTTAAAATGCCTAGTCGCAAAATTCAAAAATCAGAATAACATATTTTATTATTATCAGTATTTATCTTGCTATCAATACTGAAAAAAGAGACACTGTGACAGGCTGCTAAATGATTTCTTTGGTCTCAAATATATAGAGAACATTAAATGTTTTAGTTTAAAACAGCAATTCAAACATGATGAATACACTGTTTAGCATATTAAAGCGAAATACTGATAGCAATTATGTTTTAAGTTTAGGCTGTCCAAATGATAATGAAAGACTAGATTTTCACCCCTTCTTTTGGTACTCCTCCTATCTGAATATAAGAAAGAACAGCTCTGGTCATTATAAATAATAATGCCATGAAATAGCATCATGGAAGATGGTACAAGAATCTTTAGCAACATTTACTTGAACTTGACTGTTAAACAAAAAATTCCTTTTTTTATATACATAAAAATTTCAAAATTTTATAGAAAGAAATGAACTTTTTTTTTAATATAATTCTGAGAATCCAGTGTGAATTTTGTTATGCAATGAATAAAACAGCTCTTTCTCTGACTGAGACAGTGTTTGGACATCAAACTATTACGTATATTTCACCAATTTTGGAACTACTGCATTTTATATTGACTATAAAACTAGTATGTACTGTATATTTTTCTCCTTTTTTTCCTCTTTCTAATTAACTGAAACATGAGTAATTTTCAGATTTCAAGACCTGGAGAAGTCTTTTTGGACATATTTTCTACATTTTATTTAATTCAAATTTCAGAAAATACTTTAGAGAAACTCCTGGTAAAAGCTGTACTTGCAGCAGGCTTGTTTCTGTATGTTCTCAATATGCTACGATGTGAATTACCATATTTCACAAAGCTGGTACAACATTAGAACTTAAATACTTACGACATTGTTGATGCTCATCTGAGCCATCTTCACAGTCTTCCTCATCATCACAAACCCATGACCGTGGGATACATTCGCCATCAGTCTGACACTGAAACTGATTTCCCTCACAGGTAGGTTGTGCTAGTGTAAAGAATGAAAAAATTGTTATTTCACAGGCATCTGGGAAAGCACTTTCAATGAAAACAATAAATAAGGGAAAAGAAGACTTAAACTTCAAGCATTGATTGACTCTAACTTCCACTAAACACACGGAGAATTTGACAAAACAAAGAAAATAGACAGAGCAGGGAGGAGAAAGTGGGCCAGCAGAAGGATACTCAAAAGGCAAAATTTAGTTTTGTGAACTCCTGCATATGAATCTTAAGTTTTGTATCTTCCCCTTGAGACACAGGCTTCTCTAGAGGGCAGGTCACAGCAAAAGCTTAAGTGTCTCAATTGCCCTCTGGCAGAGGCTCTTTTTTTTCTCACTTCTGTAGGGAGCCATGCTAGCTCCCCTAATCCCAAAAGGGTCTGTTCAATTGCCCTCTTGCACCTCAAATGCTCTGTACATGGAAGGAAGAGGGTCTTTCAAAACAAGCTCATGACTCTTCTCTGTGAATTCATGAGGCAAAAGTGAGGATCAGGTCAGGACAATCTGAGCCACCTCCACTCCATACTTTTCAAATAGCCAAACAACAGGGAGCCATTAGAGAGAAAGATCAAAATAAATGTTTGAAACTGTGTTACAGCTTACTCCATCCCTAGTTAATACTCCTGAGAAGAATCACTAAGCACGACACAGTCCAGGAAGCAGGACTCTGGTCTTAAGCATCTTTTTTCTCAGGATCATGTTTTTGCAGTACTGCAAAGTCAACTAGAAACACTTTTTGCTCATGGCATGATATGCAAGGGAGAAAATTAAATCACTTTGTAGATTTATAGTTGAGAAGAACAAAATTACATTAAAGGTAATTAGAGGGATAAAATCGATCACATACAATGTACTTCATGTGTACTTTTTTTTTATTCCTGTTTTAAGAACCAAAGAATAATCTTGTAATACAACTTTAAGCTCAGGCCAGTTCTAAACAGTTTAAAACTGTATTCCTAGACACCCATGTGTCCCACTATCTACAGCACATTAACATATCGGTTTAAACAGCACAATTAACTGAAAATTAACTGAAAAACAGTGAAAATTTTAATTTTCATCTTCCTAATTTATCACATGTATGAAAGTGAGAACAACTCAACTTCATGCTTATAACTATGATGAATGTATTAAGTGTCGGGTGGGAGGGGCTATCTTTCACAAAATCAACATGAATTTTACCCACTCCTTTTTCAAATCCCAACCACTTCTTTTTCAGAACTAAGCTAAAATAGTAAACTATAGTACAAAACCATTTTGTTTTGCCAGTTTAAGACATTCTTCATCCAAAATGGCGCTGGATTTTTGAACTACCTGAAGTGCTAAGCAACAAATCAGACTGCCCAGCTGAGGGACAAAAACTGGCCTAACCTGTAAGCGGGCTGATAACTGCATCAGCCCACAAGACCTCAAAGAACGCTAGAGCTGAGAAGTGAGTTCCTGAAACAGACTATAGGGGCAATTTCTTTATTTTCACAGCTTTTTAACATTCAGCGTGAGAGATTCTTTGTGCCCCTGATATTACATCCCATGTGAATGCAATTGTTCTCCCCGAGTTGCTGGCACTGAGGAAAACACGACCAACTCTAGAGAAGCAACCAAGACTCTACTTAAGGTGCAGTAGGTACAGCTTGTTGTCTAGGGCCTGAAAGATCCAAAGATCTGGAGCTCAAGTGATGCTGGTGGTAGCTGTATGTACATCCAATATTCAGGATTGCTGCAATAACAGAATAAAATACATTTCTACATCTACTTAGAACATTACTCATCAAGTGAAATGGTGTTATCGGACACTCAGATTTTTAAGAGAAGGTTAAGTCGTTAGAAGTTAAGCACTACTTGATTTTCTCAAGAAATACGACTCTTAAACAGATTCTGCAGTCATCTCAAGAAAACTAAGAGCTTTCTTCCACTCCAGTACTCATTTGTGTACCACAGGTACAGTTGAGCACATTGGGATCTCAGTATTTTTTATATTACAAAGAAGTTGCTCTGTAGTTGTTTCACTTACGACAACCAGCTTCATCTGTATCGTCTGAGCAGTCTCTAGCCCCATCACACCTCCAATCTGCAGGAATACAGCGACCATTTCCACAGCGAAACTGCCCCCGCTCACATCCTGGGGTAAAGCAGAGTAACAAGCAGGTTACCAGTATCAGCACATAAAAACAAACCGTGGAGCACGTTCCTCTCAAACAACTTCAATCCATCCATCACCTTACAGCATGGAAAGGAGAGAAAATAATACTGTGACAATACAAAAATATAAATAAGTATATATATGTAAAAACATACACAACCAAAGAAAGAAAAGAACCACCTCTAAATCTTACAGGAAATTTCCCAACTAAATTGCTAGAAAATTCCCATAATTTTAAATTTGTACACTATACAAACAAACAGAAATACAAAAATATTACATACAAAAATAACCCAAGCAAAATAAAAAAAAACCAACCCCACAAACAAACAAAAATGAAAAATTACCCAAACAAGTCTCAGAGGAGCATCTACACAACAGAAAACTATTTAGTAGGAAAGAATATATCAATTTAAATTCACAAGCCAAGCAGTATAGACTTAAATAAAGGTACAGC
The DNA here is from genome assembly GCA_026546715.1 of Gallinago undulata. Classification (NCBI taxonomy): domain Eukaryota; kingdom Metazoa; phylum Chordata; class Aves; order Charadriiformes; family Scolopacidae; genus Gallinago; species Gallinago undulata. The sequence continues at coordinate 21,419,726 of JAOTQQ010000079.1, forward strand.
AGCATTTTCCATGTGAGAAAGAAAGCTAAAGGTGCTAAACCTTAGTCCTTCCCAGAGTCTCTGAGGATTTAAAATAATAATAATAATTAATAATAATAATAATAATCCCCTTAGCTGATGTTGAAATCTTGTTTCAGCAGTGACTGCTTGAAAGTATAGAAAGACCTCAGTTTTGTTTTGTTCTGTTTTTTAATAATGCTGTAGTATTTAAATCTTTCCTCTGAAGTATAGGAAAGCATGTCTTCAGTCAACATTTGAATAGCAAATAATTTTACAAGAAATTAAGCTTTGAGACTTTTATTGTTGATCAAAAGCTATCCTGCTGTCATTCCCTCCTTCTTGACCTACTAAGGATTAAGACTCGATAAAGAAGGACTCATTCCCAGGTGTAAATGCAGCTGGATGAGGCCTTTATTAGAGTCAACTAATGAAATCTCCAGCCCCGTAGAAAAGAGAAAATGCAATGTTTATAGCCTTTCATTGTGACTACAGCCTCATAAAAAGGGAGTGAACAGTTTTATAGGCCCCCAAAACAATGAGCTATAACACAATTAGGTTCAACAGAGCCCTGTTTCATGTTAATCTGTTGTCAGCACCTCAGAGAAGGGAACACTGAAAAAACCTGAGGCAGTAGCAAACCCTAACTCTGAAGGAAAAAATCCCGTTTCCTGATTTAATTAATAGCCATATGATAAAACTGTATCTTTCAATTATTCTGAGTGATTTGCCCAGAGAAGATAACCTCAGCACACATAAAGCACAACCACCCACTATTTGAATTCATGATGACATAAATAACACGCTACCTTAACTTTCATGTAAAACCAGGCATATCAACACTGTCACATAAACACAGTTAAGTGATGTATTCCTAAGGGATATAGGCAAGCTACTTTATGCAAGGAATGTTCAAATCTGATTGTCTGGTAGTGACATCCTGATTTATAATGTATCCTGCAAATGGTCAAAAATTTCCCTTGGATAAATGGTGGTACGGAGTGGTACAGGAGTATGTTCACCCAAATACCTTCTATAGACTAATGCATGATGGTGGTTGGTGGTGCAGGTCTGGGGTTGGTGGTGCAGGTCTCTTATCAACTACCTTTAAAACACAACAACCTCCCTTGCAAAAATGCCCTGAAGGAATGTACAAGTTCACTCTGGAATCCCAGGCCCTCTCACTGAATTTTGCCCTACAAAGCAACGTTTCCATATGAGATTAGCAGTTAAAGCTCTAATAAACACAACACATAAACCACCACTTATTAATTGGAATTACTATGCAAAGCAAATAAGAAATCTACTTGTATATTTAGTGTATTATTGCTATGCTATTCTAGTGCACTGTAATATTCATAGCCAGTTACTTAAAAAGAAGTTACAATACAGAATTAAATCTGCATCCACATGAGTAGAATTTTTTATGAAACAGATGCTCATAGACAAGCAATATGAGCAATTTTTATATTATTTCTAAATAGTAACTAGCCTATAGCACTTCAAGCACTATATTACAACACTGCCAACTTATTTTGCCTATCTTGTATTAAGTTACTACAGTTAAACATACCCTTATAGTGATATAAATAAGGAGATAACACTGATAAACTTTTTAAAAAGCACTATAAACACAGCAGCCTTTGTAGAGCATGAGAAATGGTAACTGAACGTGAACAGAAAATCTGCAAATCACGCAGTTCTCTGCTCTGTAATACTTTGCAGAATTATAGTTTAAGTTGCTCACACCTACATACAGTAAGCACTGTATCAATGTCCATTTATACAATTCTTCAGCAGACCTGTTACAGTTCATTTAATTATGTCATTTGGTTTCTCAAATGTTATCTTCCATGCTTACTCATAACTGAAGGCAAAGAGCTCTGCAACACAGACTGAAACACAAAAGACTGATACTTCATTTATCACTGGTTTATATTATCTTTAGAACAAAGAAAATTACATAGCAGATTATATTAATTCATTTAAAAGACAACCTCTGAAAATAAGTAATATGGGAGAAGGAAAAATGAAGTGCAATATCAAGGACACTGCTCACCAAGGTTTTAAAAAGCTTGTATTTCAACTGCAAACAAAAATAATTCTAACTTTGGTAAAGGAGACAGTAATTGTGGGGAAAAACGCGTGATTGCAAAACTTCTCCTATGAATACCCAGGAGAAATATCCAAAAGCAAAGAAAAATAACCATGTCAGCAATAACCAGATTTGTTGCTACAGACAACTACAGAGACTATTTTCTCGAAACTTAACTGTACATATTCTGCTAAAAACAAGTACTGGAAACTTAATGAGATTTGAAGAATTGTGATTTAGTTGCTATGAATTTAGTTATACATTTTAAACAGCATTAATCGAAGTAAAAATGTTGCAGGCATTACTCACACTGACTAGCAGCTTTCACAGAGGAAGCATATGGAGTCCAAAAGGACTATGTCCAGCAGCATAAGCTATGCAGCACAAGCCTGCAGCACCTGGGCTTCAGCAAGAGCAGGGACTATCAGAAGACAAGGGGTATCTTCTTGTTTATTGTCATTATTTGAAGCCTCAGTTCACTAATTGACTAGTCATCAGTAATTTTACCAAAGGTTTTGCTTTCAATAAGAGATTTTTTTTTTTTAAATGGCAAGGCAGTTCATGAAACAGTCAGACATTGCCAAAAATTAATACTAATGAGCTCATTTCCATAGAAATTCTGATTTTCTCTGACAGATGCTGAAAAAACCAGACAGCTCTTTCAAGGAAACAGAATCCTGCTAGCAGGATTACTGAAGCAAGTAACCACCAAGTTTTAAAACCAGCAGTAAAACATGTCTTCACTGTCATGATTAAAATTTGCTAATAAAAAAGAATCTAGGTGACTTCTGAACATTCAAAATTCAGAAATGACCAAATTTTTGGTGTTGCTCTACTTTTACTTTTTAGTTCAGTTTTAGACTTCTGACTGTGATTAAAGCACTACTAAAATACGGACTAAAAAATGCATGGCAGACCTTATAAATCACGCCAGAATATATATAAAGAAGAATCTCTAGGTATTACCAAAAATAATTTTGAAATATAAGATCTGTTTCAACTGCTCAGTATCCAGGAAAACACCAAGGAAAAAACCAAATACACTATATCATCTTTAATATAAGCCAGTCTAATACTGAAAAAAGCCAACCAAAGATCAGAGGCATTGCTGGAAAAATATAGCCCAAAGCACTATTTATAAAATTTTTGCTATATTTACTATCTTTGGGGTTTATGCTAACTTTATAACTAGATTTTCTCTTATAAGAGATTCCTAAGTGGATGTTTCAGATTCACAATTTGCTCAGGTCAAAACAAGAAGGTGAATATTACTGTCTCTGAGTAAGCTACTTGCACAAAGATTATGCCAGGTAGTTATTTTCCACTGGAATAAAGCAACATAATAGTGATTTTGTCTATGTAAAGTAAAGTAAATACTGAACAAATCACTGACCAAACTAAATACCTTTTTTTTGTCTTTTAATTTATTAAAAATAGATGCATCTCTTCCCAAAGAAAATAATGCAGTACAAGCACTATTCGATACAATTACCTTATGTTCTGCAAGACAGGTTTTGCCCAAAAAGCGTTGCCTGCATAGGAATGAAATATTGCCAAAGACAAACTCCACTGCCAGGATGGTAGTCAACCTTCACATCACTAATGAATGTTACTCAATGTCACATCAAGTCATAAGGAACTCCAGCAGAAGAGAGAGAGGTTAATAGCTTCAGGCATTTCACAGCACAATGGTTTAACCCATGGGACTACAGTCTTCAATGTGTCCATTACACCCTCTCAACCTCCTCACTGCTTCTTTCACCCCAATATGTTTGTGCAGAAATATTTAGATTGAGACTTAAAGCTTAAATGCAATCCTCTTGTATTAAAACCAGAATGCTATGTTCAGTTTATAATGGAAACCAATACTGCCTTACTCTCTGCCACTCTTTGCATTACTTTAGACTCCTTTCAGTTCCTCTTCAGTTCTAGTCTTTTCTAATTCTTTTCATACATTTTCTACCTGCCCATTCAACCTTGAAGTCCCTCATACTTTTGACTACAAATATTTTGAATTATGTTTGTCATCCACAGATTAAGGGCACCATGACTATCTATACTAACTGTACAGAATAGGCCAAACCCCCTCATTTGTTCTTTTGTCCTTGCATCACTGCTAGCACCTCATTAACAATTAAGCTTGAATGAAAAATTTAAAGTAACGAAGAATGTATTAAGCCCAGGGTAGACTGTACCTCTCTCAAACTGTCCACTCAAAAATTAAACTTACACTGCTCCAATTGTTTTACACTCCAGGCACTGCCTCTCTCAACAGATTTTTTGCGTTTGAAAGAGTAACGTTCCTCAAGGCAATATTTTTTCAACTGAACAGTTCCACCTTTAATACATCGGCAGTTTTTCAACAAATAAATGCAAATGAACTGTACATTACAAGTCTCTTCCACATAAATTTTACAAAAAGAAAAATAAGTGACAAGCTCTCTTTTCTCCCCTTGTGCTTTCCAACAAAGGGTACCCTTTGTTCCCATTTGCCCCCAAACACAGCAGCCTGCTCCAGTGGCCTTGCAGGTAGAAGAATCCTGGAGAATCACCTTCCATATGCTTTGATGTCAGATTTTTGCCTAGCTTAATTACATGTCAAACAGCCTGAGGTTTTGGAATGCTCAGGGAGGGGAAGCTGAACCTCTGAAAATTCCATCTCTGATCCCCCACACTAATGAAGAGAGAATTAAAATCCATAGTTCAGAAAAAAACTGTGCTTATTATTGTAAAGTGCCCTGTGATACCGAAAAGTTGTATTCTGCTAGCGATTTTAATACGCAAACTAAAAAGATTATTTAAGAAAAAGAAAAATAGAGTTTGATAAAATTATGCTCAATTTCATACACCTGGAGACAACATTTAACTTGCAGTCTTTCTACACTCTGCCAACTTCATTATATTTAATACAAACTATTGAGATTATAAAAGCACAGACTATGCAAGAATTTACAGGTATTACAGAAATCAGTACATGATTTATCTTCAGTCTTCAAGACCTTGCAACACAGGCTGCCTTTTGTACCTACATGTCTCTAAACTAAAATAGAGAAATAATTTTAACTGTCAATATCAATAAAGAGACAGTGCAAATGTAAATCTGCCCCCACTTCACATGACTGCAAGATCTCGGTAAACAAATCGATAAGTGGACAGGGGACTAGTCAAGGGACAAGCAGAAGAGAGGCAGTGCCAGAGAGACAAGAGTTACACTGTTAATAGGAAAGTATAGGATTTTTATTGCTGAATCATCATCCAATTATATATCATAATTAGATTATTATTAGTAAAATAGCATCTACAGACTCAGTAGTTGATCAAGGACTCTGTGCCTTGCACTGTACAAACACTTAACAAAAAGAAGAGTCCTACCCTAGACAGTTTGCAGCATAAAGATGATAGGCACTTGCCCCACTATCAACAAGCAAAGGCCAAATGGTGCTGTTCTTCCCTTCACCAAGAAATATTCATGTTCTACTATTTCTCCAGTAGCACTGTAGTAACACAGTACATGGGAGCCACGCTCATTTTTGCTGGTATATTTCTTGGACAGCACAAAAAACAAGGCACATACACCTCAATTCTTCCTATAGAAGGGCCTCCAACCTTCTACAAATTGTATTGGAAGGATTCCAAGCCATTCCATCTCTACCCCTGGTGTGTTTAATGGTGATCAATGCACTACTCTTCACAGAAACTGTCTAGTCTGTTTTTGAGTCCATTTATTCTTCTGAATGCCAACAGCATCATGTCATGCATGTGCAGAAGTACCTGTTTATCTAATTTGATTGTTTCATTACTCACTCCCTAGCCCCCAGGCAAAGATGCAAAGAAATCTTTCTGCTACACAAATCATACAGAGTATTTCAGATTATTTGGGGGCAGGCAAGTTGGGGGTGGAATTTGGAAATGATAAAGGACTGAACTTGAAGCAACAGATCTTGCTCTCCACTGACACTAACTGGACTAAGAGATTTGGCTACCAAGTCCCAGTTGCACTGCTTTCTCACAAATTAGCAGAAGTCTCTTGATTACAATAATAAAATGGCTTTTGCTCCACCAAAGAGCAGAAAATGACACTTCGAGCCCTTCTCCCTAAAAATCCACTCACGTGTAGGACTTTATATATTACTGGACTGTAAATAAAACTGATATCCAGAGGGTGAGAGGAATGAATACAGGAGAGAAACTAAAGATTCATCTCCGCTTATTTGTTTCATTCTATAAGCCTACCTATTTCCATCTTAAATGAACGAGCTAGATATTCCATATTCACAGGAGAGGAAATTTTAATAAAAAGCACCTTAAAATTCAAGAACAAGTGACATTTTTGTGTTTCAGTATTGATGTGGAAATACCATGTTTCACTGCAGCAACAGCAGATTTTTATCATTTCCTTTTCAACGCCAAATACCAAGTAGTAAAAACCCAAGCAAACAGGGAAAAAAAAATAAAAAGAAGTCTGGAGACAGCAAAATCTAAACTATATTCTGTACTTTGCATGCTCTTGCACATATAGACACTTGTCAACTAAAATCATTGTTAAAACTAAAGCATCAAATCTCATTTTAATAATGCTCACATGCAAAATCTTTTTTCAAAAACACTTAAAATTTGTGTATTCAGTGTATTCAATGTTAAACTATTTGTTTTCAGTTAATACACTTATAAAAGGACTATAGATTCATTTGTACTAATGCCTCAACATAAATCCAAGAATTAAAGAAATTCAGGATTTTAATCTACTGAAACTAAGCAGGAAAGCTTTCCTGCAAAGGAAAAAAGGTTCAAGTCTCCTGCAGACATCAAGTTCAAAGGAATGACACTGTAAATGCCTCCTAGCAACGTTAAAGATATTCATAATCCTCATCCTCTCTACCTTACTTTAGCTTTATTAATTGAAAAAGTAATGAATGCAAATAGCCTGATAAAAATAGAAATGGTTTATAAGCTCATTTTTAACAAATCTATTCAATTTTATTTTTTTTCAAGTATAAGCCTGACTTAATAATAAAGACAACAAGCTCCTAATTTTCTGATAACTCACATATGGACCTCTTAGAAAAAACCTCTCAGCTTGAAATTATTTTTCTTAAAGCACTGGTATTCAGAACAAAATAACTATGGTTTCTATGTTACCACTTGAAAACCAGTCATTCTAGAAAAAGTGGGGAAAAAAAAGAAAAATATATACAATATTTTAAAACTATTCATTCTGATCCTAAATGTAAAAAAATAAGCTTCTTAAATTTAAAATCATGGCAGTTGATTTATCATGCATGCTCACAAACAGCACATATCCATACTATGTATCTTTACCATCATACAGTACTATAAGCAAATTAATCAAAATAAAGTTCCTTTATAATCTTGCTTAAACTCACACACTTCTTAAAAAGCAACAAATAAACTCTTACTAACTTCTTAGTCCTATAACAAGGCAGGAATAAGAAATAATCCTTTTAAGCAAGGGCTAATTCTAATAGACAGGAGGTGAAACTCCTTTCTACTGATAAAGTAAATATTCCTTATATTGAACAGACCAGGTTCCTTCTTCCATTTAAGTCACTGTCAAATTTACTACTGTGATAACTGAGAATCAGCCATCAATTTTTGTTGGACACTTTCTTTAACCCCAACTGTATATGAAGTGTTTTCCAAGGCGACTCTAGTAAAAACTATTTGTACTCCTTTCTTAGAGAATTTACTGAAGTTGTTATACATATGGCCAAATTCAACAAAACCAGTATTTGTAATACTGAAAGATTAGCCTTCACAATATAAAAATGTATTTCAGACACATTACACGTAAAGAGCACATTCTGCACTAAATTGGATAATCTTAACCAGTTTTCTTGGCATTAAGTGTCTTAATCCACATAAATCAATTGTGTTAGCTGGGTAAGCAAAGCAAGCACCGTGGATCTCTAGGAAGTATACATGTCAGAGCACTCCTAAATCCCAGAAGCTTCTTTTTCGTGAATGGCACATTAAATATGCAAAAATGTGTTCTAGTTGACCAAATGACATAAAGCGGAAGAAGAACAAGCAAACACAGTAGAAATAAAGACACCCCAAGTTACTCACAGAAGGAAGCATCCCAAGCATTTTCATAAGAATGAACCTTGCTAATGGCCCAAGGCTGCTGCAGAATAACAATTGGGTACCAGAGTGAAGGGAAGAATATGACCAAACAAGGAATATCTTCAAGACTATAAAGTATTTACAACTACACGGTGTGTGGAAAATGAAAAAAAGAGTGCTTAAACAATTTAGAACATGTACAGTACACACCACTGAGAAAGTCCAATAGATGCAGTACCAGATGATAAAACAAACTTCTCAGAAAGCTATTCTCATTGTGAGAACTGTATTGTTTTTTAAATAAATTTTCCAACCAATGGACTGTTTGTTCTCAAAATTAGACCCCATGCAGAGATGGAGAGATGCATTCAATTCAGTCATGCTCTCCTGAAAGCTGATGAGTCATTGCAGCACTAGGAATCAGCCTCAGTAAGAGCCTTCCAATCCTGTTTGTGACAGTGCAATTGTCACTCCTTTGTATTTCTTTTATCTGTTATTGCTAGATTGAAAATTTCTATGCACCATATAATACTTTGCAAATCATAAACTTACTGGAATACTATATCACAAGTTACTAAATGAAAAGCGAAAATTGTAATGCAAAAAATAAAACACTTTCGCTTACAGGTAAACATGAACATTACAGCACATAAAGTAAAAGCTATTTCTCTCTCTTCCCACCAGAGAACCCACATCTGTAACAAAATTCTTCACTACTTGAGTAGCACCATCGTAACTAGTGGGACTCTAGATAGAAAAGACAATTTAAGTTGTGTCCCAAAGCTTCACAGGGTACTAGTCATCCTTTTGCACTCCAAAAACAGTGACTGTAGTTTGTTGGAAACTGAACATGTGAGAACTTTTTAAGAAGGGCATAAAAGCTGAAGTGTCAGTGCTGAATAGACAGATCATCTGCTACTAGCACCGAGTGTGTCTAGACAGACATTCTAATGCTACTTACTACTGCCTGTAACATTAGGAACTACATATATTTCTTCGGATGTACTGACACTCATCACCTTTCTTCCTTACTCAGTAGTGATTCAGTTTCAGCTAACCAGCAGCTAATAGCTATGGCTGCATCACTCCTTATCAAGCTTCTTGAAAAGGAAATTCCATGTCCTAAGGCAGGCACCTGAACTGAAACAACAGTGTTGTCCAATGTGCTCACACAAAGTGCAACTTTATCTCAATAGACCTGAAAATGAATAAGAATTTAAATCATCCTTTGGCTATTTCATTTCTAAATGTGGTATATTTCCTTCACAGTTTTCAGTTTAAAAAATAATTTAAAAAAAAAATCCTTTCACCCAAGTATTAATGAGTTTGTAAAATTAAAAAGACAACGTCGTTTAATTCATCAGAAGAGGATAATTACAAGCAATATGATCTCCCACTGAAATATTAACCTTCCTGCCAGCCCCAGTGGAAGCATTTTACTTAGATCCCCTCCCCACCAAACTCTACAACTGTCAAATATATTCACCCGTTTTGATTTTTTAAGGATGCTTGATTCTGCTGCTGCTTTCCGTCATTAGTGGCTGCTAGGCATAATATTTCAAGTAATTTTTTAAATGACATTAGCTAGCTCCTCTAAGCAGCATTCCAGATACAGAGGTGAACAGCAGGGAAGAAGTCTCCTGCCCTAGCTTGTGTAGCTGGATAAACCTACTCTTGCTGCATCCTTGGAAACACAAGAGCATACAAGCAGTGCATACCATGTACTTATATTCAGAAGCAAGCACACAAAACCACAGGAAAAGCACGTCTCCCAAGTTTCAGAGTGGTAGCCCACTACATATAAATAACATTGCTCACAGAACTGCAGCTATTGCCTACAGACTTGCAACCTTTAAATCATAATCCCTTCCTCATAGCAATATTTTCCATCAGTTTTTCAAAATGCCTGCTAGGAAGATTGCAAGCATACCTGGTATATCGCTGGCCACAGTCTCCATACAGAATATTTAATTACCAAGATTGTCCCTTTATGGGGTGATAATTTGGGTCTCTCTCTCTACTACTTTATGAAATTTCTTGGGAGTTAAGTCTCTGAGAATTCTTGACCCCTATTAGAAAAAATTAACAAGTTAAAAAGTATTGTACATGTTAAGAAAAAAAAAAAGCAATCCATTGTAAAGCATCTTTTCTTTAGGAAAAAAAAAACAGGGAGGAATGGTTTCTGTTACCTAATAGGTGATAAAGGGTGATAAAGTCTTAGTATGGATAAAGTACTTCATCAATATTGGAGCTTTTACCTCACTCCAAATTAATTTAACTATTTGTCTTTCAGGTTCTTTTATCCTCAAACAAATCCAAGAGATACCCACATTTCTAAGGAATTTTAAGTTCAGCTTTAAAGTTTTATTATTTTTTGTATTTTCACTGTAAGGTAACCAATTTATAATGCATTCTATGCCAGTCTTAATAAATGCATTCCATGCCAGGCTGCAAAACTAATAAAAGCTTGTAATAACAGCATTTTGCATTTCCACTGTTAAATCACTGGTTTTTTTCAACTGCCTCCAAATAGAACACAAATTCCTTGACAGGGTATCACTTCTGCAAGTGCCAAAGGAGCCCAATGGCCGCTGCACCACAGAGGTGCTTGTGCAGCAGCCAGGTGGCCTGAGCAAAAGGACAGGCCAGAACTCAGCTTTCTCTGAGGCTCCGTTCAGATTTCCTGTTGGTTCAGCCAACAGAAATTTGTCAAGGCTCAGATTAACAACTGAAGTAGACGCAGTTTAATTACTCCATTAAATACCTTTCATGTACTGCCAAGGTAACAAAAGGAATTTTAGTACTTAGATGCATTTAGAGAATACTCGGAACAAAAGTGAGGCTTTAAAGTGCATTCTGTCGCTCACCACAGTAAAAACTGCAAAGCCCATAAACACAGCTTGTATATTCATAGGGAAGCCATCACAAATTTTGCCACTCATTTCAGACAAACTGTAGGTCGTTTGTTTCACATGAAATGGCTTTAAAACCTATTTGGCCTCGCAGTAGCAAAAGTTATTTTTATTAACGCAGCTAGAAGGCCAACAGAAACTGCAGCAGCATTCCATTTGCTTGGTTATCGTCCAACTCGTTTATTCCATTGCAGGTTGAGAACAGCCTTAAAATCCTGCTCAAAAGTGAACACGTGAGCAGTCCCATTCAAGCCAAGCCATCTGTTTACACTAGACAACTTCACAAAAGGGTTTCCCGCAGTGCTAACACTGGTTCACTACAGCCCTGATGAGACCACTCTTGTAACTAGCCTGCTAGCCAAGCATTTCCTATATGTCCTTAGCAGTAGCATTAAGCAGCGGTTACGTGGCCAGCTGAGCCAACCCACTGACTTACCGCAGGATAAAAGGGTCTCTCTTTCTCTGCCTCTTTCCAACTACTCTCCTTCTCCCACTTGATGCCAAGGTTCACTTTCTTTTCCAAACCTCAGTAACTACCAGACCTTTCTGCATTCTGCTCTACATCATGAAGCCACCAGGAAACCAACTAATTCCCTAGGACTGGTTTAGCTTTCCTCCGGGTTTGTAAGTGAAAGCAGCTGACAGAAAGGTGCAACGAGGAGCAGTGCTAGCATAAAGCAAGCAGCAAGAAGCCAAGGCTGGCAGCAACATGGGAATGGGACATTGGAGAAGAAAGGGAAGGAGAGTGGGGGCTCTTGCTCTCAGCAACAGTGAACTGTTTAATTGGCTCATCACATCTCATAAAACAAGAGCTTGTATGACAAGGGCTTGATCAGATCTAAGTGCACTCTCCCACTGCTGTTGAGTGATGTGAACCTTCACATAGTAAACTTCCTTCCTCTGGGCAAATCTGGGGAGGATTATTGATATATGTATGTACTCCAGTTCTGCAGGTCCTATAATTCCTCAAACTCAACTTGCTGTGATATTTATCTGAGTTGATAATATGCATAATATGATTTCTGAAGATAAAAACCATCATCTAGATTCTAAATGTATCAGTGAATGTATCAGTTCCTGGGATATCTTGTGGGATATGCTTTTTTTTCTTTTATAGTTTTTTTAGAGATGCCACAGAACACAACTAAAACCCCTGTCCTTCTTGCTCCACAGAAGCATGAGCCTGCAATCCCCATCAAAGGGAGTCCCTGATGGAATGGACCCCCATTCTTCGACTCAACTCAGCAGGGTGTAGTATCATTACCTGCTTGTGCAAGAAAATAATTGGGCAGACACACTGCTGCTGTAAACAGTGCCCTTTTGCTGAAGATCTGGCTTCTTGATTGTAAAACAAAGGCAACCTATTCATGTTAAAAGCATAAAATAGAACAGGTCATAAAAGGAGAACAATTTCAGTCAATTCTTATATGTCATTTCATTAATCCAAAACAAAACTTGTAACAGTGATCCTTAGATCTCTAATCCACTTCAAGCATTGCAAAACAAAGAAAACATTAAAAGCCTTGAACTCAACAGTAAAAGCTTATGGAATCCGCTAAAGGCTATCCATTCCATTAAACATTTTTATGCTTACTCATTAAATTTCATTTTCTTTAACTGTTCTAAAAGTGTACTGAGTTCAGGAAGCAAAATTAGTTAATAAAATTAACATTATCTTAAGAAAGTGGACTTCAAAATGGATCTCAAACAATAGTAAGCTATTAAAAGAGATGTTTACTCTTCATTGAATCCTATTTTTTATCTCTGAGATCAGTACAACTTAGGGATAATTTCTTTGAAATTAATGGAGTTGTACTGGGTTGACTCAGAAGAAACCTTGTTACTCCTTCATCTAGAAACAGCTCAAGATATCTTTAAGAATCAGGTATATTTATCAAATTATATAAAGAAGCACTTTAGTTTTAAATACTTTGAAGAACAGCTCTGTCCTTTATTTGCCACATTCAGTGTAAGCTAGTGAAAAGAAACGGACAAATTATCTGATTATGATCACTAATTAGCCACAGAAGAATAAAACCATCAACTCCTCTTTAAATAGGTGTCAATCTGTAGATCATTAATTAGAAGGGACCTTTAATGGTTTTCAACAACAACAACTTCTAGAAAGCGTTATTTCCTTTGAAACATCCAAAGTGCTATATGGTTCCAGCACTTCTTAAGCAAAGCTCTAAAAGAGGAGAAACAATTATAAACTCCTGCTTAAAAGAGTCATAGTACAATGTGATTCAAAGTTATTTATTTGTCTGTCTGAAGAGTTTTCACAAGCTCTCAGATCTAAAAATAAGTACTGTAGGAACGCTGAATGACATCTGATCCAATATTCCTAAAGACAAAACGAACTACCTCTACAATGTGCCTGTTTACTGCTCAATTAAAAATAAGAGTATCCAGATTAAAAAAAAAAAAATAAATCTCAACAGAAGATCCTCCAGGTTTACTGGTAAATAATGAAAAGCTAAAAAAAAAAACCCACCATTGAGCTTTGATCTGTCAATAATCTTACAGTGCAAAAAAGGCATATGGAGGGGGAAAGGCTCCAAACAGTGTGATTGATTTCATGTCAATCCATGATGCCCAAAAGGAAAAGAATTAAAAGGCTTTCAATGAAATTGCATTCTACCTTTCCCCCAAATGAATCTTTGCTCATTTCCTGCAAAACACTCAGAAAGCAAATCTGGATTAAAGTAGGATTTAATTGCTCAAATTTCCAATCAGCTCAATATATGAAAGAAGGTTTTGCTTTGTCTTACAGGGAAACAGAAGCATCACAGACATCACACATTTATCTTAGTTGAAATCTCCTTAGATGCTGTGTCTCTATTAGTCTTGACTCCTGTAGTTTAATTATTTACTGTAATTCTAGCATTTGGCACAGAACCTAAATCTAACTAGGTGTCATCCAATTACTGCTTTCAATTTTTAACTAAAATTCCAGGGTTTGTCCCATTCTTCATTTTAGCTGATTACTTTGCAAATTCCTGATATGCTTTGCTGAACAGAATACAGAAAAAGAGTAAATTATTAAGAAAATTCAAGAGGTGTACTAAAAGAGAGCTACTGATTGAAAAGAACCATAAAAAAATAAAAATCTGTCAGTGCACAGAAATACCACTCATTAATTAAAATGTAAGAAGATTATAATGTGTTCCACTGAAAGATACTTTTAAATTGTCAGCCCTCAGGAAACAAACCACTTCAGAACCAGGTAGATGGACACTGAGGGGGATTTTTGTTCTTGATTTTGTGTGAGTACAAAGAGAGTTTCTCCAAGAGAAACCAAGAAAATTATACTAGCACAGGATTATGAACACACAGCCCACAGGTCATGCACAATACTTACTAAATTGTATGTCAGGATTGCATTGGTATATTCCTTTTCTTTGCCATCCTTTCTCCCTTTTCATTACCCCCAAATCATCAGTCCCGAAGGAAAGTCTCACTCAAGGTCTTCAAACACTAGGTCTTGGCAGGGGCATAATCTTACGGAAAGGCTTCTCTGTCATTTAAGTGTGCACGGTATGTACAAATACTGACTCTGGCCTGTCGCCCACAGCAACGTCACTATACATCATCCTGCGGCCAGATTAAATAGATTTGACTGAAGGCAATGTGTAAAAACCACTGAATTATTAATTTGGAGACTGAACGATGCTTGATTGGAAAAGCATGTTTCTCCATGCCAATCTGGAAAGACTTGCTGTAGCTCGTCTCCATTTGGCCTTATTGAACATATTCATTACTGGTGTCGCTTCAGGAACATGTTCATTGTGATATCTAAGATGTGAAATCACACCATATAGATTCTTTTTTAGAATAGCCTTCATTCTCAGACTAATAGAGATCTTATAATGGTCACAGTTTAGTCATATTGGCCTGGGATGCATTTAAGCTGATTTACTCAGCTTAAATAAGTAGAGATTTAGGATGTAAATTGCAGAGACTTAGGATGTAAATGAAATTTGATGCACTAACTTTTGTGTTACGTCAGAGTTTCTGCACAAATCATTCTTTGGCAAGATGCATATAAAGTAATCAGCTTTCCTAAAAAAAAAAAAAAGTATTTTAAATTAAAGTCTTTGATTCCATACATGAAACGTGCTAAAAAGATCCTCAGAATTCTCCATCAGAAAAACAGGGGAGGCAAAATGTAATTTAAACACTGTCAACTCAACAATACACTGAAATCCTGGCCTTTGGCAATTTGGTACCTTGCAATAAATTTCAGCAAAGCCAGAATTTCAGTGTATGTACATGCAAGTCTGAAAAAAGATGACACCGGCTTTGTTTTGTAACTTGCACTAATTTAACAGTATTGATGACAATAATCAATACCAATGTCATTAATTAAATAATTCATATTATTTTAACACTAATACATTTATTTTCTGGAAGATTTACATCATATCTGTTGAAAGTAGGTCATAAGGACCTAACGGACACCAGAAAGAAACAAAGGAAATGTAAGTGACCTGAAATTTGTAGGTTACAGAAATATTAACTATAGTAGATTTGTGAAGAATGTCCTTAATATTTTGTGCCTAGAAAGAAGGATTCTCTTTTATAAAGAAAAGTGGGTTTGTATTAATTATTTTATATGATTTCATATATATGAATAATTTTATGAAGAAACTAAACTAACAGTTCTTCTAGTGCTGAACCATTAAGAACAGAAAAAAAAAATTCAAACACTCTCAGGTACTAAATCCTCATCAAAAAACATAGAGCAGGCCTTCCATGTTAGATAAGGTGAGCCCAGTAACAGATACTACGTGGGATATTGCAGGAGTCTGTAGATCTGGTATGCTTTGCAGGAACATTAAAGAACTCATTGTTCAAATGCGAAGTTGCCCTAGTGATCTCATTTGCCCTCTGTAGAACTGCTGAGAGTAGAACATCCATCCCGTGCCTCTAGTTTATGACTATGAGCGTGAAGTACTTTGAGATTCCTCAAAATAAACATTAACATTAGTCTCGGAATGCTCCTTCTTGACACTACATTCACTTAGGTAGTTTTTTTAGATTCCAGCTGCATTTTTTTTCTGATAATTGTTAGCCCACAGACAACACGGCTTATAGACTAAAGGTTGCAGAACCAGGCCCTGTACTACTGGCAATTACCAGAGGCAGTATATTTATTCCATTTATAAGTGCTATGTTTAATTCCAGTAAATTCAGAATTAAATAAATCAAGGAAGAACCATGATAATATCATTTGAGCAAGTGCTCAGGTGAAACTATTTCTAAAAACATCCAGCTTACTCTGGGAATACTCAGGTATTACCAACAGAAACCTTCAAAAACATCATGACTTTGAAATTATTAGGCAAGATATAACGATTTTCATTCTGAGCCTTGGATCTGCTTTCATGATTCTCTCATGGTTGTTTTTTTTTCAAATGAGTGTCTGAAATTATTTCAACATTCACAGAGCTGAAACTTAAGGATACCAAATATTTCACAGTAATAATCACAGTGTGGCCAAGGTTGCTACCCAGAGATTTTACTAGTATCGGTTACCTGTTACTAAAACTTCACTGTTTCATTTGCAAAGCTATTCTGCCCTAAAGGGGATGAGGGGGCAGGACACCACGAAAGTAAAAAAAAAATTCTGTACTTCCACTGTCTATGGATGCTAGTTCAAAGCTACCCTCTTCTTATCCTGTCATGTCATTTACCAGGCACGTCCTGAACAGTCAAAAGCGGCTGTAGAACAAAGTAATCAGAAAGAAATTTTGGATCAGCACTGCAGCTTCCATTCTATCCAATGTAAAATAATAGTGCATAGGATTAACTCTGCCCAGTGTGACCTCCTTGGCTAGAGCTTTTGAGGTCTCCTGCTGCACATTAGCTATCTCCTGTTTCCCTGCTCATAAGTGGGAGCTGCTAGCAACAGTTGCTGTATAATTACTTACTTGATTCTGTCTAAGAAGCTTAAACTAAGAGTTGAGCAAAGAAAGCAGATTAACAATTTGAACGCACATGTAATGCACAGACACACACACACACAACCAGCAGGACCGCCGGGTCAATACAGGGGGCCGAGGAAATGCACTTCAGCCACTTTTGCTCCAACAAGACAGGCTTCTTTTTCAGCGCAGGGCAATTAAACCCCGAGAAGAGGGGAAGCGGGGAAGAGATGGGGCTGCAGCGGGAGGCTGTGGAGAGGAGTGGAGCCGGGGCCGCTCCATCCCCCGGCAGGCAGATTAGCGGCGGAGGAGCGGCACCCAGCCTGCTCGGCCCGTCACATGCTCCCGGGGGTCGCCTAGCAACAGCAAAGCCCAGGGAAAAAGTTCTCCCTCTCTCAACTTCAAATCTGCGTCTGAGACCGACTGAGGGGAGCTTATTGTGCTCCAGTCTAAGCATCTGCTTCTTTCGTACAGCCTTCTGTAAGTGACCGCATATAGCACACGTCGGCAAGCCTGTCCACGCATACCGCCCCGCACCCCCCCTCCCCACGCACACAGGCACAACCCGCCTACGTGCGAGTGCCGCGGCCCCGGCGCTTCTCGGCAAAAGCAACGCCAGGTACACATTGAGCCGTCACCAAACCTGCTCCTGGAATGCAGGTGAACTCTGCTCCGCAAAACCTCAGCAGCAAGAACAGCACAAAGATTGCAAGGCAAAAAAAAAAAAAAATGCAAAAAACTCTGGGGTGACTCTTTTTTTTAACCTCCCCAGCCAGTAAGCAGTGCTGGCTCCAGGGAAAACTGCCCGCTTGCACCTCTGGAAAACTGGGACTTTAGACCGTGGAGTTGCAAAGTCTAAGCTGTCCCTCGAAATTTAGTAACACTTGTGGGTCGCTGTCTTGTACAACCAGAAAAAAAGTTTGTACAAGCCAGAAAAACAATCAGTAAAAACATCCTGGGATAATTCAAAACCAAGATGAAGGGAAGCTAAAGAGCCGGTGGTGTTTGTAGTGTTTTATAAGATGCTACTTCCTTTTCCACAACTAAATCGACTCCATCAAATGACTCCTGGAGAGAGCCAACTGTGTCCCCCAGCTATTAGAAAGACCTCCTTGAGTCGGCTCCCGTTAACCCTCTACTTTAAGACACTTTGGTCTTTTTCTCATAGAAGTTCCCAGGACAGGGATGTGCTCCTTGCGGTGCAAGCCCCAGTCCGGAGAGGCTGGAGCATAGTGCTTACCTTGGCAACTGCCCTGCATTATGCATGCAGTGAATAATATGAGCAGTTTGCAAGCAGTTGCTGCTCTTCCATCCATCCGATGGTGAGGTCCCATCTGGGCTGGGATGCTCCAGCTCCCCCAGAAGCTGGCTCCTCCACTCCGGGGTGCTGATCTGCACAGCAGCAGCCCAAGGAGCCTGGTGTCTTTTTCTTATCCCGCTAGTTGCAGAAGAAAGGCGTGTTCGCCTGTTGAGACATCGCGTTTTCTATAAACTCCCACCCTCCAGACATTGCATAAAGCTCTTTATACCCGGCGGCCCCGGAACTAGCATGAGGGAATCAGGCACGGCTCCAGGCCCTGCAGCCACAGGCTGCCTCTGCCCCTCCTTCCACACTCTGCCCGAGAGGCAAGATGCTTCCAAGTCCCTGCACTTGCAGATTCTATATCAGAGTCCATTGGTGCTACACTGAGTTGAGTAGAGCAGGGGAATTTCAGATGCACGTGAAATGTATCCCAGGTTTTAGCGTCCCAAAGGCATGCTCCAAACAAGACAAGTGTTTTTGACAAGTTAGAAAAACATCACAACACCTACTTACCAATGCAGGGGGTAAAGCTTAGAACTTTTTTTTGTTATTCCTCACATAAATATTGTGAAAGGAAAACTGTAGGGTTGAAATTTACTTCTCTACTTTCTTAGCAGATAAAATCAGTTTGGTAAAGTGCTTTGGCTGTGACTGCTTAAGATATCAGCTGGAGACACCTTAATCGGGTTCTAACTCTCCAACAGTGTGTGCAGCACATGAGAAACGTCTGCCTGTGTTTTACTGCTGCCATTTCAGGAACCATATACCTGCTAACAAGGGTAGAAGAGTGTACATTATCACGGGGGAAAGATAAAGATACCCTAATACTTCAGACTGGAATGTAGTCTTGGGAAAAGGGCAAACATTTTGGAGGCATTGCTTGGAAGATCAGAAGCATCATACATAAACTGCATGAAATTAAATCATTATTTTGTTTTATATTAGTCAGAAATAGTCTTCCACATAGAAAAAATTTAGTTACACTGTTCCTGTCTCATGTACACACATACACATGAACAATGACTACTGTGCATACATCCCATAGAAGAAAGATGGGTCCATTTCTTACAAGAGGCTTTGTCAGATTAATTTTAGTGAGACCATCTTTATAAATCCCATATATTGTTTACATTAGCTTCACATCATGTTCATTATACTGCACTAGAACTTAAGTGATATTTCAAAGCATGAACTCTTCATCTTTCTACCATGGATTGCAATTTCCATTAAGAGGTAGAGGTGTCTGCAAAAGTTGCAGAAGAACATGTTGTTGCTTATTAGCAGATTGTGATTTTTCTCTGGATCCTGTAGGACACTAATCCCCCTAAACCTTTCCGTAAAGGTTTTTTATCTATCAAGATAGAAAAGGGCAGAGGGGGGAGAAGGGGGAGAAGATGTGGAGCATAGGGTTTTGCAAGGTTGTGATTTATGCAGGTTCAGGGCTGTTTGGTGTAGTGGTACGACACAGCACCGGGGTCAAGCCACAAGAAACACTGGGGGCAGATCAGAATATTCAATTAGCTTCCTGGCACCTCTGAATCACAAAGAGAGGATAAGATCTCTCCATCACAAGATCCAGAGCTGCCGGGGGAGGGGGTGGACCTGCCCTCTTCAAATCTCTCTCCTCCCTCCCACCCTCTCTCCTTTCACTGTAGGAGAACAGTGCTTGAAACATTCCTTTCTGCACGGAAGGACTTTTCCTATTGTTGTTTTCTTTGTGTTTCAGTGTTGCCAACTTACTGGAATTCTTGTCGTGGTTTCACAGCAAGGCTCAGGCTGACCAAACGGAACCAGCTGCGTTTGTGTATGGGGCCGCCACTGCTTTAATCCCCCAACAACGCCGATGGGGAGGGAAGGAAGGGATCCTCAGAGGGGAGCAAGCAGATCCGCTCTGTACAGATGGGTGCCTGAAAAGCCAACACACACAGATTGACCGTACTTAATTAGAAGGGGAATTGTTTAAAGCAGTTCACACCCCAGCAACAGGCAGACAGGGCAAACAGCAGTTGGGAGCTGCAACTCCAGATTGGGAGCTATGTGCACTCTTCTGTCACTTTATGGTTGAGGTGACCTGGATATAAGCTTTGAGAGGCACCTACCTATGTTTCACTCCCACACAGCTGGCAGCCAGAAGGTGTGCTCCTGCCCAGTACCACCTCTACACAGCTATACTTCCCACAGGGTGGTGGGCAAGTGGGATTCTCAAACAGAAATGGTGGAGATGCTGAGGGGAAATCCTCTGCTTCAACAATGGGTCAAGCCCTCCTCCCCTTTGCACTCAGAAGACAAAATTTGTATTCAGAGACAAATGAACAGATCAGCCCAGGTGCTTCACTGCTGAAAAATGATAGTCACTAAGAAGCCAGCACAGCACAATGCTATTCTCCATTTACTTCATCTAAAATTTTCTCCTCTTGCTTTATTGTAGCATTTCATCATCCAAGCCAAGGGACCTTGTCCTGCCGGACACAATCAAGTGGGGCTTCAGCGAGACTATGGCTGGAAGATCAGATTCAAAACCCCTCAAGTCTTTTGCACAACTATATCCAGAATCATCTGTGCCGGTGTAACACATCTCTCACTCTCAGTTTCCTGTTGACTAAGATGTCAGATGATTGTTGCCTGACTGAACTAGAGCTAGGGACTTTTAGTTCATTATTTCATGTTTAAGAAGATGCAGACTACATCTATTAGAAGGTAAAGGGAGAAAACATAGACAATGCAGTTGTTCACTGAACTTTGCTTTTAATTCAAAATACAGTTTGGGATGTGTTTGAGTGCTGGTTTTTGCTGTAAGCAAGCAATCAGAAAAGCTGTTAAAGGTGTAATTTCAAACAAGCAGCCACATTGCTTACACATTAAAGATGCATGCTAAGCACAGAAGTTAAAAATTAAAAGGCTTGATTTTTGACCAGGGTTCAGTTCTAATTTAGTGTTCAAACTTATCCAATTCTTAACAAACAGAGAGAAACACCATGGTTGATGTACGACTAGATAAAGATACAAAGCTGATGGCGTAAAAAAGAAAAAAATACATTGAGCAAAAGAATCAGTGAGTCAGATCTGCACCTGTAAATTTGTCTCTTTAGAACTTCTCAGTGCTAGGACAGTTTGTAGAGGCTGAGGATCTGCCTGGTGCATTATCCAATAAAGCTGTAATTGCCACTGGCATTCAGTAATCTTGTGGTAAATCTGTCCTTGGATAAACCCAGGTTTTTTCCACATAGAAAACATTTATGCTACAAGCTGTGCTCCCAATTTCACATTTAAGTTTCATCATTAAATCCTATGCCTTTATCACGATAAAGTATTTTGTAATTTTCACTTAATCATCCTAAAGCAAGGGTACCTGTAGCCATGCTCATTTCTGGAGAGAATGCTGGTAATGGCAAGACACACAAACCTGAACTAAAGACTCTGTCTCTCTGCCTGGGTGATGAGTACCCAAAAGCAGCAGTTAATTCTTCAGATTTCATCCAACTTTACTGTTCTACAATTTAAAGTATTCCATTTCTTTAACTGGACCTCTGCTTTACAGCAAGCAGCAATATTTGTGTGGGGGTGTTAGAAGTTTCTTTTCTTAACAGGCTATTAATGGCAGGAGGCCCAACTCAGTTCCCATCAAAGCCTTCAGGGAGAGCAGACTTAGTTGTTTTCATGAGGGTCCACAGCAGCAATGTGTATTTAGACTTCACCATTTAATCTTTCCTAGTACATGTAGTGTGAGCAGAAGTTTCCATAAATAAGAAGGTCATGTTTTATGGAACTGAGATGCATCTTATACAGAGAACCAGTAATTGATTTCAACTCTACAACATATGGAAGAGAAAAAGCAGAAAACAACCCTGAGTTAATGAAGTTTCTGATATAAGCCATATGACATTTCATAGCATTTAAAACAACAGCACTTATTTGACAGGGAGGCCTCTTTTCCAAGGATTTAAAGAACAAAAAACACCTAATCTGTAAGAAAAAGAGGGCCTTAGTTGATATGGTTCCCAAACATGTAATGCATATTAATAATTAGAGCACAGAGTTCTAGAAGACTGGATCAAAGGTGGATCCCCAGCCCACATAAATGTGAGAAACATTAAACTGAGGATATGTGAATTGGGCCAGAACAGAAACCAGAGAGTCAGGATTGCACAACACAGCTGGCACTGTGGTAAGAAGTTTCCTCAAGGTCTCCTGGTTAGTGACACATTACAACTTCTCTCTTTCAACCTGGAATTATTATCACTATGTCCTGGAACAAGAAGCAGTACATGGCAACCGTATACCTACCACTGAACAAGCGAGAGTAGCAGACAGAGAGTTACTAAATGAGCTTCCAAACACCCCTTATTTATTTCATCTGCAGAACTGGGCCTGTGATGGAGTTTAACAGTAATGATATAGAGATGGAAGAGTTTATTTACCTGGAAGACAGAAGGAAGGGGAGAAAGACTGAACAGCTTCCAGTTGTCCCCTCCACCCTTTGGTCAGCACTGGCTGGTCCAGCCCACAAATCCCAGTGCCCTATCCTGGAGACACAGTCACAAGTAAGGGCAAGTATGCTTTATGCCAGCTGTATCTTTAGATTCTTGATACTCGCCTTACTGCAAGCAGACTTCTTAGGCACTTTCTCTGTTACTGAGGAACAGAGGTCTTCACTTTTGCTCCAGTTCACTGGCTCTTCACTGTCTGTTCTGCCCTGCAAGGAAGCAACAGATGGAATTTGTACTTGAAAAGAAATGGGAGGTAAAGAGGCATTTCCAAATTACTTCGGTTTTAAAAACTTCTTAAGGTACTAACAAGGGAAATAGGATAGGCTAGAATAACTCTGAATACCCTTTACAAGAGCAAATTGAGCTATGCTGAGAAAAAGCGAGACTGGAGTTCTTATCTTCTTGATGTTTTTCCAACCACACTTCACTTTACCAACCAAGCCTAGGCAGCATTGCAAAACCACAATTGCACATAACAAGAGCACACACAGGGTAGAAAATAATTACTCTGTGAATATCTACCCTGGATTTCAGTGCAGTCACATATAAAACAAAAACAATAGAAACATTAGCATTTCCTACATTTATTTAGGTGTTCTGTATGATAATATTCACTTCCAAAGTTACGCATCTCAAAACAGTATTCCGTAAAGGTGAGAAAGACATAGCACGCCTTTCAAAATAAGAGCCAACATGTCTTCAATTCTGAAGCCAATAACTCAGGAACAGTTTAATTACACGAAGACCTGCTGGTTTTTGTAGGATGCTAACTCATTCAATATACCAGCAGACTGCTATTGGGTAGTCAACAAGAATAAAACAGTGAAGAAAAGAAACATAATAGCAAACGAAACCAGGAGAAAAACTTACTACACTAGGAAACTCTACTCTGCCTAGGCCACAGCCTTTTTTTTTTTTTTTTTTTTTTTATATGATAGGAAGTCACTTAAAACTTCTGAAGCATTCATTATTTTCTGATTTAAGACACCTGGGCCTGTTTAGAAAAACCTGAAGTGCTCATTGCTGTAACCAAACTTGATGAGAGTGGTGTTTTAAAGGTGTAATACTAAGTACTCTAAAACTCTGAGCCCATGAAAAGATACTTTTATATCCTTATCCTATATTAAATCCAAAGGATATTTTAACCATTGATTCTATGCATCAGTTCCCTGTGCACAAAACTAGATCAATCTCTCAGGTACTTTACAGATGAGAACTAGAAAAAAATCTGAGAGGAAATTATGAAAAAATAAGTAGTATAAAAGACAGCAGGAGAAAACAATACACCATCTAGCTCAGCTATTGTTACAAGTAAACACAGATGTGATGTTAAAAAAAACAACACTGAGTGAACCTAGTATGAGGCAAGATCGCTATTCTTTTATATATCATTCAAGCTAGAATGTCCTACAAATTTATTTTCCTTTCACTTCCCACAGACTTAGTTTAAAAACTTAATTATCAAATAGGCAACAATATCTGTCGCATGTCATATGTTTATCTATTTTCTTTGGTATACATCCCTATTAATAACAGATTTGAAGTCTCTTCAGGATAAACATTTTCGTAAGTAGGACTCTCACATACTAAGAACTGTTATGTCTCGTTCCTCCGACAGTCAGGATGAAATGCTTGAGAGATCACAAAAGCAGTCCATCAAAAGCACCTGAGAAAAGATAAATAATAAGCCTTTAGATCAGTACCATTAATTAGAATTTCAGACCAAACCCAGGGTAATAACAGCAAGCAAATGAGAACATGGTTTAGCAACCAGCAGGGGTTGCAGGTGAAAGATTTTTACACTTCTGATGTGTACTTCAGCGCGTCGGAGATTAACCACTGCCTACATAACTGAAAACCTGAAAATACAGTCTTACTCAATGAATTTTGTGAACAAGCCTTCATACTAATTGAAAAAGAGGACTAGGCAGCAGCAGGCCTATGAAACACAGTCTTTCTGAGAACAAAGTTACCCAGTGTATGATGACCAAAATATAGCTACGCTGCAACACCCTGTGCATGCCAATCATTAATTTGTATACTGATATTTACAGTAAAAATACATTTTGTTATATTAAATTAAAACAGAAAAATATGAAGAAAATGATAGCTCAAGATAAGCCACATTTTAGCAATTTTTAACCAATTGCTAAGGAACAATACCCAAAATATTTGCTTTGAAAATAGTACCTGGTTCAGCCAACCTGCAAAACTGTTTTGACAAGAAAGGACCAAACTCATGAATGCATGAGGTCAAAAGGATTACAATAATTTAAAAAAAACAACCTCTCTCCTCCTTGGGGGACTTGTTCACAGGAATGAGATATAGGACAGTTCAGTGAGCACAGACTTTGGTAAGCAGGGTAACTGCCTTGAGAAGCCCCCCCTTCCCCCTTTATTCATCTTCCCTTGGAGCTGCAGCATTGCAATTCACACTCCATTTTTGTCCCCTCAGTTGTGCAGGTCCTCAAGAGAGTACTGACTGCTCTGCCTGCCTTACAGCACAGTCCCACAAACGTGGGATAGAGCTGTAAATGGCAGTAGGGGACAAAACACCCTTAAAACAACTTTACTGCTCATGCCAACCTCTCATCAGATTGTTCTTTACAACCTGGGGGGAACAAAATCACATGCCTGGAGAAGCTAGATCCACCCGAGCTACCATCAGGACAGCAAACATACGGTGTTATTTTTATAACCACTTCACGGAATAGAGATTTGTGAGGTGGAAGTTTGCCATCAAAAAAGATCTTAATGGTGTGTTTTGTATTTCGCAAGATATTTAACTGAATTCCTCCTTACTCTCAGCACTCATTCTTGCACACAGAAGTCATTATTGTATAATCCAGCTGCAAAATTTAAGATTTGTCCTGAACAGGATACTTCTAAAGACCTCAGCACAGTAAAGGGTACCTCCTGTTCTTTTACTCTTTTGAATACAGAGTGATTACCATTATTCAGGATGAGATTAAATTAAAACCAACAGGAAAGTTACTTTTCTGTTGCTTATCTTAAGAAATTTCTGATACACACTTGACTTTCTACTGCAGCTGCACTGCACCATAAGCTGAAGGGCACATTCAAGAAAGTGGAACACATTCTTTAGTCATTTTGCCTAAATTTCCACAGGAACAGTAGTTTGTGAATTTGAAAAAATGTACAAGAACAGAGCTATGCAACATATCCATTGTAATTATTGATGTCTTAGAAGGCTTTGAGGGGCTTGTTCATTGATCTTTTCCTCTTTAAGATAAACCATCGTTAGGTCAGAGCCACAAGCTATTAAAAGTAAATAGGTTACATACAACATTCTCTTAGATATTAAAACTCCTTTTGTTCCTCAAGAATGACTGCTTAATGTTTAGCCTTTCTAGAAAATCTGGAGCTATGTTACTTTGTGTCAGGCACTTTAAGAGATACTAATGAAAATGCCATAGGTCCCCATAATCCTTTGTGGCTGATTAGGTACAGTAAAAAAAGCTGGTTTATTAATTTGAAGGCCATGAGCTTGAACCTTCATACTGACCTGAAAGTAATGTATTATTCATATTGTAGTGTTGTAGTCAAAACTCCAGAAATAATTAAGAAGACAAGCCTCAAATCTTGGACCTTTGAATTATGAAGCTGGATACCTAGTTAATTATTTTACCATGGAAAAAGGAGAGTGGAGATTCAAGCAGTCCTGATACATTACTATTGCCATCTACCTGTGAAAAGTCGATGGGTGACCAACTACATACCAATAAGTAAGTCTTCAGTTCCTGAAATGTTCAGATTATTTCCACAGGTCACAGTTAAAAAGCTTTCTTCTGGATTAAAAAAAATAATAATAATTAGACATTTGGTTAAATTCTGACTCCATTAGACTAAAAAGGGAAAACTCCAAAGATCAGTAGTGACCATTATTTAAATGGAACACAAGATGGCTGGACCTACTGCAGGAAGAAAAGAAGGTATTTTTCAAGAAAAAATTACAAAACCCAATGCCTGACTTTATAAGCTAGATATCTAGTTGTCCTACATACAAACAGGGACTCATTGTAGTGAACAGTCATTTTTTCCAGTCAACTTTTCAGATAATCAGTCCCCTGAGTTTTTATTAGCTGTTGTTTCTGAGTGGTCTTCAAGGCTTGTTACCTTTCGAGCATAATAAAGTGATTCAACCTGAAGAGCAAAGGCACCTATATATGAATGGTGAAGTTCTCATTTAAAAAGCTGTCATCATCTGACAAGCAGATGATGATTCTGAGAAATGCTGAAGACTAATGAATAGAAAATCTGCTGATCCATGTTTAGCTTTTCCAGCAGTAGATACCTCTCTCTTTATATCCAGCAATCAAAGAAACCTAGGGAAAATTCAAGACAAACATTTACATCCTCAGTAATCAACACAAACATCCCACACTATCCTCGTAATATGATTTACCCATATCTGTTCCTTTATGCACCTCATTGCCGACTATCACTGAATTCCACCTTGTTTGGGCTTTGACAAATCTCATTAATGTAATACATTAGCTTTAGATGAGCTTTTTCATATTTTAAATCAATTCATATAAGTAAGCTTCAATAAAACTTATAGAACACATTCAAAATACATGTAACTCTTCTCATTTTTTACTACCATCCAACTTTTCCAAATGTCATCAGACTACAACTGTTTCAAATACTGAAGCACTGACTACAATTAGCAAAGATTCAAATTATATATCATGTTAGCACCAGCACTCTTCCATATGTGCACCAAGGTCTTTTTGATGAAAGAGAACGTTAAAGCCAAATCTTGCTCTTAGAGCTACAGCACCAAGAACCATTTACTGTTCTCTTAATGGACATCATGCTCTTCTCTTTATTTCTGTTGCTATAACCTCATTTATCTCCATACAGATCACACATTCTTCACATTGCCATTTTCTTTTCCTTCTTTCCCAATAGATTCTTGTCTTACTAGTATCTCCTTGCAGGTATTAATCTCCTTCTTTAAAGATTAAGTTACAAGAGACAGCAAACAGGACTGCAAACAAAAAAGATGTAATCAAAAGTGCAGTAGTTCTTACAGTTCTTCTTATAGCACAACAGAATTACTTCTTACATAAACTGACATATTGATCAAATTGCAGTACATAATATAAGGTCAGATCCACAACTATGAAGATACCGATTTGAACTAACTGACCAGTATAAAAATCTTATACAAACTGAATATGGTTTACGGTCACTACTACTTTAGATCCTATTCCTTTAGATTCTTTAGATCCTAGAGTGCATACCAGGAAGAGATGAAGGTACCACACTATAGACTCTGTATTTTCCTAGTTCCCAGCAATTCCTGGACACCTATCTATGAGACAGAGCAGTTTGTTGACTACTTACTATGCCTGTGATGTTTAAATCCCCATAAACTAGGATTAGGAAAGGACAAAAGGTACTTTAAAGCCACCTGTCATCATCTCACATTCATCCTGAGTTAAACACAGTGAAAGACTAGGGATTTGTGGGCAGTTTCCCATTTTAGTTTGACCTTTAGGTTTTAACAGTATAATAATCAGGTTAAGTTAAAAGAAGGTATTCAAAATATCATTCTCTATGGAATTCAGTTAAGGGTTAAATGTAAGAAATAAGGAATTTCTCATATTCTAGAATACCAAAGAGAACCATTATTACTTTTGAGATTAACATTCCTGTCACAACTGACCAATTTCCACAGGGATGTAACTGCACTCTATGCCCTCAATCATATGTTGTAGGAGAGGCCTTTTTTCCTCCATCACAAAAGGTAGTTTTCCATGGGTCGCATTGCCAAGATCAGGCTAAAGAATCTACCATCCCTGTTTCACTGTTTCTAAATAGAGGACATAAGGATATTTCAAGTAATGCTTTTCATTAAAACTTATTTAGGAGACTAATCATATTTTTACACTATTCCATCCAATTAACTCTTCATCGTAATTGAACTTTTGGGTGCCTCTATCAAATAAGCATGTAAAATTCTTCTCATAATTGTTTTATTTCTAAAGCCTGAATAGTAACTGCACAGGACACCAGTATTTCCAGCATTTTTAAGTAGTCTAGATATTAATATATATGTTGATTTTTAGGTATACGTATGGACATGGACAGATTCTAAATACAAATTTTAAATGCTATCTCCTGCTCTGGAAAGCAGAGTAATATATTAACAGATGCTTGGAACCTACTTACACAGATTTATGATAAAAACATTCTGCTATCATAGCAATAATAATAATAATTCTGCTGGCTAGCTAAGTTCTACCTATGGGTTTCAAAATTTCAAAAGCCGCTACTACATTTTAAAGAATTATTAACAGGATCTAAAAACCAGATAAGCATCTTGCTGAAGCACAAAATCAGTTGGCAGTAGGCTGTATTTAGCCTCCTGTACAAAACAGTTCAATATTTTTAGGGACTTCATCGTACACTATTGCTCTTGTAGTACCCTCATCACTCCATTTAGAAACCAGTCACAGAAAGGAGAGGCCAAAAATAAATGCAAATCACTATAAACAATTTGAATGCACTAAATATTGGTTTGGTGGTTTTACCCTGCAAGATAATAAAATACCCCCTTTTAGTTTTTATTTGCATTTCTCTATCTGCCAAACAAAGCAGAGATCTTTACTGCTCTCACGTGCTTCCTTAAGACAAAAAAAAATTGGAAAGGAGGACCAGAGGTAAAGTTTTTTGGGCAACAGTAGCATTTACATTTTCAGACGACCCAAGTTTGCAGCTCTAACAGTTTGTTGAATTTGGTTTTGGTTTATTTAAACTATCTGGCAGACTCCTCTCAAATTTTGGTTTGCAGTTCTTTCAGTATTTGGTTTACACAATTTTCCACAAAGAATGAATGACTAAAAGGAGTCAATAGAATCTTTTCTATCAACTCAATTGCTACATCAGAAAGAGCCCAGTTACACATGTACATTTGCAGAAATGAGCCCTATTTTTCTTGAATTTGAATCTGCGCTGTATCATGCTAGAAGCTGACTCAAATTCTGCAGCTAGAGTCTGCTACTTTTCTCAGCAAATTTCAGGTGAAAAAGTGGAAGATGGTTGGAAGGAAGCCTGTTTTTTTAATCTTATCTAAGCCCTTTTGAAAGGAGCTACAGTTGAAGATAAGGGCTGTTGAGTCACATGCCTTTTCTGCCTTAGAGTTATCATATATGGGGAATGATCCCATTTCTGCAACACCAATTTTAAGCTACTGCAATTACAGCATCTTTACAAGAGATGTTCCTGATATGCACAAATATGAAGCGAACTAGGCACAGTCATAACATTTAATGTGACAGTAAAATTAGGGCTACCATCTACTGCCACTGCCATGCCAAGTGAAAAAAAACAAAACAAACCCATGCTTGGCCTTTGAAGTGATCTTTACTTGAGCTGCCCCTGGCTAAAAGGGTTTAAGGGGAGGAGGAGAAATTTTTCTTGATCTCTGAGGTGACATTTAACAGACCTGGGAAACAGACACGGACTGCAAGGGTCTACTGAGGAACGCCTATAGCATGAATGACTTCTAAAAGCAAATAAAGTAGCAATGCATTCAGTGCACTTAACGTCTCATTCTTTCACAAAGGACTTCTTCCTTCTTGACTTTATCTTCCTCTTGATAGTAACCATTACCACCAGGGCTGAGATGGACCAAATACCTGATACAGTGAAGAGTGTAGGAAAGAAACACACAATACTCAAAAAATCTTACTTCAAAATCCTTGTAAACTCTGCAAATTCCTCCTGCTTGCATTTGGCAGAGTAACTGTCTTAACTATGCAGCAGTATGCTTTGCAAGATACAATTATCAGAAAAAGGGGCAACCACATCTAGTTCAGGCAATTTCACTTTTAAAAAAAATATTATTTTAAAATGCTTTCACTAGAACTTGATATATTTTGACTGGGGTAAGAAGTTCTACTCCAGGCCAGATATCTCAAGAGGTTCTCAAGCCAAGGAGGCAACAATGTCTAAGATCCACTACATTGCACCACATTACAAGCGACAAGCACTGCAGGTGTAAGTGCTTGCTACTTAGTCTACGTCAGGCTCTGTGAGCGTGCAGAAAAAAACGTACCACTGTTTCATTCAACCCAACCTTACTGCATCATCCATCTTCTCCCAATTCCTAATTAGAGCTTAGAAGCATCATCCCACAACCTCTACAGGCATGCAGTAGTTGTCATTAAATAATTCACGGAAGTGAGTTTTGAACCATATTTTTGGCAGTTCTGTCCCACAGTGCCCCTAGCATCTCTAGTCTCAACAAACCAATCTGAAACAATTAAAGATGCTCCACAAAAAAGCCACTACTTTGAAGATATGTATCTGCAGCAGGCGCATCCACATAAAAAACTGCTCAGTTAGAACATAAAAGATGCAATGAAGATGCTTCAGGATCCTGCTCACAGAAGGTACTTCAACATTCTAATATTCAGCTAGCATGTATTTGAAGTTCTCTCAGTTCAACATACAGTCTCAAGAATATATGAAATCCAGCATAAAAAAGTATTTGTGAGGAACAATCTTTCCCTGTTATGTCACCTTCTTCAGTACTACCACTTCACTCTTGAAAAGTAGTTTCATCAGGAAAAAAAACTTCCTGAACACATAAGCAATAAGTGCAGGCAATTAAAAGAAGCAGGGGAAGGAGTATACTGATAGAATGCCTTCGGATCTCCAAAAATACAGGAAAGATGACCTTGTAATTTGCTCATTTTGGAAAGCTTCTGAAATTAATTTTGCTTAACTAGTGGTTCACACTGGGCCAGCCACTAAATGAATGACATAGCACTATATCTTTACACATTCCCTTGGATTTTATTATACTTTTCTAAAAGTCTTCATATTCTGAGATGATTCAAAACAGAATTAACTTTAAAAATTGAAACATCACAGAATATTTTGAATGAGCATTTCCATTTCAGCTGAATCACTTATAGTCTGAGCCCCATTTACAAACAGAGCTTGGCAACACTCATTTACTACTATTTGATGTTCCCTAAAAATTTTTTGTATCTCCCCATCTGTCAGGTGGATATACAGACAACATAAGGAAATGTAATAAAGCCTTAGACATTTATTATACAACCAATATCCTCAACTAAGAATACCTTTGGGAAGAGAGTGTAAAAATGTTATCTTTAAAAAAAACAAACAAACACTTTATTTTCTGCAGTGCAGAAAAAATAAAGCTTTTCAAGTGGTTTTCAGAAGAGAAGGCTGAAGGTCTGTCACATGAGATTAACCCTAAAAAGGATGAAGTTCTTCTACAAAGAAAAAGTGCATGCAAAAGGCAGTAATGTACTAAGCAGGCTAGATTCATTAACAAAGCCTGTATCTCAGTCATTCCAGCAGGCGATTCATTCAAAAGGTCTGACACCCAGCCCCTTTTTATTTCTCATTCAAGGACACCTCTGGTAGCCCACCCTCCATTACAAGCCAGCGCTTGCTCAGCAGTTACTTATGACAGCACTCCACAGGACAGGGAGGAGGAAACATCAGTTATTACCATCTATGTATTTCTGATTCATAGGTAAACCGCAATGCCCAAACAGATCATTCAAAAAAAACAACCCAACAACTATAAAAACCACAACATTACATGTTTTAGTTGCTTTTTGAAGCAAAGTGGCTACAGGCTACATTGTTACTCCTACATGACAGATCAGTTTCCTGAAGTTTTAAAAAATGAAGTGTGTTTGTTGTAGTCCTGGTCTATCAGTCATCTCAAAGCAAATCTTTGCAGCCAGCAAGACCCACAAGACATTCATACTTGAGTCAAGGCTGACATCCAGTGGCCATATCTTTTACCTGGTTTTTTTTTTTTTCTATGCCAACGTGATTTTTAAAAACAGATTCCACGGTGAGATTCTACTTGAGACATTCAGCCTTCTCTTCTGAAAACCACTTGAAAAGCTTCAGTTGTTTCATATTATATGTAATATAAAAATAAATCCGCTGAAGACTCACACTATATATAAACTTACTTGTTTCCTTGAGAATCTTTAATGTGAGATGTTTTGTAGCGCTCTACACGTGCATTTAACAAGTTAAGAATAAAGGCTTTAAAAAATGTGGAGAATCCAGTCCCACCTCTCTAATAATCATGGTTAATAGGTGATAATACCAGAAGTAGACGTGGAAGATGTTTTGATATTAAAGCCCTGTGGTAGGTTAACTACTTCAGAAAAGGACATCTATTTTCTGTATTTCCACACAATTCTTTTTACAAGGATTACAGACTGTAAGCATGGTGTCAGATTCATGTATTAGTGATTAATTAGTGACTGATTTCACTTGATGCAGAATTAATATACAGGTTTTAGCCATTGAACTTCAATCTAACACCAGGGGAACTAACTTTTTGTCAAGTAGAATACAGAACACATGTAAAATGATCATTATACACAGAAAAATTAGTTTACGTTTTATATCTCTTGCTTCATTTATTTCAAAAGCATCCATACCATAATAGACAAGTCTATTTTGATCGGGGAAGTATCATTAAATCTAAGAGATAGATTTAATCACATACTTGATTGTATGTAGCATCTATGCATTCAAATACTATCTGCAGGCAGGTCAATCAGATCACCTGCTGAAACACAAACCACTTTGAAACAATTCATTCAGAATATCAGTAGTTTTTGTCAGAAATTGTTTATATTGGTGCTTAAAATGTGGAGAATAACACTAAGCACACAGATTCATAAAATACTAGCAGTCACAGAAGACTGGAGTCTACAATTTAGTGCCCGTACCTTCTATATCTGGTGCAAAATGTTATATTCACTTTTACTCTGTGTAAACTCAATCAGAAACTTGCTGCTAATACCAGTAAAGACATAAAGATCCTTTTGTGTAGCAATTATTCTTTCCTGCATTGGATCCATGTCTGTAGCCAGCAATGGCTGATAACCTACAGGATAAACTATATGAGCCAGAAGCACACATACCTGGAAAAGTACAAGGACACATAACTATGAGCTCAGTAAAACTAAAGGTTTTCTCTAAGGTACTCCTTTTGGCCTCCCTGTCTTGGAGTAATGTACACAGCTGAATAATTCCTATCACTGTCCCACATTCATTCAGTGATCACATGTAAATAATTTTGAACCCCTAGACCATTTTTATTCAGCAGCCAAACAGTCTCATCTTCCATAAGCACAAAAGCTGCTGATATTTTCAAGGTACCTTGTAACTGCTCTGGTACTAATCTCTGGACAGCTCCGGAGACAGGAAGCATCCTACCGGCCCCTTTTGGTATCCAACAAGGTCCCCATAGCCTGGATTGAGGGAGGAAACGGTCCTATAAGAGTGATGCTCCAATCATTTGCACAAAGAACATCTGAGAAAGTACCTGAAGTACTTGGAAAAATTACTTCCAGTACTACACTACAAAGGTAAAGCAGCTGAATTTCACTATGAGGTAAGGCCTTGAAGTTAAGTAAATATTATTCTGACTACAGTTAACAATAATATGTTTCATGTGGCAATTAGAGTACCTAAAGTCAATCTAACTTTCAGACTTCTTGGTATCTTGTATTTTGATGAAAATGAAAAAGAAGGTGTAGGAAAAACAACTTCTTCACATTGTGTTTCTATAGGTTATTTAACATTTGACTTTAATACTTGTAAATCCATGCCATCTCATTTTTAATTTTACTTAAATTAATATTTATATGTTTTTATGCATTGCTAAAGAAAGAGGATACATCTGTTTATTATAAGGAAGTGCCCTACTAATTTTTTTCCTTCTCTGGCATATGGAGCTAACAAGTCCCCAACTACCTTACCACATTTATTTGAATTCAGGAGCTTCGGCATGGATAGCTGCAAACCTAACCAATATCAATTTCAAAATTTCTTACTGGAAACTGGAACAGGCTGGCCAGAGAGGCGGTGGAGTCTCCGTCTCTGGAGACATTCAAAACCCGCCTGGACACGTTCCTGTGCAAACTGCTCTAGGTGGACCTGCTCTAGCAGGGGAGTTTGACTAGATGATCTCCAGAGGTCCCTTCCAACCCCTATCATTCTGTGAGTCTGTGACTCTGTAATAGTTGTAAGATAAATGTTTGTCTTTTTATAACTTTATAAATAATCACCTCTCCAAAAGACAAAATCTATTCCCAATATTAAAAGGATTGCAACTTTAGAACTGTATAGAATGTGACTTTTCTAACAAATCCTTGTAATTATCATTTGCAAAACACTGTGTAATATATACAGCAACATGCTTTAACTTGCTAAATATATTTCCAACAGAGTAATTCCTTTTCCAGTTATCAGACAATATCTTCTATAAATGTGCTAGGCGAGATTAAAGCATCTGCTTTTTACTGCAACTCCATCAAAACATATGACCTTCCACCCCTGAGAAATGTATTTAAAAAGGAATAGTGTAAAAGAGTTTTGTATTGCTAATTACAGTTATCATGCTGTCAAAAATCAGGCAGTTGTAAGAAAATAGTTGTGCAAAGTATACTTTACAACAAGAAGTAACGGAGGTGCAGCAGCAAATTCATACTAATTACTTTAACTACATTTTCATTGGTACCAATGTAGCAACAGCAAATCTTTAAGATTTGGTGTAGTTTTCATTTTAAAAGGATTCTTGATCTAGTTAAATGTTTGATATCATCAAATGTTCAGTCAAGTATTTAGTATCTTAAAAATCTATCTACTCTTCTATTTATATGCTTTTTTCTTTGTTCGGCTGAATGCTACAAATACTTTTGAAAATAACTTATGTATTGATGTGTTTAGATACTTCGGCTGTGAGGTGGAAAATATCTCTTGGTGAGAGCAACTAAAATGAAAGGAGAACTATTAGAATAAAAGTAGAAATAAGCAAGTATCTTCAAAACAACACAAAAGCTAATATATTGATACTACACAAAGATAGATTATGAATATTTCCTTACCATCAAAATGCTCAGAGTGAGCTTCTGACTGTATTGTATGGAGATTAAATGGAAAAGTACTGAAGACAGCCTCCTTCCTTCTATGCCTCCGTAGAGTTCAAGTTTTCTCACTGCATCTCCTGAAAAGATGTTGCAGAAGAGCAATATTTAAAAAGGGGAAATGGAGAGCCAGGTTCATACCAGCTGCAAAAGAGAATACCACATTTACCACTCCAGTCCCAAAGAATCAATAAAATCTGTTGGAAGCCACAAAAAGAGTAACTCTTTGCCATCAAAGACCTTACTTACAGCATTTTCCATGGCAGTGAGTTTAGATGAAAACACAATAAAGCTGATTTGCTTTGATCAGCTTTTTCAGACTACATGCTCAAGATTTGTTACCAAAACGCAAAGATAAAATCCTGGCCTTGCTGGAATCAATAGTCCTACCACTACCTTAGCATACACCAAAATTTCATTACAGGCTTTTGTAAGGCTGTGCCATTAAAAAATCATGTTTCATATAGAACAATCAGGGTTTGTCACAGAATATAGGTCCACATTAAAAAAAAAATTAAATTATTTTTTAAATTTTAAAATTTAAAACTGACTGCAAACAGAAGTCAGTTTGTCAAGATTTACCATACTCAGATGACTATTCAGCCCGAATCCTGAGCTGTCAAAACCACTAAAACACATTTTGCAGGCAAAAAGTAAAATACATGTTTCTATTTTATCCTTCTTCAGATACAATCTTCAGTGAAGTTCTTAATTTTTAAATTTTCTTGGTTTATTTCTTTGAGCATTTGAACTTTTTAACTGTTTTTTCCTAAAATTCACACATGTGATACAAGTTAAGGGACTGTAAACCACATTCTTTATAACATCGCTCTTTAATATCAGGATTCAAAATACTGTCAATGGTGTGCTTTCATTATTTTATGAGTTCAAGTCAGGTAGTTGTTTTTTCTTCTGGGCACTTTTGTCATGTACTGGCATGTACAGTATAATGAAATAAATACTCTTGAAATACCATTACAGCATGATGCAGTCAGGTTAAATGGTCAAGACTATCTTGAGGCCATGAAACACTAGAAGATTGTGTGAAATGTGCATTTTTAACAGTTCACTGCAGACAAGATATGTGCATTATTCCCACTGAGGTGGCAAAAAAAATGAAAACACATTTCAGAAGCATCATGTCGAGCTCTTTGGGACAAAAAAAAATTACGAGCAGAGCAGAGGAAAATTAGAAGCATGTTCTGTCTGCTTCAGGCTGCTCCCAAAAACTGGCCTCCCTGGTGGTTGAGTATTCCTTTAGCATACAGAAATATTCAGATGGTATTCTACCTGCTATGCTGGCTCCTAATTACTCCATCTCCAGTCCTGTCGTGGGCTTGTTGGACAGCTGAAGAAGGACTAGTCAGGGCTCTGTCACATTCTAGTGACAAGATACCGTGCCAGAAGACATTAATTAATCCATCTTAACAGAAATTACCCAAGGCTTCTCAGTAATGTACTGAATTTTGCTAACCATTTGACGAAGTGGTCACAGTTGAGCCAGACGAGGCTGTAAGAGGGGCATCCACAGACAGAGGAGAGGAACAGATGAAGAAGACAGCACCAGGAAGGGCGCTTGAAAGAGTCAGACTTGCTGCTACTTCTGTCCATTGAGAAGCAATGGTGAAGGCTGTTGCTGACACAAGAGGTCATGTTATACCACACCAACTGGCACTTCTATGCACCAATTCTTTATTCAGTGTCCCTTCAAAATGGCCTTGCAACCCCATGTAGCTCTGAAGCTGTCTCCAGCTACACAATGGTAACAGCAATGACAAAGGTGTGTAATATCACTTTGGCTTCCCTTCTTAATAGTGCTTAAACACATTCACTTGCAGGAAGAGTGTATCTTTCTTCATGATATCTCTCCTCATGGTTGAGGAATTTTCTTTAAGTATAGTCTATTTAGCTGTGGTTTTAAATAGTTCTCATATACCCCTTTATTTTTGGAAAAAATGTTAGGCCTAATTTCTCAGATTGAGATACTGAGATCAGACAGCTAAGAACTCTTGGATTTCAAACAGTGATGGAAAAAATCCTAAGATCTGGATATGCAGCAATATTTGTCACCTCAGCTTCAGTTGGTGAAATAGTAACATAGCCCCTATATTAATTTCAATCTTTGACTCCTGAAACGATTACCAATCTTAATGCCAATTAGTCTCATGTTGGAAACATATGTGAGCTGGGGTACTGGGCCCAATTTAGTCAACTAAGTATGCAAGTCTGTAGTGCCATCTCCCAGAAACATCAAAGATACTTAGATATGTTTAAATAGTAGATGAATAGAAATGTAACAAATTGTGTGCTGAAGCATCCAATGTCTAGATTCCTTAATAAAACATGAAACATTTTTATTTCTTAAAAAGAATAAAAATTAATTGAATTGTAGCAGTAAATTTCTAACATTTAAATGACAGCATAATTATCCCTAATAGTAGCTTCTAAGAAACTTACTCTATTAAAAGAATATATATACATTATAATGACATTAAAATGTTAAATAAGCACTTGGTAAAGTTTGCAGTAAATGAGGCAAGAAAGTTTGTTGGTTTATTTTTAAGAGTTATCTCAGATGCATCCATGCATATATATTTTACATTGGTATCATCTAGGTTTTCATAAACTGTCACCATAAGAACTGTGCAGGTATTGAGAAGAACACAACTTCAGAAGACAGCAAGTCTAGAAGTGTACTGTATGGTACGTCACATACCTGGAATTCTGGACAGAATAATACCATGCATCCCATGCAAAGAGCTATAAAAATGTGGAGGCCCCACTAAGCTTTTAAAGTTGCACCTGGCAAAAAAAGAAGAGAAATTTGTCCTGAGGGTAAACATAATTCATTGATAAAAGCAAATATCCTGAAGCCAAGAACTTGCTAGTAAATGTACAAGCAGAATAGCTACTTAATTAAGAAATTATTTGCTAGCTATGTTTTAAGGTAGGAATTAGCAGTGAAAATGAAAGACTGACAATGTTTTGCTTAGGGGAGGCTCACAATCCCAACCATAGTTAACATGCTTTTTCTTGTTAGAATTAGATTTTTTCTCAGCATGATTTAGGGGCCATGTGAGATTTATTATATCTATTTCAGTTAAACACCACATTATTTGTATTCCCTAAAGGGCAAAAATTGCCTTCTCTTTCCTTGCCTTAATCAAAATCTAAATATGTCAGCGTAGCATAGAAAAAGAAAAGTGGCTGAAGAGAAATCTACATAAATTCTTTCCAACCTTGACAGAAGATTCTTTGTTAGCTGTAACTGTAGCACAAATAGCTGTAGCTGAGTTAGTTTCAGCTTAGGTAAGGATGAGCAGCCATACCATACACACAGTTACACTTCAGCCATCCTAATTTACCAATTTAGCACTAATTATGGGTAAAGACGGAAAACAGAAAACAGGATTTGAACTACAGCAAATGCCTTCAGCATCCAGCTAAATTGTCCTACCAGTCTCTCACACCTATTTAATTTGGAGCCAAAGTTGCACCCTTTCATTTTCCCCACAGTCCCCTCAGCTTCCATGGCTGTGACTATCATAAGGGGACTGAGCTAGTGGACATTTAAGTTGGAAAGGAGGACAGCAGTTAGCATTGGGTCCTCTTTGTGTGCATGTAGGTGGAAAATGATGGGACCACATGGAAAAAAAAAGTATGTATTTCTGTGGAAAAGAGCTACTTGTTTGATATGTTTGTTTGTAATGCAAAAACTTTCTAAGGATACTTGAAGAATTAGGTGACAAGCTGCAATCACTGGTAAAAGAGATAACCTTCAGAATCCATAGCCAGCTTGTTTAGGTTTTGAGGGCATAAAATTACATGTTGGTACTCGTTCTCTATTACAGTTTTTGAAAGGGTAGGTGTGACATACAAGCCCGGAGAAACTGTATGACTTTTAGACTGATCTGTCTTTTTTGACCTCCTCATGCTGGGCAATCTCACCAGCAACTGAAATTTCAGTTGGCCCAGTCCATGGGAGAGCAAACATCTTTCTACTACAGCATTGATAGGAATTCCTCATTATAAGGAGATTCATTTAGGTCTCAAAGGGGTCCTACAGACATGAACTGCTATGATGATGTTGAAAGTATGATGCCCAGTACCAAAAGCTGCCTTGCCAAAGCAAAACAGATGTGCAGAAGTATGGGGGGTGAAAGGGATGTGGTAGTGACTGGAAAAGAGAGTGAACACAACTGGGCTCATGTGTAGGGAAGCATGTTGGGGTGAGAACAGTCCTACTCCATACATGTGCAAGCACAGATGAGGATTTATGTGTGGAAATGGCTGTGGGGGACTAAAGCTTGCATGCATATGCATAGCCTAGGGAGGAGGAGAGGATTGGGTGGGGAGCCAGGGGAGCCAGGATTGCTGTTCTTCCCATTTCCCCTTGCCTCTGTGTGCTGGCCCCTCCTGACACATGACACCGATTCTTACAGGAGCTCACAGCCCAATTCTCCTTCCTTTCCTCACAGAGCATCCAGCACAGGGAGGACAACTCAGCTGACAGCAAGCCCAGGGCAGCATCCTGCATCTCCGCAGAGCTTTTGCTTAGGAGCATCAAGGTAAGTACCCCCTGTCCTGTCTGTGTCTGGACACCAGAATTCCTGCCCTAAACTAACAGGAGCTGAGAAGCCCTGCAGACACAGCTGTATTAGGGACTTCTGTGAGATGCTCAGTCCTGAACGGTTCATTCTTGCCACTGAGCTGCCCTTTTGCTATGCACAGTGCCTACCTGGGGAAAGCTTGCAAGGAGACGACAATGAAACCGAAGCGGGTCAGGACTCATTTGTCAGTCCCTGTGCAGCCTGTGAGCTCCGGGGGTGTCTGTGAGCCCAGGACAAATGCTCCAGTCCCTGCAGAAGGAAAAAGTCTTAGCAATAGGTAGCTGTCGAGCCTCTAGCTCAGCACTTTGGGCCTTCGCGTCCCGAGGGTTGCACAGCAGGTACATTCATGCCTGGACAACACCCTCAGGCCATGGCCGTGGAACTGCAGAGGACAGGGGGGCTAGGATAGCAAGAAGTATGCATGACCCTCAGTTATTAAATAAAGAGAATAGGGAAAAAACTCAGATCTGCTTCTGTACCTCCTTCTCTCCATGCCAGCTCTGGAAAAAGCAGGTTTAAAAAAACCACCCCTGTGAATTACACTTGGAATTCACACCGCATCCACACAGGTACAGCCAAAGTTAAGGTTTCTGAGAAGTGCTGGCTGTACAAACATTACCAGGCAGTGAGAGACAACTGAAGTACGTTTGTAAAATGTCTCCAGTTTGTCATGTGCTAGAAATATATGCACTATGCTTGAAAATCACGCCAGTATGTCTCTGTTTATTATTTATTACATGTTTTTGAGATGATCTTACCAAAAAAAAAAAGAAAATTGGCTCATTTTTAGGGACGATATTTTAAAATACAACCTGTTATGGAACCTGTTGAAACAAAACTGAATAATGTTTTATTGTCCTTGTACCTCTGTACTATTATTTGTGTTGTTTAGGAAACAGAAACCAAACAAATGATGTTCTTCAGATTCTGGTGGCTTTTGTGGATACTTGAACACCATGAGTTTTTAGCAGAAAATCTCAAGGAAGAAAAAAGATATGGATTGAGAAGACCAAAACCTAAATACAGTCTGTCAAATACTGTAGAAAAATACCCCAGCCCAAGTGATCAAGGTGAATTTTAAAATAAGTTGGGGATTTTTTTCCCTGATCCATTTATTCAGATACTGGACTACTTGGCTAACTTGTCCTCTAAGATATTGATTATGACCAGCCAGGCTTGCTTCATCCTACATTTTCACACACCTTTTGCACTTTTATCTTTTTACTCCCATTTTTTCCCTCCCCTTTTGTGGACTTCAGTAAAGGAGATTACTTCTGGAGTTTTTTATGATATGGCTGATAGCCTGTTACAGTCACTACAGGAATAACAGCCCACATAACTGTATTTTTATGGAAGTAATATCACCAGTAGGTGAGAAAATGAATACTCTGCAGATCCTGATTTTGGAAACTTTTATGTCACTGGATGTGCGTGTGAGTACCAGGGACAAAATCTAGCTCTGTCAAGTCATATTCCAGTGTCTTATACAGTAAGATTAATTTTCCTGTAGATGGCTTCCACCTTCCCAGTTCTCATCCTGGTAAATCCCAGTGAAATACTGGGCAAGAGGACAGAATGAATGTATAAAACCACAAAAACATTCCTCATTTCATACTATATTACATCACCTCACCTTCAGTTTATTTTTCCTTGGGGCATCTTTCTAGAGCAATTTCCTCAGCCTCTGTATGTTCTATCTTCATGAGAGTCTAACACTTGTGATCACAGATGTTTTCCAATATTTCCAAAATTGCACTCCTTCTTTTGAAGCCTAAAATACATGTAAGGGTTAAGGATAGAATGAGATTTAGTATGAAATCACTTCACTCACCCACCTACCTATTTATTCTAGATAAAGACTGCATTCTGGAAATTGCTTTTTTACTGGACAGCTCCGAAAGTGCTAAGGACTATAATCACGAACAGCAGAAAAAATTTGTACTGGAAACAGCAGACAGAATGAAAAGAGTGCAGCTTAATTCTGGACGTACCCTTAGCTGGAGGATGGCCTTACTTCAGTACAGCAGCACTGTTTCTATAGAGCAAACTTTCCATGACTGGAAAGGTCCTGAAGCGTTCAAATCACGCATTGCTCCCATCACCTACATAGGTCATGGCACCTACACAACTTATGCTATAACTAATCTCACACAACTGTACATGAGTGAAGGGACTCCGAGTAGCGTGAAAGTAGCTGTGCTCTTCACCGATGGAGTGGACCATCCAAGAAACCCAGATATTTTTGCGGCTACAGCTGATGCTAAACACCAAGGAATTGTATTTTTCACAATGGGAATGACCAGAGTGGCTGAGGAGGTCAGCAATGCTGCCAAGCTCCGGCTCCTGGCCAGCGTCCCAGCATCCAGGTTTGTTTTTAACCTCCAGGAGAAAGAAACTGTGGAGAAGGTTCTCAAAGAACTGGTAAGTATGAGAAAGAATTTGAAATAGTTATAGAACATATGTGAAAAATGGTGTTATTTCCAATATTTTGAAATACATGCTATTGAAGAAACCTGTACTTTTAACATATTAAAGCAACCCACTTATTAATAAGATCACTGTGCCAAAGTACAGGTTTCCTTTTTCTCCCCACCATTCAGATCCTGCCAGCCAAAATATTTGAAGTTGGAAAGAAACTTAGAAAGACCCCCTTAGAAAGACCTTTCTCCTAAGAAAGGCATTTTAAACCTCCTTTCTTAAAAAACCAAGCAATTTTTGACATCCTAGTGCTTTCTTCTGTAGTAAGTAGGAATGCAGCATTGCCCTTTGTGCCAATAAAAGATGCAGCTCTTGCAGAAGTGAAAACAAATTTGTAGACCTTAATGAAGATATGTCAATTTAGATAAAATCTGAACTTGGCCATAGACATCTTTATATTTCCTTGGAAAACTTACCACATAATCAAGAGGAACTCTGTAAATTGTACGTGAAGTTTTGCTTGGGTACCTCTTTTCTGCATGGGAACTTAATTTATAAAAAACATTCCTTGCCAAGTATGGAGAATAGAGCCATCCTCTAGTCTATTGATCTGGTGACAGAAGCTGTGGGTGAAGTCCTGATCTAAGCACGCACAGAGATATAAAATAAATGATCTCATACAGGCCTAGAGCATGTACCAGCCTGGCCTTCCTGTCTGTCTGCCCTTCACTTCTACAGTCTGCCACTCTACATTGGTTTCCCTGCATATCACCTCTCAAGTGACTAAGCGCACTTTATTTTACTGTTCCAAACAGGCAGCCACCCTCATGTGCCTTCTTTTCAGAACAGGGCTGCTGTCTAGTTTAAATAATGGCTTTGGCATAATTATATCTGCATACATGTGAATTTTAGAGATGTGTACTGCATTGCTGCTCATCAACACATTTATGTCCTCTCAAGAGATTACATCAGTTGTGAAAAGTGGGAGGAATGCATTGTATGTAGGTGTTTCAGCTATAGAGATCTAAAAAAATAATAGAGCTAATTCGATGATGATGACTTCATATGAGCACTGAGAAAGTCAAATCTTTTCTAAGGCATTCTTACTGTTCTCATTTTGTGTATACCTAACAGCATGCATAGAAAAGTTTCTGATTTTCTCAAGTGTAGGATATGTAGCATTCACTCCTATGAATAGCTGCTGCTATTCAGCACTTTGCAAACAGTGTAGTTTCTGGCTGCATTGTTCTCTTACACCTGTATTCCCATATAGTTAACTATTGATTTAGGTCTGTTTACTGTCGTAATTTTAGCAAATTATGGCTGGACAGGGAGAATTGGTGATTTGTGCAGTCAACAATCTGTAATAGGAATTGAAATTATTTAAATGATTTTTTAGAATAGAGAGATTGCTAGAATGTTTCTCAGAAATTAAAGCTTAACTAATGTTAGTTAATGTTAATTGCATAATTTAATTAACTAGTTCCTGAAGCAATTTATTTTAACATTTTTCAGTGTTCTTCCTGTAGAGCTGGATTATAACTTTAAATGTTGTTTTGAATATCTG
The DNA here is from genome assembly GCA_026546715.1 of Gallinago undulata. NCBI lineage: Eukaryota > Metazoa > Chordata > Aves > Charadriiformes > Scolopacidae > Gallinago > Gallinago undulata. Next base: position 21,464,103 of record JAOTQQ010000079.1, read on the forward strand.
TCTTTACAGAAAGATCTGTCTGAGAAAGAGGTAAGTACAGAAATACTGCTTAATATAGACATTTACAATTATATGGAAACATAATTTCAGAAAACTGACATCTCAGGAAGTTAGTTAAATGTGGAGTCTAATGGGATTTCCTTCAAGTAAAACATACTTTTGTATTTGTGGAACAGAGCTTTAGTTTGCTATCCTAATGTCATTACTTTCCTTATTTTCAAAGTCGAAAAAAAGCAATGTGTGAGTATTCAGGTTTCAGTATTCAGTATTCAGCAACGTGTGAGTATTCAGGTACGTCATCCAACAGACTCAGCGGATAAGAAAACATGACACACAACAGAATGTGGTACAGTTCCAGCCCTTAATGCTCTTCCTAGGCAATAGAGTTTAAAAAATGGAAGGAACTTGAACAAAACTCCACCATTGCACTTTTGCAGTTTGTCCACACTGTGTCACCCTGATTGCAGGCACTGGTAGGTCTGGCTGCCATTTTGAGGGGAATAAAGTTAGATTCCTTTTTAAAGATGTTATTCCTACTTAAGGTACAGTTATCTTAGGCAAAGATTGTTCTGATGAGCAGCTCAAGGAAATTGCTAAATTAAAGTAAATAAAATTTAAATTGCTAAATTAAACTAAATAATTGCTAAATATTTTGAGTGTTTGCCAAAATTGAAGCATTTTATTTTTCACTCCTTTCCACTGACATGTTGATTTTTCTCCATCAAAATAAATCCTGAAGTAGTAAGGCATTCAACGTTACCTTTGGAAAACGTATTCTTACTAGATGGGATATCCAGATAAGAATGATATTTAAACCCGACACTTCCAGACATCTCCAAGCTGAGTGGAAGTTTAATAAATAATAAAACCAAAAATTAAACTAACATTCCCTATTCCTCCTCTGAAAATAAAGCCAGTATCTGTAATAATTCTGTATTATGTAATGGTCTCAAAACGATTCTAAAAATCACATAACTAAATACCACAATGATGTCTACTAAGGCACATAATGGTAGACGTGACAGAAGAAAAAGATTAGAAACTATTACAATGAATTGCATTAAATAGATAAAAGTATATATCCATAACATGTTTTGTTTATAGATCAAGCTAGAGCTAAACTATGATCTGACCTACCTATAGTCGAGCAAAGTGGAAAAAGGATGTAAGATGTTTTCATACCTCATTGTCTTGGCTATCTCTACAGGGACTAGTAATCAAAACAAATTTAGTCATAGACATAGCATACCAATACACCAACTTTTTGAAGAGTTTGGAGGTAAAGCCATTATTGAGATAACTGAAATTTCAGCAGTCGGAATTACACAGATGTTTGGATGTTGTGTAGGAGGCCACATTCCCGATGAGTGGTAAACTGACAGTTAAAAGATTTCTGTAAAACATGTAAATATAACTGGTCACTTCTGCTGTACTCAGACTAGTCATACAGTAAATTAAAAGCAATGTTCATGTGTTTTCCATCTCTTCTATTAACATGTGCTGATTGGGACTATTTTCATTCAAAGTGTCCTCAGGTTGCCACATGTAACTGTGAGAAGGGAGAAAGAGGCCTTCCTGGCCCTGCTGTAAGTAGCTGTCATTTCTCAAATAACTGATACACAGTACAAATTAAGATTTATTTCATTGTTGGAATTTCTTTAGGAAATTATTTGAATCCAATTCCTGAGACAACAAAAGTTAAAGGTTCAATACGTAGTCCTCCATAGCTACATTGCATGGAAATGTCACACCAGCAGGAAATGCAGAGACCTGAGAATACCATGAGACATCCCTCTGAAGAAAGACCAGTGTGATGTGGTGAGGCTCTGCTTTTAGCCACAACAGTTTAAAAGGCAGGAAGGAGCAACTTTCCTGTGTGGAACAATAATTTATCTGTTATGATCAGACAACCAGACCAAGCGGATCTCACTAGGCTAAAAATCAAACATTAATATCTGAAAAGCTCTCTGAAAGCAAGAGAGAGAGCAAGCAGCTGAAGCGTTACAAATAACTGTGAGAAGAGACTTATAAAAAGGGTAAAATAGTCTGAACTTCTTTCAGAATAGTCCTACAACTAGAACCCCCAAGCAAATCTAGGGGATTGCTTCATACAAAGTGGTGATCTAAACCCTGGTGACTGCAGGGCTTATGTTTCAAGAACAACTGGGAGCTGAATGGTCTGATACTATAACCCTAACATTATCAGCATCAGCATACCTTACGGTCCTTGCTCACAGTGAAGTGACAGTGTCAGAGTTTGAAACAGAACTGTAGAGACCTGCACATCCTCATCCTTTTGACCTGAACATCCTGTACATATATAAACAGAAATACACACCAGCTTTCTCCTGCACAGTACAGCACACTTTAATTGAAAATGTAGTCTCTTGTGCAAACAGTAGTTTTGTTTGGGTTATTATTCAATCTCTTTACCTGGAGACTGCAAGTACCCCTTAAAAGAAAAGCATACACCACAAAGGGTTCAAAAGAAAACAGAACAACCACTTGGCAAGCTGGGTAGCTATGAAAACATCTGATCACCTCTCTTCTTCAGAGGAGGCCTCAAGAGCTCTTTGTTTACAACAAAGACAAAGAGAAAAATAGCTGCCTATTGAGTTGGTCCTGCTGCTCCCAAAAACTTAATTTCAAGGTTATGGTAAAGGCAATTTAAAAAAAAAAAAAAATCTATAGGAGGCAAATATCCTAAATATTAAAAAAAAAAGCCCAGCCAAACAAAACCAAAACAAAACACAAAAGTGTATATTTTGTAAAATAAAATTATTTGACTAACATAAAAGAATTTTATTTTGTGTTTTCAGGGTAAAAAGGGTCGCACTGGGGATGATGGAGCTCCAGGCCTGAAAGGTGCAAAGGTGAAGTGATTTTTCAGATTTACAAGACAGATTTGGTACTTCATTAATATGGAGAGACTATTCTAATAGTACCCATGTACTTTCCACCTGTGAATTTCTTAATTCTTTATCTACTCCCTTTTGCTGTAGTAAAGACTAAGTTTCTTTACATATTAAAATCTTACATCTAACATAAAAAAATCAGAGTGCAAAATGAAAGAACTGGTATGCTTCCTGAATTGCACTGAGATATCTACTTGGATAATCAGGACAATACTATCTTATCCTGATTTTACTGATCTTGATGTTGGATTATTCATAGGGGGAGCCAGGTCTTAATGGAATCCCAGGACGAGATGGAATAGAGGTAAAAAAAGATTTTTTTCCCCTTCTCCAGTGAGCAACATACCTTCAAGGCAAAACACCATTCACATATAAATCACACTCCTTTATATTTTCTTATTTATTCAGTACCTCCTTTTTAATTAGTGATTTTTTTCTGGCTTTCTTATTTTATTATGTTTCTCACTAAGATGGAAATATGAACTCTAGCTGTTTTGCTTTTACATCATCAAAATCCCAGTCTAGAATGACACTTTCATAAGATTTCTTCATACATACAACAGCATCTATCATGACCAGGAGGTGCAATATTTAAAGATATATTGCCATGTTTATCAGAGATCACCTTTTCTATTAAGTTGTTCATTACAAACTGAAACGCTGCTTTTCTAGAGAGAGCAGAATGTTAACTGTGAATATGCACATTCTTACATTTGGGTTATTTATCCTCACAACCTGCTTTGCTTTTTTATTTTCCCAGGGGAAATCTGGATATAAAGGAGAGAAGGTACTATTTTTAGTCAGAACTTCTGCTTACATATAGATATTTGATGTTATTATTATTTATTATGTATAGTCCCATATTTTTTACAAATACTAGTAATGAACAATGACATCATCTAACCAGCTGCTGCACAAGCTCTAATAGAAGATGCATCCCTTCCCCAATGAACTTACAGCTCAATTGCTATTATATGTCATGAATAGAATAACCTTTAGGTTTTCAACTGAAACACCCAAATAATAAGGATGATATGTTTGATATACCTCATAATTATTTATTCCTGTTCCTTTCTAGGGTGAAAGAGGTGAATGTGGAATCCCAGGGATAAAAGGAGACAAAGTAAGTAGCCACAAAGTTGTTAGGCTTTCGGGGAACAAAGTTAAAATACAGAAAATCTGAACAATTCCCTGAATAATAACCATAGTGATAGATTTAAGACAAATATTAATTCTGAGGGTGAGGGAAATTAACTAATGACAGTTTTTAAAAATGAAGTGAGCAAGGACAGCATTTGCAGTAACTTTCTCAGTTTTTTTCTCATAAAACCCAAGCCTAAATCTGTTTACAACAATGCAATAATTCTACTTGACTTTAACAAAGACAGAAGGCTTGAAGTAGCAAGCAAAGGGAATGAGAGGTGAAAATGAAATCACAATTTCTAACACCAATCTTCAAGAGTTGGTATATAATTGCTGTGAATAATTTAAATGAAATAAACACAGTTTAATCCTGGATTACTGGTCCTTACTAATTAACTCTGTTCATACTTACTCCGTATTCTGATACTTGCTGGCTGCCGAACTCCTCTTTATTTTTTATTTTAATGTAAAGATATCTAAATAAGATACCTTTGCAAAAAGTTCTCTAAAAGTGTTTTTGACCAAATCTAAATACACATAAAAGTATCCTTTTTTTCACCTGCCTTTCAGGGTCCTGAAGGTCCAATAGGCCCCAAAGGAACAAGAGGGCTACAGGTAAAAGAAAACAAAAATAGAAAAAACAAAAATGATGGAAAGAACAATACCTTGCTCCCTGTGATTCAAAGCTCTGAAATAATATACCACAAGCATCATGAAAACTTTGAGTCACTGCATTCAAGCCATCCAAAATCTATCTTCTTAAACAGCAAAATTAATGAGAATTTGGAGGAGCAGTCTAGACAAATAAGTCATCTTTATAATTCATTCAGTCTCTAAGACCACAGCAAATACAGTTCCATAAAAACCAAAATCGCTTATTTCCCATTCAGTATCTTAACTATTTTATTATCTCACAGAAGTATATAGAAACAGTTTAGTCTCCTTTCATCCCAATATTCTTGAACTGAAGGTCAAGAAGCTTAGGAAGAAACATCATAGACGTTCCAGTAAATCTTGACTATAGATTACTTTTAACTGTATTCAAATAAAGGGAGAGCCAAATTCTCTCCTCCAATTACTAGATCCAGCTCCAACTGAGTTGAGTAGCTGAATCTGTACATGTATGCATTGGAAAGCAAAACTTGCATTCTAATATGTTTGCAATGTATTTTCTTGGAGACTACAGCAAATCAGACATTGTTTTTCAAGCTACCATTGTTCTGAAAGCTTGAAAAATCTCATTAACACCACTCCTGTTTTAATAGGGTCCACAAGGACAATCTGGAGATCAAGGGCCTGAAGGCCTGCAAGGATCAAAGGCAAGAACTGCACTATTTCTTCTCATTCTTAATGTTAAAATATATTAAAACAGCCTCACAACAAAAATGCTTTTATCCTTATACACCATACCCTTCGTGTAGGAGATGCAGTTTAATGTGACATTGCTAATAAATCATATACTCTTTGTATTCTACAGGGTTCCCAAGAAAGATCTTAATTTATGCTTTATATTGGATTCAGGTCAAAATCACACTCCAATCTTTTCTCAGAGTTAAAATATGGCAGCATCACAGAATATTACTTAGCAGCAGTGTTGCATTGCTTTTCTTCAGTTTACAGTTTAAAACTATTTCTTTTTCATAAGTGCCAAGCAGAAATTCTGTTTGGGATCTCAAAAGAAATCTTCTTTTGAAAATGTAATTCTCAAGAATTCTATAGGTCAGAATGAGTAGTCCCACTGTTTACTGACGCTCAACTGAAGTTATGTGAAAGTCACGAGGATGAGCACAATTCAGGCTGCAGTCTTGCAATGGGCCCTCTGCAGGTGAGCCTCAGAAATCAGCCAGTGCTTCACTGCAAGATCCAGTCCCCTCTGTAAACGTATTTTTGGTTTGTTTGTTTGAAAAATGGGGGATTTATATTTATTAAATCCTTAAGATTTGCTGGGTTTATTTCTTACTTACTCCATTGTAAATTCCAGTATACCAATGGAGATTATTTCATTCTGTGGTTCTGTGATAACTAGATTCCTTTATCATAGTGGTTTAATGGAAGATTCAAATATCACTGGCTATTAGAGACAATTATGAGAACTGTTTTAACTTCATTAACAGAGACCACAGTTATACTTTGCTTCTCAGAAAACCCATAAACTGAGTAATTCAGCCAAGGCTAATGTGTTTTTCAGCTACTGAAATGCATATTGTTGTGGAGAAAGACTTGAAAATAAGTTTATAGAGGGCATTTTGATGTCTCTCTTGATATCTCCTTTGCACTATATTTACAGCACCTGCTGGACGACAGTGAGGCACAGAGCAGTTGGGTATCAAAACTCTCATATCCCATATGAAACAATATATTTTTCCTTTTGCTTAATCTGGGATGACTTAGTACAGGAAATATCAACACTCTTAATAAAGGAAATTCTGAAGCAAGGAAAGGGTGAACAGAAGAAATGCTGTGTAAGACAATTCCAATGGGCTGAAATTCAGGATATACAAAAAATGAAGTTACAAACTGAGTTAAACTGATTTCCCTAGATACCAATTTATAAGCAGAATTTTTTCTTTTTTCATTCTTTGAAAAGGGTGAAAGAGGTCTCCCTGGGCCCCCTGGTTTGCCTGGAGAGACTGGAATAGGACTGCCAGGCCCAAAGGTACAAGCATCTCTCATCTTCTATATTACATGTATTATAAGATAAGAACGAAGACTGAGACAGCTGAGATAATATACTTGCTGGTACATGAGAAACTTCCAGCCCCCAAATGCTGTTTTTATAGCACTGGAAAGGTATTTTGTATGTTGATCAAAACTGGAAAAAAAAATGCACATTTAAAGTATGTACTTTAAAGGATTTTTTAACAGTAGTTCTTACGCTTGTCATAACTCAATCCAAGCAGTGTATGGCTGAGTGAAAATGCATATATAGTCTTAAACAAAATTATCCTGTGAAAAGCAGGCTTGTTGCTTTGAATGACTGGCATAAAGAAAACAGAAATACTATGATAGAAATACTGACTTCTTGGAAAAGGACAATAAGCAATACATAATGTATCAGGTACATGATGAGAATAACTAACCATTTAGATTCTGTCTTCTCTCAAATGCAGAACTGAGGCTGTCCCCTAATGCTATGAAACTGCACCAGTTCAGTCTCTGTTGGGCCTTGCATGCTGTATGACTCTGAGGACACTCAGATTTTCTCTACCTTTCCTGTATTCTCCTACATCAAGTATTTCAAGCACAGAATGTCTGAGGAGCTGCTATATGCTGCACACATAGAAATACCTAAATCAGGCATTTTCAAAATACATCTTTGTTTGAAGGGTGACACCGGCTTGACAGGAAGACCAGGCCCTGTTGGCCCACCCGGAGTTGGTGAACCAGGACTTACGGTATGGCTATTTTTCATTTGGTAAGAGGGAAGCAGGACAGAAAGGAAAAATTCTCAGTGCTTCCCTGTTAAAAGGGATACATGTGTGTTAAATGATACCGCCTTTCTTTCTTCCACTAGTTCTCCCTCTCATGCATGCAACATTGTCTGACTTATATTTCCCCCAATAAACTGGAAATGTTTCCAACTCCTTAACTTTTCTAATTATCCTAGTCTCCAAAACAGCTATGAAAAAATAACACCTAATGCAAAACCACACAAATATTTAAATAAATCTGTCCCCTGATAGATTCAAATCCAGATGTGCTAACTTTGAAGTTGACTGTTTTTCAGTATCATTAGAACATTAACATCAGTGTGGCTTTGAGAGAGAGACTCCTTTTTAACCACTGTAACACTAGAAACAGTCATACCTAAACAACCTCAGTAAAGACATTCCGATTGCCTACGTGGTCCCAAGCAACAATTTGACTAGTATTGCCTTTACTGGAGATAACAGAGGGAGAAACACAAAAAAAATCTGACTTTCAGAATTTATAGTAGGTTTGGCTCAGAAGTCTCTTCCTTCTTTTCCTTCCCTTCCTCCTCCTGATAGCCATAAACTCAACCTCTTTGTGGTAATTCAGAAAATCAGTATGTCGATTTTATGGTTGCTTTTTTCAAAGTGTAAGACTGCACCTTTTATGGAGCTATTTACAATACAGCAGACTCAAATTCATTTCTCATCACCTGGATGAAAGATCCCTAGTGCAACTATGAGGGACATTCTGTGCAGTTTTTTCACAAGTAGCTTTTCCCCATTGACAAGGAAAGCTTTGCAATAATCATTTCAAAAGAGGTGCTCCCACAAAAAACAGGAAAATGGCTTGGTAACTGAGCTGACTGATCTCAAACCTGCCTGAAAATACGCTACTAGAGAGAAGTGAGTTCTTATTAAAGAGCCCATTAAAGAGCATTACTAATAAGGCCAGCAGTAACAGTCAGTCAAAGGTGGGTCAGTAATGCTTCCCAAGTCTCTTCAATAACAGCCCTGAGAAAAAAGCCACTTTGTGGGGGAAGAGGTGCCTGTGATGTACATCTTTGCAAGCCACAACAGCCACACTGGTATAATAAGAGATTCTGATTTTAAAAAAATATACTAAACATGTTTTTTAAGTTTACTTTAAAGCCTATTTGCTTCAAAAGAGTTTTCTTTTTATGGCTGAATGCAGTGTAATTATTTTACCTACAAACAAGGCATAATTCTAAAGCTCTATGCAGAAGAAGCAGAAGCATATTTAGGCTACGGACAGCTACATCCACCAGCATTCTGTGATTGTGTAATCTCAAGAAATACATCTGAGAAAAAGAAAACCAACAGATGCAGGAAAACACTGTAAAGCAGGCTTAATATGCACAGGTTTTGAACTTGCATTTAGTGAAAGGTTTTAGTTGTCTTACTTGCCTCTTGTGCTCCTATGAGATCTGCTTTCAAAAAGAAGGGCATGCGATTACTCCCTTCACCAATTACAGTCAAATCTCTCCACAGCTCCTTCTTCAGTATTACTCTGTATGGCCTTTAATCTGGTTCTCCCTGTCTCTCATGATTATATTGATACATTAATCAGGATAAGTAACAATTTGTAAACCACACTAAAGTATAGGGAGTGAAGATTTCAAAAGTATAAGGAATAGGAATTTTAGCTACATAACATGTGATTCATAAGTAACAAGAAGAGTGAAACTGCCTGCCTTGTTATTGCTGCAGGCCAGAATACTCATAATTTATTCACTGTGAATATCATATTACTGTATTATTTTTAACAGGTTATAACTACACCAACAATTAAAGATGAATTTAAAACCAACAATGACATAGAACATGTTGCTGTTGATTTGAATGATTAATACATATTCTCGGCCATTTTAAACTTCTGTTAACAGGGGCCTCAAGGACCTCAAGGTGTTCAAGGAGAAAGAGGTTCACCAGGAGAAGGGCCTCCAGGAGCAAAGGTAAAGCAGTTGAAAGGTTTTAAGACCTGAGTAGCACCATTAATGAGTGCATGCCAAAACAAGTCCATAGCAGACAGGGGATTCAGAGAAAGTAGCTTGTAAATTAATAATGACATTCAGCGTCAATTAACCCAATGTATTTTCACAGAATTCAGTTGGTCCAAACATGACTTCTTGGTACAGCTAACCTTTGGGACCTGTAAAGCTGATATTTAATCCACCTTGATTTGTGGGATCTAACCCTGGAAAGAATTCCAGATATAATTTAAAACAGCCTTGAGCATCTAACTTTAAATATTATAAAAGTGATTCCTAGATGAAAAATGTAGCTTTTTGTTGTTGCTTTTTTCTATAATCCTTATATATAGAGATGTTTACTGTCACTGAAGACAGGCTTCTAAGCTTCTTAAATACCTGAGCCATTAGCTTACACGTTCTAGCAGGAATCTGAATTTAGTTTGTGGGAAAAGAAAGCTGCTGTTACTAATTTTCAGATCCAGCGAAGTAACGACAGCAGTAGTTGCACCTACATGGATGGACTCACTAGACCCACTGCAAGCTCCTTTTGCTGCCAGCTGCAAACCACGTCCCAGATCAAGTTGTCATTTGACCTTTGGTTATTGTGACAAAGTGACACAGCTTGTATATGAGCTAAATAAATAAATAAATGGTTCACTCATTTTTAGGCATGTACCAAGGCAATTTGGGGAAAACAATACAAAATTGTTTCACGGGTGCAGGCCTCAACCGTTCCTTTACTAAAAATCTTACGATTTTTGCTTAACACAAGGCTGTAGTCAGGGAGGTTTACATTTGACTGCTGCTAGCAACGTAGTATCTTCAGACATCCAGTATATATTTTATGATGAATTATATAAATTATCTAACATCATTGTTGATGGCTTAACAGATCTCATGCATGAAAACAAACAAAAAAGCAATTTGAAGAAAATGCATTTAGAAAACACTCCATTGCCACTGAAATACCAATTTGTGTGGGAAGAAACGCTACAACTAATAAGTAAAGCACAGCACCAATGCACAGTGGGAACAAGTACAGAAGAATGCATAATCTAACCAAAACTACTGAGGAATCAAGACAGGCAGAATAAAATAATCAAAATGGAATTCTGCCAGAATTATTGGAACCCTTGATTCTATAAAAAAATTACTACTTTTTACTGCCAAGACTGACCTGGAGCCAAGCATGTATCAACAGTCTATTCGTGTCTCTAATCCTATTTATGGCTGCCAAGTATGTCAGCTCTCTGGTTTTAAACACATTTTAAACAGGTGATTTGCTAATCTGAAGCAAATTTTACAGTTGCTTTCCTCAGAACATTTTTACTACAAGCTCACAGTTCAGTAAAAAAGAAAATGAAGGCACGTGTTCCTAAAGCATCGGGAGTAAAGTATGTTATTTTAAACAGAAATCCCCATAATGTTTTTCAGTCAAAGTTAAAATGATGGAATTGGTTATGAGGGCGAGAAAAGACCTGTCTGGAGTGAAACTTCATTGCCTTGGGTGATTCTGTGACAATTTACACAAGCTAACAATCTGTCTCGACATGTTCTAACAGAAATACAAGAAAGCACAATACTTCTGTCCTTAATTCCGTCCTGCATTTTCCCCAATATCCTTGTTTTGTAAATAAACATTTAGAAAGACAATGATATTTACAAATAGACTTCTACAACAATACAGTTTGGCCTAGTATTTATTCTGGCAAAATTCTTAGTGAGATCCAGATCTTCATTGCCACACTTAAATGAGATTAGCCCATGAAACAAATATGCAGAATTCAGCTTTCAGTTAGTCTCATTCATTAAATCAGTTGTGCTTTTGCTATTGATTTGAAGGGAAGCACAACAGGACCTTAAGCAATTAAAGTGGGCAGAAAGATAAAAAGAAGCTTGTTCAGCTCTTTCATCAGCAATTTCAAATTGTGAGCAAGCTCATTTGAAAAGATGACCTCTTTTGTAACCTGGAAAACAGAGTCAGGAGCTACTTTCTGGTTCTTCTCATTTTGGTTTCATGATGACAGAGCAAATAGTGTCTCTACTTACTTTAGAGAGAACAGCTGTGTGTTTCTAGTCAACATACTATTTTTTCATGTAGGGAGATCGTGGTTTTGACGGACCAAAAGGCCCTCGTGGACTTCCAGGCATCAGCATTAAAGGTGAAAAGGTAAACAGTAGATACACCAGGGGATTAACAAAGTGCTAGTAAATCTACATAATACAAGGTTGATACTACAAAACATATAATAAGGCAAGGAACCTACAATAAGCCCTGGATAATCAGGTATTTTGTAGAGCCAATTATGCCCAATAAACTCTCCCAACCTATTTTAACATCTCTTCATATTAAAATAGGAAATGTTACAAAAAGCATCTAATTCAGTGGGAAAGTTAAGGTTTAGAAAGGGAAAAAGAGACCAGCAGTTGTTTGCCATTGAACCAGCAGAGAATAAATGCATATATGAAAGACAAAAAGTCAGATCCCCATGTTCACTGGATTCAGGAAAGGGTAAGTCAACACATACTGGTGCGAGAGCTGTCCCAGGTTGTTTCTGTATCTTTATACAACTATGCAATTTTACTTTGTTTGCCAGGGTGAATTCGGTCCTCCTGGTTTACCTGGTCCAATTGGATTACCTGGAATTGGAATTCAAGGAGAGAAGGTGCATTTTCACTTCCCCTTCATCCCACACTTAAATGTGTAGTAACAGAGAATAATTTATTTTTTTTAATTACTTAACTAATCTTTTCAGGGAGCAGAGGGCCCAAAAGGACCACCCGGCTCTAGAGGGCTACCAGGACAGGGACTACCTGGACCAAAGGTTAGGGAATTTCCTGTAGTAAAAGCTACTGTGCTCTTTTTACTGTTATGTTTCCTAATGGAAAGAAATGGTCTGTCTCTATCCTTCTGCTTGTTAAAGTGCTGAACACCAATCTAAGTATTGACACAGCTGCAGGAAATTATTTCCTTTATTAATATTATTAGATTGTACAGCAGATCCTGCTCCACAAAAAGTCTTGATAAACAAATGCCATAGCTATCAATTTAGGTTTTGGCTTGGCTCACCATAGAACCTTTGAGGTACTACAGATCAGACAGTGACCTGCATTTTGTCTGATATATTTCCATAGAAAGGGTTGTCTGCCTTGAACTTGCCATTTCACCGTAACAGGTGCAGGTGCAGTACAGCAATTCCAAAAAGTAGTTGCATTTAACACAGAACACCACCAAAATTTCAATATCCTGTTTTACCCTGACCGTACTCTTTCCATTCCAGAAAAATACATTCCTACCCTACAGATTGGCTGCCTTCCTTGTTACATCTGCTGCCTGTTGTCTCACCTGACTTGGTGTATTTACTGTATCTAGCAGTTAAGAATCGTCCAAGCTATAATGAAGATTACCTTTCCTGAAGGAAAACTGTCCAAATAATTTTGCCTTGACAGATTCACAAAATACAAAACTGTTAATGAAATGCACCACACATGAAGTGTTTGGAATGGAGATTAAAGTTGATTTTCTGAAAGAGGTGATAAACTTCTGAATCTATTAAACGATATTAAAGGACAGTATAAAAGAACTAGAGGTGTAAGTGGGTGAAAGTCCATGCCAGGTAAAGTATTTTGCAGCATCAGAGATCACCTCTTACATTTTAAGTGATTGTGCAGGGATGTGTTTTACCACTGATAAAAAGAAAGAGAAGGGTGAATTGTCTGTGGGTGTCAGATAGGCTCCTGAAATATAAGCTACTTTGGCAGGAAACATTTACAGTGACATATAATTATAGATTTACAGCATTGGTCATTTCCACACACAACCTTCTGGTGACAGCTCAAAACAAGCCACAGATCCCCAATCTTTGAGACCAAGGGTTTAATACATCATACTAAAGACAGTATCATACTAATCTTTCTTAAAATATGTACAACAAAGGATATGCTTTTATGTTTTCTCATGATAATGCTGTCAAAAAACAATTTCTATTTCAGGGTGAACAAGGATTGTCAGGAGAGACTGGAGTGCCAGGAGAAAGAGGTATTGGAGAACCTGGTTCTAAGGTACATTATTAATAGAGGAATAACTTTATTTGGATTTGAAATTTGTGTTTCCTGAGTATCCTTTCTGTAGGCACTTAAAATAGATTTAGAAATAAAGATTAGGTTCTTAGTCATTACAATTTTTAACACAGACTTTCAGTAACCTCTAGAAATGGGAACAGTTCTGTACAAAAGTAGTAAGATTTATTGTGACTGAAAATTTCCATATGCCCAGCCCATGCTCAGGTCAGTATTACATACAGCTTATCTACAGCTCTGCCCAGAAAAGCATCCAGAACATTAAACAATTGCCAGAACTCACAGTCCCCAGTGTAAGCTAAGCTATAGCCAGAACTGGTGAAAAGAAAGCACTGAAAAGTGGTTATTGCACTAGTCCTTCCCTTTGCACACAAGACAGGATGTAAATACTACGGCAGCTACAGCCTCACATCTTCATACAAAAACTAAGCTGTGCTTCTAGACAGAAAGCATGCATGCTTAGAGGAGTGGAAGCTGTAACAAGCTTGTCTCAGTGGTGAAGTGACCAAGACATTAACCTCTCCCTATGTCATTAACAACCAGATTAACATAAAATATGGGAATAGATGAAAAAGTATTTTTTCGATGAGTAGAAAGGCACTGGGCTGTCCTGTTTTTGTTAGGGCTCTGGTTTGTTAGGGATTTGAGACAGGGGTTAGGAAAGGCAAGAAATTGTTCAATTTCTTTTTTCAATTTCACAAAATATAGTAATGCTGAGTGAACCCATTTGACCGCTGATGATCTCGTTTCATCTAAAACCAGGTCAGGCACTTGGAACCTGGGCTGATGACAATTCCACCCCCATTAATAGATTTGCACTGATATTTACAAGCAAGACGTCAACGACCATGTCACTCTATCTGATACTTACTTTAAAGGCTGCCACTTAATGAAATTATGGCAATATTTTTTTAAGAATAACTTGGAGCATTAATAGCTAACAATATTAATTGCATAGATAAAATGCACAGTTCAAACAATCATACAGTAGGATAGTTTCAGATATATGACAGTTGTCTTTATAAAAAAACTGCAAGATTTGGGTTCATATGCAAAAATGTTTGCTCTAAATATATATACAGTTTAGTAAACTTTTTAAAATAGATTTCTTTGATTCAGAGAAAGAATAGTATGAAGTCTGCATTTAATAGAAGGACTTACTTTTTATTGATGTCAGGGTGAGGCAGGCCCTTCAGGACTGGCAGGTCTGCCTGGTCTTCCAGGAGAAGATGGAGCCCCTGGACAAAAGGTTGGTTATCTCTCTGTGCAGTCTACCTGCTTCCCTCCAAGCTTTCCTACTGTTCTTCCTGTGCTGAAACCTAGAAGAGAAAGTGTTCATGGACACTCAAGGGGAATGTTTCAAGGGGAAAAGCAGCACATTTTTCACTGAAAAAAAAAATTTCAAACATACATTTTTAGGGAAAACTTTTTCTTTTTTTTTTTAGGTGAGGGATTGTCTTTTCTTGTTTACATTTGTTGGCTCTTTAATCCACCAAATGACTTGCAACTCAGAAGGGAAACCACTAAAATGGCTACAGGCAACCTTTTGTAGCCTCCCAATCATGGTGTTTTCCTAGAATCAGAAACCCCATATATTCAAAGATTATATACTCAGACTGTTCAGCCATCACTAAGGAAACACACTACTTCATGCATTCCACCCACAGTTTTACAATTTCTGAATATAGGAAGAAAATCCTGGGCCTGCTGATATTAGTGGAAGTTTTGCCATTGACTCTATGATATCAGTGAGCTTGTCCAAGTGGATATAGAGTTATCTTGCACCATGTCTATGCAGTACTCCGAAATCTCTGAAATGCTGCTTTGATTTTTCTGTTCCAGGGTGAACCAGGGTTACCTGGTCTTAGAGGTCCTGAAGGTGCTCCAGGGATAGGAATACAGGGGGAAAAGGTGAGAATTTCTTACAAAAGGTGGAAAAGGTGAGAATTTCTTACAAAAGGTGACACCCAAAATTATAATGTTCTAGGAATAGGTTTTTCAAAGCTTTCTCTTTTTTGTTCTAAGTAATGAAAAATTATACCTCAAGGAACAGGTTAAAGAGTGCTTCTGAAAGCATTTAACTGCAGAGTTTATTTCAGCCTCAGCCTAAACCAACAACTTTTTAAATAGCGAAGTTAATAAAAGACAACTCAGGAAATATTTTTTATTTTTTTTAAATAACAGCATACAGTGGCTCACAATCTACAATACCTGTAGTAGATTCTGGTCCAAGAAGCTCACAAAGAGCTAATTGAGAATACTAGTTCTCTTAGTAGAAATAACTAGATCAATCTTTTAGATTCTGGCTCTTGTACTGGTCTTCTGTATTGATTCACAGGTGAAGAAGTAATTCTGTTTTCCCATATTAGCAATTGTATCATCTGAAATAAAGGCACTGGAAAATGCTGGGATAGCTGTCCAAGACATTGGACAAGACACACAGAGATTAAATGTCACAATAGAAGAGAAATAAAGATATTACGTATCACAATTACAAGAAGCTGGAAGGACTGAAAAACAGCATAGAAAGGAAAATCAAGACATTCACCTGTTTTCAGATTACTTTGCTAGGGAATACAAGCTGATAACATGATGCAGCAATAAAATTCATTACTGTGTTAGAACTTTTTCAGAATTATTCTGGACTTATAGCTGTTTCACTTTGTAATTACTAGAGCCTAACAATATGCTTAAATAGCAGTTATCCCTTTACTAACTTTATAGTATTTATTTTGAGCTTTTTCTGACTAGAAGTATACGCTGAGGGCATCACCATCAACTGATTGGCCCTATTTGCCTTTGAATTAAAAATAAGTACCTTCAATCAAATTATCTTTTCCTGGTTTGATTTTTTATCTTAGATAGTATCTTCTTTTTTTTTTTGTAATTACTTAACTTGATTTCTCAGCTGCAAGGATGCAATCTTTAAGACTCCTTTTGATTCTTACTTTTTCATAGTATTCAGTGGTAAATCAGTTAATTTAATTCAGATGGAATCTATGTAGCTTTAACTACACAAATCCAAAACTGGGCAACCACTGAGTAGAATTAACTGACTTGCCAATGAAGGCAATAGGAACAGCTCATGTGCACCAACTTCACTATCTTTTACTGATATTAACAATTAATTTCAGTTAGCACATTCTTAATACTGTTTGGTATGTGTGACATGCCTTCTCCATTTTTGTAGGGAGATCAAGGTCAGAGAGGAATACGTGGATTAACAGGACCAACAGGAGTGCCTGGACCCGCTGGAGCTAAAGTAGGTTTATCACCATGTTATGTGTGTAAAATAGCCCCCCAAAGCCGTGCTTTGTTGCAGATCTCAGAAACAACTGTCCCAGAATGAACTTGCTTCCTAAAAAATAATTTAAAAAAAAGGTTCAGCTAAGACTTCTCTTAGCAAGACACACCCTATAAACATCTAGAAGTGTTTTTAAAAATACTTTGCATTTACCATATTGATTTCTTGTTTGGAAGTCAGTTTGGAAAAATTAAGGGACACTAATATTGGTACTTTTATGCTCAAATATTTGAGAAGATAGTATGTTGTACAGCATACACATATGTAACAGGACTTTATTTTCCCTTACACTGACTCATGGCTAATATTCTTTTATGGATATGGAATTTCTATTCAAACACTCAGTACTTACTGAAAGTGAGAGAAAGGCTACTCCAGGTTTCTCCTTCAGTTTCTTATTAAGTCTTACTAAGTCCTCACATAAGAGGAAAAATGAAAAGGGGTTAAAAAGTACACTGAAAGGGCTATTTTAAAAAATCTACTTCCTCTAACAGAAAAATACACCTTTTCAGCATACTTACAGAGCTGGGCAGGAAACCTTGAGTGCTGGATGTGCTAGACCAAGTCTCAAGTACACCAATAAAGTGGTTTCTAATAACACATATTTGTTCAGTAACTGAAAAGAACCTAACTTCTATTGAAAAATCAGAACTATGCTTGTTATCAGTTCTTCAGTCAGATTCCCACATAGAACAGAATATTAGAAATTCTAATAGAAATTTAATTTAATATTATAAATTTTTGGATAAATGTTTTCTCCATGAGATGCTCATGCTTACTTTCAGAAAAATCCATAATTTTTACTCTCCTTCCTTCACTACAGGGAGAGCCTGGTGTGCCAGGACGCCTTGGAATGCCAGGCCCTCCCGGAAGAGCTGTGCCTGGACCAAAGGTAACATCTATACTCCAGCTCCTAGTGCTTATAAACACAGGGTGAAAACCACGAAGGTGGCATACCATTATTCATGTAAATAATTTCAGCCTCATGAGGTCAACTAAAACTTCTTTTTTCCTGTGAACAGTTACCAACTTTATCCAGTTTAGTTACCACCATGCCCTGGCACTAACTGTATGCCAGCTTGAAGTGTGGCCTACCTATGTTCATTTCTTTATTTCGGATAACCTTGGATATCAAAATACTTTTCTTTCTTCTGCTTTTGGTGTTTAATGTTTGCAATAGCAATAAATAAAATTAGCTGTTACATTTGATATAAAAATTTGTATATCAGAAATCCAAAACCACTGACTGTGTTTGGTGTTTAATAAAATACATAACTAGAGTCTAAATTTTTTTCATTGCAGGGTGACATTGGGTTACCTGGTCTTGCTGGACCAATTGGAGAACCAGGTTTCGGGCTTCCTGGGGCAAAGGTAGCTCCTAAATTCGTAAACTAATTTCCGGTAGAATTGTAAAATAAGGCAGGATTTCAGTGAAGCAACAGCAAATCACCTAGGATTGCAAATTGTTCCACAGTTCTTAACATGTATGTTGTAACACAGAGGCAGAGTACAAAGATTTGCAGAGCCAGAAAACCATGGATGGTCAATCTACCAAACTCCATGAACCATAAGCTTTCACATGCAGAGAACCAGGAGAAAAACAACTGGTTTTAATTGATGAAGGGTCAATACAGAGCAAACATCTGGTTTATGTGCTTACAACAGCCTACCTGTCAAGCACAGTTACATTTTCTCAGCCAGGCTTCTTTGCTTCATTGCTCATTTTGACACGGGGCAATCCAGACTCCAAAAAGATCTCAGGACTTCGGCCAAACTGGCAATGTGAGAAGAGATGCCCTAAGTACTGGAAGAAGAACATGAACAGGTTAATAACCTACAATATTCATTCACATAGTAAAATACCTTAGCAGATAGACAGACAGATAAAACAAACTTTGCCAAAGAAGTTTCATTTTCATGGAAAATTTCCTGGTAGCAACTGTATTTGCATTCACCTCAGCCATTTTTCCTGCCTTCATCAGGGTGATCGAGGTCTTCCGGGACCCCCAGGGCCCTTTGGGCCAAAAGGAGATGGTTATCCTGGCCCACCTGTAAGTTTATAGACTTTTTTTTTTATTTTAATTGGGAACAAATAGGTGCTACACCAAAGTGATTAGCCTCCACGTCTAACATAGATTTGCTGGTCTAAAAGCCTAAAAATGCTCCTCAACTATGGAAATGTATTTCAGCATAGAAGGAAAAAGAAATCTCCCCCTGAAGTAGTCACATGGGTGTGAACTCAGGGCAACACCATCTTCAAAACCACTAAAAAAGCAACTACTGTCCAAAGAGCTAGAAGATCAAATCATCCCCAGTTCTGTTCATTAGGTTGTTCCAGGTGTGGCAAATAATTGGTTTAC
Source organism: Gallinago undulata (assembly GCA_026546715.1). NCBI lineage: Eukaryota > Metazoa > Chordata > Aves > Charadriiformes > Scolopacidae > Gallinago > Gallinago undulata. The sequence goes on from JAOTQQ010000079.1 coordinate 21,483,309, forward strand.
CCACAGTCTTTACAGAGGTCTTTACTGGTAGATATGACCACTCCCTGAAAAAAGGAAACAAAGAGAAAAGGCTCCTCCTCCCTTCTTTGCACAGGTATGCAGCACTGGGCTCATGTATATCGTCCTCTCAACAGTGTGCTCCACCAGCCCTGGCAGCTACATGCCTGTGCAGTGAGGAAGTTCCAAGAAGATTGCTGGCTAGAGTTAGGGAGTTTGGTGATACACTACCATTTATCTGTGCTAAATACAACATTAAAAATGTATGCAATTGCCACACTGAGGAATAAAAATGAATGAATGTCAAAATGGAAATTGGAATTCAATTTATAATAATTCCTGATATTTTTGTGCAATCCGATGCAGAACTGCTTCTGCATTTGCCTCTCCAGATCAGACTCCTTTTGTCTTCAAATACATGCAAGCCTCCTGCATGACATGCAACACAAATGCAAATGCCACTGACACAACTTCTAGCTTATCAGAGTAGGATTTAACTAATTGTAGACCATAGTGATCCCACTAAGAGATAATATATTCAAGATACTACCATATTAATGTTAACAAAAGCATTTAGTCAATATAGCCATAAATTAAATTAATATTCTGTCTGTGTATAAAATTTCAGGGCCTGCCAGGCCTTCCTGGGATTCCTGGTGAACCAGGCCCAGATGGAGTTGGACTACCAGGACCTAAGGTACAGATCTTAACTTCTAGAAAAGTAAAGGCATGGGTGTACTCTTCTTCACGCAGATATAATTCCTACCCATAGGTCACAGAAGACCTTCTTAATCCAGATTTAATTTACTTGTCCATATATAAAAGGTAGATCCCATACAAGATCTTGAAGATTCACTTCAGAACTCATTCTGATGCTGATTAGTTCCGGGATTACTGGAACTATACAGGCAGTCGAAGGATTGACTACAGCTATTTAAATATGCTTAATGCCTCTTAAAAGGGCGTACATCTTTTTTCCACTCACCTCCAACCCTTAGCTGTCTGAAAGCACTGATAGCAAAAAAGCCAGGACAGTGACAATGTGCGGATAGAGGCTGATTCAACTGATAGGCAGCAAGCAAACACTTGGGTTTTTTTGGTTTGGGGAATGTGGAGATCATTTTATGACATGTGAATTGTAATTCCTGTGTAACTATTGCATAGATGACTTGAATGTACATGTCTTGAATATGTTTAGACCACTAGCCAGTGTTTATCCCAAGTAATGTTCCTGTCCTGCCTGCAATACTCATGTGTTAGCATTGCTTAGACTTGTACCGTGCTGTTCAATTCTCTCTTTGTCCCATTTGAGTACAACAGATGCTGGGAATTCTAGAGATAAATTAAACTTTGGTATTCACTACTTACTTTTTCAAGTATCGACTTTCAGGGTGAGCCCGGTAGTAGAGGATCAATTGGTCTCCCAGGTCCCCCAGGAGAAGGCCGGCCAGGACCAAAAGTAAGCCATTTAAATAATTATGTCCCCCATTGCCTATTTTCTAAAAAAAAAAGAAAAAAAAGTATAGTATAAAAATGTGTTATCATGCATGCGCATCTCCATGTTTTCTGTCTTCACTCTTCAATAGAAACAACTAATCCAACAAATAGGATAACAAGTGACAAATATTTAGCTCCTGCAGACATTAACTGCAATTGAGTAGCAAAAATTTCTTCAGACCTAGTATTGATCAGAATTAATGGCAAGAACTTACCATGTCTTGCCTATACTACTGGTACAGCTACAGGCATACTGTAGCATAATTCCTCTTTTTTACTGTATATACTAAATCAATAATAATCTAATTACCAATATGATGACCAATCCCCACAGAAAGGATTATTTGTGTAATTATAATACACACCATGACAAAGGTCTGGAAATAATTGTAACTATAAAAAGCAATTTTTGCTATGAAACCTCCCAAATTTGAAATTCTTGTACTCCTACAGCACAGCTTTACAAGTCAATTAATACAAAAGATCTGTTTTAGAATGTAAATGTAAAGAAACTGAACGAAAAATGCAAGGATTTTGCAACATAATAATCTATTACCTGTACAACGTGGCTTGTTGGTCCCAGAGATTCAGTTCATGTTGGCATGAAAGCTAGGTCCAGAGTAAAGCAGTGGACAAGCACTTCCCAGCAAGAGCTGGTCCCAAGGACTGGCATGTGGACAGAATCCTCACAAATCAGGAAATTAAGAATTTCATGCAGGGATGCTGGAATAGCAATATAGGCATAAAATTACTATTGTACTATGTAGGTTTTGATTGCTTACTAGGAATAACATATGGAACTGAAGTTCTGGAGTTCTGAAGTTCTTTTAAAAAACAGCTTATAAATTAGCAACAAGTGTTTATTTGCAATGCCACATTAGTATGTATGTCTCTAGGTCTTACCGCGTAAGCTTACTGGTGATGAAAGATAACATAACAATAATAATCCTCTCTTAAATCTTAATTCAGTCCCTAATGTTCCACCAACACAATCCGTCCTTCAATGCAATATAGATCTCTATTAGCAAGGTGATTCATGTTCAATGAGCATTAAGCCCTGAGCAACTCCTTTGAAGTGTAGGCTTGATTTTAATGATCCAATAAAGGATTAAAAGTGTCTTTGTCAACTAGAGCAATCTTATCCCCGCTACTTATAAAGAGACATCAATTTGTTAGAGGATAGACATGAAATTAGATGGTGGTCTAACAATTTATTGGGTTTTTTTATTATGAATCTTCTATTTAACGTATGCAGGGTTTCTCTCTAGGGAACCATAGGACGCCCAGGGCCACCTGGCTCTCTGGGACCTCCTGGTGAAGGTATTCAAGGAATTAAGGTAAAAAGACTCAGTGTCTTTAATATTTAACCTGTGTTGAGTGGTCAATCTGACCATCACAATGTTAAGGAGATTTCACATTTTTTCATATATGAGGAGAGCTTAAGGCTAGAAAATGAGAGGATAACATGAGCACCTACAAAGTACGTTCTGTCTCTACTGCTGTAAACCAACAAGCCCAGGGGGGTGTGTATTGAGGGAGACGGAAGCAGGGGCATCTTTTATTAGTGACAGATAGCCATACAAAATTTTTCACAACTCTAAAACTCACAGTCTGAAGTAGTTATATGAACCACCACCTATGGTAGAGAGTGTCCATCCTGAATCTATGTGTAATACTAATTTTTCTCTGTAATATGCACTTTTACCCAAAGCATAGATCAGATGAGACAGACTCAAAAGACAGAAATAAGAATGGGGGAATTAGAAGGAATAAAATGGAATAGAAAGAGGGAACAGTAGAATTAGAACCAATAATGATCAGGTGAGTTTTTGATATTATATATCTTTAGGAGTAGACATACTGATGAAGTATTTGGGAAATACAAGCTAGTGACTACATTGTCTCAGGTGCCTCGAGACACTTTTTAAAATGCAGTTTCAGACACTTTCTCTTTGAACATTTGAAATTAACATTTAAAATTTTAACATTTAAAATTAAAATTACAAAAGGTTAATATCACTACTTGGATTATTATTAGGGGGAACAAGGAAATCAAGGAATGCCAGGACCACGAGGTCCCCCTGGAGAAGGGCTTTTGGGACAGAAGGTATGACATCTAAATCAGAGATAATGTCCTAGACCAAAGCCAACATACTGGAAATGCTCATTACAGTCAACTCTCATGTGAATTTTGTGAAAAGGGAATGGGGATTTGGGAAAACCTCAGTCATCCACATGACTGTTTTAATATTTTATAGCAGCATCTCTTTCAGTGTTGCTTATTTTAATGTCATATGATGCTTATTTTCTACTGCCATTAGGAAAAATATAGATATTTAATATCGCTGCCTCTCTTTTACCCACTCACAATGCAAAATTTGGGGACTACATCAATATTAAGAAAAAGAGAAATGTGGGTTGGAAGCAGTTTTTGGTGTGATCACATCAGTTCAGAAAGGCTGTACAAAACCCCACGGCCTACTAAAAATCAAACCAGGAGGCACAAATTAATCTGTTTATTGTTCCAAACCCCTTTTCTGGGCCAAAAGGTTTCTCAGGGTGATATTCGCATTATTTGTTCCACCTATGTCCTTGCCATTCTTCTTAATTTCCTTACTGTTATTTTTCTCAGATGCAGATAATAATTTCCATCATGCAATATTCCATGAAACCACTATGTCTGCATGTACTTGTTTGAGATGGTTCATTTTTCAAAATGTTTCAGCTCTTTTTCCCATAAAAATGCTCTGCCAATACTACAAGTTCAATTCACAAATACCAATTGATTTAAATAATCTCTAGCAAAGATCTCTAACTCATGTCAGAAGCTGAAGGTAAATTTGACAAAGGCAGCTGGAGAGAAAAGTGTAATAAAAACTGACTTGCATATTCTGTCTACTTACCAACATGGTTTTAAAGGGAGATCGAGGAGCTACAGGTGAAAAGGGGAAAAAAGGAGAAAAAGGTGATGTGGGTGACCCTGGTTTATCTGGAGAACCTGTGAGTAACTCAGGTTTATCATGTCTGTTTTCTTAAACTGCTTAAAAATAAAGCTGGGTTGTGTGTTCTTGCTATTTAACTATGTATAATCAAATACTTAAGAAACTGAAACTATGAAAACCTTTATAAGCATAAAGAAGACATTTCCATGCTCAGTATTCCACTTCCCACAGATGCGGTTTCTTTCTTCAGGCAGTGAAAGACAATTGAGATGTTTTAAGACAAAACTATGCAATTCTACTCTATGGCTACTAAGTAACTGCATCTCAGACTTTCCTCAAAGCTGATGAACAGATGAAGGGAGGCAAACTGGTAACTTCTGCTGATGGACAGGTCCCCAAAAGCTGGAAAGTAAAATGTGGCGCCCTTCTAGTCTGACATTTGCATACTCTTAAGTAGGGGTACATAAACACCATTGCTGTTCTTGCCCTGACACTGGCCCTATTAGACTCACATATGATGAATTTCTGATCATCCCAGGATGTCAGGCAGGTGTCCAGTCTCTTGAGAAAGAAAACAAACATAACAGGGTAGACAGCAGAGTTCTGCACACATTCTCCCTTTCTAATGTAAACTGACAATCAGTGATTTAGTAGGAGACTTGAGGTCATCCAGTTCCTATAAAAATCCAATTCCCATCACCACCTAAGGAGCCTGTAGATACTGCATGCACAAGGTAATATCAGAAGAACACTACTTTTTCTAGCCAAAGTTCTTATTTGCCAAATATTATTCCAATAATGGTATTGATGAAGTCATATTCTGAATTACAATGTTCCTAATTGCAGTAGCTTAATTAACAATCACTGTTACAGGGCAAAACTGGACCAAAGGGAGAGCAAGGCCTAACAGTAAGCAAACTCCATTATTTAAATCCCATTACAGCAAGATATAAACAAAGATACTATCAGATGAATTGTATCCTGTGTTAATTATTTTGGAAAGAGCTTTCTGACTAGAAGTGATCTCAGTATTGATACAGAAAAACCACACAAAGATTTCTGACTTTTGCTCATCTAATTTATGTTGAAATGAAATTTAAAGTTCCTGGTGATTTTAGGTATTTTTCTCCTACGTGTTCTTTTACAGTTAGTGTTAGGTGGCCCAGTTGTGAACCTGCTGCAGGAAAGCTTTTAAAAAGTAGTTAGGAGCCTAAATATCTTCAAACCTGTTGTGGCCTATCATGCTATAAACTTAATTATATTTCTGGTAAGGCTGAACTGCACTAGACCCAAATTCAGTAAAGCATGTCAGTGAGTATATAAATACTACTGAGCAGCAGTAGCAAAACGTTGTATTTGAAAGACTGACTCAATGTCAAATGCGTCTTGTCATGGACTTCAAAAAATACAACAAATGACTGCTCTACTAATGAGAAACACTTTGTTTGCATGTCACAGAACCTTTAACTTCTTTGAACAGACAGCTCTGCAGGCAGCAGCTTCTGTTTTTGCTGCTGAAAGCTGGGTAATACAGTGGGCCAGGTACACCAGGGTTCACAAATCCCAGTTCTGTTTTGAGTTGTTACTCTGTCATATGCCAGCTCTCTACAAGCAATAGGCTTCCTGAAGTTGGGTCTATTTCTCCACTCTCAGTACAGCTAAAAGGGATACACCTATTACTCACATGCTAAAATATGAATGAGTTTTGACTTTAAATTTTAATGAGAACAAAATCATCACAAAATATTCTTTACAATAACATTAGTTAGTTGTTTTAGATAAAGCTGTTAGGTGTTAAAGGTTAATAATTCTTAAATGTCTCATAAAATAGTTAATTGCAAAATGTGGGACTCTCTCCAAGCCTGAAAGGTCAAGTTTGAAAGTTAAACAGTAAGATTTTTTCATTAAGTCCTTGTAGGACACAGTCATTATAAACAAAATCTTTGGGAGTGTCAGTATTATACGTTATTTGAATGAGGCAAATTGTAAAATATTTTATATTTAATTTTTTTCATATCCAGAGAGAAGATATAATTAAATTAATTAAAGAGATATGTGGTAAGTACTCAGGAAATCTTTAATTTCAGATTCTATTTTTTTCTTCCTGACATTTACATTCTTCTCCTTGCCAAAAAGATACCAAGTCAAGACATCATGACCTGTTTTTTTTTTATTTTTTCCTTTGCAGGTTGTGGTGTTAAATGTAAGGAAATTCCTATGGAGCTTGTATTTGTGATTGACAGCTCCGAGAGCGTGGGACCAGAAAATTTTGAGATTATCAAAGACTTTGTAACTGCTTTAGTAGACAGAGTAACCGTTGGCAGAAATGCTACCAGAATTGGCCTTGTGTTGTACAGTTTAGAAGTTCAGCTAGAATTTGGTCTCAACAAGTACACAACTCAACAGGATGTTAAGCAAGCAATTAGAAAAATGCAATACATGGGAGAAGGCACTTACACAGGAACTGCTATCCGTAAAGCAACCCAGGAAGGATTTTTTGGTGCTCGAACAGGAGTACGAAAAGTAGCTATTGTGCTAACAGATGGCCAAGCAGACAAGAGAGAAGCTGTAAAACTAGATATTGTTGTTCGAGAGGCTCATGCCGCAAACATTGAAATGTATGCAATAGGAATTGTAAATACTTCAGATCCAGCTCAGGTCGAGTTTGTGCGTGAACTAAATCTGATTGCTTCTGATCCAGACAGTGAACACATGTACCTTATTGATGACTTTAATACCCTTCCAGGTACGTTCATTGCAGTTTTATTCTGCATTATATCTGATGCTTCTCAGAACGGGGCAGGGCGGGGGAGAAAGCTTTGCATGTAACATATCCTTGTGGATATGTTATATTTAGATGCTGATCAGGATTAGTTACAAGGTGCAAAGTAATAGGAACCTAGAGATACACATTTCCTTCTTTTAAGGAGACACATTATAGGGCAATGATTCATCATGCCAATGGGGGATGCCACCTACAGTGTAGGAAAACAGCTGCTTAAACTAGCTTTCTAAGCTAAGTGCTCATGTACTGTTAATCTGCTGGACTGGAAACCAGAATCAAACCCACTGGGCTAAATTCTACTTATTCACTTCCATTCTTAAATGTATATAAATAATCCAAAGGAGTACTAAATTATATGTGTATTATTTACGTATATAAATAATCCAAATTTTAAAAATACAGTTAATTTCTCAATATGATGAGGTTTTTACTTTTTTTTTAAACAGCTCTGGAGTCCAAATTAGTCAACCAATTTTGTGAAGATGAACACGGTACCTTAATATACAACCGTAATGGAAATGGTGCGAGCATAAGTGGACCATCTTTCCATTCAGGATCTTCAAATTCTTTACATTACATACTTCAGAACAACAATGCTAATAGACAATCACTTTCAGCACAGACACCTGGAGTATCTACAGTAGAAAGTCCTCTGAGTCTTGGTGATCTTCCTCGACCATTAACTCCGGTATGAAAATTATCAGGCCTTAATGAGCAGAAGTTTTTTATATATATCCTTCTCTGCTGCCTGATATAATGTGTAACTTTCCCTCAACTGTTCTACAGGACAGGTACTCTAATAGCTCAACTTGATATGCTCAGAGCTGGTTGTTCCAAGTAAGAGTTCTGATATTGCATGCAGGCAGTTATCTAATGGCATGCAGGCAGTTATCTAATTTATTTCTGATACGGTTAAAAGGATTATTATTCCTGTGTTTAATACAGTAATATTTGTGCCACGGTGTGAAACATAACATTATTAAAATGCAATTACACTGTAATAATTAAGTCTAGGAATAGTGATTAGACTCAATTGTAGTCTGTATTTTTAAGTTTGTAAATAAAATTTTGTAAAGGTCAACTAAAAAACAAAATATCCCAGGTTTAGGATTAACAACCCTCCTGGTAAACCAACCACGTGAGGTTATAATCCTCATTCTTAACACTGAAGTCAGGGTAAATGGGGAGGAAAAACATTTGAAAACCTCTAAGTGATGAAGAACTTGTTCATTTTGAAATGAACAATGTCTGAAATTGCAATGTCTGAAATCAGCAATGTCTGAAAAGCAAAGAAAATCCAATGCTTATTTCAGACCACAGTACCTCCTGTGGTAGTATATGAAGCCTATGAAGAGGAACAAGAAGAGGAGGAACAGTCATCCCTGCTAACAGTACACACTAGAGGTATTTTTATCATCATTCATTTCTTCATATTAATTTTTGGCCAATCAAAAATCAGTGTCTCATTCTGTTTCTTTTCACCTGCAGCTGTGATACCATTATTGCCATCTAAACCATCATCATCAGATAAAGTGATGACATCATCTCTTTCAACTGCAGGGCTCACACCAAAACCAGGTTATAGATCATAACTAGTTTTTCATTTTGTTCCCTGTTATCCTGATACTAACTTTTCATAAGGCTATATATCAGAGTAATTTTGTTCCACACTCTGAAGATTTCGTGAAACCACGCTGCGGAAGAGAATCCATTTCAAGATTTTAAAACAGATACAGTTGCAGTTTTTTTCCAGCCTGTTCAGGTCTTGTCTTTCCAAATTCCAAATCCCACTGCTCCACTTACAGCAGAAGTGTTCTCAAAAAGAGAACACATGCTAGCTGAGGTGGGCCAGTGAGCAGGTAATTAGTCAACCAAGAAGGGGCAGTCTGTGGAGATGGGAGGCTTCATTAAAGACAGAGAAGATAATGACTTCGGAATTGGACAGAAAAAATAGATTTCTCCTTCAGAGGATAAATAAGAAAAAACAGAGTTTAGCAATTTGAAGGAAAGTATAGTAATTAGCTGGCTGTTCAAACAGTTGATTCTTTTCAGACGAAATGTCTGAATGTATTTTGTTCACCATTGGGGGATTCACATTTTTGAGTTCCAGTAATACTGTATTATGATGGGAGCAACAGAGCAATAGAAACATGTCCCCGTGCTTCCTGGGAACACTGGCATGACTATTATCCTGTCTCTGGCAATAGCTTGCTTTTTTTTTATAAG
>JAOTQQ010000079.1:21547494-21558398 GCA_026546715.1 Gallinago undulata
CCCCCCCCCCCCCCCCCCCCCCCCCCCCCCCCCCCCCCCCCCCCCCCCCCCCCCCCCCCCCCCCCCCCCCCCGCCGGGGCCGGCCAGAGTTCCTCCACTCTTCAGCATCCTTAAAAAGCGGGGTGGTGCAGGGGTGGGGGGCTGGAGCCTCCTTGCTCCAGCTGCTGGCTTTCTTCCCTGCAAGCAGCCACACGCTTTAATTAAGGCGAGGGGGCTGGCGGGGCTCCAGGCTTGGGAGAAGGAGGGGGGGGTGTTCATTCCCTGCAAAGCCCGGCCAGGCGCTGCTGGGACAGGCTCGAGCTTGCTGGGAGTCCTGGAGCATCTCAGGGTTTTTTTGGTTTGTTTTTTTTTTCTGCAGCTGGGATGGGTTAAGTGGGAGTGATTTCTTTTTTTCTTGAGTGCTTAAAACAACAACAAATAAAACCCAACAGGAGCGAAACAGGCCGGTGATACTGCAAGGAAGGGAAGATGTTGCTCTGCTGATTTATGGGGCTTTTTTTTTATCTTTACAGGTCACTGATAGCATTTGTGCTGCAGGAAAAACTAGTTTCCAGCTTTCCCGTTACGAGGAAACTTCTGCGACTGTGTAATTAAAATGCAGAAGAAAAAAAAAAAGACCAATAAATCCCAGAGCAGCTGGTTGTGGTGCTTTTAGCCAGGTCTTTTGGGGGCCGCATGCGTCCCCTGCCTTGCTCTGTCCTTGACTGTGCTGCCTGCACAGTCAGCAGCCAGTGGCAGAAAAAAAAAATGCATATTTTTTTCCCCTTTTCTGGTCTTTCTGGCTCATGCACCAGCAAAAAAAAAATTAAAAAAAATAATTAAATATCTATATTTTTAACATAGGGATGTTTTAATCCACCTTGAGGCAGTTTCCAGTGTTTGTTATCCCCTTCTGTGAGCTAGTGCCAGCACCAGGCTGGACTCCTAGTGGGCTGGGGAGGTTGGGACCATGACTCCCCCATCCCATAAATGAGAAGCGACGGGTCTGACTCAGCCCCATCGCAGTCCCCACGCAGTGGGCAGCACAGCCTTCAGGGGCTCAGCCCAGGGATTCACAGTCCCCAAGGACACCGGAGCTTTTTAGGAGGGAAGGAAAACTATGCCTTTGTAGGATTATTATTTTTTTCCCCAGTTTCTTTTTTGGTGTCAGGCTGAGAAAGGACACGCCACCTAGACTTGGATATTTGGCAGGTGAACGTTTTTTCGTCCTGGGGTGATGGTGGGTACTATTTACTCAGGATGGGAGGAAAAGGCTCCCTGCTTTTTGGGGCACCTTGAACCCCAAGCGTGGAGTAAAACATCCCAACCAGCTTTGTATTTTAGGGATGACTATAGGGAGGTCCCCATGCTGCTTGCCCAGCCTTTCCAGCCCGCCCCCCCCTTTGAACCCTGTGGTATGTGAATTTTTGCTGGTGTCAGAGGGTCAGCAGCAGCAAAATCCCTCCCGGTTAAAGGGTGGGAATACCAGTGTGTGCGGCTTGGGATAATTACCAGTTGTCAGCAAAACAATAGTGGCATTGTAGGGCAGGAGCAAAGCAAAAAGGGCCCCCATCTTGAGCAGAGCTTAATGTTACTTTTCTATTTACGTTTCCATAGTCTTTGCTGAGAAATGGCCCTATTCTAATCCTCCCCTTCAGGCATGCCTGCAGCTTTTTTTTTTGTGTGTGGTTTGGGTTGATTTGGCTTTTTTAACCCTTATCGTCCCAGAAAACAGCTTGCGGGGACCCATCTCTGTGGCTGCCTGACTGGCCTTGGCCAAGGGTGGCATCCCCATGGGCTGGGCACCTTCACTTTGGGATGCCGATGCCAGGGACAGTGCCCGACTACGGCATCAGTAAGGGGCAAACCTGCTTATGAATCCCCACCTGCATGCAAGCCGCAACCCAGTTTACACACATCCTTGTTCTTGATATGTCATGTTATATATGGTCAACTCCAGTGGATTAAAAATTTATTGACATCATATTTTGCCTTTAAAACCAAATGATTTGTTGAAGAAGGGTATAGTTGGTTCCCATCTCCTGTTTGTGCTGAGGACAAGTAGATCTCTTGCCCAATGGGTTTGGTGGTTGGTTGGAAAGAGAAGATGTGTTTTCTGGTCTTGTCCAGGGCTTGGCTGGTTTCCCCAATGCTGAAGGAAGGTAAGGAAGCTTCTCTCCACTTGCTTGGAGCAGCAAAGCAGCCACCACCAACATTGACCTGTTTGACCTCACCAAGTGGTGCTTGGACTTTCTCAAAGATCTACATTTTACTGTTTAAATACTTCCCATGCCAGTGGAGACATAGACTGTCATCTGGTAGAGAGCGAGGGATTCAGCCTTGGCTGATATCAATTTGTCATTGTTCAACTTAATTTCATGGCCTTCAACTGATTTATTTTTTATTTAGCATTGGGACATGTACAGTGAGGTAGGTTCAAGGACCAGACGACACTTTCCCTGTTTCAGTGGCCCCTTATCTAGGCTGCTAACAAAGGCATTAAATAGCTTCGAGCACAGCATCCACCCCCCAAAAAGGGTCTGCTGGGTATCTCACCCCCTTGTGTCCCCTTGGGGGACCGAAAGCCACGGTGAGGTCTGGCAGGAAATGCGGCGGCCAGCAGACAGCCCGGGATGGGGTGCAGCGGGATGCGATGCCAAAGCTCGGCTGCCTGGGATAGAGGACACTTGGGAAAGAGCAGGGAAACGATGCCAAAGTCAGCAGCACAGGGGGACTATTGTCCAAGGAGTGCAGAGAGGTGGAAGATCATGGAGCGGGCATGGAGTCTTATTACAAGCACAGCGAGGGGCTTCTGGAGGCACCAAGCTAAGGTTGAGGTTGATGAACTGCTGTGTGGGTTTCTCTGGCTGTGAAGCTGTGGAGAGGCTCTGCAAAGCCTCCACAAGCTGTGGTGGTTTTCTCTGGCAGCAGCAAGGACCAGCCAGCACCCGGCATCCCTGGCTTGCGGCGGATGCAGGATGAGGCTGTGCTGTGGGATGGATGCTGTAGCGTTCTTTGGTCGCTTCAGGTACTACTTCATTTGGCAGATCTTCCACACTTTGTCTGGTGAATTTGGCTTTATTTTAGCTGGCATTTTCCTCTGTGCCAACAGCTCGGAGCGGGTATCTTCCAGGGTTCTGACAGCTCTCCTTGATGTCAGCGCCGTACCATCCTGGCATGGTGCAGCACACGAGCGTGGTCAAGGGGTGGGCATGTTGTCCCATGGGCCTTTTCCGAGTCCCTCTTGGTGCTCAGCCCTCTCCACGGCTGGAAATACACTCATGGGAGTTGTGTCCTAACCTTTCAGGCTTCGTTGGCTTCTCTGCTGCGTGATGCTGGAAGATTTCATTTGAGCTCCGGGGAGGCGTTACCCGGCCTGGGTACCTTGTCCTCTTCTCCACTTTGCTTTGTGAAAATGAGCAGGTCGCCATGGCATCGAGTCAGCTCATAAACCCTCTATCCCAGCCCTGATCTCCCCTCATCCCATGGCTTGGCACCCACCTGTGAGCAGGGATGCTGGGAGTTGGTCTCCCTGGATTTCTGGGCATCAATTGGTGCCTGGGAATAGGGATGCGCTCCCCAGCCACAAACCCGCTCAGTCCCTCGCTGACTGCCCTCTCCGATAACTGGGATAGACCCCTGTGCCTTCCCAGACAGTGGTTGCAGGCTCCTTGACTGTGTGCTGGAGCAGGAATGCCAGGAATGCGATTGAAATTCGGGGCTTCCCAGGAGCCTGGCTCCCAGGCTGAGCTGGGACCTTGGGAGGGTGTGAGGAGCAGGGTGAGTCTTCCCTCTCCAAGGAGCAATTAGTCTGCATGGTGATTTATTAATGGAGCGGGGGGTGGGTGAGGGGGTCACATTCCTTCCCTTGCTTCCCCTTGCTTTATCTCCAGGCTGTTGGTGGGCCCAGAGGTATCCGAGTGATGGGAAGCAGAGCTGGTGGCCCCTGCGGAGGCAGGGCAGGGGGAGATGGTGATGTGGCTACAGGCTACAGGTCACCTGGCATTTAAAGACCTCCTTGCACTTTTAGAGACCTCTCTTGGGTTTGGTTGTGCCCAGAGGCTGATGGCCCCTCTCCACCATCCATCCCCTGCAGTGGCCAGGCCACCTCATGGGGTGGCCAACGTCATGCCAGCCCCAATTCCCTGCCCTGGCTGCCACATAAACCAGGCACTGCCTTGCCCTCCTGCCCATGTGGATGGGGAGAAAAGGGGACACCAGCATCTCCTGACTGTCCCTTCTCCAGCTTGAGGATCCTGGTATTTTCCAGAGGGTGACGGATTGGTAGGGAAACTCAAGATGCCTTTGGTGAGACTGGCTCCTTGGCGTGTTGTTCCCTTGGGGCTTGATCCCCGGGGGTATTTCTACCCACACTTTGAAGAAAGGCTGTTTGCTTTGCTCACCCTACCCACTGCTGTTGCCCATGTAATTTCCCATGAGGGATGAAAAATTAAAAATGCTCCTCAGATGAGTGGGATGGATGCCCCAGAGTAGCTGGTGCCTCCATCTCTCCTCAGTTCAGGAACAGGATGCAGGTAAGGGGGGGGGGGGCTGAGCACAGTCGCCCTTCTTCCCTAGGGTTATTTGATGGCTCCCCAAGGCGGTGGTGACATTTTCATGGTTTATCTTATCAAGGAATTTGCTGAGAGCGTGTTTCTGACTCTCCATGAGTAAATGTTCAGGAACGCTGTGGTCCCAGGGGCTCGGTGGTGATGCACAGCCAGAAAGGGTGAAATGCTGGCCCGGAGGCAGGTCGCGGCACCTCCATCACCAGTGTGGTGCTTCGGGCCATGATGGGTACCATCACCCATGCCAGCTCAGCCCCCATGCATCCGCATCCCCAGCCCCTGCCCTCCTAGCTCCCTGGCTGGGTGCCCGTCTGGAGGCGGGGTCTCTCCTCCTGTCCCCGGGGGGCTGCACCGTGGGATGTCAGTGGCTTGGGATGTGGCAATATCCTCCGGGCACATGTCTCCGTGAGGGCCTTTTAACTGTTGTTTGGGCTTTTAGATGAAGGCCAGATTAAAATCCCAGACATCAATGGGGTTTATAGACACCATCTGCTGCTGACAGATGCTGAATTTTTGTACTCCGTGTCTGAGCGCTGCCTCCTCCAGCATTTGGCCTGTGCCAGTGTCCCAAGTGTCCTTTCCTCAAGGGCCAATTGCTGCAGGTTTTGTGCCCTTTTGGGGGTGGATGCTTTCTCAAGCCCCCGTGGCAATGGTTGCCACCACTGGTGCTAAGCTTTCGGCAAGATGCTGAGGTGCTGGTGGGCTCTGGAAAGGCTGTGGAGCTGCGGCATGTTTGCATCCCAGGGACTGATCCCGGGTATCCTGCTGGTCCCAGGAGGCCATTCCATGGAGTACCCCCTCAACACGATGCTGGGGGGAGGGGGGCAGCATGGCTGTTCCAAGAAGGACCAGGGACATTCGTAGGGGTGGCCAAAAGCAAGAGGTGATTTGCAGCCACCCTGCCTGTGGGCTGCAGGAGGTTAGAGCTGGACTTGGCAAACAGAAAATGGTTGAAAATGGCCTGGTAATGGGCAAATTTGTTAATTAAACAAATTAAATTTGTAAATGTAACTGCTGATTGCTAAGGGAGGCTCTTTGGGAGCTGTGCCTGGGGGGATGATGTGTCATCTGTCCATCCCTGGCGGAGCTGCCTTGGGTGGGGGCTCAGTCTCTCGGCAGCGAGACCTGATGTCGGCGATAAAGCCCTTTCTGCAGTTCTTAATTTTTTGGGTTCAAGGCTTCTCACCTCAGATGTCTCGCACCTGGGGTTCCACCCTGGCTTGTGGAGACCTTCCCTCGGGATGTGAGCTGGGGAGGGGGGAAAGGAAGGCACAGCTGATGGGAGATCTGTCTGGCTGCATCCCACACTGGGGGACCACAACCACTGCCGGGACCTCGGTGGGCTCTGACCTTGTGGTGGGGGAGACGGGGATAGGAGGGGTTCCTGCTGTAACCGGGGTGGGTTGTCATCCCTCCAGCAGGTGCCCAAGGATGGGTCCGTGCTCTGCTCAGCCTGAGGCTCCCTCTGCTGTCCGTCTGTCTGTCCGTTTCTGCCCGCTCGGCTCTTGCTGAAGGTCGAGCCTTGGACTGTGGAGGGAGAGGGGATGCTGCTGAGCTGGGCTTGGGCAGGTTCCCGATCCCTATCCAACCACCAGTAGGATGCTGCAGGTTGGAAACCTGAGTGACAGGCTTTATTTTATCTTTTTTTTTTTTTAATCTTTTTTTTTTTTTTCTTGTTGGCTTGGGGGTTTTCCTTTCTCTTTTTTCCCCTCTCTTTTTTTCATCCCCTCCCCTCTCTTTCCTTTTTCTCCTCTTTCCTTTCCCTCCCTCTCTTTCTTGCATTCTCTCTCTTTTCTCTCTTTTCTCCCACTTTCCCCTGTCCCCCTTCCCTCACTTCCCTTTCTTCCCCCTCTCTCTTCATTCTCTCCTCTCTCCTTTTCCTTTCCCTTCCTTCTCCTCTTTTGTCCTTTCCTCTCTTCCTTTCTTGTATTCTCTCACTTCTCTCTCTTTTTTTTTTTTCTCTCCCCCTTTCTTTTCCCTCCTCTCTCTTCTTTCCTTGTGGGACAGGTCTGAGCTGACATTGAACAGGGTAGCATTATCCCCCTTTTCCTGTGGGACCAGCAGATGCTGGGCAGCAGTAGGAAGACACAGCCAGCCTGTTCAGGAGGGACCAGATTGAGGGTGCAATTTTGCTTTTAAAGAAGTGCAAAGTCATGATGACCTTCCAGCAGCATTCCCTGGCTTTTTTGAGCCTATGGGATGCAAAAACAAGGGCCTATCCCTGCTCTGCCAGCAAGCCAGCTGCCACGGCTTCTCTTTGGGGAAGTACTTCTCCAAAATATTTCATGTTCCCTGTCCTTGCCTTGCTGCTTGATTGGTGGCAGAGCTGAGCACTCGGGGTTGGGATGCTCTAGTGCCACCTGTGCCGTTGGGTCACCCTCCAAATGCTTGTTTTGGAAATGCTGGGTCCCTTATTTTGGGATGCCCCAGCCCTGGCTTTTTCCCCAGGAGCTGCTGGCACGGAGGTGTGCAGTGAAATGAAGATCATTGACTTAACGAGGGCTGGCGGCAGCAGCCCTGCCTGTGGGGAGGTCCTGCGGGATCGCTGTTTTGCTCTGCTCTGCTAGCATGAGCTGCCTAATCCCAGCAGAAGGGAGAAATGGGATTTTTTTTCCGTCTGGGCATTGTGTCTGCACAGGCTTGGGGTACCCTAGCACAGTGCCACGCTCCTGAAACTCTCCTGCCTGAGATGAGGAGGCTCATCGGGGCTCGTGATGCTCCCCCCTGGCTATGGGAGGTGTCTTGGGGATGCTGCGTGGCTCTGGGGGGCTTGGACCATATCCCCGCTGCGGGGCACCCACCCCACTTGTCTGCCCCCCAATTCAGGGGAGAGGCCATGGGAACACTGAGCTTTTCTGTCTGTCCTCCCCACCAGAGGGAGAGGAGGAGCAGACACCGGCATTTCTCTTGGGCACTCTGGGGACACGGGGTCAGTGGCTGGACGGGGCACCCCTGCCCCAGGGGAGCAGAGCGGGGTTCCATCCCAACACACTGGGGTGGGTTGGCAGGCTGGCTCCTGTCGTCAGGCTGATGGAAAATCTGACATAGGGACCAAAGCACGTCCTGCGTTTGATTAGTCACAGGCTGTTCCGCAGCACGTGCCCCTGCAGCATCAGGTGTGGGGGCAAGCCGGTTAGCAATGGCATCCTCACCATCCCAGCTGCCATTTTAAGGGGAAAACTCACCCATCCCGCTTAAAAAGTTACATGGCAAGTGTTGCGGAAAGTCAAACAGAGAGCAGAGCATTTGTTTCGGTGTTTTTCCTGAATGTGTTAAAACTGGAGTGTTAGGAGAGTTGCATCCCTTCGTGCTCCGTGTCACGGGAACACGTTACCGGGGACTGCGGCTTCCCCGGCCATGGAGCATCCCGGCTGGGGGGAGCTGAAACTGTCACCTACCTGTCATCAGTGTTCCTTCTTGGGAACACTTTGTGAGACACAAAGATGATTTGCCCCATGTCATGGCAAGAGCAGTGTGGTGGTGTGGTCCACGGGTGTGCTGCATCCCAACAGGGCACTTGGTGGTCCCTAGGGATGAGGGATTGTCATCTCAAGAGCTGGGCGCCTTTGAGGTCCTGAAGTGGACTGGATTAGTGGATTTTGGGTGATGTTTTTAAGCTGGGAAGCAGAGTGATTGGACTGATGGGGCAAGAGAAAGCACTGGTGCTGCCCAGGGGAGATTCAGCAAAATGCAAGTACTCGGGGTACAATTGCTCAGACCTCCTGACTTCCAGATGTTGCTGGTGTGTGATGCTCCTGGCGGTGGTGGGAGGATCACCAGTGCTCCCCTCACTGTCCCGCAACAGCACCTGGGGGGTCCTGGCCATGTAACCAAGCTGGGAAAGCTGCTCAAAAGCACTTGATTTCTGGGACTTGTTGTGTTTCTGGCTGGTGAAAATCTTGGATGTGTTTTCTGGGATTTTTTTTTTCCTTCCTCATTCAGTTTTACGCCGGGGTTATGTGATTCTGTGATCCTGTTATAACCTTTCCTGAGATGGGCAGTGGAGGATACCTCCGTGTCCCACCAAAGCTGGGCATCTGTGGGGATCACATCCATCCACAGCCCCCTCCCGCACGGCTCCCAGCTTAACCAGAGCCGAGGAAAGAGGATTTAGGATTTTCTGGGCAGTAAGGAGTTAAAAAGCTGGCAGCAGCAGCAGCAGCTGGAACGGGGTTTGTCAGAGGGCTGGCTGGGCTCCCGGAGGTTTTGGGGAGCTCCGGTGGGTTCCCAGCAGGGCGGTGGGGTCCCAGGGGACTGTGCCAGGTGCAGGGGGGCTGGCGCTGGGAAGAGGAGGGTTTGGCAGGGCGGGCAGCGCGGCTACTCCTCCCTCTCCCCCCCGCCCCAGGCTGTCCCGAGGGTCCTGCGCCAGAGCTGGGGAGGAGAGACTGATCTGAGAGCTCCAGCAGCCTGGCCCAGGCAAAACTCCTGCCTCTTCTTTCCTTCCTCCTGCCTCTCCGTATTGCGGGGCTCATTTTTTTCCCTTCCTAATGGCCCCCGTTCCACTTCGCTTGGAGCTTCTGCTCCTCCTGTCTGGCTGCTTCTCCTCCTCCCAACCGCAGCTCCTGGACTGGATCTGGGGCAGGACGAAGCCCACGGGAAACCCAGCAGCATCCAGCGTGGGAACCACAGGGCTGGAGCCCCTCACCTCTGCGGCACCTTCCACCCAAAGCACGTCGTCCCCGGGGGGGACGTGGGGTGTCCGGGTGGTGGAGGATGTCACCAGCCTGCAGCGCCAGGAGCCTGATCCCAGCACAGCAGCACCTGCAGGCGAGGGGACCGTGGCCAAAACCAGCAAGCAGCGGGATGGGAATGCCACGGGGCTGGTGGAGAGCACAGCATGGCCAAGCATCGCTCCTCCCCACGGTGTGTCACCTGCCCCTGGCCAGGATGCAGCCAGCAGCTCCACCAAGGATCCGCAGCTCCTGGGGACAGGGACCACCAAGGACCCACAGTTCCTGGGGATAGGGGACACCGAGGATCCGCAGCTCCTGGGGACAGGGACCACCAAGGACCCACAGTTCCTTGGGATAGGGGACACCGAGGATCCGCAGCTCCTGGGGACAGGGACCACCAAGGACCCACAGTTCCTGGGGATAGGGGACACCGAGGATCCACAGCTCCTGGGGACAGGGACCACCGAGGACCCGCAGCTCCTGGGGATAGGGACCCCCTCAGCAATGAGGACGCAGGTGTCCTTGCAGAAACCGGCAGGTCCGCAGCCAGGTAGTGCCCCTTTTCCTTTCCCACCAGGTGATGGGACCCATGAGCGGGCAGTGCCACCCCGGGACCCCACGGTGCCACCGCCCCGGCACAGTCACGGAGCATCACCTACCTCCCCGAGCCCACGGCACAGCACCGGCCGCTGGGAGCTGGGGCTGAATGGGAGCCGGAGCCCCTCTTTGCCTCTCAGGAGAGCAGCCGACCGTGTGGATCTCTCTCTTGCCGATAACTCCCGTCCTCTTGAGTTTGATCTACTCGCTGCTGCTGCCCGACTCTACAGTGGTGGTGGCACGGGGCTCGTGTCCTTCTTGCCCGGACTGATGCCACCGGCTGGCCAGTGCCTGCCCGTCCCGAGCCGCCTGTCCTCCTGCAGTGCGCTGGGCACCAGGCACGTCCGGTTGCCCAATTACCTCCGCCATGGCAGCGAGGGGGAAATTCGGGCGGCTTTGCAGGAGTGGGAGGGGCTGCTGGAGTCACAGTGCCATCGCTACGTGGAGTGGTTTCTCTGCTTGCTCCTGCTCCCTGGGTGTAGCGCCTCGGTCCCTGTCACCCCCCCGCCATGCCAGGGCTTCTGTGAGGCCGTCAGAGACCTGTGTTGGATGCACTTGGCTGGCGGGCGCCTGCCTCTGCCGTGTGATGCTCTCCCTGAGGAGGACGGAGAGTATTCTTGTGTCTTTATTAATGCTTCCGCAGGTAATGTGGCTGGCTGAACGTCCCTCTTGTCTCTGTGTGTCTCCCCTCCCCAGATTCCCCCCCCCAGGTTTTCAGGCGCCAAGGGACACTTCTGCCTTGTCCCCATGGGAGGCTGCTGAGACCAAAGCTGCTCTCTGTTCAGCCTCGGCTTCTTCTATCAGGGACTACCAGCAGAGTAGTTTTGACTCCCTCTGCAAGGCTCTTCAACATCGTCCCCTCCTCAGAATGTTTGGTACTGGGTCCAGTTCTGGGGTCCCCAGTTCAATAAGGACAGGGAAATGCTGGAGAGGGTCCAGCAGAGGGCTACAAAGATGATAAGGGGCCTGGAGCATCTCCCTTACAAGGAGGGGCTGAGGGACTTGGATTGTTTTAGTCTGGAGAAGAGAAGGCTGAGGGGGGATCTGATCAATGCTTATAAATACTTAAAGGGAGGGTGTCAGGAGG
>JAOTQQ010000079.1:21567914-21581025 GCA_026546715.1 Gallinago undulata
CCCCCCCCCCCCCCCCCCCCCCCCCCCCCCCCCCCCCCCCCCCCCCCCCCCCCCCCCCCCCCCCCCCCCCCCAGAAATCCCATGTGTGATGCAGTCTGGAGGCAGGGGTGCTTCATGGCAGGCCACCTGGCACCAGAGCAGGGAGGGAGGGATACTGGTATTGGGATTCCTCCTGGAGCAGAGCGGTGCTGCAGCTCGAGGGTGTGTGGAGCCGCTGAGCACTCCTGGGATGCTCGCCAGGCTCCTGCTACCCTCATTTGGCTCTGCTCCAGGTGCTGCTGGCTTGGGAAGCGGGCAGGAAGGATGAGCGGGGTGTTTTGAGGCACAAAAGAGGGGTTGCCTGGGGTTTTTGCCTGCCCATACCCCATTTTCTGCACATCACTCCCCCCATCAGCCTGCTTGAGCTTCTTGCTGCCCCCTCTTCCCAGGTGAGGAAGTGAAGGTTTGCTGCAATGTGCACAACTCCCCTCCCCTCCCTTGGGGGGTCACAATGCCCCTTGGGATGCCCCATCCACCCCAGCCTGAGCTGGGGGCAGGAGCCTCAAGAGTTAAGGTGCCTTAACATTGCCAAAATCGAGAGGGCAGATGGGGTGGCAGCAGGCATAAGGACTCATCCTGCCGCTCGCAGACCTTGCAAAGTACATGGGTGCCTGGGAGCATCCCCGCTCCATGCTGAGCACTGCCACCCCGTCGGAGCCAGCAATGCACGCCGAAAAACTAATATCACATTTATGATTTTAGACCAGCCTCTGGTGGCCACCATGCACATTACATGGGGCACTGGGCCAGGCGAGGACAGCTGGGACAAGGGATGCCGTAGCTGGGCGATGACCTGTCCCTCAAGGGCAATGACCACCCATGCCCTGTCCCAAGGGGTGGTTTGGGGATGCAGAAGGGCACTGCCTCCCACTTGCAGACTCAAGGCAGGGACTATTCCTACCTTGTCCCAGCTGTCCCATTTTTTTTTTCTCCTGGAAACATTCCAGTTCAGGTTGGATGGGCTCTGAGCAACCTTATCTAGTTGAAGATGTCTCTGCTCATTGCAGGGGGCAGGGGAGGTTGGATTAGGTGACCTTTAAAGATTCTTTCCAACCCAAACTATTCTATGATTCTTGTTCCCTTTTCAGGGCAGCAAGGGAGAAACAGGACCAGCAGGAGCCCCAGGAGAAATGGGGTTAGCTGGCCTTCCTGGACCTATTGGACCCCGAGGGCTGCCAGGGCCCCCTGGTCCCCCAGGACCACCAGGGCTGGGCTACGAGGCTGGATTTGTAAGTGATCACCCCTGCAATGGGGGAGTGGGATAAACTGGAGCTGGGGGCAGATGCAGCTCAGCCCCTTCTCCCCTTCTTCCTAGGCTGACATGGAGGGCTCGGGGCTGCCATTTGCTGCCAGCTCCCCTGGACCACCTGGCCCTGAAGGACCACAGGTAGCTCCACTCTTGTTCCTTCCCCTCTTCTCCATCCTGGGCTCCCTGGGGCATCCCCCATCACTGTGTATCCTGCCATCACTCCTTGCTCATGGCCCCCTTCTTGTTGCTTGCAGGGGGTGCCTGGACTGCAGGGGGTAAAGGTGAGGAGCCCTTCAAGTGTCTTCCTAGCCCTTTGCCAAAGCCAGCTGCAGGAGCCTGGCTCCTTGAAGGGTGCCCACAGGCACCCATGGGGGTGCTCCTGCTCCTGCTCTGACACTTCTTTCCTTGCAGGGGGAGGTCGGCAGCCCTGGGCAGCCTGGCTTGCCAGGACCAAAGGTAAGAAGGCTGCGAGGTCAGGTCAGGCTGCGGGTGAGCCTTTGGAGTTGATGGAGCGCTGGGGAGGACTCCTGTGCTCCTCAGCCTGGGGCTGTCAGGAGGATGCTCTGTGCTGCCTCTTGCCCTTTCCCATTCCTCATTGCAGGGAGATGCTGGTGTGCCTGGCCTGGATGGCCGCCCTGGACTGGAGGGCTTCCCCGGACCACAGGTAGGAGCATCAGCCCCTGCTTTCCAGAAGCTCCTCCCTCGCTCCAGGCAGAGTACCCTTGGTCGCTGCCGGGCCACTTGCAGCAGCCAAAATCCATCCCCAGCAACCCAAATCCGCCCCCAGCAGCCAAAATCCTCCCCCTCCCTGGTGGCGTAGGCTGTTCCCCTGCTTTGGGACTGGGTTCACTGCACGCCAAGGGTGCCCACGCTGCTTGGCACCCCATCCTCATCAGCCTGCCACCCTGCTTGCCATCACCTCCACCCAAAAGCATCACACCCTGGCTCGCTGCCTGGACCCTGCAGGTGGGAGGGGGGGGCAATGTGTGTGCTCTGAAAGGTTTTGCTGAGCCGCAGGCAGGAGGGGGTCTCCGCTTGTGAACCAGGGTCCAGCCACACGCGCTGCCAAGCAGGAAGCTCACCCCTGCCTGTTCCTCCTTCCAGGGACCCAAAGGTGACAGAGGCAGCCCCGGTGAGAAGGTAGGTACCAGCAGGCTGGGAATGGGGACCAGCCAGCGGTGGCTGCAGGGGCTGATGGCTTTTATCTTCCAGGGTGAGCGAGGCCAAGATGGTGTGGGGCTGCCTGGCCCCCCTGGTCCACCTGGTCCCTCTGGACAGGTCGTCACTGTCTCAAGTAAAGATGTAAGTGAAGGCTCCTGGCTTCAGTGCCACTGAGGGGAGCTAAAATTGAGGGGGGAAGGGGCCTGCCCAGCATCCATCATGCAGGGGGATCAAGGGAGACCTCTCCGGGAACTCTGACCTCTTCAGAGCAAAGACCAGGGTGAAAACCCCATTTTGTCTCTCTTTCCAGAAGTCTTTGGTGGCTTTGCCTGGTCCGGAGGTAAGTACCGCACTGCCACCCACCCACACCCAAACCTCAGCAGTGCTGGGTGGGCACCTGCTTTCTTGGAAAGGAGGGAGTTGCTCTTACAAACATCTCTGCTTCTTCCCACAGGGCAGACAGGGTCGTGCCGGCTTCCCGGTGAGTCGGTGCTGGGGCTGGGAACTGCAGGGGTGGCGCCAGTGAAAGCTCTGGGCACACTTTTGGGAACCCTGCGGTTGCCAGTCCTACTGTCCTTTGCTGCGGTGGTGCTGAGGTGGTGGTGGTGGTGCTGGAAGGGTGTTTGGGGTCTGCCTTTGGTGGGTGGGGACTGACGCAGGCTCTGTGCTCCTCCCTGCAGGGCCCAGTGGGACCCAAAGGAGATCAGGGGCCGTCTGGTCCTCAGGGCTC
Organism: Gallinago undulata; assembly: GCA_026546715.1. Classification (NCBI taxonomy): domain Eukaryota; kingdom Metazoa; phylum Chordata; class Aves; order Charadriiformes; family Scolopacidae; genus Gallinago; species Gallinago undulata. Next base: position 21,571,094 of record JAOTQQ010000079.1, read on the forward strand.
CCCGGGGTTGAAGGTAACTGCTCCAGGCCGTCCCTGCCCTGTGGGGTGGTCACATTCCTGGTCCCTCACCCTGCCAGCCACCAGGTGCTGGTGGAGACACCACCCCCACCGTGGGAGGGAGCCTGGTCCCTCCATCCCTTGTGCCTTCCTCCTTTCCCACAGGGGGAGAAGGGGGAGCCCGGTGTCATCATCAGCCCTGATGGGACAGTGGTCACCGCGCAGGTGAAAGGAGAAAAGGTGAGTGCTGTGGGAATGGGGACACGTCCCTGTGTGATGGGTGCCAGGCGGTCATGGTGGTGACACTATTTCTCCCTCTGCTGTCTGCAGGGGGAACCAGGGCTGCAGGGACCAATGGGACTCTCGGTAAGTCACTGTCACCATCCTCCTCATATCCCGTGGGCAGGGACGGGGCTGATCCAGGGCAGAGGGGGACGGAGGTGCCCCTGCTCTGAGTACCTTCATCCTCATCTTCTCTCCCCTCCAGGGTCCCCAGGGACTAGCAGGGATGAAGGGAGAGATTGGCTTTCCAGGAAGACCTGTAAGACCCGCTCCCAGTTTGTTTGTCCCCTCAGCCATTGCCTTCTCCACTGCTTCTCCCCACCCTGTTTGCATGTCCTGCACTCACTGCATCCCCAAACCCTATCGTGTCCCTGAGGGGCAGGGTGATGCTGGGGTGCTGAAGGCAATGCTGGGGTGTCTGAAGTGACCTGGTGCATCAGGGGTGACACCAACCCTTGGGGTTGGCAGGGGGGACAAGGACAAGGCTCATCTGTGCTGCTCATCCACAGGGACGTCCTGGCATGAATGGGCTGAAGGGTGAGAAGGGTGACCCTGCAGACATCAGCAGCATGCTGGGCTTGCGGGTGAGTACTGCAGGCAACCCCCATGGGCTGCTGGCCCAGCAGAGGTGGGCGGGGGACACACCAAGTGTCACACTGGGGACACCAATCCCTTTGTGAAAGGGCACATGCCTCCCTCTCTCGGGGACTGGTTGCCCCTCTCTGGGGCAGGGCACAGCCCTGGTGTTGCCCCACAGGCACTGTCCACTTGCAGGACCCTGACACATCTTCTCTCCCCCCGCAGGGTCCCCCAGGGCCCCCAGGGCCCCCTGGGCCACCTGGCAGCATAGTCTACGACAGCATCAATGTGAGTAACAGCTCGGTCACTGTGATAGGGGTGCTGAGGGCTGGTGGCCGGGTTCCCCAGTGCCCCCTGCCTGGCTGGATGAGGCAGAGAATGCTCCAGTGGCATCCTCGCCAGGGCTGGCACACGAGGCTGTCATCAGCATCACAGTAAGGGGGTAAATCCCCAAGGCTGCTGCTGTCTCTGCAACTGCTCCCTTTGCATCTCTGCAGGCCTTCAGTGACTCTGGCCGTCCCATGCTGCCAGCTTTCCCCGGTAAGGGGGTGTCCCTCTCCCAGCCCCCTGGGGATCCGAGGGGCTGGCGGGAGAGACCACCCTCTGTTCAAGTTGGGGCTGAGATGCTGCAGCACTGAGATGGCATCTTTCTGCTGCTCCCCACAGGTTTCCACCAGTTCCAAGGACAAAAGGGAGAGAAGGGTGATGCTGGAGCCCCGGGACCCCCAGGTGAGTGACCAGTTCCCTCAGGCAGGGGGTGGCTCATGCCCATCCTGGCTTTCCTCCCCCCTCCTCTCCCTTTCCACAGGCCACTTCACCTACGACCCGAGTCACTTTGGTGCCCGCCTGCAGGTAAGCCCTTTGCCCACCAGCTGCAGCTCGCAGGGCTGGCACCCCCGGTGATTTGGTGCAGCGGGTTGCACCCCCGGCTGCTCCCCCCAAACCTGTGTTATCCCGCAGGGCGACAAGGGGGACCCAGGTCCCAAGGGTGAAAAGGGCGAGCCGGGCAGCGTCCCACTGTATGGCCCCAGCGCCTCTGGGCTGCCAGGGCCTCCAGGGCCCCAGGGCTACCCTGGGCTGCCGGTGAGTACCCCAGGGCACGGGGGTGAGGGGGACACGGTGGGGGTAGCACCCCCAGGTGCTTTGCTCCAGGGACGCTCTCTCACGCTGACTAGGGTCCCAAGGGGGACAGCATCGTTGGGCCGCCAGGGCCTCCTGGACCTCAGGGCCCCCCCGGTATCGGATACGAGGGGCGGCAAGGCCCCCCTGGCCCTCCCGGTCCCCCCGGTCAACCCTCCTTCCCAGGCCCCCACCGACAAGGTGAGTCCCTGTGCCCCCCCACATCCGTCCTGTGACCTGCGCTGCAGACCTCTCCATCTCACCCTTCTTCCTACCAGCCATCAGCATCCCTGGGCCCCCCGGACCACCGGGGCCCCCCGGACCACCAGGCACCGGTGGGATGTCCTTGGGGGTGAGTCGGGGGTCGGGGGGGGGGGGTTGCCTGGGGGCCAGCTGGCCGAGCCCTGAGCCGCCCGCCGGGCTGTGCCCACAGCTGCACGCCCTGCCGAGCTACCAGGCCATGCTGAGTGCCGCCCAGGAGCTGCCCGAGGGGGGCCTCGTCTTCCTGACCGACCGGCAAGACCTCTACGTCCGCCTGCGGGGTGGCTTCCGCCGGGTGCTGGTGAGCGGAGGTGGGGTGGAAGCAGAGGGGGGGTGGAAGCAGAGGAGGTGCCCTGCCCTGGGTTGCCCCGAGGGGGTGCAGGCGGCATCACACTGGGGTTTCGGTGGCATCCCCTGGGGATGCTCAGGCCTCCTCTCCCATCCTTGCACAAATAAGGGGAGAGGGGAGGGTGACTGGGATCTGATGTGCCATGTATTTGCAGCTGGAGGAGCACACCCTGATCCCCAGCTCGGCTCTGGTGAGTCCCCTGTCCCCCATCCTTCATCTCCATCCATCCCTCCCTGTGTTCATCCAGACCTCCCCATCCTCATCCCCCTCCCCATCCTCATCCCCCATCCCTGCCCAGTACCAGCAGCACCAACCCTCAACCTGTCTCTCCCTCCCTCCTTAGGACAATGAGGTGTACGATAAGCCCCCCAGAGTTCACTATGCTGGCCCCCAACCCCCGCTCCAGCCCCGTGGACCCCTGCATCCCCTTCGCAATCACAGCCCACCACCCACCACCCGACCCTGGCACAGGGACGAGGTGGTGGCCAACCAGCACCGCCTGCCTGAGCAGCCCCTGCTCCACCACCAGCACGAGCTCCTCAACAGCTACTACATCCACCGCCGGCCAGAACCAGCCCCCGTGGTGGCCCACGTGCACCAGGACTTCCAGCCTGCTGTGAGTGCCATGTGCCAGCCGAGGGGAGGCGATGATGGTGGCCAAATCACCATGTAACCTCAAGACCCGTTGTCCCCTCTTGGCAGCTTCACCTGGTGGCCCTGAACGCCCCACTGAGTGGCAGCATGCGTGGCATCCGGGGGGTGGATTTCCAGTGCTTCCAGCAAGCCCGGCAGGTTGGGCTGGCCGGCACCTTCCGTGCCTTCCTCTCCTCCCGCCTCCAGGACCTCTACAGCATCGTGCGCCGGGCCGACCGTGCCGCTGTGCCTATTGTCAACCTCCGGGTATATACACACGTGTCCCCTTCCCAACATCCTGCCAGCTCTGAGGGAGCTGGAATGCCGCAAAGCATCCCCCCAAAAAAAAGCATCCCAAAGCTCCCATCTACCTGCACGGCAGTGACCGCAGAGCATCCTCTCCCTGGGGGCTGCCAGGGCTCAGAGCTCCAGTGATATTCTCGGGGCACGCAAGGGGCTGACGCACACCCCATTTTTCCACCCCCGCCCCAGGACGAAGTGCTCTTCAGTAACTGGGAAGCCCTTTTCACGGGGAACGGGGCCCCACTGCAAGCTGGCACCCGCATCCTCTCCTTCGACGGCCGGGATGTCCTGCAGGATGCAGGATGGTGAGCGTGGGATTGAGTGACAGGGAAAGAGGGGAGATGGGGGTTGGCATTGGGGTGGGGACAGCAGCAGCCCCCCACCTTTCTCCTTTCCAGGCCACAGAAGAGCATTTGGCACGGCTCAGATGCCAAGGGCCGACGCTTGCCTGAAAGCTACTGCGAGACGTGGCGGACAGAGGAGCACGGTGCCACTGGCCAAGCTTCCTCACTGGGCACCGGCAAGTTGCTGGAGCAGGTGGCCAGCAGCTGCCAGCACACCTTCATTGTCCTCTGCATCGAGAACAGCTTCATGACCGCCGCCAAAAAGTGACACCTCCCCTCATCCCCCCAGGTAGCCCATGCCCCCTCTGGGGTGGGTCAGGCCAGCCTGCACCCCCGTGGTCCTCAGCCCCTCCATCTCCTGCCCTCGCCCCACAGGATTTTCTCTTCCCACAGACCTGAAGCCAAAGAGTATCACTGTTGCCCCTGCCGTGGGTCAGCAGGGGCTCATGTCCCACCTGGGGCAGGGCAGCCGTGGGCTGCTGCCTTCCTCCTCCTCGTCCTTCTCCTCTTGCTCCACTTCTCTTCTAATCCCTAATATTTAACCACTCCATCTTGTGTCCACTACCTGCTCAGGTGCTCTTTTCAGGGTGGCTGGGCAGGAGGATGCTCAGCAGGGAGAGGTCAGCGCTGCCACGTGGTTTGCCCTCCCAGAAAGCCTGCAGGGGTTTCTTTGACAACCCCCCGCCTCTCAGTCCCGCACTGTCCTCGCCTGGAGCTTGGGGCCAGACCCAAATCCATGCTGCTGGGACCAGGGGGTCTTCTCCAGCTGAAAGTCCAGCATCCCACCCAAGCAAGGGACTGTCCCGTGATGGTGCTGGGGGCTCTCCCTAGATGGTCTCCATCCTCCCAAGGTAAGGACCATCCCACCCAGTGCTCACCCCATCATCATCTTCACCTCCACTCCCCTGCCCCATAGCTCATCAGCCCTGGGGGGAAGAGGGAGGCCTGGTGCACCCCCCCCGGATTCCTGCTCTGCCCCTCCCCATGGGCAGAGCCACAGCCAGGCCAGCATTGGGGACTGGTGCGAGGGGGTGGCCCCAATATGGGGACAGGCGTGCCCTCGCCGTGTGTTTACGTGTGTGTGTGTGTGTTGAGCACACGTGGTGCCGAGGGCTCATGCCACCCTCACCCCCCCACCTTCCCGTGCCACCTTTGCTGCGCTCTAAGGGCCAAGGCACAGCAAAGCTGCATTGAATTGGTGTGGACAAACACAAGGTGCTAAAAGAGAAAAAAAAAAAAGAAAAAAAGATAAATCTGTAACTAGCTTTTTATTATTGTATGGAATTTATTACCATAAAGGCTGTGCGAGTCACACAGTCTCTTTCTTACAGTCTACTGTATTTTGTGTAATTAATGCAATTTCAAGCCTGTGGATCTTTATATTTTTTTTTGTCAGTTGTGTCCTATAAATCATTTTCTAAAGGCACTGAATAAAAAGACATTACGCTCCTGTAGCCTGGCTCTGCACAATGATGGGGAGCCAGTGGCCAGGAGACCACGCAGGCTCCATCCCTGTCCCTGCCTGGCACCCAGGGGTGGCAGCCATGGGCACCCTGCACTGGTTGTGTTTGTGGCTGGGGGCTGAGGGCACAGCCCCTGCCCCAGTGGAGCAGAAAATGGTTCCGAAGGGGCATGTCCTCAACGGCGCCAAGCACCACCAGCAGGACAGGAGAAAAAGCACAGGGTGGAAGTGATGCTCACTTACGCGGCCGAGACCTGGCCAGGGTGGTGACGGTGCTCAAGCTCTTACGGCACCTGCCTCCAGGCTCTTCTCCTGTAGTGGCACCTCCTCAGGCGGCTGGCACAGCTCCTTGGCGAGGGCCAGCTCTGCTGGCTGCTTTCGGCGACTGTGCTGGATGCCCAACCAGATGGCCGCCAGCAGGTAGACCACTGCCAGCAGTGTGAAGTAGCCAAAATACACATAAAACTGCAAGAGAGGTGGGGAGAGGGAGCAATGCTTGCAACGCCCTCCCCCCCGCCAACTTCACCCCACACCATTAGGGGACCTCCATCCTGGGTGTCCCTCATCCCTACCTGGGGATGCACGGACAAGCCCAAGACCCTCTTGTCAGCCACGATGATCGTGATGATGGTCTTCAGCACAGTGGAGAAGAAGGTGTTGACCCCGAAGACCAGTGCGCAGAGTTCTTTGGAGAGGGAGGTAGCAATCTGGAAACTGGGAAAAATGGGGGGGGACCAGTGAGCCCCTGGTGACAGGCCAGCTGCCAGGGTAGGAGCAGCTCCCCAGGAGTACCACGCACATGGCGATGGGCACCAGGAACTGGTAGGAGCCACGGAAGAGGACATAGGCGACATAGCACAGCCAGATGTTGCTGGTGGTGCCCATGAGCAGAAGCAGCCCTGCCTGGAAAGCTGTCACCACCCCAATCACCAGCTCCGACCACAGCGTCCACCGGATCTTCACATAGCCAGCGGTGAAAGAGGCTACGGCCCCTGGGGAAGGGGATGAAGGATGCTGTGAACACCTCACCAGCACAGGACCACCTCGCATCCTCCAGCTGAGTCATGCTCATGTCATCTAGTGATGCTCGTCTCATCACCACTGCCGTAACACCCCCTACAGCCCCAAAACCACCACAAGGAGCGCCAGTCCTGGGGAGGCAGTGGATCAGGGCTGTTTCCCTGCATCCCCAGCGTCCCCAGCCCAGGGCAACATACCCAGCAGCGTGGAAGCGGCGTCCACTCCTCCGTTGTACACCCGGCTGTTGTCTGGGGTGGGGTAGATCTCATTCCAGAGGATGTGCACATAGTACAGCATCAGGTAGTAACCGGCTGAGTTGAAGACCCACCACAAAGACCAGAGCCGGAGCTGGGGTTGCCTGGCCAGTGCTCCCAGCTCCCGCAGCATACGGCACAGCACTGCCTCCCGCCAGCCCCCTGTCCCCCCGCTCCCCTCTCCCCCAGCCATCTTGTCCAGCTCAGCGGGCACAGCCCCCTCGCCAGCCCCCTCCGGACGGTTGAAGAAGAGGCTGCGCTGGGGCTGCTCGAGGAAGAGGGTGAGGACGAGGCCAAAGCTGACGAAGCCCAAAGAGATGTAGTTGAGGGTGAGGAAGGGGACCCCACCCACGGTGATGCAGAGCTGGCCCAGCACTGAGCTGGTGAACACTCCCAGGAGGACGGCGGAGCGGGAGTAGCTGGCCATACGCTGGTAGCGGGATGGGGCGACGAGAGAGAAAATGTAGGAGGAGTAGGCAATGCGGGCGGCCATGGTGATGCCATAGAAGAACTCCATCAGCTGCATGGCCAGGACGGAGGTGCCCAGCACCAGCAGCAGCCAGATGGAGATGTGGCTGAGGCTCTGCAGCAGCAGCACTGGCTTGTAGCGCAGGTAGTCTGTCAGCAGGAAGATGGGCACCAGCACAGCCATGTAGGAGTACGTCAACACTGGCATGATCTCGTTGGTCACCTGCCATGCGTGCAAGGGCTGAGCACCGGACACATCCCTAGGAGATGCCCCCATCCCCAAGGAGTGCAGCTGGACTGCCGACCAGCTGCTGACCCCCACGGCAGCACCTCCTGAGGCAGGAATGTGGCCAGCAGCGTGCTCTGCCGGGGGCCTGGCTGAGCCCTGGCTCCCTCCCGTGCTGGGAACACAGCTTTCCCACGAACACAGCAGCCTGCTAGGACCAGAGCCAGCGTCCCTTGGGTGGGGGACAACAACATCTAACCCCATCATTGCCAGCAGCCCAGCAGTGACCAGCCCCGTCGTCTGTACTGTGCACTGGGCCAGTATGGAAGGGTCTCTGTAGCGAAGAGACCCTTCGCTTCTCCTAGCCCAGCAACCCCCCTGCCATCCCACTGGCAGCCCAGGCAGGCAGGGGTCAGGCATCGCCCCCCCAAAAGTGGTTTCCAGCCTGAGCACAAGGAGCCTGGGACTGGGGGGACAGCGTGACCTTGGAGCCCAGTGGCTCAGGGATGTGCTGCCGGGTGGACACACGCCACCTTCTCCCCCGACCCAAGAAGCACCACCACGTATCACCGCACACTTCTATACCCCAGGGCAGCGAGAGGATGCTCTGGCCAGCCCCAGCGTGGTGATCATGGCTGGACAGGGGGACAGCAGGGGAGGACAGGCTACTCGTAGCTCACCTCTGTCCGTGTGAAGTTCTTGTCAGCCCCCAGGAGATACGGGGTGATGAAGCTCTCCCCAGGCCGGATCTGTGTCATGAAGCCGTAGAAGCAGAGGTAGAATACTTGTAGTTTCCAGCGCTGGTCCAGTGCCATCTCTGACACTGGCTTTTTGGTGTCATCAACCTTCTTGGGCATGGCTCCACCGGCTCTTCAGTAGGACGGCAGTGGTGTCCCAGGGACCATCAGCTAGACAGGCGTTGCTGGGCCAGGCAGCCCCTCTCTGGCCGCAGACACTCTCCAACACATTGAAAGCCACGTCGCTGCAGTTTCTGGAGAGAAAGCAACATTTGGCATGGGCTCAAATTCCTCCATAATTACAAGGCAAATAAATACCGCTACCTGCTCCCCAGGAGATGTTCTTGCAAGAAGAAAAGCAGCTGCACAGTCTCGCTGTGCAAAACACGGGAGGGGGCCATTTCAGATGGAATTTGTAAATCTCATATAAAAAAGCCTGGATGCACGACGTGCCTGGCTCTGCATCAGGGCATCCTCGGCTCCCATCAACTTGTTTCTCTCCCTGTTAAGAGCCAGTGGGGTTTTACTCCCTCCCTGGAACAAAGCTCTTCTCTGAGCCAAGTTGCTCTGCTGCAGATCCAGGGGCAGAGAGGTGCTGATACGCCATGCCGTGGGGTCCGCGCCGGTTGTGAAAGGGAGTTAATGTGCACACCGGGCACGGGGCTGCCTGTGTTATATATTAACTGGGCAGCTGGCGGGACTTCAGCTGGTCTGTGGGCAAGTGACTGCCCCTCAGCTCTCCTCTGCCCCGACGGGACACAACGCTCGGGCAGCATCCCCCTGCCTGGGGAGAATGCAATAATGCCACAAGGTTCACAGTCCAGAGGGAGGATTAAATGCTCAGATCCTGAGGTTTGGCCCCAGGAAAGCTGGCAACGCCGGGGAAACCTAGTCAGCAGTCACGGGATGAAGGCAGGGAAGGGACAAGACATGGCTCAGTTGTTCTCCCAGTGCTCCCCACTCCTACATTGAGTCACCAACAGCACTTTCTGAACCATAAAAAGCCACATGTGCCAGTCCACACCACATGAGCAAGGTCTAGAAACCCCATTGCCCTGCTAATTGCGGAACAACTAATCACAGTCATTAAAAACTAAGTCCATGGTCCAGCCCATGCCTTCCACTGCCATCCTGCATGGCCAGACTTGCAGGACCCCCCCCTAGATAACCCACATGACTAACAGGGAAACGAGCTGGTGCTTGCACGTGAAGGCTAGTTGTGATCAAAACCAGAAGCTGCAGCAACAAGCAGGGTGCCCATTTGCCCCAGTGAGGACTCGCTGCTCCAGCAGCATTCCCATGGGATTTCAGCACTGGTACTTGAGCAACACCAAAATATGCATGTCCTGGAGCTCCCTCTCACACCTGGGCAAACAGACTCCTGCCAAACACACCCCCAGCATCACGCCGTGCCATGCCCGCCTGAAGCCCCCCATCATGAGCCAGGCTGAAGATGTGCATGATCATTGCCTCCAGCAGCCCCCCGCCAAATGCTTTGGGACCCCAATGGGCTGTTTTCCATCCTCCGCTCCAAACCTGCTTTGGAAGCAGATGCGCCCCCCATTTCCTTTCCGGTGCGTCCAGGATGGATACGTGCTCAACCCTAGCCAAAAAGGAAACTACCTGCATTAAATCCAGGACGCAGCTCCGTGCCACTGTCCCTGGGAGCAGCGGCTCCTAACTCCTGGAATCTGCATCCTCCCAGGTGGTTATCACCGTGTGAACCTGTTTATCATGGGTTATCGCGGGGCGGCTCTGAAAAGGGATGGATGACATGTCGTGTGGTTGTCACCCCAGGGCCATGGTTAATGCAGGCTCAGGCACAGCTCCCAGGGGAGCCACGGCCACCACGGTCCAGACGTGGGGTGTGTGTGTGTGGAGGGGGGGGGGATGCTCTT
>JAOTQQ010000079.1:21581045-21608572 GCA_026546715.1 Gallinago undulata
CCCCCCCCCCCCCCCCCCCCCCACCCCCAGCCGCATGTTTGTCGCACAGAAGCCACGCTGCGGAAGCACAAGGCGTTTGGTGAGGAGCGGGCAGGGGAGGGGGGTGCAGGAGTCCCCGGGTCACCTTCCCAAAACAAGGAGGGGGGAGGTCCCTAAAACACACTGTGCGGTCACCTCTCTACCTCCCCTCCCAGCGCCCAAGGGATGGGGGGGCTTCACCAGGGGCTGGGGGGTGGGTGGGGGGTGTGCGAGGCGCCAGCTCACCCTGAGAGAGGGCACCCCGCGTACCCCGGGGACGCCCCGCATCCCCAGCATCTCAGCACCCCGGGGACACCCCGCATCCCCAGTCCCCCAGGTACCCCTGGCATCCCAGCCCCCCGCACCCCCGCGGTCCGGGCCATACCTGGGGGGCCGCAGGCATGGGGGCAAGGGGCCGCACCAGCCCGAGCGCAGCGGTGCGGGGGGTGTCCCAGGGCTCCCCGCCACCCCGCAGCCGCTGGAGCCGCAGCAAGCACAGGAGCAGCAGGAGGAAGAGGAGGAGGAAGAGAGCGTAGGGGGCCCTCGGGAAATGTAGTCGTGCCCCATGTGCGAAGCGGGGGGGGACTACAGGTCCCACAGCGCAGCGGCCAGGAGGAAGGGGAGGAGGAAGCACAGGAAGAGGAGGAGCTTCTCAAGGTCTACCTCGACCTTGATCGCCACGGGGACGGGACGCTGCGGGGCAGCCGGCGGTGATGGGTACGGGAATCCTCCCCGAAAACCCCGCCTGGGCGTTATTCTGCCCGCCCGGCTCCCGGCCGTGGGGAGGACATCCTTCCGCGGCTCCCCCCCACCCCCCGCTCCCACAGAGCCCCATGGGGTTGAAAGGGACCTCTGGAGATCATCCAGTGCACCCCCCTGCCAGAGCAGGTCCACCCAGAGCAGGTCCCACAGGAACGTGTCCGGGGGGCGTTCGGAATGTCTCCAGAGAAGGAGACTCCACCACCTCCTTGGGCAGCCTCAGGGAGTTCCTCCTCATCTTTAGGTGGAACTTCTGATGTCCAAGTTTATGCTCATTTCCTCTTGACTTGCCCCTGGGCACCACTGAAAAAAGACCAGCCACATCCACCTGACAGCCACCTTCTAAGTGTTTATAAGCATTGATCACCCCCCTCAGCCTTCTGTTCTTCAGACTAAAAAGACCCAAGTCCCTCAGCCTTTGCTCATAGGAGAGATGCTCCAGGCCCCTCATCATCTTTGTAGCCCTCTGCTGTCCCCTCTCCAGCAGTTCCCTGTCCTTCTGGAACTGGGGAGCCCAGACCGCGATGGTCTGCCATGGCCTCAGGGCTGCAGGGCCTCACACCCCCCGAGACTGGCTGGGCAGCATCCTCCAAGAGACTCTCCCCACCGCCTTGGCTTCCCCCAGGGATTTGCCACCTTCCCTGTCCGCTCCCTGCTGCCCATAGCTGCTTGGATTTATTTCTAGCCCTCATTTTTTATAAGGAGGGTGGAGAGAGGGGGGAATTTGTTATACCCTGGGCTGTGCTGCATCCAGGAGGGTCCCGGACATGCTGCTGCCCACCGGGCTCTCAACAAAATTGCCAAAGCCCCTCTTCCCCCAAGCCCAGCCTGGCAGCAGCCCCCTAAAATGTGCTGATGGGGTGACACCTGGCCATTAGGACACTAAGGGCTGAACTACAGCCCTGCACCGGTCCGGGAGGCAAGAGCATCTGTAGAGGGACATTAAGTGGAGGTGGAGACCCTCAAGGATCAGGCCCTGCAGCTGCTGTCCCCATCTCCTGGGAGATGACTCGTCTTCTGAGAGCATCTTCTTTCCCTGCTTCCCTCTCCTTCTCCCAGCACTTCCCCTGATAGAAGTAAATGCAACCTGACAGGGCTCAGCTACCCTGCTGAAATATTTAGATGTTCCTGCCTGGAAGTGCAGCAGTGGGATTCCAGATGTCTGTGGATTGTCACACAACACACACCCCCCCCCCAAACACACCCCACCCAGGACTAAGAGGCACTCAGGCAGTTGCACCCCAGCCTGGGGTCTTCCCACCAGAGGCCTCCTATCCGCTTGAGCTTCCCAACACCCGTGCAAAAATGCTCTCCACCGAATCACCATGGTGGGGGCTGGACCAGCATTTATTTCACTTGGGTTTTTTCTCCTCCTTTTCTCAGCCAAACAGATAGAGCCAGTGTGTCTTATTTAGGTGACGGCACGTTTACTTTCTGAAGCAGTTTCCTCCCCGGGGAAGAAGTCGGGACACCAGGACAGATTTGGTGCTGCAGGAGGAACTGGCTCATGTCTCCTCCCAGGCAGGCGCTGGTCCTAGGGAGGATTCCAAGACCACAGCAGACATGTCCAGACAGGCTCCCTGTGCCCACTATATACCTCCCCCGGGCAGGGGCACAGCCCTTGGGTAGGACCTGTCTCTCCATCACCTGGTTGCCAGGATGGTGGCAGGGTTGCGTCCCTTCCTTATGTACAGCAGAACCTGGGTGCAGGAGCAGGGTGTGGGTCTGGGGTGATGCCGTGCACCCAGGCTATGCCAGCATAGGTACCAGTGGGGTACCAGTCGGCCTTAATGATCCCAAGCAGTGTCACCTGGGACCCCCGGCCACCCACCCCGGTGTGCATCCCTTGGCACAGCCTAGTCGCTGGCTGCACTCTGTGGTGCCTGGGGTGGTACCCAGGGGTGCAAGGGCCGGGCTGGCAGTCACATTTGTGCAGAGGGCAGGGTGCTGGCAGCACAGGGCACCCCAGCCTCCTATTGGATGGCTTACTTGGAAGGGTCAAGCCCCCAGGCCCGAGGGGGCTGGAGCTTGGGGCTGAGGCTGGGACATGGCTTGAGCACAGAGGATGGGGCAGGGGCAGGAATGGGGGCAGGGGCTCGGGCAGGGGCTGGAGCAGGGCAGGGCAGGAGTGGGGGCAAGAGCCAGGGCAGAGGCAGGGGCTGGGTGGCAGCAGAGCAGATTTAAGGGCAGGAAAGCAACAGGTGCTGTAGCAGGGGAAGGGCAGGGCAGGAGCTGGGGCAAGGGCAGAGAAGGTTTAGGGGCAGGATCAGGTTCAGGGCTGGTGTCAAGGTCTGGTGCTGGTGCTGGGGAAGGGATATGGACACAGTCTTGCGCTGGGACAGGGAAGGGGCTGGGGCAGGAACTAGGGCTGGGTGGGGATACTGAGACAGGATTGAGCTGGGCAGGGCAGGGACCCGGGCTGGGAAATAGGCAGTGGCTGGGGCTGAGAAGGGCAGCGATGCAGGAATCATGAAATTGGAAGGGACCTCTAGGGACCATCCAGTCCAACTGCCCTGCCAAAGCAGGAACACCCAGAGCACATCACTCAGGACGGCATCCAGACGGGGCTTGAAGATCTCCAGAGAAGGGGACTCCACACCCTCCCTGGGCAGCCTCTGCCAGGGCTCTGCCACCCTCGCCCCAAAAAAGTTCTTCCTCACATTGGAGTGGAACTTCCCATGGTCCAGCTTGTGCCAGTTGCCCCTCGTCCTCTCACTGGGAACCACTGGAAAGAGTCCGGCTCCATTCTCCTTCAACCCACCCTTTAGGTACTTACAAGCATCAATAAGGTGTCCCCTCAGCCTTCTCCAGGTTAAAGAGCCCCAGCTCTCTCAGCCTTTCCTCATCAGGGAAATGCTCCAATCCCTTAACGTTGCCCTACGTTGGACTCTCTCCAGAGGTCAGGGTCCAGGGACGTCAGGGGCTGGGAAAGGGACAGAGGCAGGGGTAGGGGTGTGGGCAGGGGTATGGGCTGGGGCAGGGGCAGGGGCAGGGGCAGGAGCTGGGGCAGTAACGGGGGCAAGGGCGAGGGTGGGAGAGTGGCCGGGGTAGGCTCGGGGGTGGGGGCGAGAGGGGATGGGGCAAGTGCGGGGCGCATGTGGGGCGGGCAGGGGATGGCGGGGGGGCGGGCACAGCCAGGGGGCCGGGCAGGGCTGCGGGGCCGGGCAGGGCTGCGGGGGCCGGGCAGGGCGTACCCGCTCCGCTCCGGCGGCGCCTCCCCGGCAGCCAGCCCCGCCGCCCCTCCCGGACCCCAACTCCACCGGCTCCGCTCCTCCTGCCCGACACTTCCCCACTCTGCTCCGTCCGTCCATCCGTCCGTCCGGGGGCAGGTAGGGCTTTGCCTTCCCTAGGGTGTTGTTCTCTGGGCGGGGGCGGGGTGAGGCGCGGCGCGGGACGGCGCGGCCGGTGCGGGTTCCGGAGGGGCTGCCCCGCACCCTGCCCTCGCCCTGCTCCCTCTCGGGGCAGAGGGAGGCGAGTCTCTCCCGCGGCGACCCGGGTGGGATGTAGGGGGGAGCGAACGGTGGGAGTGAGGGGAGGAGGGCGCAGCCCCTGCGAGGAGGATGCGGTGTCACTCCGGGAACAACCCGTGAGACCCCTCTGAACCCAGGGGTGGCTCCACAGAGCAGTGGGTCCCCCCCGTCCCCATCCCGAGGGGCTCGCCCCCATCCTCTCCCACTTCCCCGAGTGTGGGTCTCCGTGAGGCTGCCGAGACTTTTCCGTCCCAGACACCCAGCCCGCGACGCTGCTTGACTCGATAAGGGCTGGCCTCTGCCGAAACAAGCCCCACGGTCCTGTCCCTGGGGCTCTGGACCACAAATGAGGATCCTCAAGGGAGGTGACTTGCCAAGCCCCCAGTCTGCTGGCTCAGGGAGAGGTGTGCGTGGGGACTGGTGACGGCAGGGGATGCTGTGTGGGCAAGCCCTGGCCACTGGCTTTCAGATGGCGGGGTGGCTTTTGGGTGTGAGCATCCTGCGGGGTTCTGCTGCTGTCAGTCCAGTGGGCATCACTGAGCCCCAGCTGGTCGCCAAGCCCCCACCAAGCAGCTGACCAGTGCACCCAGCCGGGGCGGGTGCAGCCTCAGCATCTGTGCCGGGGCGGGGGGAGGAAGGAGGCCCAGGCCTTGTTTCTGGAGCACACATTTCCAAGCTTCCACTGCAGTTGCGCAAATCATCTGCTGGGAGCCTGTTTTCCCAGCCAGGACTTTTCTGACCTTCCTCCAAAATTGGGCTGGTTCATCAGCACGTGCCCCCGAGGGAGCATGGTGTGCCCTGCCAGGGAGTTGCTCCCCTTTCCCTACCGGAGCCCTTAGTCTCCATCACACGGAGCTGGGTTGAGAGGGGTAGATTTATTTGTGTATCGACCCCCAGGGCAGCAAGCAGTATTTATTGCCCAGCCCCTTCCAGCAAGTCCCCCAGGTTGTGGGTGATGCCTTGATGACTCCTCCTGGGGAGAGGGAGGCCCGTGCCACCCTCCTGTCAGCAGCCCAGCCCTGTGCAGCATCCTCCAGCAGCTGGCATGCTGCAGAGCATCCCCACCCTGGTGTGTGTGCCGCACGGCCCCCCAGGAATGGGCATCCACTACCTTGGCGTGGCACAGTGAGCCTAGGGCAGATGGGGCAGCCTGTGGGCTATGATGCCCCAGGGGCTCCCGCGGTCCTGGGGTTATGGGGTGATGCCGGGTGCCGCAGCCCCACACGGCGGAGCGGGTGTCCCAGGCTTTCCTGGCCATGGAACATGCTCTCTGTCCTTGCAAGAGCGTCCGCACATCCCAAGGGATGTGGTAGCAAGGGAGCAGGTGGTCCTGGTGGGAGGTGCATCAGACACTGCTGGGTGCCACGGTCTTGGGGGTGTGGGGGCAGGGGGGGAGATGGTGCCTGAGGGTGGCTGATGGTGCTAAGATGTGGCTGGCATTCTGCACAGCACCTGTGTGCTCTCCTTGCCTGCACAGGAGATCCTAGAGATGCATGTCAGGCCGAGGGAGAATGTTCGTGTCCCCAGGGTGGGCCCTTTGCTCCCAGCCCTGGGGCAGTGGTACCCTGGGCAGGGACGGGGGCATCCTTCACATTCCCGCCCCGTCCCGGCGCAGGGTTATGGAAACACGCCCCCTTTCCATCAGGTTGTCAGGCAAGCTGGGTATTAGCACCTCTCTGCTTGTGGGAAAACCAGAATGAAGAAAAACTTTGTTTAAGGGAGTAGTCACTCCTTTGAGCGTTCCCCAGGAGGCTGTTTTTCAGTTGAGGAAGGAATATGGGATTTTCCTCCAGGCAGGTTCCCCTGGGAAACTTTTGGGAAAGTCCATGGAGAGGGGAGCCCTTTACAGGAGCTAGGGATAGTCAGCAATCTCCTAGATGAAGCTAGCACTCAGGAGTGCAAAAATCAAAAGCTTTCCTCTGAAAATGGTGAAACATAGCACTTCAAATTTTCCACCTTATTTTTTCAGTTGCTTCTTCCTTTTGCTGAACCCCAAAGTCTGGCCTGTTTTGCTGGGCAGGCTTTGTGATGAGACGCGCAGAAGAGAAATGCCATTGCCCAACTGGGTAGGATGTGTTTCCAGCCCCGCTTTGGTCCAGCAGCAGCCCATCACCAGGGTCTCATGGCCTTCCCAGAGGAGCACTGGTGCCGTGCCCGCAAAGTTTGGTGGGTGCACATTGTTGGGGAAACCCAGCATGGACTGGGAGGAGAGAGAGGGCAACCAGCTGGGCTGTCCCAGGAAGGGGTTAATTCTGGAGCTCCACATCTGGTATCCTATTGCTGGCTGCTTTCAGTAAAAGCTTTTTTGGCTGGGTTTCAAGGGAGGTGCTGGAAGATGACTCACACCTCCCAGCCACCGAGGAGTAAAGCCTCTTGTCCATAACTTTCACAGCCCAAGGTGTGTGATGGTTTCTTGAAAATACAAGTGCCATGGAGGCTCCGGTCTGCTGGCTCCAGGCTTAGCTGCTTCTCCGGGAATTGGGGTGATGGCATCTCCACCATGATGCTGAAGTGCCTTTGCCGGTGGCCTTGGGATGGGGGACCTGCTTGGCGGGCACAGGGTGCGTGACCAGCAGTAACACAGCCTGTCCACACTCAGCTGGAGGTGGGAAGGGAGCAGGGTCTCTACTAAAAAGCCACTAAATGGTAAAAACTTAAGCAATGCTTTGGGAGACCTAAGTGATGTTCTGCTGCAAGTGAAGGTGGGAAATGCTCTGCTTGTTCCTGACGTCAGCAGCTGAGCCCCTGCTTGCGGAGGGGTTTCTCATCCAGGAGGGGTGGCTTTGCTCTATGCATGGCTTGGCGACCTCCCACTGTCCCCACCCCCCCACCAAAGTGTTCGTAGAGAACATCGCACGGACACAGGACACGCAAACACGCTGATCCCCAGCTGGCGTGGGGCTGGGAGCGCTGCTAGGGGTCTCTGCCTTGGGACATCTTTGCTCTTACAAGGGTTTTGGGGGGGCTTGCTGCTGGGCACCCGCAGGCAGGTTGTTTGGAGGATGCTTTCACCCCAGGATGGGGTGAAAAGATGCCTGACTCTTGTCCCTTTTGCCTGCAGGGCGAGGGCCACCCAGCGGGCTGCACTGTCACCTTCCTACCCTGCCAGGTGTGCCTCCCAGTCACCCCGCACAGGGGACTGGCCCTGGGGGGGGGTAATGAGGCAGAAACGGCCCCTCGGCAGGTCCAGGGCTCCCCAGGGGACTCCAGTGTGATGCTGTCTTGTCCCTGCCCAGCACAGGTCATGCCAGCTGGTCCCAAGGCCAGGCCAGAGCATCTCTGTGCTGCCGAGGGATGTTGTCTGACTGCTCCTTTCCCTCTTACCCTGGATGATCTATGGTGAGGTTCCCCACTGCCTGTTGTGAAATGATAAGAATGAGGATTTTTGGCAATGGCAGTGGATGAGGGCATCAGGTTTCCAGTACCTGAAAAGCAAAACTCTCCTCCCTTTTGAGTGTTTTGGGAAGGCCCCTAGGAGAGCCCCCCCTTCTGGTGTGCAGACAGAAAACAGAGGGCTTGGAAAAAAAAAGATGAGCTTTCAGGACGAAAATATTTCATGCCAGGCAGCCTAATCTGGCTCTGGAGTGACCTTATCTTGGGGCAGGAGCTGGACCAGAGACCTCCAGAATCCCACGACCTGATTTGCTTTGTGTCTCCGGCCTTCCTTCAAATGTTGGAAATGGCTTGCTATTTAAGGGCTTTTATTTTACTGAGAGCATGAAGGAGATGTTTTGGGGAGGTCTAGAGAGGAGACCCCAGGGTCCTTCCCCGTGATGAGGCAGGGCTCCACTGTGCTGTGGTCACTCCATGAAATGCACCTCGGGAACCTCGAGGATCTGCAAAACCCAAAGCCAGAGGGAAAAACCCAGATGTTTCTGATGCCTCGTAGCACTGGGGGAGATCCTCCCGATCTGACTATGTCGGATGCTTTGTGTCAGGGGAGGAGAAAGCCTTGGGGATGCCCAGAATGGGTGACTGCCACTCAGGCAAGGGGACCTCACCACCAAGAGCATGGTCAGGATGTTTTACTGCAGGCTGTTCAGTGACCCATGGCTGAGGTACCCAGGACAGGCCTGGCAAGCCCCTCACCTCTCCTTAGGGCTGGTTGGTTGTGGGTTTTTTTTTCTGGGAGGCTTGGGTAGCGCTCTTGGGGTTTCAGTGTGTGCTGAAAAATCCACCTGGAGAGACCTCTTCAGACACCTCACTGGTCTGTGCCTCAGTTTCCCCACCTGGAAAACGTTACGCCTCTGGGAGATTTTGGACATCAACGGGATTGCAGGGGATGGACAAATGAAGGACCTGAAGTTACCTGTTGCGCTGCACAGCTTGGGTGGCCGTGGTCCCCAGGAAGAGAACGATAGCTCACCCTCTCAAGATGGACATTTCCTCGCATGTGGGCTCTGTGCCGGGGGTCTGGCTCCCCATGCGGGTGACAGAGCCATTGCTGTGCTGTGATGATGTGTGTGACACCTCGGCTGGGGCTTTACCAAGCTCTGGTGACCATCCACCCTCCTCCATCAGGGGAGCAGCGCGTACCCCGTGCCCGGATGCTGTGCAGCTCAGCCTGTGCCATCTCTGTCCTCGTGCTCAGTTGCAGGTTCCTCCTTTCCATCATTTCTGAGAGCTAACGTGCCCGTCGTCGATTGCTCTCCCTGCTGTGGCTAGAAAATAGCCCAGAGTTTTGTGAGTAGAGCTGACAATATCTGGTGAGACATTTCTCCCTTGCCAGCACACAGGAGTAGTTTTGCCAGCCCTTAAGCAAGGGAAGAGGGGCAGCAATAAAGAAAGGGTGGAAGGGAAAAGAACAACACATGAGAACAGAGGATGGTGCCAAATTTGCTGACCTCCTGGCTTTTGATTGGCTCTGGAGCAGAAGGAAAATAAATTCGGGGGGGTCGGCTGCTTGCGAACAGCTACAGGAGCAGGGCAAGGCTATGCAGACTCTGGGGTCTCCTTGGACTGATTTCTGCTCAGTCTTCTGGGCAGAAACACCATTCTGAAAGATATTGGGTGGGCTTAGCAGTGGGTGATGTCCCGGGCAGCTGCTGGTGGCATCTGCTGCCAGGGCTTGGCTCTGGCCTGAATGCTTTGACATCGGCACGTTATATCACCACTAATCCTTTTAGTGATGTCAAGGTTTGGCTCTCCAAATCCCATCCTGAGGACCTAAACTAGCCCACTCCAGTCGACCTAATCCCCAGCGTTCCCCAAAAGCGAGGGAAGTCCAGGGATTCCGCTGCAGATGATCTGTCTCGTCTCAGTGGCTGCTCCTAAGGCTTCCTAAGACCACCAAGGGCTTCCTGTATGCAGCAAAGCCTCAACCCTTCATGGTTGGGGAGTACTCTGGAAGTTTTAAAAATGTACCAGATGTGATCTTCCCCAAGGAGACACCAGCCACTGTGTAGGGCACTTATGACTTAGCTTGCTGTCACCTCAATGGAATGTCTGCTTGTTCCAGAAACACTTCTCCACCGGGTACCCAAATGCCTGGCTCTGCCTCCTCTACCCTAGGGGACGCTGGGCTACCCTCTGGAGATGCTGGATGCTGCTGGTGTTTGCCAGAAGAGGGAGGAAAAGGCAAAATGCTGAGCTTCACCTCCTCACCCACCGATTTGTCATCTGGGAGATTAGTCCCCTTCCCTGGCTTACCTGGATTTACGGCCGCTCCATCTGCTCAAGCCCAGCAGGTCAGCTGCTGCTGGGGAGAAGTGACCACAGTCCAACTGCTGTCCCCACTCCTGGGCATCCCGGGCAAAGCCAGCTGTGGGTTTGCACCCCAGATTGGGCATTTCTGGCTGTGTCTGTCAGAAAGGAGCAAAAAACCCCAGAACTACGTGGGTGAAATCCCGCTTGGGATGTGGTTTAAGCCTGAGGGCATTTGTCATTGGAGCTGATGCAAATTGTGCAGAGCAACAGCGAGTTTTTTAAGCTATTGTTGGCTGGTAGAAAGCCTTGAGGATGCTGGAGGACCTCTCCTTCCGCCCAGGATGATCCCAAGGAGATGATTGCCTTGTAAAACCTCCCTGGCCTTTGGGAAAGCAGGTGGGCAGGTAGGGAGGAAGGCATCTCAACGCAGGCTTTCCCAGTTGAACCTATGACATGCCTGACAGGGCTTTGAGGGTAAATGGGAGGAGGTTTGCCAGCTCATGAGCACTTTTAGAGGCGGGTATTCTGGAGGGGAAAACCAGGAGGTGATTGGGGTAATACGGAGCCTTCCCCTTTTCTGCTCCATTGCTCCTGTCTCATCACCAGGTGCTGTTTGAAGGGGGTGGGTAACAAAGAGGTAAGTTAGGGAAAAGCTGATGACAGGTGGGCTTACAGAGTCTGGGTTTATAGGGACTGACTGAACTGGTTTTGTGGAATTTCCACGGCAAGGGCTGCTGCATGATGCTGAGGGCCAGAGCTTTGCCAAGTGCCATCCTGCTCCCGGGCTGTGCAAACTATGGGACGGGGAGCCTTTGTCTGTGCCCAGGTCTTGGGGAAGAACATGTCTGGTATGCTGCTGGACCCATGAACCTGCTCTCCCTATGCTACTGCCTTTTTGACAGGCACGGGGCTGCATGGAACCGCACCGGAATCCCCCTGGGGATGCTCCCAGTAGGGCAGCTCTCAGAAAGCACCAGCTTCTCTTCTAACATGCCAGAAAATCACATAGAGGGGAGCTCCAGGCAGCAGAGATGAGCTGCTGAGATGCCAGCACCATCCCCATCCCACTTACCCACAGCTGCAGAGCCTGGGGGGGGGAGCTAGTTTTGGTCCCCTGTCTCTGTTCTCCTTCCCTTGCTGTTTTGCCAGAAATACCGATGGAGGCTGCCAGGTGTCAACTCAGAAATCTTTTAACTTTACCTCATCTCCCCAAATGGACAATGTCTCCGCTCATTAGGTATCCACCCAGGGGGCAGATGTCAGCTCTGCTCATGGCTTTTCTCAGCTCATCTCTGCCGAGACTCTTGACGGCTTCAGAGCGCTCAGGTCCCATCACATCACACCGGCTCCTGCCCACGGGGCTGCCCGCTCTGCCTGCCTGGCGGCCACGCCATCCCAGCACCGCTCACCTGCAGCCCCCCCACCCTGGCTTCATCACCTCCCCTCCTCAAGGAGTTTTGAAGGGCGTTTTGTTAAAAGGCTGGAAAATAATGGGAAACGGTGGTACACGCGTGGTGTGTGTGTGTGTGTGTAGAGCTGGGATGGGTTTTCCTTGCCTGGGCAGCGCCTGGGAGGAGAAGCCATCGCAGAAGCCTGCCCTTTGAGGCTGATGCATCCCGACAGCTTGTTCACTGGGACATTAAAATCATTGCCTCTGTCTGCGTAAAGCACACAGTAAAGCGGATGATGGGAACACAGGTCAGGGGAGGATCGGTCTCTCCCCAGCGTGATGAGCAGCAGCACCGAAAAACCCTGAGCAGCAGAAAAAAGCTGATCCCAGAAGTGCAGGGGCTGCTGCATCCTGGCTGGATGTGAGTGGGTTCCCCCCCGACACAAAGGGGGCCAGCAGCTTGGAGGGGCAGTGCAGGCAGAGCCATCTTAGACCCCACGTGGAGCACTGTGTCCAGCTTTGGAGTCCTCAACACAGGAAGGTTGGACCCGTGAACCTGCTCTCCCTACGCTACTGCCTTTTTGACAGGCACGGGGCTGCATGGAACCACACTGGAATCCCCCTGGGGATGCTCCCAGTAGGGCAGCTCTCAGAAAGCACCAGCTTCTCTTCTAACGTGCCAGAAAATCACATAGAGGGGAGCTCCAGGCAGCAGAGATGAGTTGCTGAGATGCCAGCACCATCCCCATCCCACTTACCCACAGCTGCAGAGCCTGGGGGGGGGAGCTAGTTTTGGTCCCCTGTCTCTGTTCTCCTTCCCTTGCTGTTTCGCCAGAAAACAGGTCCAGCGGAGGGCCACGGAGATGGTCAGAGGGATGGAGCACCTCTCCTATGAGGACAGGCTGACAGAGCTGGGGGTGTTCAGCCTGGAGAAGAAAAGGCTCCGGGGAGACCATAGAGCAGCCTCCCAATATCTGAAGGGAGCTCCAGGAGAGCTGGGGAGGGACTCTGTGTCAGGGAGGGCAATGAGAGGACAAGGGGAATGGTTTTAAATTGGAAGAGGGGAGATTTAAATTAGATATTAGGAAGAAATTCTTTGCTGTGAGGGTGGTGAGGGACTGGAAGAGGTTGCCCAGAGAAGCTGTGGCTGCCCCATCCCTGGAGGGGTTCAAGGCCAGGCTGGATGGGGCTTGGAGCAACCTGGTGTGGTAGGAGGTGTCCCTGCCCAGGGCAGGGGGATTGGAACTGGATGATCTTTAAGGCCCCTTTCCAACCCAAATGATTCTATGATTCTATGATCTTGCTGGGGTTCCCGACTACAAGGTGGACTGTAGCTCCGGGATTTTGTGATACAGTGGGAGAACATCCCCATCCCATCCCATCCCATCCCATCCTATCCCATCCCATCCCATCCGATGCATCCCTCACCAGTGACACAGCGCATTTTCCCGAAGAGTTTGAGTTTTCTGCGGGGGCGGGGGGGAGGGGGGCAGCAAAGCAAGGGGACATCTGCAAGCTTTTCATGCTCTTTGCAGACCTTGGATCTCACACAGGTGTCCTATGATCCCAAACATGTTTGGGATACCTGATGGACACAGAGAGCCAAATACTGCCGGGTGAGGGGAAGCTGAATTCCAGCTTGGCTTGCTGAGTTTACAGGACACCCACCAAAACAGTGCCAGGGATAACTCCCATGCCTAGGTGCCGGTTTGGGTGCTCACAGATGTCCTCAAGGGCAGTGCTTATCAGCTTGCTCAACCTGAGTAAAAGTGGAGGATTTGTTACGGCCCCATGGAACTAGTCACAAGATCTGCTCATATGTGGAAGTACCTCACCTCCGAGGCTGAGCAAGTGAGGAACCACACACAGTTCTCCTTCAGACAACATTTGGCCACATCTCTGTGATCTTCTTACCCGCTTAAGACCAAATATTGTGAAATTTTGAGTCCCTTGGAACCAAATGGCTGAGTCCTCTGGTGTGCACAGATGGCATCAAGCTGAGGGTGCTGCTAAGCCCCTGGGGTTTGCTGTCCTGCATGGGATCCATGCTGCTCAGGGTGCTTGGTGCCTCTTGGGGATGAGTTAAGGATATTGAAATGTCAAAGTCTACAAAGGTTAATTTTTGGGAGGACTGGCCGCATCAGTGCATTGGAATTCACTGCGTCCTCAGGTGCTTTCACCTGGGAGCAATAGATGTGATTTTGCTGGGGTCTGGACACCTCTGCTGTTCTGCTCTTCACAAATAACTCCTTCAGCATCCTGGGTGACCCCTCATGAATATTGCTGATGAAATTTTCTAATGGGACCTAGTCCATGGCAAGCTGGCCATGCAGGCGGGGAGTCATGCTCTCCGCTGCCATGGAACCCTAGGAGATAGAAAGCTTTTGGCATGATAACCTTGCTGGGGTCTTTCTCATGGCACTAGTGTATGTTTCACTGGAGAGAAACAACCAGAAAAAATAAAAATGGACTCTCCTTGTACTGCTAGAGCAGACACAAGGTGTAGGGGCTTTAGCTATGCTGGAGTGAGGATTTGAGAGATGATGGTGAGCACGATAGTCCAAAAAGTTGCTTGTCCATAAGCTTGTGATGCTCCCTTTTAAGACAACTGCCGCCTGCCTTGTGCTGATCACTGATGAGCAACACCCTGATGTTGTGTAACGTGGAGACACAGACAGCATCCACAGCCAGTGTCTCTTTGGCCGTGATGGTACCGCTGCATGGCTACACCTGGCAGAGACCTTCTGGGAGCAGCCCCACAGAAGGTGTTGAAGAATGCTTAAAGCAGCCATGGTCAAGACATGATTTGCAGTGCTGAGGTTTCTGCTTGGAGGCAGGGTTTGGATTACTTGAGGTGCACTCATGCCCGTGCTGGAACTGAGGTTTGCCCCCAGCAGGGGCATTTTCCTCTGGGAAATGCAGGCATGTCCATACCTGAAAGTGTCCTGCACCTCAACCGCAGGGAGCACAACTTAGGGGGCTTGATAAGCGTGTGTCTTGACTGACCTGCTCCCATGCATCTCAGGGGGCTGAAAGACATAGAAATAGCAGTTTTTGAGACAGGCTTACAATTCTACCCGCACCAAACATTCAGAGGGAAAAGCAGTGCTGGAAGCAGGAGTCTTCTGTGCGTGGGTACGCACATGGTGCTCAGTGCCAGACTACAGGGTTGTGGTTGGGATCTTACATCTTAGTGTAGGGGCAGAAGGATTGTAACATAATAAGAAGCAGAACTGCTGGGAGATGGGGCCAATCTTTGATTAAGAAAAGTGCTGACAAATCCTTTAATGACTCATTTCCTCAATGCTAAGCCTTGTCTCGGGATAAACTCAAACTTATGACCTGAAAGGCAAACAAAAGTTTCTTTCCTTGTGAATTCCCAGGCTGTGGTGCTGTGGGTTGCTGCTCTTCGCTTGCGTGGGCAACGGGGCGGGGGGTGTGATGTGCCCATGGGGCTGGGATGGAGGGGCTTGTGCTGGCGTGGTAGAGCAGGATGTGGAGTTTCATTGCCACCCCTTGTCCTTCCAGCATCCCGAGTCCTTGTTTGAGCCCCCTCTTTCACACATATTTTGATGAAGCTTGTGCCATAGGTCAGGGGTTTTCCTTTTTGTTCTCAATACTGGAATCCGTGACCAGAAGTCTGTACTAATCAGCATTAAAAAAATTAGCAAGGATTCCTCTGCTCAGGACTGTTCTACCTATGCACTTCCACATCCCCTGGGTTGCCCTCAGCCACGGTGGTGGTGCCAGGAGGATGATCTTGTGAGTTCTTGAGTCAGGAGGCTGGTTGGGGTCTCATTTGGGCACCCCAGGATGTTGAGATGTTGTGCTGCCTTTCAGGTCCTCCCCTACTGCCTCCTCTGCTGACCCCCAGCCCTCTGCCCCACGGCCTCCCTGACCTGCCCCTGCTGCTTCTCCAACAGTGAGTCGCCAATTGGGTTTCCCATCCTTTCCAATTGTTTTTGGCAATTTGTTTGAGACCTGTCCTGTTTGCCGGTGACACGAGCTAGGGATGCAGTCACTACCTTGGAGGACATGGCTTCTGTTCAGAGAGACATATAAGACATTGTGGAGGAAAAAATATTAATTGTGAGGCTAGTTGGTCATTGAGAGAGGCTGTGCAGTCTCCACCCTGAAAGGTTTTTAAGCCTCAAAGAGATAAAGCCCTGGGCAACCTTGTCTGATCTTAGTGCTGACACTGCTGTGAGCAGCAGGAGGGATTGAAGACTGACCTTGGGGGTCCCATGGGCTCCCCTCCCACCAATGGGCTCCTTCCCATGGCAGAAGCATCAGCCCCTCATGCCTAGGTTGCTGGGGAGAGGTATGATGGCTGCTGAGTCGCTAGGAAGAGGAAAGTTTCCTCTTATAACACAGAAGTTGCCCCAGCAGGTCAAGAGCAACACCAAGTTTGAGCAACGAGTGGGGCCCTGCAGCTTGTCTGAAGAATATTTTGGGTGATGGAGAGGTTTTTCTGCCCTCTGGCATTCAGCTTATTAACTGCTCGGGCTGCTCAATTGATTTTATTGACGGGTAGTGCATGCCCCAGTTAACTTATTGGGAGCAGCAACAAAAATAAAACAACAAAAATAACCCTGCACCCATGTCACGGAAACGTGCTGGGTTATCTCCATGGCTGTGGTGGTGTGGTTTCTGGATGAAGAAGACCCCTGGTTAGCTCTCCCTCTGTGGGGGCAGTTCCCACAAGCTGGACTGCTAGGCTGTGGTCACCTGGGGGTTCATGTCCTGGGGTCATGTCCTGGGGACCCCCTCCTCCACAGACCTTCCTTCATCTGTAGATACTGGGCCAGGACCTGCCCAGACCTGCTCTGGATGTAGAGGAAAGTATAGATGGGGCTTTGCTCCCTGTCTCATGAACAACCTGGAGGTGGTGTTCCTGATTGTTTTGGCCCTCCCAACCCAAACCATGTTTCATTTCTCTCTGAAATTCACTTTTCCTGGGTGGCGAGCAGCCGTGAAGTGCCTGTGCCTTAACCTCTGCCCTGTCCTGGTCTGCAGGCTCGTGCTGCCGACACTCTTTCCACCCCGTGCTCAGGATGCCCTTTTCTGCTGCCACCGGACCCTCCGAGGAATTGCTCTGGAGCTCGAGGCCAACCTGCAGGGTAAGGTAAGGCAAGATCAATCACCTTCCAGAGCCTGGGGGGTGGTGGAGGGGGGTCTTTGCAGCTGCCCCACATCCTCCCGTGGGCTACAAAGCACCTGCAGGGAGGAGGTGTTGGGTTCTGCATGGAGGGGTGCTGCTGCCCCCACGGACCCAGCTCCGCCGGAGTGGGAAAAAAAAAAAGGGGAAGGGGGTTTTGCTGCCTGCGTGGTGCAATCCTACTCACAGGTTTCTGTGAGAGACACGCTGGGCTGCTGGGGCTTCTTTCTGCAAAGGGTCCCACGTCCGCGCACGTCTCTGCCCTCCTCGTGCTGGGCCACCTGCTTTCTGCTGCGTTGGTCACGTGGGTCCATTAAAACCAGCTAAAGAGCGGCGCTGGGAAGTGCATCGACGGGGTCATTTTCATCAGCCACTCTGCTGTTGTTACCAATTAAAGCTGCTTTGGCCCAGGGCCATCGTGTCGTCCCAGGCATTGACCATCGCAAATGGATGGTGGGGCAACGTTTTCCATTAGCGAAGAGAAGAAATGCGTCTCTGGGTGAGAAGGTAGCTCTATAAAGTAGAAGCTCTGTAGCGACAGATAAACCCACCTCTCTCCTCCCTTTCCTTTCAAAAGTGTCACCAATCTGTGTTTTCTGCCTAAAAGCCCTGGGAGAGTCCAGCCAGAGCAACATCCTATACCTGCGAGAAGATGGTGCATTTTGGATAAGGGTTTCTCAGAGGAGTTGTAGGTGACCCAGTAAAGAGCAGAAAGGTTAGAAATGGCTCAAAAACCTGCCAGGAGGCTTGTCCAAGGTCACCGGTGATGTGGTGGGTACTGGTCCTGCCTTGTCTTGAGCACCCATCTGGCTCCTGTGTGCTGGGGACAGCCCCTTACCAACACATCCATCTGGGGGGGGGGCAGTTCTGTGGGGCTGGAGGGCAGCTTTGGCTTTCCTGCAGTAGCTAGGAGGCCACGAGCTGAAGGAAGGATGTAGTTGAGAGAGCATCCCAGGAGGGCTTTACCTCTTCCCCTCTTGCTGGCATTTCCCTCATCACGGCAGGTCTGGGGGAAGAGCTCCCCATAGCCCAATCCAGGAAAACTGGGCCACAGCCTTCCTGGGGGAACTGAGCAACCTGGGTCCCAGTCCCCAAACTGTCCTCCCACAAGGGCTCATAACCCAAATCTGTCCAGAAAATGTGTTCTATTCTCTGGCCTTAGTGAAGACGCTTTTCTGCAATAAGTGGTTATTTAAGCACCATTTGGATGAACATCCTGCAGCTCCAGCCTCCCTCCAGGAAGGTCCCTGACCTCATTTTTTTCTGCCTTCCCATGCTCCCTGTTCAACGTCCCATCCCTTCTTCCAGGCCTGTGCTCTGGCCCCTCTCCCACATCCGCAGGCAGTAGAGGAGCCTGGCGCCCAGCTCTCTGCAAGCCAGCAGCTTCTGCCTCAAAATGCAAAGCCAGGTGTGGTTCTCACTTTGAGTGCTAAGACCCCCTTCAAGGACCTGTGGCAGGAGGGAATGCCATCCTCTGAACTCATAGCTGATCCCATGTGTGTAGCATCATGACTATTTTATAGAAAAACTACAGATGAAAGCGACACCTGGAAGAGGACTCTGTTTTTGGAGACCAACTGGAAAACCGCTGCTCCTCCATCTTGCACCTAGGTGAGGCGATGAGCGGTCGCTGATGATGCTGGAAGCTGGAGATGCTGTGGGGCAAGCAAAGGTGCTGGAGTGGGAATTGTGCCGGCAAGGGGAAAAGCTGGCCACAGTGCAACGCGAGGGCTGCGAGGTGGTGAAGGGGACATGCCTGCCGGTGGCAAATGATTTCCCAGTGTGACCCTTCTGCTTCATCTGAACTTGAAGGTGAACGAGCAGAGCTGGCGGCGTCGATCTGGGATGGGGCTGATGAGCGCAGTGCCCTGTGGAGAGCCTGGCCCCTGGCGTTGGGTCCCTTTCTCACTGCTTTTTTTTTTCTTGCCTCCCCTTCATGCCTTTCCAAAGCCATCAGTCAGAGCAGGGGCCTGGCACGGCACCCACTGCCATCAACCTTGCTGGGGGCCAGGGGGGACGCCATATAGGCGCCATATAGCGGGGAGCTGCCCCGCTGTCTGATGGGCTTCTCCCAGCCGCAGCCACCTCTCTGCCAGCAGCCGGCCTGGCATCTGCCTGCCGTCAGCTCGGGGGTGCGGGGAGGCACAGGCTGAAGACGTTGGCACTGATAAAACCCGTGCTGTGAGCCAGGAGGCCCGTTTCTCATAGGTAACGAAGCTGCTTGCCCAGCCACATGCCAGTTCCCCAGCTCAAAGGGTCTGACATCTCAACAAGCAGGAATGTGAGGGTGGCGTTTTAATTCAGACTGGGCTTGCAGAGCAAAATGGAACCTGAAGCATCTCTGCCTGCTCGTTAGTTTTCAGATAAAATGCCATACAAACTGGCAAATTGTATTTCTTTGACCCATTGGGAAATAAAACCCAAGCATAGGTTGGAAACCTAGAACTTGACTTGGCTAATACATAGAAAGCTCTTTCTGGGGGAAGGAAAGATGATGCACCTTCCCTCAGCATCTTCTGTGCTTTAGCCACAGATTTTCCCCAGCTCCAAATAACAAACCATTTTAATCCAAGTATTGCTTGTTCTGATCTTTTAATCCAGCTTGCTTTCTATCAACAGAGCAGCCTAAAATTATTTCTCTGCCCGCTTCTCTATTATATAATAACTCAGAAGATTACTGGGAGCCAGATTGAGCTGGGCATCGCTGGGGAAGGAGGAGGGAGCTGTGAACGGGGAGCTGCGGGGCTGGTAGGTGGAGGGGGTTTCTTCTGTCCCTTTGTACGTTGGCCATTGCAAAATCCAGGGGGAGGGGAAAGCAGCAAGCTGAACACATTTGGCTATGTCTGTAGTTTGCATTTGAGTATGGCAAGTTTCTCTCTCCATTTGTATTTGTCGGAATAAAATCCCCCATTGACTGGCTGGTGGCTGGAGAACTGACCCTCCGAACCAGAGAGGATCTCAGGTGAAACCCTGCTCTTCTCTACATGGTTTGGGGCATTTTATGGCTGTACTTCTATCTTTGATAACAGCGTGGTGAGACGGTCCGGCCTTGGGAAGGACCTGGAAATAGGGACTGTCCTCCTGATACCTCCTGTCCCCATACAGAGTTGTGTGCTGGGGGACAGCTGTGATGGAGAACCAGCAGCCAGGCTGAGTGCCATGTGGTGGTGATGCCAAGAAGGCATGGAGATGGCCAGAGCTGTGCTTTCTCACCAAAGCCCAAGCTCAGCTGGGTCTTCAAGGAGCCTTGGGTGTTACCTTTAGATAAGAAAGACTCAAGCCCTTGGGTGATGGGATGGCTGGGGACAGCTGCTCTACACAAGTAACATCACTGAAATTCAAGGGCAGATGCTAGACACGGGTTCACCTGGAGCTTTTCATTGGCAAGTGTGATGAATGAGCATATCGCTGGCACGACAAGACGACACAGCCAAGGGATTTGCCAAGTGGAGACTCAGGTTGCCAGAAAAATGCATCTTCTGACTGGCATGACCTTTAGACTTTGGTGGGAAAAACAAGAGGATGCCTCTGGCTCCAAAAATTCTTTTTCCATTCCCCAGAATGAGTGTCCTGACACTCATGGGCTAGTTACCTGTGGTTACCAAGAGAAGGCCAGGAGCTGCTTGGCCTGTGGACCACGGCTGCCTGGGATGTGGTGGCTCAGAGCTGCTGTCCCCTGGTTAAACACAGAGCGTGGGCAAGGAGGGACCCCCACCATCAGTCGGATGCTGGGAGTTGTGGCTTGTGTTGCCTTGCTCCACAGGGCCTTGAGGACCCTCCGGGAGTAGAACATCCCCAGAATTGTGCTGCATTTTAGATTTGGTGAGTGTCTGTGGGGGGACACTTTGAAATGCCCTTTGAGCCTGGCATGGCCACGCAGTAGTGGGAGCAGGCAATGCCCACCCGGAGCCACACTCCCTCCACTGCACTTGGTCTATCTTCCAAGAAAGCTGTCTCCCTCTGCCTCCAAAGCAGGAGATTTGTTGTCTCTTGGAGCAGTTGGTGGGTACAACCACTGCGCATTAGCAGGGAGGGCAGGGGATGGCATCAGCGGGGAGGTGGGTCAGGAACAATGCAGGGGCATGAGATTTTTTTTGTCCCCCAGGGCTTGGTACTGGGACCCATTTTCTTTAACATCATTATCAATGGTCTGGACGAGGGGATTGAGTGCACCCTCAGTGAGTTCACAGAAGACACCCAGTTGGGTGGGAGTGTCGACCTGCTGGAGGGTAGGAAGGCCTTGCAGAGGGATCTGGACAGGCTGGATGGATGGGCCAAGGCCAATGGGATGAGGTTCAACAAGGCCAAGTGCCGGGTCCTGCCCTTGGGTCCCACCAACCCCCTGCAGTGCTGCAAGCTGGGGGAGAGTGGCTGGAGCTGCCGGGCAGAAAAGGACCTGGGGGTGTTGGTGGACTGTGGGCTGAACATGAGGCAGCAGTGTGCCCAGGTGGCCAAGAAGGCCACCAGCATCCTGGCCTGTGTCAGGAACAGCGTGGTGAGTAGGACCTGAGAAGTGATGGTCCCCCTGTACTGGGCACTGGTGAGACCCCAACTCGAGGGCTGTGTCCAGTTTTGGGCCCCTCACCACAAAAGACATTGAGGGGCGGGAGCGGGTCCAGAGAAGGGCAATGGAGCTGGTGAGGGGTCTGGAGCACAAGTCTTCTGAGGAGAGGCTGAGGGAGCTGGGGGTGTTCAGCCTGGAGAAAAGGAGGCTGAGGGGAGACCTTCTCGCTCTCTCCAACTACCTGAAGGGGAGGTGTAGCCAGGGGAGGTTGGTCTCTTCTGCCAAGGAACAGGTGATGGGACAAAAGGAAATGGCCTCAAGTTGCCCCAGGGGGGGTTCAGATTGGAGATTAGGAAAAATGTTTACACGGAAATGGTTATTAAGCCTTGGGATGGGCTGCCCAGGGAAGGGGTTGAGGCACCATCTCTGGAGGCGTTCAAAAGACAGGTTAACATGGTGCTCAGGAATATGGTTTAGTCATGGTGTGTGTGTTTTGTTTGGTTTGTTTGTTTGTTTGTTTGTTAGTTTGTTTGTTTTATGGTTGGACTAGATGTTCTTAAAGGTCCCTTCCAACCTAAGCGGTTCTGTGATTCTGAGACAGTCTTTTTTTTTTTTAGTGATGGAGCAGTTGTAACACATCCTCTTCCTCCAAGACTCAGGGAGCCAGCTGAGCCAGAGCTCTGCAGTCAGGGCTTTAGCCGGGTCCATCCCTTTGCTGCTGCCTGCCTCTGAGGTGCGTGCTTAACACAACCCGTCACTGGCAGTCAAATGTGTATTGCTCCATTCCCTCCTGTGCTGGATTCCACCTCAGAGCGGGTGGGGAGGTACCCCTCTGCCAGCACCCTGGTAAAGCACCTCCAAATTTCCCTGCACACACGGACAGTGCCCCAGTGCTTGTCTTCTGAGCTCCTTTCTCCTTCATGTTGAAAGCATTGGCTGGTTCACCCTCATTGCCTTGAGGCAACCCAATTTGCTCAGTGGCCTTTAAAAACATAATAATAATAAAAAAATCAAAGCCCACTGAAATAACAAGAAGATGAGCAGTGGGTGCATCCCCCTTTCCAGCAAACAGAGGGATTTGGGAGAAAATGGGTCATGTGCTCTTCATCCTGTGCCACGTGGTGGCTCTCCCAGGGCCAATGAGGTTTGGTGCCCTCTGTGCCGTACATCAAAAATCACTGGGATTTTTTTCCCCCATAGCATTTCTCATCCTTTCCAAACGTGAAAAGGCTGGCCATCTGTCCGGACCCCCCCTCCTCACGCCAAATCGGCACTAACACGGCTGCTCTTTGGGGAAGGTAAGAAGATTTAAAAGATTGTGTTGGTGGGAGACCACCTGCCATGTGCAACTTTTCCTGTGGGTGAAAATCAGGGAAGAACCATGAAAGGAGTCATGTCTGGGACTCCAGTATGGGTTAAAAGAGGTTTGAATGCTTAAGAGCCATCAGCAAATTCTCTGTGGAGGAAATGTGAGTCCGTGGTGGTGGGAGGTGGGGGTATGGGAGAAATGGGTGCACCAGCGAGGGGGTTAGTGTTTTTGCAAAATACTGTTGTAAAATGGTTTAGCAAGATTGTTGTTCTCCATTACAGTCTGTGCTTTATTTTATTAAAATTCCGTTTTACCTGTGTCTTGTGGCTAATGCTAAAGCTCGTATCCCCGGGCAGGGAAGCGTCCATCGCTGCCTTAACCAGAATATTCAGCTCTTCCTAATCTGCCTGATTTTCGGTGCAGGCTTTGGACAGTGTCCTTTTTGTATGCGCTTGAGGTGGGAATAGCACGGAAAAAATTGCCTCAAAGGACTTGATACTAAAAGAAGAGAGATGTTAATCACATCTGGGTTTGGCAACGTAATAAAACCCATAACGCTATTTGATTTAATTTTTAAGTTTTGGTTTTATTTCCTTTTATTTTCTTTTTTTTTTTTTTTGCGCTGTGGAAATTTGATTTGGGGAGAGGACCACCCTTTTTTATGAGGCTCGCGTCATTTTATTCTCAGCTTGCCTTCAAGTACCCATTTTACTCAGGATGGCTAAATTCTTTCTGATACTGTTGAGTTTCTGTTGGGTTTTCTTTGGTTCCAAAGTCGCTTTATAAGCTGAAAAGCGAAATTTTAATGGCAAAAGTTATGGAGGACTTAAATGCTGTTGAAATCAATGCCAGAACATCATCTCCTTATTATAAGGGGAAAATGTTCTCAGATTTATTTTTCTTCTAATCTGAGTTTTCTGGAATAATGTAATTTTAATGTGAACCATATTAGAAAATCTTAATTTTATTTTTTGGAAGTCACGTCCAACTTAAAAAAAACTCAGAAGCAGTGGATCAAGGGCGATGTGCTTAAGTTTCTATGAAATGATTGACCTTTGTTTTGACGGCTGCAAAGACGGCTGCTAGCATGCATTTTGATCCAGAAACCAAACCCTGAAAAACAACAGTTTTTTCTGATATCTGGGGGTTTGATTTTAATATAGCATTCCAAAATAATTCAATAATATTCCTTAAGATCTTAGTCTTTCCCCCTCTTTTATGGATTAATTTATATAAACATATTTTGTATTCTCAGATAGAAAAGTGAATTTGAAATTCTTTCTTCCCGAGGAGTAATGGTAAAAAATATTATTTTAATCTAGCTTGATTAAGAGGGCGTTTCTTTCTGAGGAAAACCGATCGCTTCGGGGTGGTGAAAAAAAGGCTGGTGATGAAGACCAAGGGAAAAATTTAAGTGATTTAAGTGGTTTCAGCATTGTTGTAGCTTTCATACTGCAATAGGTGCAAATTCTGCCCTCAAAACGCATTAAGTGGAGCAGTGGGATTTCCTGGGAAACAGGAATTCTGTGGGAATTGGTGGCATGGGCTGCGCAGAGCAGACCAAGTAAACCACCTCCAGGGCAACCAGCGCTGGTCTGAGGTGGAAGCAGAGGGGTCCTGGGTGCCTGAGCGGTGGGATGCTCAACACCTTGCAGGATGCTCTTCTGGGTGGTTCCAGGACCGTTTGTCTTAGGCGATGGTAATTTTTTTTCCTCCAAGCTGCCCACCCACTTGGTAAATGGGCATTTTCTGTGTGGCAAGGTGAGCGGGCACCTTGCTGGCCAGTGTGGCTCCCTGCAGTGGGGGGGTTCATGCCCGGCACAGAGGGACAGGCTCAATCCCACGAGCAGCAAAGTGCTTGGAGCCTCGGCTCCAATCTGTAACAAAGCGACGTGTTTGCTTTCGGAGAAGCAGAGGATGCTTTCCGATCCCTGGGACATGCTGGGCAGGGTGGCACCTTGGGCATGGAGCCCTGCACCACAAGGGTGGGTGGCAGCTTGTGTGGCTCGAGTTTGCCAGTCCTCTGCAGCTGCTTTTTGGCCAGCTGAAGCGGAAAGTGAATCTAAATGCTGGGCGGGGTGACGGCTGTCCCCATCCGTGTGTTTTCAGCTTCCCGCTGAATCCATCCGTCCTGGTGCTGCAATTGCATGCACACATTTGTGTATCTGGTTTAATTTCTTAATTTTATCAAGGCTTTTCTAAATGAGCTGGTAGCTGGCAGCAGGGCACCCCCCCCAACACAAGACCTCCTCCTCCACCCACAGATTCACCATCCACCCCCTGCAGGGGCAGCTCTGAGTGTTGGTGTCTCATCCCACCCAGGATTTTAGTGGGAACCTGCAGCCCCGCAGGGATGGGACCACTCCAACGGCCGTGCCCTTGTAGCCAGGGCTAGGTTTGGGGACAGGGGTGGTTGTGGCCCCTTCTCCAGCAGCCCCGATTCCCCATCCAAGCAAATTCACCGCTTCCCTCGCTGGTGCATTTCGCTCTGTTTAGACCTGAGGTTACAGAGGACCTACCACGAGGAGAAGGAGAGAGGAGAAGGCAGCTCTCCTTGATTTTAATCGGGGTTGAGGTTTAGCTGAAGTGAAAACAGATCAGGAGTGACAGTTTTGGAGCCTGCTGTCAGGGTCTGAGCACGGCGCAGCAGCGATCCACCCCCAGCCGCCGAGGGCCCTCATCCTTCTCCTTGCTGGCCAGAGCCAAGGAGAGCCAACGCGGCAGAGCGTGGGATGGGGGCTGTGCAGCACAACTCCACTGCCGGCACAGCCCCCAGATGGCTTTGTCACACGCTGCCCCTGCACCCTCCTTCCTCACGGTGCTTTTGTCTGGGGGCAATGTCAGGCAGGACGTGGCCTTATGGTGGCCACTGAGCACGGACTCACCCCCGCCTTCTCCAGCCCTGCGCAAAGGGATGCTTGGAAAGGGAGGACGGAGTCCTCCTGCATCCCAACTGATCCACTCTGTCCTGACCGGAAGATGCTGGGTTGCTTCTCCAGAGGAGGGAGATACCCCAAGGGTCTCCTATCCCATGTCTCCCATCAGTCTCCCACTCCCAAAGAGCATCTCTGGCTGGATGAAAGTCATGGGTTTAGGCTTGTGGAGAAATGGCAAAGGGAGATCCAGCCCTGAGCCTGGAGGAGTTACAATTTATGGGGCCAGGCTCATCATGCCTCCCCGTTGATCTCACTTGGTCCCCACGCGTTTTCCTAAATGTGGAGGGGACCAGCAGAATGATGCTGTACCTAGTTGGTCCCTTATGTCCCCAACACTGGGGGGAATATAGGAAGACCTGCTCCATCCCTGGATCAAGAGAGGCTAGGACCTGCCCCAGTGCTTTGAAAAATTCAGTGGCATTCATGAGAATATCCCCAAACTCTCGTCTTTCATCCTGCACAGTCTGGCATTTGGCTGTCATCTACTTTTTTTTCCCCACAAAATAAATAATCAGCTAAATCAGTTGGGTTTTGTAGAGATTGAGCATGGTCAAAATAACATCCTCCTTGCCCATCCTGATCTGCCATCTCCTGTCTGCTCCTGTTTGTTCCGAGCCTGTCTGTCTGTCTGTCCACTGGTGCCTGGACAGACCCCTCCAGGGCTGTCCATGTGCTGAAAGCCTCATCCCTGTTTCCAGGGATTAGAGAGAGAAATGGAGATGTGATGAGAGGAGGCAGTAGATTGCTTCACTCTCAGGATGAAGGGATTTGCGGACTGCCCCCACATCAGCAGATTGAAAATGGAGGGAAATCGTTGGGATGAGGCTGCCTGCGGGATTAAAGCCAGGGCAGCCAGCAGGCTCTGGTGGAGAGGAATGAGGGGGGTCACAGGTCAGGTCTGGGGGGGGGCAGGATGCCTACTGCTCTGAGTTGCAGGGAGATGCTCCTGGCTGCATCTTCATCATGTTTGAAGGATGCACTGGAAGTAGGTGTCCCCCTGGGCACAGCTATCCGGGAACGCCAGAAAGGGCGTTCTGCTTTCCTGAGGCCTCAGAGGTGCCCTCCTCTCAGCTGCTCCCCCAGTTCAAAGGATGCCAGGATTATGCCTGGAGCTCTTTGCAGAGCTGTGCCCTCTTGTTTCCAAGCTGCTGAAGGACAAGCCGCTTGTCCTCCAAGGTCCATGCAGCTCCCCATGGTCACTCCTCCTTTATGAGCAGCTGGTATGGACCTATGGCCACGAGCACCCTTTTTTTGGGTGTCCTTTGGCCTTCTGAAAAATGACATGTAAAAACTGGCGCAGAGGGGACTGCTATCTGACTGTCTCACCCCTCAGTCCCTGGAGGGGTGTGTGTTTCCAATGCTGTGCTGGCCTCCTTTAGACAAGACAAAGGTCCTTTGGAGCTGATTCACAGCCCCAGCAGAGCATCCCTGGGGCATCTGTCAAGGCATCTCCTCACGTGAGACGGACTCTCCTGGGTCCTGTTCCTTAGCCTCTGGCTTGGGAAAAAGAGGCCAAATTGGGTGCATCCCTGAAGCATGACTGACCCTGGGCACAGCGCAGTGTCAAGGTTATAAGTGCAGTTGTTCAACAGAGATGAACAGAGATTTATTTGCAAATACTCAAATGTTCCTAAGATTGAAATAACGATGACTGGCAGGGTGGCATTGTCACTGACAGCACGTGACTGTGGGGAAGCTCTTTTCCTGTGCCTGGCCTGGATCTTTTTCATTGTGCTTTAAGCCCCATGCTCAAGACCATTGCCCTGTCTCCTCCCCACTCCC
Organism: Gallinago undulata; assembly: GCA_026546715.1. Lineage (NCBI taxonomy): Eukaryota > Metazoa > Chordata > Aves > Charadriiformes > Scolopacidae > Gallinago > Gallinago undulata. The sequence continues at coordinate 21,608,018 of JAOTQQ010000079.1, forward strand.
CCATGCCGCAGAGTTTTGGTTACTCCAGCCCTTACCTGCAGGCCGTGTTTGCTGTCCCCAGGCATCTGGGGTCACTCTCTGCTGCCTGCATCTCTGGTGGAGACCCGCCTTGTAATTCTTCGTTTCCTTCCGCAGATCCTGAACTTGCAAGTTGAGTTGTCTCTCCCAGCCCTTTGTGGGTGGATGGGGAGCTCTTCCTCAGTTTCTGTGTGCTTAATTGCACACAGCCAAGCTCAGTGCTTTGCCTTGCTGAACTGTCTTATTTTCATAACTTTGCCAAACTCATTTTGGCTTCTTGCTCCGCTCTCCAGTATATTGGGTTCCCCCACTCGGGTAGCTGCCTGGCAGTTTAACAGGAGTGCCGCTGATAAATGTTTTTCTGGGGGGTTAGAAAATTTCCCAGCATCTTCAAATTGTTTCATCTGCCCCAGGCCTCCCTGGCTCTTTCAGGACAATGCTATGTAGCATGTAGCAACGGAGCTGGTGAGGGGTCTGGAGCACAAGTCTTCTGAGGAGAGGCTGAGGGAGCTGGGGGTGTTCAGCCTGGAGAAAAGG
>JAOTQQ010000079.1:21617926-21648577 GCA_026546715.1 Gallinago undulata
CCCCTTCTCTGGAGATCTTCAAGCCCCGCCTGGATGCTCCTGAGTGATGTGCTCTGGGCAGCCCTGCTTTGGCAGGGAAGTTGGACTGGAGGGTCTCTAGAGGTTCCTTCCAACTCCAATAATTCTGTAATTTCATGATTCTGTGACTTATTTTTCCATCAGCCTGTCCAGCCCTGGAAAAAATCACAGCTGTACCTGCTTTATATCTGGACATAAAGATGTCAGATATCTCTACAGATACTATATCAGAAACTGCTCTTTGAAGCCACTCTGAAATGCCAGTTTTTCTCAGCATTGGACCAGTTTCTGAGCGTTTCTGTATAGTTTTCCTCCAAATGGGAAGCATAGAAAGGAAAGGGGAGGCTGCAGTTGTGCATTAGTAGCCGTTTTGCCTACCATGTAGTACAGTCATGGGGAGTAGGGCTACGATGGCTCACACCCTCCTCTGTTCAGCTGACCATCACGTGGGGATGGAGGGCCAAGCATCACAGAGCTGCCTAAATGTTTGGCTATGCCTTGCCATGTATTAGAGGGAGACATGTTTGGAGGGGTTGTTTTGAAGATGGAAGCCTTGAATTTTTGGCAATAGCCTGTATTTCTTCTTATTTCAGAAAGGAGAGACCGTGAAGAAGATGCGTGAGGAGGTGAGCAACCCTGCTCTGTAGGAGGAGGGGAGAGGAGTGGGAAGGGCTGTGGGGCTGTCCTGCCCAGCAGCATGCAGCACACTGGCCAAGAGCTGCACAGGGTGGTACGTGCAGTGACTCCCAAGGTCAGGACACACAAGCTGGCTGTGCCCAGAGCTCTTTGGTCCAGTTTTCTCACTCTGCACTCAAACTCCTATCACATTGAATGGGAATTTGCTCTTAATGAAACATTGAAACTAAGTCACTCATAAGATGATTGAGTTTGTCCAAGGTCTTTGTGCCTGCAGCTCTCAAGGAGTTATCAGATCAGTAAGCAGCACTCTTTATAAGCAATGATCCCACAAGCTGGTCTTGCCTTGATCGTGTGGGTTTGCATTGCAGTAAAAGACCTAACATGGATGCTTGGTAACTCACTCTGAGGGTCAGGGTAAGGCAGCACTGGAAGCACCATGGGGGAGAAGGGCTGGGAGTTTTTAAGGTTAGAAGAGATGTCAAGGGACCAGGCTGGGACAGCACCTGTCTCAGAGGGAGGGAATGTACCTCTGGTGCATCCTTGTGGGTTGCGTGACTCTGGTTATTTTAGGGCTGCCCTTCTCTTTCCAGAGCGGGGCAAGGATCAATATCTCGGAAGGAAACTGCCCTGAGCGAATCGTGACCATCACCGGCCCCACTGATGCCATCTTCAAGGCTTTTGCCATGATTGCCTACAAATTTGAGGAGGTGAGCAACGTGAGCCCTTTCCCCCAGGGAGGCAGAGCAAAAGCGTCTGCAGCTAGACCGTTGAGGGTGGCCCACCAGCCAAGCAGAACTCTGGCATGCCCACTGCTCAGGCCAAGAGTGCAGATGGGCCTGGGTACCTCCAATCCACGTGTGTCCAGCTGGACTTCCTTAACTGGTACATGACCTTGGCACAAAAGTCATCCCTAACTAGGCAAGAACTGAGCTTCAGTGAGCTTCAGAGGTCTCACAGTTAGCTAGCTGCAGGGATGCTCAGTGATGCAGCTGCAGACAGAAACCAGCCAGTCTGGGGGACATGACCCCTCTTTTCTGGCCCAGGGCATTTGGGTTGGCCTGCATGGCAGGCATCTCGGTGGGTACCGGGCGGGGGCTGATGCATTGCACTCTTCCTTCCCAAGGACATAACCAACTCAATGAGCAACAGCACTGCTACCAGCAAACCTCCAGTGACACTGAGACTGGTTGTGCCAGCTAGTCAGTGCGGCTCACTGATTGGCAAAGGAGGCTCCAAGATCAAGGAAATCAGGGAGGTAAGTCAGACTTGATTTAATTATTGTTTGTAGTCGTAGCTCCTTGGAACTGACCTGCAAACAAGGGGAAGCTGTCTTGGAAAGGGGGATCCTCGTGCTGCTAGGATCATGCATCCTGTTGCTTCCCTGGATGGCCCTGCTGATGCAGGAGCAGCATCCTATGGGACCTTGCTGGTGTGCTCCTGTGGATGCTGGCATCTGAGCTGGCATGGGGCGGTGCAGCTCTCAGGGGGCACGTGGCGTCTGAGCTTGTGCTGGCTGCAAGGAAAGGCAGTCAGCTGTGGGATTTCTCCTCCTCTCTCTTTCTGTCTCCAGTCAACAGGTGCTCAGGTTCAAGTGGCGGGGGACATGCTGCCCAACTCCACGGAGAGGGCGGTGACAATCTCGGGGACACCCGACGCAATTATCCAGTGTGTCAAACAGATCTGTGTGGTGATGCTGGAGGTACAGTCTGTGACAAAGGGGGTAAAGTACATAGAAAAAAAAAAAAAACCCAGCTGGCACCACAACGGCACTGGGAGCTGTGGAACGTGTCTCTCGTACCCTTCACCATGCGTTGTTGGACCACTCATTTCCTGGTACTTCCATTTGAAACCTACCCAGTGTGTTTTCCCAGACATTTTTCGTGCATTGTTTTCTAGAGTCCCACACTGGAAACCTGTCTGGTCGGATGCCCCAAAGGAGGTGGTTTGTGTCATAGCACAGGGTGGCTTCAGGAGAGAGGGGTGCTGGAGGAGTCCGGGTGGGCTGGGACCACTCCACCAAGCACCTGGCCTCCTCTGCATGGGGCTTGGGGTGCCCCGTGAGGACCACGGCTGGGAGGAGGAGGCCATTGCATCACCTGTGCTGGGGGAGCTGGGAGCACAAAGCCAGGCTCCAGTGAGGCACAGTGGGGAAGGTGTTAACGAAGACTGGTGGAGAGCAGGGTCCGTAGGGCGCATGGATGTGTGTCCAGAGTGGGCTTTTTCCAGGAGAAATGCTGACGAGCAGAGTTTGAAGATCTCGGGAGAGATGCTGCCGCAGCAGTGGCTTATCGCCAGGTGTGGCTGCAGGCATGTGCCCCACATCCACGCCTGCCACTCTGAAGGGGAGAAGCTCCAGGAGGAAACTCCTCGGGACACAGGATGGTAACCCCCTCAGCTGCCTCCCCTCCCAGAGGTGGATGGGCACAGGCCCCTCTGCCTGGCTGCACAGCCTGCCTGCCACGGCCCTTTGACGGCCTGCAGGAGCTTCAGATGAGCATGCTGAAGCTTGGTGGAGGTGGAACAAAACCAAACATAAGCAAGTTCAGTTCAGCGTGGGCATGGCTAAGGAGGAATCGCCATGAGCCACATTACCCACCACTGCTGGGAGGGATGCTTAGGCAGTCACACTCTGCTGCCAGAGGAGTGCCATTTTAGCCTCATGGTGACTTCAGGATACGCTCCAGACCGCAGCAGAGGTGGGCCCCAGGTGATGCATGCAGGTGTGTTTTAAAGTCTTCGGTGGCTGCTCTCAGACAAAAGCAGGGGTTGCTGCTCCTCAATATGGCTGAGCAATGGAAAAGAGAAAAACCTGTGAGTTTTCTTGCAGTCTCGAAATCTGGGAAGTCCCCTGTCTTCAACAGTTCGCAGAGATGCTCCTTTATAGCCTTCCAGTCTTAAATTACCTTACTGCAGAAATCCTCACTCACCCCCTCCAAGATTTGTAACGCAATAAAAGAAAAAGCAGATTTCTGATTATAGAGGCTGTGCTTTGATCAGAGAGCTTTCCTGCAGACCTATGTGTCGCAGAAAGAACTGGCTGTGCCCCTTGGCTACAAGTGGGCATCTAGAAGAATGTACAGGAAAAATGAAGAATTTTCCGTGAGGTGACAGCATAATTTAGATTGCCTATCTTTACATAACAATGAGTAGAACCAGGAGGCTTTTATCTGAAATCTCTCCTATGGCCTGTTAGTTACGTTCAAGAGAAATTCAGCAGAGATCACTTGGGTAAGAGGACCCAGTGGACCGCAGAGCAGGATGCAGCTCTACAGCTTGATGTGCATCACTGTAGCTTCTGCTCAGACCTACTGAGGTACCAGTCAGGCCACAGGAGGGAGAAGCGAGATGTCTTGACCAGCTGGAGCGCAGCTTACCCAGGTCATGCTGCCACAGGAGGGGGGCCTGGAATCCACACAGATCAGTGCCTCTCCTGCTGGTGTCTGGCTGCTCACACGGACTGCTACCGCCATACAGCTCTAGCATAAGATCTCTGAAAACGCAGGTGTTGCCATCCGAGAGGGGTTTCCAGCCTCTGGCTCCTCCAGAGCTCAACACCCTGGCCAAAGTGATCATTGCAACATGCCCCAGCAATGACAGCGCCTAGCAGCATCCATGGCACAGCCATCCATGTCCCAGCTTGGATGGTGACAGACCAAACCAAGTCCTGAAGGTGACCTCCCAGCAGTGAGGAAGATGAGAGGGGGTCAAAGAGCTTAAGCATCATGCTGGTCCACTCAGGTGGGTTGCTCACTCTTTCTGATGCCAATGCTCACGATGCCAAGACACATCTCCTGGTGCTCAGCAGGGCTAGTACGACTCCGGGGTGGGCTGCTGACATGAAAGAGCTCTCGGGATACAAAGAAAGCCACCACATGAGGTGGCTCATGGTGTCCAGGGATGAAAAGCCTAGTCCGTGGATGTACCTCGCCATCTCACTGCACCTTGAGGGTCTCCTTGGGGTGTTTTGGGGAGGGCCCTGCATTCCAGCGTCAAGCTTGAGTCTAGAGAAGGCCACACAGTTTGTGGTGAGTGGAACGAAGGCAAGGAAGGCAGCGGAGGTCTGGGAAGCAATTTAGGGGCCCTTGCCTTGTTGGGGGATCTCCTCTACCACAGGTTGTTCTTGTTGTCCATGAAACACCAATTCGCCCTGTGTTCTCCTGTCCAGAAACGCGGTTTGCCTGGTGCGGTGTTGCTGGCAGCGGCCCCGGGGGCCGAGTTCTTTCGGTGCTAGTCGGGTGCTTTCTAACTCTCTTTTTGCCGCTGTTTCAGGAAAGCTGTTCTAATGTTCTCTCTCCCTCTCCTTGTCCCTTTTCCTAGTCCCCACCAAAAGGTGCCACCATTCCCTACCGCCCAAAGCCCGCCTCCACCCCTGTCATTTTTGCAGGTGGTCAGGTAAGAGCCGACCCGCTTGCAGCCTCCACTGCCAACCTCAGCCTTTTACTGCAGCACCAGCCGCTGCCCGTTAGTGCACTCAGGTTTCTTGCCTTCTGACTTGCATGGTGTCATCCCATCCATTGTGTGCCACGGCAGGTGGACTGAAAGCTCTTTGCAGAACCGCTGGCAGTTTGCAAGCCCAGGCTGATGGCTTAGCTCCTGTGATGCCTGCTGGAGGATGAGGAAGGGGCCAGCCCGGGAAGACAGGGGGTTAGCTCTGCCTGCCGCTCCTGCATCAAGGAAAGGCTGGAGTTTGCTTCACTAGACCCAAATTCCATATTTGGCAACAGTTTCTGCTGTTGAAGGAGAAAATGAAATGAAAATGAAATGAAAATGAGAAAAGCCTCATTGAACAAGAGGCTCTCGCAGTGGCTGCATATCTTCTGTCATCTCGAGTCCAATTAAAAAATAACGTTGCATGGTTGTAATGGATTTGAGATCGGAAGGGCTCATCCTGGCCATTCCAGGAGGCCATTCTGTTCAGGGCAGCCTCTGTGAAAGCTTCATCCTCATCACCGGTGCTCAGCTAATGGCAGTGCTGCTTCCCCAGGAGAAGGCTGTGCCCTCTGCTGCAAAGCCAAGCCTCAGCTCTGCCACAGGAGTGCCTGCGCCGCGCTGCCTGCAGTGACACCGCGCAGTCCCACCAAGGTGTTTCTAGTGACCCTCGGGAAGCGGTGGCAGATTCTTTTCCTTGCAGGATAACCATTGCACGCACGTGCCACGGGAGCTGGTGGTTGTTCTGCAAACAAAAATCAGCTCCCGTGGGCCTGCGAAGAGCTGTTGAGCAGGTGGCTGCTTTTTAAAAGGGGTCTGAGAATCACGGAATCATGGAATCCTAGAATCGTTCAGGTTGGAAAAGACCCTTGGGATGATTGAGTCCAACCATCAACCCCACTCTACAAAGTTCTCCCCTACACCATATCCCCCAATACCACATCTAAACGACTCTTCGACACATTCAGGGATGGTGACTCAACCACCTCCCTGGGCAGCCTCTTCCAGTTGAACCCTTGCTTTTTCCACCTCATCTACTCACCTCACCAGGTGACTGAGGACCTGCCTGTAGATGCCATCATGTTGTGGTGCACCAGTATCTAGCAGGAGAGGTACTTTTCTAGGAGCTCCAGCAGCTGAGTAGTGCCAGCACCACAAAGCTACAGCTGATGCCATCCAGAGGGGCACCACACAAGTTATTTCATTTCTGTCCAAGCATAATAAATAGCAGAAGGGCAAACTAAGGCTGGGAGTGAAGCCCAAAGTGTAGGCTGTTTGGGGCTGAACTCGCATCTCTCAGTTATGCCAGCATCAGGAGGAGCGTAGCCTGAGCAGCCACGCCGGAAAAGAGCTTTGAGTTCAACTTCTTGGTGAGCTTGTCTTCTCAAAAGGGAGAGTAAGGTCGAGGTAGCCTTCCTCCTGCTGGCAAACGGTTGGTGTCTTGCACAGAAGTGGTGCTGTGGGAAGGAGTGACCATCCCAAATGAGACCTCTTCCCTGCTGCCCCTGAGGGAGAGCTGCCTGAGGGGCAGCATGGGGCACACGGGCAGAGCACGGCAGGGGACAGCGGTGCTGCCAGATGCTTTGGGGTGGGTTGAACCTGCAGCTCAGCAGGACATGGGACGCAGTGGCCGATGGCAACTGCCAAGGGGATTGGCCCCATTCTCCATGTGCAACGTCAGCCTCTGCGGGAAGCCGGGGTTTACGCAGGCGGGTGCTGTCAGAACCGGGTTGCATCTGTCCAAGACACCTTCCTGCCTTTAATTAGCTCCTAATCAATTCTAATAAAAAAACAGTGACCAAATTAAACTGCCGTGGAAGGGTGAACTTTTTAGAGCAGCCTCTGCTGTGCCCCCGGAGGCACACTAGTCCAGGATGCCAGCTGGCACTGGGACTGCGGTTTTTGTGTGCGGGGCTTTGCCTCCTTCCTCCTCCAGGATTTTGGGTGGTTTCCTCATGCGAAACACTTTGCTGTTTGCAAATGGTGAAGCAAATTTGCGGGGGTTTCAGAGGGGTTTTTTCCCCCTTTTTTCCTGGCTATCTTTACTCTCCCTTTTTAAAGTGTTATCCATCTCTTTTGCCATTTCTTTCAGAAATCATTTGAATAATGTGTCAACCAGTAGGATACATGTTGCTAGCTGATTCAGGCCGAAGAATAGGGTGGTGCTTATCTTCAGGTTATTTACAAAAGAGAAAGGATTGCTAGAATAAATGTTTAAAACACGAAATAATTTGCCTGGCAGGCATCTGCATGGATTTCTTAGTTACAGCTCGGTGAAAGGCACTGCGGTGCAGGCAGCCTGTCCCTCAGTTGGTGAGACATCAGCCCCGTGCTGCCCCACTGGCTTTGCTGCACAGCAACGCCTTCCACACCAGCAGAGCACTGGAATATACTGGGTTGTGTAAAGCATGTCAAGAGTTGTCCACCTGAGAGTGCGGGGATGCTCACTGCACTGTCTTGCTTGCCGGGGTCACGCTGAGATGCGAAGGGCAGTGGTGATGTCACTGTGCATCTGCTACAAGGATAATGCTGGTGTGATGATCACTTCTGTACGGTGCAGCCCAGGAATTCCCAGGAATTCCCAGTATTCCTGCTCTGTGCAATTCAGTCACCTTTAAAGAGCTGTTTTCTTCCTTTTGGAAGAGCCACGCTGAGCTCCAGCACCTTGGGTTGGGTGGCTCAGTGTGCTCTGGCTCGGAGCAGAGGGGTTTGTCTCCCTCCCACGCCGAGGACTGGCTGCCCCAGGGAGTTCAGGGCAGCGCTGAGGGGCTTTTCCCCTGGGCTTGCCAGGGGAGTGCGCAGGGCAACTGCTTGTTGCATAGAAAGCTCTTCTCTCATGTCCTCAAAATTCAAAATTCAAGCTCCCACACGCTGTGTTCACCAGCAGCAGAGCTCAGGAGAGGTGTCCAGGGGCAGCACGCCCCGCACCCTGTGCCCAGGGGTTCAGGGAGCACATCTGGGATTCAGGGATCACATCTGGGATTCGAGGATCGCATCTGGCTCCGGGCAGAGCAGGGTGAGGGCTGAGCTCCTTTAGACCCCCAGCATTAACAGCGTTTGTCCCATGTCAGGCAGAAAGGAGCAAACCCCTGGGGTTAGCAGTCCCTGTGGAGGGGCATGGGGTATTGCTGCGGCCTCCTGCCAGCCCTAATAACATGGTTTTTTGTTTTTTTTTTCTTTTGCAGGCCTATACGATTCAGGGACAATACGCCATTCCACACCCAGATGTGAGTTTTACCCTATTTTTTCTTCTACCATTTTATGTCACCTGCATGCTACTGTTAATTCACATAATATTAATATTAGACAATAATATTAATAGCATATTTTTCAAAGTAACTGGCCACATGCAGTTTCTGTAATACCTTGAATAGGCTTTTAACCTATTGGCACTAAACGTTATCAATTCTGAGGACTTGGCCTGATGCTAAATTGTTCGCATTGTTCAGTGCTATCCCTTGGTTCGGAGAGAAACTATATTCTATGCATTTTGTGCCTCAAAATGATCAAAACAAGCAAAAAGAAAAAAGGAAAAAAAAAAGAAAAAAAAGACTTCCCTCTCAATTTCCCCCTTGTCCTTAAAATGTTGGTAAGTCAAGGGCTTGTTTAGGTGCTGAGTGCTTGTTGGGGTGGGTAGAAGACAGAGCTCCAGCGGTGTGAGATTTCTTACTTGAAAGCTGAGCCCCCATGCCTTTTTGGGGGTCCTCCTCCAAGTGACTTGGAAGCAGGTGCTGAGGCTGGGCAAAATGCCACCCATGTCTCCTGGAGGATGGGATGGAGAGGATGGCCACCCTCCACGCTTCTGGGTTTCACCTTGCCAAGGGCTCTTTGCCTCCCTTGGCGGGGGGGGGAGCTGGACCCCCAGGCTGAAACGATGGTCCTGGGCTTGCCAGCTGTCTCCCTGGGTTTACCTTTCTGCTGCCCCGGGGGGGCATTAGGGGCATGGTCCCCGTTTCAGCTCACACTCCTTGGTGTGTGATGAGTTTTGCTGAGGCTTGGATCCCCCTGCTCACACCAGGCTCTTTCCCCCCGGGAAGGCTGGGAGCCACAGCACATTCACAGGGGGGAAAACGTAGGGGGACAACTGCTGACATGTCTCTGCATAAAAGTACCAACAGAAAGAGAAAACTAGTCTATTTTAAAAGATTTCTCTATGAAAAGCAGCAGCGAAGCGCTGCAACGCCAGCAGCTCCTTGCTCCTTGGCTTTGGGGGTTGTCACGGCTGACGAGTCCTTGGAAAAAAAAAGCTGGGAGTTTCTAAATGTGTTTCAGAGGGAATAAAGTGCCTGACGAGTCCTGCTGCAGGGGGCTCCTCTAGCTGGCACACCTGTGAGTCAGGTCCACCGGGGATGTGGCAGTGGTGTGGTCTGGGTGGAGAGCCTCCATCCCCTCATGGGATGCGCAAGGCATAGGTCAGCGGTCCTTTTTCTCATGGGTGTGTTGGATACGAAATCGTGGGATTACCTCCCTTATGACTGAGAATGGGGTGAGGCTGCCCCACACGATGAATGCAAACTCCCCATGGGGACGGTTAGGACGATTTTGGTCTTAGGAGCAGTGATTTCACCCAATTTAGTGGAGGCTAGGCTTTGGCTTTCCGTGCGACACCAGTATGCGTGTGCTTCGAGTATCCTTCTGTGATGGTTGTTCAGAAATACTCTTAATTGTGTGCACTTCACTTTTGCTCTCTAGGCAGAATGTAAATAGGTACACCTGTGTATTTAGCGAGGGTAGATCGATATATTCTTTCTCCCAGTTTTCCTTTGCAAGCGGTGGCAACAGCTTAGTGTTTTCCTCGTTATTATACTCCTCTGATTGTCAGGAGTAAAATATATTTAATACATTTGCTGGCTACGCTCTGCCCTACTCCCAGCACATTTGCTGAGACCCGGAAAAAGTTGTTTATACAGGGGCCATGTGCTTCGTCCTTCGTATCACAGCTCTGTCACGAGGATCGGTCATTTTAAACACAGAAACCAGTCTCGAACATGATTTTAGCCCGTTGCCTTCCCCTCACAGGTGTCTGTGCTCAGCGGATGCCTTTTGCAGACCCGTGGCTGCAGAGTGGGCAGAGTTCCGAATGCCAAAGCTCAAATGTGAGCTCCTGCCTTGATTTTATCCCCTGGGCAAAACCCTCCCAGGTCACAAAAGCGAGAGTTTTAGCTCACAAAAGGCTTCGACATTGTCCGGGTCCTCGTGAGCTGTTCCAGAAGCGATGCGTGGCTACCTGCCTTCACAGAATTTGTGGTGGGAGATGAAAGGGTGGCCACGGCAAGCAGGAGTCCAGGGCTGTGAAGTATGTGTCAAGTGCAGGAATGCTCCCGAACCAGGGCATCACCTCTGGGTATGCTGCTTTCAGTTGACAGCCAGTAAGATGTAACGGGGCATTGCTGTGGGTGTCTGGTGATGCTCGGGGTGGCCCCACATTGGTCCCAGACCTGTCCTGTGCCATCCCTCCTAGTGGTGCTGGTGGGGGAACTCCCCTCTGGGCTGCGGGGAAAACCAGAAGTTGAAGACACGGTCCCAAGGTATTCCAGGAAACGGGAGAAGAGGCATTTTGTGCACTGCAGGGGTTCACCTCGCAGCTTTCACTGTAATGTCTAGGAGTAGCCATCCCCTCCCCTTGCAGGCTTGTTTCGTTGCTGTTATTAGGGGTGTTTGCTAAATACCATTATCCAAGCTATGTCTTAAAAAACACGCCAGATCAGAATTAGAAAGGACAGGGTTGGTGCTCCTCGGCGGTGCGTGCAAAGAGGCAGGAGGCTTCGTCTGGAGCCTGGCCAGTGGGGCAGGATATAACAAGGAGCTCCTGGGCTCAAACCCCGGCCTGGGTTTAATTTGGTAAGGAAACAGGAAAGTTCTCAAATTCGGAAGTGGTCGATGCTGGTGTCCCTGCTAGCGCACAGGGAACGATGCGCTTCTGCCTCCTCTCTTGGGGTGCTGAGACCTGGCACTGAAGCCACTGAAGCTGGCGGAGGCTGAAAGTCCTCACAGCTCTGCCAGGGCAGGGCTCCCTCGGGTACCTCTCTGGGGGCTTGCAGTCATCTCCCCTCCCCACTGTCTCCCTCCGGTCTCTCCCCCGCTGTGCTCAGACCCCCGCTCTCTCCGCACTTCCCCCTCACCGCTGCCAGCCAGATCTCCCCATGCCCCCTCCCCAGCCACACTGCAGGAGCAAAGAGGTTTTTGAGTGTTGTTTCCCCCAAAAATGTGAAAATAGTAGCTCCTGCCTCCCCCTCCATGGGGACGGGCTGGGGGAATCAAGTGGTGTGCGTTTGGGGGGACAATGAGATCCTGGGAACCCCCCGAGCACCGGTGAGATTGGTGAGCGGGAGGTGATAAAGACCCTCCCTCCTGCTCGCTGCTAGACTTCAGCCCAGTTTGGTTTGTTTTCTTTTGTTTTATTGTGGTTTGGGTTTTTGTTTTTGTTTTTTTTTTTAATACTTTGAAGCAGGGAAACAGAGCACAAAATGTATTCCAAACGAACTCCTCTCTATGCAACTGCTTCCTGACAGCGTGTGAAAACCCACCCGGTAGAAGAAGAGATACAAGGGTCTGAAATACCTACTGGTCATGGCTAAAGCCCAGATTCCCCTGTACTGAGGAGGGGCGAGAGCTCATAACGAGCTGATGCTGAGAGCTGCAGTTTATCCGTCTCCCAGAGGCGTTTCCCACCGGAGGCGCAGCACAAGACCATCTCCTGCAGGGGCATGTGCTCATGGGGCAGCTCCAGCAACACAAAGAGGGTCTTCTGGCTGCTGGTACATGATGGCCACTGGCCTGATGGTGCCTTTGAGGTGGCTCCTCTGCTCTAAAGCTACCATGAAGGGAGCCACAGCCGCTGGTGGCAGGCTGCAGAGCCCCAGAGGGGATGGCAGGGCTGGAGGCGCCGTGGGCAGCAGCTGGCCATGGGCTATGGGCCACAGGCCAGGGAGGCCACTTGCCCCTGGTGCGGGATCTGAACCGTTTGATGAGGGGCAGCAACTAAGAATGAGCTTTTTTGCTGGTATTGTACTTCAGACCCTGACCAAGCACTTCTGCAAAAGATTTGGGCTTTACTGCGTTTTACCCAGGCCAAGTCCTTCTGCTAATGTCTTTGCCATGTCTCACCATGGCTTCCTGGTTTGGTTTTGGTTTTTTTTGGTTTGTTTTCTTTTTTTTTCCCCTTCCGTTATAATTTTGTTCTTGATTTTCAGTGTGACTTGTTGTGCTCTATGACAATAACCTTCTTAGCTCTAATGTCCCTCCTACCCCTCAGCAGTTGACCAAGCTCCACCAGTTGGCTATGCAGCAAACCCCCTTTACTCCCCTTGGACAGACCACCCCCGCTTTCCCTGGTACGTACCCACATGCCCTTTCTAGATATCCTTCTTCTTACCTGTAGAGTTTCTCTCTCTTTCTAAACTCATGCTGTTTAATGGAAACAAGCAGGGCAAGTGAGACTGAGGTTGCAATTTCCACGGCAAAGGCTACCAGGGAGACAGGACAGATGTTTGGGGAATGTGGTCCTTACAGGCGATCTCCCAGCTGTTAACCATGCACGCCTGGACTGCTCTTGCGAAGCCACACTTACCTTGCTCCCAGCTTTGCTGGCTTTCCCACCAGAAGTGACGAGCACCAGCCCCATCCTCCCCTGCCCGGAGGAGGTAGCATCCCCTACTGTGCACTGGTCCAGCCCCCAGTAGGACATCCCTGCTTTCCCAGGGGGAACACTCTGGCGCCAGCGAGGGATGCTGCCCCAGTGTCTGCAGGGAGCAGGATGCAACCCTGTGCTGGGGAGAGCGATGGGAAGGAGCTGTGGTGGCATGGAGCCGCGTGGATGGGAGGACAGCCAGACGTGGCGTGGCTCAGCAGCCTTGTCCCAAAGGCTGGCGTTTTCATGGTGACCTGGGAAACAGATAGAGGACAGGGGATGGAGATACTTAAAGTACCTTTGCTTACTCGGTGGTCGAAGTGCTGGTTGGAAATGCCTTTTCTGACAGTATGTTCATCATATTTTGAGCTTCCTAGATGAAGTGACATTGCTTATCTCCTCGAAGGCAGAAGCATTAAACCTGTTTCTTCTTTGCTCTTCAGGAGAAAAGCTGCCCTTACATTCCTCCGAAGAAGCTCAAAATCTGATGGGCCAATCATCAGGTAAAACACAAAGCTACAGGGAAATAAGCAGGCTTCTGTTGAAATATATTTCTTAAACAGGACTGTGCCATTGTTGTGCTCATAGATAAACAGTGGTATTTCTGGAGAAGATGGCAGGTCTTCCTGGTGGGCAGGGAGAGACCAGGCAGCACTGTGCCTACCGTGCTCCTTTGTACAGTATTGCAAAAGAAAAGTGCCTGGAGTTTATTGCCTAGTTTTTTGATGTTGATGTATAACTGCGATCTGTGTAATGGAAAGATGGAGGAGTCATCACCCTTATTCTTTCATTTAATTTTGCATAAACTTTGCTCAGGAACAGGAGAAAAAAAGCCTGTGGGAACAGAAACAAGACACAATTTTAGCCATCTCTAAGTCATTCAGGGTGAGCTGCATTTTTAGTGGAAGAGGGCCCCAAGGAGCCAAAGCATGGCTGTGATCTTGGTGAAATTTTGATGTCAAATATCCCAGATGTTCATCCGCATGTGCCAAATGAGCTTGTACTTCGTGAACTACGGTTGCTTAGAGAAGTTGTCTTGAGAACCTGGTGGCTCACAGGTGATGTGAGCCAGACTTCCCCTGGGCACACGCGTGGTCTGCCAGGGTGCATCAAATTGCACACCTCTAAAGAGTCTGGGGACATCACCTCACTATGAAAGCAAATGTAGCCCAAGAAAATAGGTCCCACAAGACGATAGCAAAAATAAATTTCATGATACCGACCTGCACAGCCTTGTTTTCCGCATGCCCTGTTTTCCCTTTGCAGTCACCCATGGCACTAATCCCCACCCTGGCCAAGCAGATGGATTCCTTCCCTTACAGCCATGAGGACTGCATGTGTGTATCAGAGGGGGGATAATCTTGTATGCTAAAATAAGCGATCTCCATGCAATGGAGAAGGATGTGGCCATTCCTGTGCATCCATCATGATGCAGGGGGTGATGCAGTGCCACAGCTTTTGGCAGCAGAGAGGCAGGAACACCCACACCCTGGAGGACATGTCTTTGGATTAGGTGCAGGTCTGTCCCTAGGCTTCTAGAAGGCTCAGCATGAAAGGTGGTCCAGAGCTGGTGAAACATCTCTTCCAGAGCGGTGTGCTGTATGGTCAGCATTAAGCATTGCCCACTGAATAAAACCCAGACAGGAGCTGTTTTGTGCAGGCTTTTGGCATTAGTACACCCATCAGAGGTGATGGAGAGTGTAGGGCTGCTGAGTAGAAGATTTGCATCCCCAGCTGCTGCATTTCCCTCCCCCTATGTGCTCCCAAGGGAAAAATGTGGTAAAGAGACCTCTGAGAGCATGATGGACCCAAGCGCTCTGTCTCTGGAAGGGAGGTGCATTTGGGAAAGCACAGGAATCATGCAAGAGCACACTGGAGATAACCGATATTCTCCTTTCTAGTGGTGATGCTGAAATGGGATTGCAACATAAAGCTTCCCTGCAGTATTTTAGAAACCTTGCTTTGACAGTGCTTGGGACCGACAGACATCAGTTCAGACCTGCTGGGTTTTACAACCTACGTGGCTGTTGCTGGCAAAACTGGATGTGAGGTCCTCTTGTGTGGTGCAGAGGGTCCCGATGGAAACACAGGCCAGAAAAACTTGGCATGGAGGAGTTACTCAGCATGGTCGAGGCAGGGGCACACTGGCATGCAGCGTGAGGAAGCCCTGCTGGCTTGGGTGACTAGGAATTTGGTGGTGCTGCTGCAGCAGCCCACCACTTCCAGTGTCCTTGTGCTTCTTTTCTCTGCACCCCTTCATTCTGCATGAGTGTCTTGGGCTCTCGCACGTGCTGCTCTTAAAAGCCTTCCTCGGTAGTTCATATCATGTAGATAAGCGTTTGTTTTTTTTTTTTGCAATGACTGCAAATTCCCGTTAGCCACCAGACTGCAGACTTGCAATAGGACATCCCTGCTTTAGGATTGAGGTGATTGAATATGGAGACCTGTAGGACAGGCAGGCTTCAACCTGGCCTAGGAGAGTTAGGGCATGGTGTCCTCTTACCTCTGGAGCTGCACACAGAGGGTAGCCTGCTGGCTCCAGCCTTTCCCACCCCGGAGGAGAGTGCCCTTCCTGGCACAGGAGAGGATGGGAAGAAGCATGATGTTGCCTTCACTCCTTGCCGTGTAATTTTGTAGGGAAGCAGACTCCAAATCTCCATCCTGTTTGCTGTGCTTTCCCTTGGGAGTAAAAAGGGACCATCAGTCCTGGGCAGGATTAGTGCGTGTGTTTTAGCTTTAGTCTGTCTTAAATTCAGCGTGGGAGTCTGTGGGGTTTTAACTTGCAAAGTACGTTGCAGGCTGCCCTGTGCTAGCACCGCTGGATTTCCCTGAGGAAACTGGTTATGGGGCCCCAAGCTGCTGGTGGTAACTGAGCAGCTCTTTGCTGCCGTCTCCGGAGAGGGCTGGAGGGTGCATGGGCAGCCCCCCTGCTGGCGGGCTCTCTGCCTCAAGGGTCTGGCTCCCCAGCCAGCAGGCTGGCTGTGGCTGCCTGGAGGAGGGAAGATGCTCTTCCCACCTCTGTCAGACACTCCCCAGAGATGCTGCAGCCTCGAGCTGTAATGCACCATCCTCTGAAGCTGTTCCCATTGGGAGGATGGTGGGTGGGAAGCGAGGGACTCATGGGGCAGCACCTGCCAGGCCAGCTCAAGTGATGTAGGAGAAGTTGGCACCCAGCTCCAGCAGAGTCAGGTAGCAACCATCTTCCTCCTCCTTGTACCGGAGTGTGTGATCCCCTTCTCCTCCTCACCCCGGAGCAGGACACAGCCTTTGCAGTGTTGACTATTGCAGGAAAGCAGCGGACCTCCACCACGCTGCCTCTTCAAGCT
Organism: Gallinago undulata; assembly: GCA_026546715.1. NCBI lineage: Eukaryota > Metazoa > Chordata > Aves > Charadriiformes > Scolopacidae > Gallinago > Gallinago undulata. The sequence goes on from JAOTQQ010000079.1 coordinate 21,633,968, forward strand.
ATAACGATTTTCCCTTGCATATGCCCAGGTTTGGATGCCAGTCCCCCGGCCAGTACTCATGAACTCACCATTCCCAATGATGTAAGTAAATCCAAGTTCTTCCTTGGTGTGTGTATGTGTGTATACACATATATATATATATATATATCTGTGTGTGTGTATATATATATGTACAAGCTGCAGGCATATGACTTTGTTAAATATGTCTAGAGATGCCCCTTCACCAGGTTCACTCATGCCATGTGGAGTCTGCTGGAGATCAGCCCGCAGCATAAAGCACCCCTTGGACTTTACCCCATTGGTAGCTTTCTTAGGTACAATCTTCCTTAATGCTCCTTTTCCTTTCCAAGTGAACTCAGTGCTCATGAAACATGCTCAGTTGACAGCACTGGGAAGGGAAGAGAGCTCCCGAGCCAGCCCTGATCAAACTATAATTCCTTAGCCTAGCACTGGCAGATCTGCGATGATGTTCTAGCTCAAGTGTAGTTACTGGGAGGAGTGGGGGGGAGTGTTGAAGAGGAGGTAAGTAAATAGTGTTTCTGATGCCACAAAGTGCCACAGAAGCATCTGAAGGATGCTGCGTCTCATCTTAGTACTAGTGGCAGGCAGCTTTTGGGTCTTACAGATTAATTGAGATGATTGAATATGGAGACCTGTAGGACAGGCAGGCTTCAACCTGGCCTAGGAGAGTTAGGGCATGGTGTCCTCTTACCTCTGGAGCTGCACACAGAGGGTAGCCTGCTGGCTCCAGCCTTTCCCACCCCGGAGGAGAGTGCCCTTCCTGGCACAGGAGAGGATGGGAAGAAGCATGATGTTGCCTTCACTCCTTGCCGTGTAATTTTGTAGGGAAGCAGACTCCAAATCTCCATCCTGTTTGCTGTGCTTTCCCTTGGGAGTAAAAAGGGACCATCAGTCCCTTTACCACAGATGGAGGCACTGTGGTAAAGTGGATGTTGGACTGGGATATTTGCTGTGAGGAGGCTGGAATCACTCTGGGCACTGAGTGGTGTAAGGAGGGTGCTTGGGGATGGTGGGAGGAGGAGGGATGGAGAGCCCAACACAGCCGGCACCTGCATCAAAGGGTCTCACTTGCTTCTGAACTGGCCTACCAGTTCCATGGGTCGATAACTCGCCTGCGCTCAAATCATCATCAGGGCCAGTGGTCGCGTGACTTCCAGTCTCCGTCCCTGTCGCCATCACCTACAAGCACCTTCAGCCCATCCTCATCAGGAGTTTCTGGACTGGCTCTGGCAGCCGTTGTCACTTCTTCCTGCTGTTCACTAACACACGGCAGCACAAGGGAGAAGCAGGGAGCCTGGATGCAGCTCCTGGGCTCCTCCAGGATGCAAGCCCAGGCCTCCTTCCACCCAAGAGACACAGCAGTGAAACAGTTTCTGAACATCTGCTGGCTGAAACCCTTGGAGATACTTCACCCTGGGGCCAACTACCATGGGAGGGCTCTGCAGAGGAGCCCATGGGAGATGGTGGCAGGGCTGATCATGGGTCTCCTTCTGTCCATCCAGCAAGGAGCCCCCTCCAGGACAGTGCTGCAGGGAGCTCTGCAAGCGCTCCAGAGGTCGCAGCAGCCATGTCTGTCAAGTTTGGGGGACCATGGCCCCGGCAGCAATGAGAGCATCTTCAGGAATATCAAGTGACCCCTTGCAAAGGAGCCTTTCCTCCCCTCTAACATGTTGAGGGACCTGCCACGGGACCTGGGAGCACTCAGAGCATTCTCTTATTAAAAGCCCAGACCTGTGCAGCATTAGATGTCATCACCTGCATCTTTCTGCCTGCTGAAAAATGCCTCCTATTGTTTTGAAGGCTCTTAAACACTCGCTGCCACCTTCCCTGGAAGTGGAGGACAGGTTTGGGTTTCTTAAGGCATCTACAGGTGTGTTTTAGTGATGTAGATCAGCTTGTGGTTGCACTGCAGTTCAAGGAAATCTGATGATATCCATCTTGCTCCTCTGCTGTGCAGAGATACTTGGATGTTGCTGAACATCTCTCCAAATAGCTCTGGCTCCTAAGATTTCTCCAGCAGTTTCCTGGCTGTAAGGGATTTTCATTTGCTGAAGCATCTCTGAGATATTTCTGCACCTTGAAGACCAGGATAGGTGGCTGTTGGGCTGAACGTCCTATTGCAGCCCCTGACATAGTTGATACCCTTCCAGTGGGGTGTATATTCAGGCCCATATGGGACAAACCCTGTGGGTCTGACCACAGGACCAGTGAACATTTGGAGGAGCAGTTGTCTCTACTTCTAGTCTCCACTTCTACAGTGACAGAAATCCAGCAGCTGCCAAGATGAATGTCCCATGTATAAAATTACCATGTGCAACTCTGGAAAGGAGCTTAAATGCTGATGATCAAGAAAGACACACAGAAACTCCTCATGCCTTGGTTGGTAAAGCTGGACACCTCGGTATATGTTACCAAGCTGTGGAGGGGCTTGAGGGAACCATAGCTTGATGCATAAATGAGCAAGACCAAAGGTGAAGACCACTGAGGAAATCAAAGCCATTGAGGATCGTTGAGGAAATTCAAGCCTCCAGCTGGCTCTAATTTTTTTCGTAAGAGTGTGAAAGACATTTTTTTTTAAGTAGGATTCTCCTCTTCTGCTGGTGTCACAGCCATGTGGTGCTCTCCTGTCAATGATGTGCATGCCAGCAAGGCCTTGCGTTGCACTGAAGGAGCTAAGTGGGTAACAGAGGCAGTGAGGGTGTTCCAGCAGGCTATGGGATGGGGGAGCAATGTGAAACTATCAACGCTGTGTGGCTGCACCAGCTGATGAGGGGGCTCTTGGAGTTGGGCTGTCCTTGGGAAAGGTGGAGGGCTTGTTTTCTTCTGGTAACACGTCCGGTATAATCACCTTCAGGTTTGCTGTGATTGGCAAGGAGATAAGTGCAGAGCACAGTCTCAAACATGACTTATTCACATCCTTGTAAAACATTGACAAATTATTAGACCATGATGATGATTATTATTATTAACAAAATGACCCCAGTATGACACCTCGCCCTTCTTGAAGCCCTCTGAGATGCTGGGCATCATGTGCGGATAGTTGAAATTTGCTCCCTGAGGAGTGGGGCCGGGCAGGCTGCTGGACGTGTCCTGGGAGGACTGTGCTCACATGTAGGTGGGATTCACCCCTGGGCTGTCCCTCTCATGTTTTCATGAGCATTAAGATCACTCCTGCTAGAGCCGGAGCCTTGCGGTTGTGCTGACGTCCTGCCAGTGACTGCCAGAGCTGTCGCTTCTCAGACGTTCCCTCCGTGCTTTTTTTCTAGCTAATAGGCTGCATAATTGGACGCCAGGGGACCAAAATCAATGAAATTCGGCAGATGTCAGGAGCGCAGATCAAAATTGCCAGCGCCACAGAAGGGTCATCAGAGCGCCAAATTACCATCACAGGAACCCCTGCAAACATCAGCCTCGCTCAGTACCTCATCAACGCCAGGTGAGATCCCCCCACCGACCTCTGCTGCCTCCCACCACAATCCAACCCGTCCTGCTGGCTGGCTTGGTGGGAGCAGCCCTTGCTCCCAGCACTGCGGGCCAGGAGGGGTTTCCTGAGGCTGTCTGGGACGGATGGTGGCTGGCTGAGACCTCTGAGCGGGGACCAGATGTCACCAACGGGACCTCTCCCCCCCAGCTGGCACTTTGGCTGGGTACTGGGAGCTGCTTCGCTGCCGGCGGAGTGGTCACGGGGTCTGCTGGTCGCCTGCCCACCCACCCACGACCCTGGCTCAAGGATTTTGCTTTAGGGTGGGCAAAATCGCCACCATCTTTCCCTGTGGACGAGGCAGGGGACGGGGACGGAGCTGAGCTGGTGGTGGGAAGGCATCACTTGGGATCTGCTCGCTGGGATTCCAGCATCACTTACTGCCACCTCAGAGCCTCTTCCATGTGCTTCCAGGCCTCCCAAAGGCTTTCCTCCATCCAGTGAATCAGCCCAATAAACGCAAGTCATGGGAATGACCTGACGATTGCTTCCTTTTCATGCTAAAAAGGTTGGCGCAGAAGGACTTTGCAGGGGCCGAGCACCTCTGCCGGGGGGGGCGATGCTGCCTGTGCCACAGGGGTCTGGCACAGGGCTGCGAGGGCAGCCTAGAGGGGAGGTGTCGCTGGAGAGGGGCTGGGGACCAGCTCCACCGCCGGCTGCTCACACAGATCCATTTGCCTGCGCCTGTGGACTCGTGGATGGGGAGCTTGAGGGCAGAGAGAGGGCCTTTTGCTGGCTTCGCACCCGCCTGGCGTAGCGGTGCGAGATGAGGACACCCGTGCCCTCCTCAGCGGGCAGAGCGTGCGCAGCACCAGCAGCTGCCAGCAGGGTCTGGGGGATGGGGGGCTGATGGCGACTCTGGCGTGTGTGGGCGTGTGGGCTGGGAGCACCGGTGAGGTCTGTATGTGCTTTCTCCTCCTTCCACCCAACCCACCACCTCAGCCCCGACCTGCGACAGACCTCCACCATCCCATCCTGTCCCCCTGCCCCTCTGCCCACACCCGTGGCACCTCTCCAGCCGCTCAGGAGAGGGGCCAGGGCCAGCCCCACACCTGCAGGCACGGCCAAGTGGCTTTCCCTGCAGCTCCTTGCTGATCCCTTCCACCTCTTGAGACAAGAGAGAGAAAGAAAAGAAAAACGAGCGGCTCTTCGTGACTGGGAAGGGCTGGCTGAGCTGCACCCTGCGCCCTGGCAGAGGCAGAGGTGACCTGGGCAGCAGGTGGGACAGGGCACAGCTCAACCTCTTTTCCCCTTTCGAAAAGCAGAGAGAGACGAAGAAGCCGGGGGAGCTGGAACATCTGCCTGTCCTCTGTGGCAGGGATGCTTCGTGGAAGTGAAGCCGTGTGCTGAGGTGTCTCCTGCCAGCACACCCCGTGGGTGGCACCTCTGCCACAACGCGGGGCCGGGCATTATCCGGCAGCAGCAAGGAAAGGGGAAGGCAGCCGCCCCTTGAGCTGGCTCCATGCTCCAGCTCCCCATGCCCTCCATGAGGGTCCCCAAGCCCCGTGAGCTCAAGACGCTCAGGGTAGCTCTGCCCTGCGAGGGTCTCCGTTTTCTTTTCTGCTCTGGTTATTAAGTGCTTGTTTTTGTCTCCCCCCCACCCCTCTCTCTGCCCCTGTCTATTCTAGGCTGACGTCTGAAGTCACTGGAATGGGCGCACTCTAATTTCCACCCATCATCCTCCACTCTGCACCACCCGACCCTCTCCAGCCACCGGCACTCCACCCAGCCTGTACTGCCTGTACATTTACCGTCTTCCCTTTGCCTCCACAGATACTCTTTTCTTTACTAACGAACATATATATATATATCTGAAAATAATCACGCGTATACACACACTGGAATGTTTCTTTACGAGCTCCTTACTGTGCTCCTGAGGCTGCTCCCAAACTCTTTGGTTATGGTCCTTGATGCAGCGTATGATGTTATTACTTCATCTGCTTTTCATGGGATATGGAGGGGGGTTGTTTTTTTCTTTCCGCTGGCAAGACTCCAGAAGATGATGGGGTTTCTAGTGTCAGTCTAGCGTAACTATTTACACGTTTGAGTTGACGTTGGCAGTATTTGCTGTAGCCTATGGACATGTGACGGCCACCCAGAGCTGTGCGTGCTTCAGAGTACTTATTTTTCTCACTCTTCTTCCTTTGATGCTCCCTCTTTGTTCACTTGGCTTGTCCTGGCACACCTTTGCGACCTTGCCCTCAGGGTAAGGCTTAGTTTTCCCCCCATGTTATTTGTGAAACAGAACATGCGGGAGCCAAGCTAACGTTGCACATCCAGGTTCACCCACAGACTTCTCCCTTCGCAACATGGCAGGATCCAAACAAACCATTTTCCATGCTAAAGGGAGGGAATCACACACACGTCCACACGAATGGTCCTCTTTTTTAACTAACGAGCAACTGGAAGTGGGAAGAATTCATCTGTATGGGTTTCACAACCCTAGGGGCCTTTGAAAGCCCTCTTTTGACAGTCCCCATGAGCAAAATCTTTGGACGGTAGCTCAGGAAGCTCTGTGAGCCGGCTGTGTTTGTCGTTGTGTTTGTCGTTTGTGTTGAATAAATGTCTGTGCAGCTCTGCTACCAATGGGCTCCGACTGTTCTTCTCCTGGGTCGCCCCGCCGCCTCCAGCCCCATCCTTCCCTCTGCATCCTTCCACACCTTTTTGGCTGCTTGGAGGAAAGGTGGGGGTTGTATACAAAACTTCATCATCATCATCATTGTTGTTATTATTATTAGCATCAGCATCACCATCATCATATTTTATTTTATTTAGAGAAGGTCCCCATGAGCATTGCACTTTGTGAATGATTCTAAGCTTTCTTTTTTTTAAAAGGGAGGGTACTTGGCTTGCATAATGCTTTGGTTTTCCATAAGATTAACTTACAAGTTATGCTATGACAACAAACTCTACCCTTGTCTGGATGGATCTGCCATGTCTATGTCCCACGTCTTTCCCCAAGACCCTCTACGCCCAAACCTACCTTCTGCTTCCAGGCTTTACTTTTCTCTCCTACCTCTCAAACATGGAAATAAATGTATTTTCCATCTGTTAATTTCCTTATGGTACATGTTTTTCCTGTATTGCAAATGAGGGGATCATGATATACCATGTCCCCAAGCAGCTAAAGCACCATAGGATACATTTTTGCGCTGTAGCACATGGGAAATACATGCTTTTCCGGGTGAGCCTTTGTGTCCTCTCCCTCTTTTCCTCTCCCAGTGGTGGCAGGTACTGCTGGCAGCCCCCCTCCCTTCTGCCAGGATGCCTGACTGATTCTCCTGTCCCAGAGCCGACTGCTCGGTGCTCACAAAGCGGGGTGGTGTCCCTGAATCAGTGGAGCCAGAGATGGGCAGGGGTTCTGGTCTCCAGCCCTAGCATAGAGGCCAGTGAAGCTGCTCAGTGGCTGGCAGGGACGATAGCGTGGCTCGGAGAGGACAAAAGGAGTGAGTTTGCTTGACCAAGGCAGCCCATGCCTGCTCTCTGCATGTATCAGGCAGCATCGTCACCACCACTTAGAGGTCCGTTCCCCCAGCCAAGGAGACCACTGCTGGCAAAGCTCCAGAAAGGTGGAGGTGGCTGTCATCCCCTGCCACTCAGCAGGAATGATTTGCTCAGCCTAGGTGCTGTAAAACCCACACGTGGTCAGCTTTCTGGAGCATTTCAAGAAAGCCTCTGCATCTAAAGGTGCTTCCAGCTCCTTCCTAAGATGGTTTGCTGCCTATTCCCAACCCCTTGCTCTGCTCTTCCTGGATTCAGCTGTGCCTTTCAAGTGGTGCAACACATTCAAGCGCATCCCCTTATGCCCCTTATTCCCCTTATTCCCCTTATTCCCCTTATTCCCCATCCAGGGGAGCATGGGTACTTTGGGCAGTGCTACAGGGGCTCAGGTGGATGCAGTGATCTCTGCTAGCAGCAGCTTCTCCTTGTACTCATGCTATTGCTGGAGGAGGGGGGGAGCCCAGGCAACAAATGCTTCCCCCGAGTTGGCCAGAGCAAGCAGAGAGCCACCTGCCAAGGTGGTAAGTCAGCCGTGGGCAACAGGCACTCCTCGTCCTCTCCTGTTCCTCACTCTGGTCTAGCACAAGTACTTTTCCTGTTGAAAGAACAAAATAGCTGTGTGTGAGACCCAGCATGAAAAGAACCACCTATCAGCCTGCCAAAGCTGCCCCAGTGGCCTGGGTGGTGAGTCCAGGGCATGTGCCAGCCAGCAAAAGTTCCACATCCCACTGCCACCACCCCCAAAGCAAAGCCATGGTGGCCAGTGGCCTGTGGTGATGCTCCCCTCAGAGAGGGATGAGGGACAGAGGGAGCCAGCCATACTGCCGTGGCTCAGCTCTCCCATGGATGAGCTGGAGCACGAGGAGATCTTGCAGTTGATGGAGACATATGGAAAGCCACCAAGATGCATGGTAGGAGCAGCCTGCCTCTTTCTTGTGCTACTTTCTTGGCACACAGGAGCAAATTTAAAGCTCCAGCACACAGGACGCAGGCAGAAATCAGCAGCAGGATCATGTAGACCAGGTCTGAGAGATCCACCACAAGCCAATGTGTTTGTGGGGTTTGTGCATCTGTCGGTGGCTTGTGCCCTGAGGAAGGCAGGGGGCCCGAGTAGTGTGCTAATTGCAATTAATGTGGAAATGGCTTTGCACGGGGACCTGCAATTTCTGCAGATGGCAGCTGCCCTGAATTTCTTTGCTCTGTGTGTGCTGTGCTCCCTGTGCTCTCTCCACTGAGGCTGCGCTGTCCAGAATAGAAAATGCCAGGTCGGGTCTGCCAGATGCAACCGAGCTCAGAGGCTAGGAGAGGAGGAGCAGGCTGCAGCAGGACCTCTGCACCCAGTGCCAGTGCCACCGACCCTGCAGACAGCTTCCCTCTCTGGGTACCGTCCCCATCCCGGTCTGCTGCAACACATCTGTCACCCAGTGGGACTGTGCCTGCCGGCAAACTCACTGCGGGGATTGATGATGAAGGAGGGGAGGTCAGATGTGAGCATTGCTCTGGCAGCCCGGCGGGTCTCCGAGCTGTCTGTCTGTCTGTCTGTTGAGCTGTCTGTCTCCGAGCTGTCTGTTGAGCTGCTCAGGGCAGCCAGGACCTGGGCTTGTGGGAGCGCTGCGGCAAACGTCGCACAGGGACGCAGGAGGGTGAGGGACCACCCCAGCCTTAGCAATGCCGCATCCTCGCAGCCTCGGCTCTGTGCCTTCTGAAGGAGTGTTGCTGAAATGTGCCATCCGGGAGGTGAGGAGGTGGAACTGGGTTTTGCCTTCTCCCGGTGGCGTTTCAGCTCGCTTCGTTCCAATGACACAGAGTGATGTGCTCTGGGCAACCCTGTTTTGGCAGGGGAGTGGGACTGGATAGTCTCTAGAAGGTCCCTTCCAACTCCAACAATTCCGTGCAATGATGTCTGTTTGCTCAGTCGTTAGATCTGGAGGTGGGTCCATGGGACTTGAGCACTCAAAGGAGTCTTGATGTGCCAAATCGATGGCAATTCTGCTTTTTGCTCCAATACGGGATGCCTTTATGTTTTAGCTATCTGGAGACCATTTCTAATAGAAAAAGACATTTGAGCAACTCTAGCATCTGCAAAGGAAGCTGGGGGTTTCTCAACCTGGGCAAAAAATGATAAATCTATGCTGGGCCCTTCCAAAGCATATGCTTATTCACCTCCTGTTGCTCAGGAATCCCCTCCTCGGTGGAGAGAGAGACACAGCCTGGCCTGCTGCCTCTCCCCACCACGCATTTAGATTTTAGGGGGGGGCAGGAAGGAGTTAAATCCCTTCACCGTAGGGCTGGAGAGAAGAGAGTCTGTGGAAGGCATTGTGTGGGATCCTGCAGGAGAGGATGCAGTACCACTGATGTGGAGGAGGCATCCCTACTTCTGACATTGCCTTTGACTTTGTGGCTTCTCTTTGGGGTCACATTTCTCAGGTTATTTTGCAAATTAAAAAAAAAAAACAAAAACAAACAAAAAAACCCCAACAAACAACTGAAAAAAAAACAAAACAAACCCCAAAACTCCAGTGTAACGTGGGAATCTAGCAGCTTACCATCATCTGGGCTCGAGCGAGGCCTGGAGAAAGAGGTGTTTAAACAATCGCAGCATCTCCTGGGGACATGTTGATGACAGCAATAATAACAGCAAAATCACAGGGTGAAATCACAGGAAATCTCGGCTTTGATTTCTTTGGTATGGCTTAAAAGGCCATTTGCTGTTTTCTTTGGCAGGAGCCTCAATGTTCTGCTTTTACTTTGTTACGTTTTGACTTTGCATTTTGTATGAACTTAAAATGCTCCAGTATTGCATCCACAGCCATGCCACTGGGGAAAAAAAATACATGCACACCTCTAATACTGAAGTAAATACTCAATACAAGGTGAACGTCCCAGTTAATCAACAGAATAGCTTCAATGCATTCCTTTTCTATCTCAAAGCAATGCATTTAGTCCAGACAGAATGATTCAACGTTTCTGGAAGTAACCAACTCGGTATTACTCATTCAGACTCTTTGGGAATATGTTATTTTGTGGGAAATTGTTACTTTGGCAGGGAAGTATGAGACCAATGCCTCCCTCTGCCCCTGGAGCACTGTGACTTTCCATCATACAGGGGCTGGCTGTGGTCTGAGCTTGACCCTTTGGGCTTCAGCTGAATGTTTCCACTCACCCTCATATCCTTTCTAGGTCATGCTCCCAAAATTAAGTGTTTGGAGTTTTGTTATGTCCATTTTTTTTCTTTGACTGTATTTGCAAATCTAGTACATAATGGGGTTGAAAAAACAAGAACGTTTCCCCTGAGGGAAAGTGGCTTTCATCAGGGAGAGTCTTTAAACATAATACTGTCTTTTAGTTGTAATTCAGGGGTTATTTTATGTATTCATGCTAGTCGCTTAAAATTATGCTAATTTCAAGCTTATGGTCCATTAGCAAGGCTAATTTCACCCCTCCAGTGCTGGCAGAGGTAGGTTTTCAGGGGGATCACTCTGTGCTGTGGGAGGGATGAATCCTTAAGTTCATTTTCTCCTTGGCCACAGGGGTGGAAGGATGGTGCAGGCTTAGCACAAACCCTTTCTGACATCTTTCTCGTGCCATTTGTGGAAGATGAGAGCCCAGCAGCCCTAACCCTGCCTGGCTGCAGCCCCCAGTCCCCAGCCCTGGTCCCCTCTCTGGCTGGTCACTAGATGTCCTCCTTGACCAGCTTTTTGCACGCAGCTGGAGCAGCATTCGGATTTCGGGTGCTTCCAGCCTCTGCTCAGCTTGCAGAAGACGTCACACCACTGGACGTGAGATGGAAGTGGGTATTTGTGTCTCCCTCGCTGGAGACCAGCGGTGACATCTACCCAGCTGGCCCTGTGTTCCCACTGCAGGAACTGGGACTTTCCTAGAGCCACCCTAGCCCATCTGGGCAAGCGCTCGTGGCAAGCAGCTCCCTTGGCCATGGATGTCCCCACACTCTCTGGTTATACCAGTTGCACCAAGGGATGAGGTTGCTGGCACGGGGTCCAGCATAAGGCCCATTCCCTCTCACTGGCTTGGCATTTCCCAGCAGAAGGACAAGGCTTTGCTGGAGAGGTCCTCAGGGTCTCCAGCCCTCTCTGTTCCCAGGGAGGTCAGCGTGTGCAGGCAGGAAGTACCGTGTCTCAGCTGGCAGTGCTGCAATTTCCCTGCTCCCGTGTTGGATATCAGGGAGAGCTGGGGCTCTGCTGAGAGGGTTATTTTTTGCTTTCCCTTAAAAAAAAAAAAAAATGCAGCTGTGGATCTTAATCCACTGTGCTGTGCTTCAAGCCCCAGGCTTCCATCCAAAGGGTAACGTGGCAGTGACTTACAGGAAGGACGGGGTGTTCCATCTGTGCGACTCTTTCGGCCCCAGATGTGCAGTTCCCCCCCCGCCCCACTCCACCCCAGCAACGGGGAACAAGAGACGCCAGGTCGCTCAGAAAGCATCCCACAGGCCAAGGGTGAAAGCAGGCTGGCTCTGGATTCAGGGGGTTTAACTCCAGGGATGTCTCCTTCCCAGCTCGGTGTACGGGGAACACAACCAGATTGGAGATGAGGGGGACACAAACGGAGCAGCAGGAGGAGGCTTCGCTTCTGAGCCCCACGCTGAACCGCAGCCTGTCGCTGATTTAAAACACATGTTTCTAGAAAGGACTGAAAGGGAAAGCTGGGATGTGCATGAGGATGCGAGTGTTTGAGGCACTCCCAGGGTATTCTGTGTTCTGGTTCCCTGTGGAAAGTGTCTTAGCAGTGTTATTTATTTCTGGAGGAATGCCTGCTTAAGAGCATTTGCCTCTGGACCAGAAAGGGAACGAGTGATGCTTGGCTCTGGAACCTCTCTGGGTTTTGATACTTCAGGTGAGACTCTGGGGAGTGGGATGCCCCAGGGAGGCACAGGCACAGTGGCGGTGGGCCACCAGCCAGCTGGCTGCATGGCCAAGCATGAAGAGCTCAGGGACAGTGGGCTGCAGGGCTGGAGCAACATTCCTCCTGAATTCAGGGTTGCATGCCGACCCCTCTAGGGGGGTCGAACCACAATGGAAATCCCACAGGATTTCCCAGTGCAAAGGAGAGCAAGACAGCTTCATGACATGCTCACCCACAAGCTCCCACTGACTGGTGTGGTAGGTGTTTTGGTGGGGTCCTTCAGGGAAGAGCTCCCATCAGATGTTGGAATGATGTAACCAGGGGTGACTGCTGCAGCCAGCGCCGTGGTTTTCCCAAGGGATGTTGCTGAGTGCTGCTCGGCACCCAGCCGTGCTCCCAAATCTCTTTCGGGAGCGCTGCAGAGGAACAGTGTGCTGCTCCTCACTGCCTGGGAAGGGCCAGTTAAAGGTGCAAACCTGACTCCCCAGAGGAACTGCCATTTCTGTTGTTTAAGACAAACTTTCAGTCGCACGGTAATATTTTCTTTTCTTGCTTCTAGTAGATTTCCCCTCCAAATATTTCAGGCTGAAATGCAGTGATTTCAAGATGCATGGAGTGGTTTAGCACATCCATAAATGCAGCAACACTCAGAGGGGGTTTTCGAACTGGAAGAAGCTCATGTGCGTGTGCCCGTGTACCCGGGATGCAAGATTTGGCCTGTGATGTTTGTCCCCAGTGCCCTGGGGCTACGTGCCCCCTGCTCCTTGTTGGCCAGAACACGGGCAGGGTGGGGTTTTTCCCCTTAGTGCAACATCAAGCGCAAAACTTGCTCACAGGCTTTCTGCTGGCCACTGGCAGAGGTGGGACAGGGGAGTGCACCCTTCCCCAGTGCTCCTGTCCTGCCTGCTGGCTCCTGACTATCAGCTCCAGCCCCTTGATGCTGCCTGGGCTGATGGGGGCCAGCAGTGCCAGCTCTCCTCAGTCACCCTTCTCGCAGCCATGAATCCAGGTCAAAGAGGAGGCAGGCTGGCTGGCAGGGAAAATGCTCAGCCCGGGGACATCCTGCAGTGTGGAGCATGGGGTCAAGGCATTTTCCCTGCACAAAGGCTGTGGCCTCGATGCATTCAGATGGCTCCTCGCTCCCCAAAAGCTGCTCTCAGTGCTCAGTGAGAGCCTACAAGGCAAAGCCACAGCACACTGGGCAACCATCTCAACTCACCCCGCAGCCCAGGGTGCTCACATAGGATGTGTTCGGGTGCGAGCTCCGATGGCAAAGGGGTGCTTGTGCTGGTGTAGCAGATCTTAGCCTGGGCACAGCTTGCCCAGGCACAGACTTCGGCACGCAGGTGATTTCAGCATCATGCTGGAGCAATGCTCAGGGCATTGTGCAGGGCGCTGCGTCTGCATAGCCCAAGGCATGGCTGGGGCTTGGAGGGGGAAGCAGAGACTTGGGCTGAGCCCTGACCATCTCCCTTCATTGGCCCTCTAGCTCTCCAGACCCTGATCCCCTTGGGAGGAACACCTTCCCCGCTTGACTGGAGCCCTGCAGCGGACGTGGTGCCAGCAGCTGATGCTTGAGTTCCCCCCCTGAAGACGCTTCCCGTGAGCTTCTCCCTCTCCTCTGTGGCATCCTTTGGGCCAACCACTGCACTCCCCTGCCCATGGCTGCACAGACCCTGCTCCCTCGGCTGTGGTGTGGGGCAGCAGCAGGAACAGGGGGCCTGAGCAGCAGCCCGCAGGGGGACAGCAGCTTGCAGCCAGCGTGCAGCAGTACCTGCTCCTGCAAGCATTTCCCCACTGACCCCCCTGCGCTTCTTTAGCACCCTTCACCCCCCTGCCGCTTTGCGATGTATTATTGTGGCTTATTTGTGTAATAATTGCAATAAAGCTTTTGTTGCTTGAGGTGTCCTCCATTGGTTGGGGTGAGAGCAAAAAGAGGGTCCCTGGTGGGTGCACATGCTGCTCAGTTGGCAAAGCTGTGGCTTGGGCAATGGGACATCCATAGTGGGGGGGATACTGTGGGGCAGCTCAGCAGTGCAGAAACCTCTGTCACCCCAGAAGGGTTAATGGGGGAACTCAGCCCACGCAGCCTGCGAAGCAAACCACAACCAGCTGGAAAAAGGGCCTCAGAGCCCTGGCTCTGTTCTGCATCAGGAAATGATCCCACGTGGGAGCAGGGCTGCCAGGAGTGGAGGGGGAGTAGGATGTGGGGAGCACTGCGAAGAAAATCCAGAGCTTTCCCCGAAGGCAGTGGCAGCTGGGATTCATTATCCACGAGGAGACGTGTTTATAGCAAGCATGAGTCACTGCCCGGCCCCCAGATGGGAGCAGCCCACAGCAGGGGCGGCCAGCAATGAGGACAAGGTAAGGGCTGCCTATCCAGGCTAACACAATGGCAGCTCTCAAGCTAGCCCCCCGAGACTGCCACATGCCAGCTGGGATCCTGGGGCAGACCCAGCACTATTTTGGGCCACATCAGACCATGTGTTTTGTCCAGGATGTTTCACTCCTCATTTGAGAAGCAATGCCACGTGACCAGGCCTGGCACTGCCTCTCCATGCCCACCTGTGTCCACACCCTTGGGTAAAGCTGGCCATGAGCAGAGCATATCATGGAATCATGGACTTGTCAGAGTTGGAAGGGACCTCTAGAGACCATCCAGTCCAACTTCCCTGCCAAAGCAGGGCTGCCCAGAGCACATCACTCAGGACGGCATCCAGGCGGGGCTTGAAGATCTCCAGAGAAGG
>JAOTQQ010000079.1:21648677-21695926 GCA_026546715.1 Gallinago undulata
CTGTTGCCCTACACTGGACTCTCTCCAGCAGTTCCCTGTCTCTCTTGAACTGGGGAGCCCAGAACTGGACACAGTATCTTCCAGTTGTGGCCTCCCCAGTGGGGAGCAGAGAGGGAGAATGATCTCTCTCCACCTCCTGGCCACACTCTTCCCTATGCAGCCCAGGATCCCACTGGCCCTCTTGGCCACAAGGGCACGTTGCTGTTTCATAGATAGTTTACTGTCTACCAGGACCCCCAGCTCCTTCTCTTCAGAAGTGCTTTCCAGCGGGTCCATCCCTAACCTATGTTGGTGCCTGGGGTTCTTCCTTCCCAGGTGCTGGACCCTACACTTGCCCTTGTTGAACCTCATTAGGTTTTTCTCTGCCCAGCTCTCCAGCTTGTCCAGGTCACACTCGGTGATGATCAGAAATGGAGCTTCCAGTTAACCCCTCCATTCTGCCTATCACCCTGATGGAGTTGGGGGAAACTCCATCCCCAGCTGGTCCATCCCCAGGGCTGAAATGAAGCCAGACAAGCAGGAGAAGCCAGCATTGCCTGCCCAGACCTTTGCCTTGTGGGGAAACAAGGGCAAAAATGCCTATTTTGACCTTTTCTTCCATTTATGAGTTTATTTTCCACAATCCACGTCACCCCTGCTCTGGTTTGGCCCTGCAAAGAGGCTGTGGGCAGGCAGGCAGCCCCTCTGGGTTTCTGCAACTGACTGAGTCCAAGCATTTCTGCCAGAGGCTGCTTTTCACCCCTGCTCCCCAGAGAGCACTAGCCCCAAATCTGTATGGGTGCTGGTGCTTGCCCCAAGAACCCCCAAGTCATCTTCCTCTTATCTGTGCCATCCCTGGGAAATGGGAATTTCCCTAGAAAAAAGTCATTTTTTCTCCTGCTCTTCTCCACAAATCTCTTTATTTTGCATGAGGTGACACAGCAAAGGCAGCATTTGCTGGGGACTGAAGAAGCACACTGATACTCATGCTGGCTCCTGTAGTATGTCAGCGCCCAGCAGCCAGCCTGGCTCGGTGCCTGGCTCAGGGAAGCCACGAAGCCACCTGCAACACGCAGCTCCATGCCTGGCACTCACTTGTCACTAAAACCCAGGTTTTCTGGGTTTCTGCTGCCCCAGCAGCTGGCTTAGAAAAAACTCCCTGTCCCATTCCTCAGGGCAGTGGCACTGCGGGGACCCTCCCAAGGCTGTTACCAGCTGAGAATGATGCTGCAGGAAACATGGGCTAGCCTGGCTCAGGAATCCTTTCCCACCTCCCTGCAAGCCACAGGCTATCTGTGAGCACCTTGTGTGCCCGTGCACCCTTACATGGACATTGGAGACACCACGAGAGATCGAGACAACTCGGGCCTGAAACAGCCCCAGAGAAGAAGCTGATAGATGTGTGAGTACAGATACCTGGGGCTCAGCCCCAGATACTGGTGCCCACCCAAAGGGCTTGAATCTCTGCCCAGGCTGGAGAGGTGGGATGTAGAGGAATGTTAACCACCCAGGTCCCCTTCACCTGCACGCACTGGCTTTTCCTCTCCCAGATGCATCAGCTGAAACACAAATTATCTGTGCCCTGTTAAGGCATTAAGGGGTGCAGACACCCCAGACTCCTTGTTGCATCCAGCCTGCTGCTGCAAACAGAGCTCAGTGGCTTCCTCCCGAAAGGAGATTTGAGATTTGTTTGGAGATTTGAAACAGCCTGTTTACCTTTGGCTACTCCTCTAAAAAATAAAGCAGTGAAGGAGAGATGCTTATCTTTATGGCCTGCTGGGATTTCCCTTGCTGCATCTTGTGCTGGGGGCCTTTGGTTTTCCATCTCCTCTGTAACCTTTTCCAGGTTTTGCTTCTGCTCCAGGATGGAGCAGCTCAGCCTCTCCTTGTGGACCCCATGTCCCAGCCCTCTAGCATGCTCGGTGGCCTGATATCTTTTTAAAAGTGGCTGCTTCTGTGCCCTTGTAGAGGGGTTGTGCTGGAGACCTCCATGGTGGGGTGCCTGTGCACAGGACCAAAGGCTGTCCCCCAGTCGAAGAGCTCTGCTGCTTCTCCTCATTGATGGAGGATGGAGGAGGATGGATGGAGGATGGGCTGTCCTCCCTACTTCTCCTCCAGCCCAGTGTTGTTGCTGCAGTTTCAGCCACGGCTAAGAGCAGAGAAGAACAGGCAAATGGGCTTGAGGACAGCAAAATGAGTGGATGGTTTACATTTGCTCTTTGTTGTCTGTAAAAGATCTGAGAAGGATGCCTGGCACTCCTCAGAGCGGGCTGGGAAGATGTCCTTGCCAGGAGGGGTAGCTGACTTGTTTTATACTTCCAGGAAAAGGCTGCAGGCTGGGTCTGGCTCTGGCTCTGGCTCCGGTGTAAAGAGAGCTCAGCTGCATGCCTTGCTGCATCCTAGGACTGCTCTCAAGGGGCACAGCCACCCCAGAAGTTGTGATGGCTGCTGAAGTGACAAAAATAATGAGTATAAACAGTGCATACTGTAAAAAAACCTGGGAGCAGAAACACCCTGGGCATGGACTAACCTCAGGGAGTTTGCCAGACATGTGGAAGCTCCTGGGTAGGAGTGGATCATCCCTCTGAAAAGCAAGGAAAGGCATTGGGCTGGCTCTGCACTGTGTGGTGACGCCAGCTGAGGTACATTATCTGGAGAGCATCCAACCAGCAAGATAGACCTCTGTGCTTCCTGGGGCTTTGGGGAACAAAAGCCCTAGGAAACATGGAAGGAAAATGAAAGCATGTTCTGGGGAGTGGAGAGCACTCAAGAGCAGGCAGAAATGAAATGAAAAGCAATTAGGGGTGGTCTTTTGGCCCCATGGGAGAAGAGATGAGCACCAACGCAGCTTGAAAGACAAGACAAAGCTGGTGGAAAACGGGTGAGGGATGACAGGAGAAGCCCAGCATCACGTGAGCATCAGGGGTTTTGCTGTGTGGTTTCAGCAGGGGGGACAGCCTTGGGCCACCCCTTCCACCTGGGCATTGCTGGGGCCAGTCCTGTTGCACACCAGTGAGCTACCAGCATCCACACGGGTGTGGAGAAGGGGGCTTAGAAGGGGCGCTGCAACCCACCGCAGGGGAAAAGCAGGTTTTCTGCCTGGGTAGTTCATCTCTTTGCAGTTTCGTGACGTGGGCTGGCTTGGCTCCTGCGGACCACAGGGCAGGGGAGCACCGCGTGGCGTGGGACTGGGCAGGAGTGGTGGCAGGCTGGGAGGAGCACTTCCAGTCCCCCCAGCTGGAGCCAGGGCTGTGTCTGGCAGCTGCTTGGCTGTTCCTTGAGCACCCAGTGCCTCCCTTCCCCAGAAAGATGTGCTCTGCCCAGCCCAGCAAGCATGCTCTGGTCCCTGGGAATTGCCCAAGTGACACATTTTATGGCAGGGAAACAGAAAATATTCTTGGCCCAACTGCCAGAGGCCTTAGCGAGTGTTTTTCCACCCAGTTTTCATGCTGTGTCTGATGGATGTGCTTTGTGAGAGACTGTGTGGGGGAGGTAGGTGCTCTGTCCCCTGCCCAGTGTCCCCAAGGACTGGGGGTGACATGTCCTGGGGTGCTTCTGGCACCACGCGGGCTGGCTGGGGCAAGCAGAGTTGCCTTCTAAGGGCTCAGCCCAGAGCTAGTGAGCAATGACCCTCAAGATTCAACCCCTCTGATTGTTTCTTCTCTAGATTTTTGAAAAAAGCAGACCACACCCTCACTGTTTCATTTTCTCAGGAGAACACTACAGGTGTTGTTGAGCTTTGGGATGTTTCTCTTTTCTGAATTAAAAGTGCGTGTTTTCCCTACAGGAAAGGAAAAAGAGCCTTGAAGGTGAGCTTTGCTTTGTTCACCTTCAACCCCCGTGTTGTGGAGCACCAGGAGCAGTATCCCAAACGTGTGACATCCCCGCATCCGGTGGCACCGCCAAGAAGAAAGCACCCCTGTAGGAGCTGGGAGGGGGGCAGAAAAAGGAGTAGGAAAGTGTTATCTCCTCTCCTCCAGCTCCCGAGCCGCATCCACAACCTCCCCTCTCACTCAGCTTGTTCTTCTTTCCTAAGAAGCTGAGCCAAACTTTCCCACAGAACCAGACAGCTATTAGGGAAATATTATTACCAGATGGCTTGTTTTTTCCATAGGAGCAGAGGCCAGCATGAGGTAATGGGGAAAATATTAACCCACCCTGCACCGGCCTGGGCGTGGGGCTGTGGCTTCGTTTGTGGAGCTGTGCCACGTCCCGGCCGTGCCAGCACGCAAGGGGTCTGCAGAAGGGGAGGGGAGAGAGGGGACAACTCCTACCCCATGTGCACTGGACTGGCCCTGGGTCCGGTGGTGGCCCCATGGAGTGGCCTCGGAAGGCTTTGATGGGGAAGGCAAGAGTGTGTCCCTAAAATGTGCTGGAAGGGAGGGAAAGGTCCTCCGCCCCAGGCAATCTCGAACTGGTAGGAGCAAAGCCCAGCTGGCAAGCTTCACAGCAGAGGAGTTCACACCGGATCAGATGAGTCAGCGATTTGAGCACAGGACAAGTGCCATGTCCCGGCCATCCCGTCTCTCACAGGGTCTTTAGGAGCAAAGCGGAGGCACCAAGGTCATTTTGAGTAGGGATGTTAAGGGATTTGGAAGATGCAGAACGGCATGGGTTGGCTCTTCCACTGCATCTCATTGCAGGTGGGTGGATGAGTGTGAGACCTCTTTTGGTACTCTATGCCCATGATAGGATGCTTGTGAGGTGCCACCCACCTGTGTTGCTACTGTGCTGGGAGAAGTGATGCTTTACTGCTCAGAGAGGCTTTCTCGGTTTTTCTTGCCTCTTCCTGCAGAGATTTGCTGTGAGGAAGCTAAATCATGATGTTCAGAAACACCATACGCCACCTTTTCCAGCGGGGTTTGTAGCTGGCACAGCGCTCGGTGTGGACCATGTGCTCCCTTTGTGCAGGTCTGAGCATGGAGAATGGGGTGGCCAGCGGGGATGCCATGGGCAAGCTGGGTCATGCACTTTGGGCACCAAGACCCTACAGCCAGCCAGGGGAGGTGAAGCCTGTGTTAACCAGAGCACGTGGAAACTTCACCTGGCAAATGCCTTCACCATCCCGAACACTTAGCAAGTTTTGGGTGCTCACCCCAGGAGCGGGGTGAAAGATGATGCAGTTGGCTGGCAGGACACTGCAACCAGGGAAATTTCAGTGCTTGTTAATTATGGCATCTTGCAGGATTGTGTGAGAGGATAAAGTAGCCCCAGGTGCAGAAGATGCAGCTCAAAATCTGGTACTCAGTCCTTCCTTGCTTTCCAAAGCCTTTGGTTATGAGTGGGCTGGAGAGTTCAATCCTGGTTTTGCCCAGGGGTTAATTTCTACTCATTTCCCTATTTTCTATGGAAGGAGCATTTTCCATTTCTAAATGGACTCAATTAAAGGAAAGAAAGGTTGCATGAAAGAGTTAATATCAGAAAAATAGAGCAAACTCATTCTTTTCTCAGTCTGTGGGAGGAGGAAAAGCAAAAATTCTGTCCTGAATGCAGTATTTTTTTTTCCCTGCACCCTAGTTTAGTCTAGGAATTGGACTTGGACTCAAAGTTTACTGCTTGCTGTGCAATGCAGTGCTGTGGGCTGGGACTTGGAATGGGGAGCACTCATCCCCTGGGGCATGCAGGCATGGCTCTCTTTAGGGGTGCTGGCTAAACACAGGAGGGGATTTCCCACTGAGGGAGGATGTGGTGTGGCGGAGCCCTAGGGCTCAGTTTCCCTGGCCTCATTTGAAGAAGGGAAAGGGAACATCCTTCACAGGCACATCCCCCCTGGGTTTTGGGACGTGAGGGGCTGCTGTTAGGCCCAATGATTGCAACACCCCTGGGGTCAGCCTGCAATCTGCTGCTGAGCTATCAGCTGCTAGATTTTTGCAAAACTAGTCCATACTTTTTCAAGGAAATAGCTGTTCAATCACCCGGGGATGCTGCTGGCTGCTGGCCCTGGTTTAGCACCACAGACCTGGAAAAGGCAATGCTTTAAAATGCTTTTGAAGCTGGACATGGATCCAAGGCCATGGTCAGGTCAGATGGCAGTGAGGGTGCCTCTGGGACATCGCACCTGATGACAGCCCCTGGGCTGGTGGACTGGGTGCTGGGCTAGGAGTCCCACCAGGGTGGGGGGAGTCCTGCCTTGCCAGCTCCCTGTTCCGAAGTGCGTGGGGTCTGACAACCTGCAGCTCTGCAAAGCCATATACAGTCAGCAGATGCCTTATACAAGCCATACCATCATCATTATGTCTTTGCTGGCGTGGCCGACTGGCCTCCAACTTGCAAGGCTCTGCGGAGTGGCTGGGCTGTTCCCGAGATGGATGTGCTTTTCCCTTCCTATAAGGAGGGGGAATATCAGCTCTTCTGCTGCTCCGGGTAATTGCCTGGGAGGGAAAGAGAGAGAGAGGAAGAGAAAAGCAAAGAGGAAATGTCTCTGGTGTGCAGATTCACAAGATGCCTCTGCTGACTGATTCACAAAGAGAGGTCCTTTCCCAGCATCCCCCTTCCTGGGAGCGTCTGGCTGGTTTGCAAAATTCCAGGTAAGGTCCCTCGTGGTAGCCCCGAGGAGGTGTGCTGGAGAGCTAGTTGAGGTCTGACCCCCATGAACTGTCAGGATTTGTCCCTGGACACGCTTAGTCTCTTGGAGAACATCATCAGTAAGTTTAAGATGCCTTGAAAATTTGCCTTTCATCTCCTGGTGTCACCAGCACAACCCTGCAAAGCCCACCTACCTCTGTGCCTGGGTAGTTATTTACACCAGCCAGGTTCACGTTGACACTATAGTTTTTCAGCAGAGGGAGAAAAAATGCTTTCTACAGCACAACAAACCGAACATCTGGCTCTTTTGGGACAGGGGTGACACTTTCCACTCCAAACACAACAGAGTTCTGTTCCACATTTGGTGTCACCGCCCAGCGCTGCCCAGCCTCCCTCCAAGAAGTAGCCCCACTGGTCTGGCTGCCCCTCAGTGGCACCCAAAGTCCTGGAGGAGCTGCGGGGACAGGGTGCAGGGATGCTCAGCTACAGCCCTGCTCCTCCTTGAGACCACCAGTTTCTCTTCATTCCTTTGTTTTAACATCACCTTCCACAGATGCACCTAAATTTCTGTTGGTATGAAGAACAGTGTCTGTTGTGCTGTTGTGCTTCAATTCAGCACAGTCTGTGGGGTTTTGCCACTGACTTTGGATGTTGTTTATCCAAAGAGTCATTACTTGGTGCATCTGCCTCAATAGTGTGGACAGGCTCCCCCACTGATGTAACTATAATCAGTGCAGTGGAGCTACAGCTTTTGGTTTAGTTGCCTCAACTTGAGAGAACTTATTGCAGCCAACCCCACGCTGCTTTCTCCCGATCGTTCACATCAAAATGCTGCCAGAGTAATGGTGTGTGAAAGGCAGGGTGATGGAGCCCGTCCTGCGTGGCCCCACGGAGCAGTGTGGCAGGTCTCCTGCTGCCTTCATGCAACCACCTTGTGTGAGAACGCTTTGCACCTTTGGGTTCTGCTGTCGACTCTTTGCCCCTTGGAGCTGTTCTGGTCCGATGCTGTCCCGGTCCTGTGCACTCCCACTGCTCCGGATTGAGCCTTTCCTTGGGTTTCCTTCAGCTTTCAAAGGTGAGGAGACACCTTGACCTGAACAACCCATCAATTTGCAATTTAATGACAGCCTTTAGTTCCCTCCTGTAGTCCTTGGAGTAGGCGATGGCTGGGCTGTAGCAGGATCAGCCTACAGGCGTTTCACCTCTCTCCCCAACAGTCTGCTGTGATGAGGGGTTTGGCTGTACCTGCTTCTGGGTCTGAGTTCAGCAGCATGGGACTTGTCTCCAGTGCTGTTCATGGAGACCAGACAGTCTACAAAAGTTTGCATGCCCTGCTGTCCTTCAGCTCCCCACTGCTGCGCGTCCTCAGGCTCTCCTGCCATCCTGCAAGATGGGTAGATGGTCATCTCCAAGCACATCTAAGGGACTGGAGTCCTGTTTCTACCTTTTGGGCTTGACAGCTTTGACCCCATCCCCCCTCCCTACCCTGAGAATGGCCCAGAGGGGTTCTTCCTGGTCTGTGGGGGTCCCTGTGGGGTTTTTCTCAGCTTGGCCCTCAGGTTTCTGCATTGAGTAGAAAGCCCTAAAGTCAGGGAAGAAGGTCCTTCTCCAAAAATGTGGTGCCTCCATGGTGCCCTCATCCCTGGGTGGCTTGTGGGACAGCTCTGCCTTGTGCTGAGGACCCCCCTGGTTAGCAGGACAATACAAGCAAGCTCTTACGCCGGCAAGGACACAATAAGAATGCTTGCCCCCCACCCCCAGCTTTCTTGGCCCAGGAAGCAGGAGGAAGCAGCCTGGCAGGTGCCCCGAGCACCCCACTGCACAGAGTAGGCTGTCCCCCAAGGGATATGCTGATTCTGGGCACTGGCCACCCCAGGTGTCCCTGTGTGAGGCTGGTGGAGATGCCAGGCTCTAGTTGCCAGGGTACCATGGCAGGCACAGAAAAAGGGTAAGGAGAAAAGCTTCGTTCATTTGTGACTCACAGATGACAGCCCCTGATCCCTCCCTCCATCCTCGGGCTGGAGAAGTCTCCTCCTCACCCTTACCCTCCTGCCTGCTCTTCCTGCCACGGAAAGGAGGGGGAAAGCGGAAAAAAAAAGATATCTTCAGCGACTCCTGCCTGCGGACCGCGGCGTGTCTGGGCTGCTGGGTTCTCCTTCCCTGCTTTTATCCTTGATCCATCTCGATGGTGATCTGAACCAAGCACAATGAGGTTGCCGTGCTTTCCGCTCATGCTGCTGCTCCTGGCCGTCTTCCTCGGGGGGACCTCATGGGCTCAGCGCCCAGAAATCACCACTCGGGTGGCAAATGCAGAAGGTAAGCCCGGGCTGCTCCCCAGAACGGTTTTCTTCCCTGGGATCAGCCGAGAAGTCTGGCTGCTCTTTCCCTCCTGGGGGGATGTTTCTGCTGCCTCCGCCACCGCAGCTTTGTCGGGACGTTTTGGGGAAGAGTTGTGTTTGCTGAGGAAAGCGATGTAGGATTAGAGGAGAGGATCTGCAAGATTTACCCACTTTTAATGCTTTTTGGGGGGGCTTTTTCTGCTTGGATCTGGCTTGTTAGATGCTACCAGCAGCAGTACGGGGCAGGGGGG
This sequence comes from Gallinago undulata, assembly GCA_026546715.1. Taxonomy (NCBI): domain Eukaryota; kingdom Metazoa; phylum Chordata; class Aves; order Charadriiformes; family Scolopacidae; genus Gallinago; species Gallinago undulata. The sequence continues at coordinate 21,657,772 of JAOTQQ010000079.1, forward strand.
GAAGGGTAACAGCTGATACCACTTCAGCTTTCTGAAAGATTCTGGTTTGGCACCGGCTGTTAAGGCACCTTTGCTCTCCTCCGCAATGGTATTTGTGCCAGGATGTGTGAGAAAATAATGAATTTTTCGTTGTGTTAATTGCTATTGTATCTTTTTTTTTTTTCTTTTTCTTTCTTAAGTGGTTGCTACAGCCCCGTGTTATTTTTTACTATTATATAAAATAGTATTGGTCTTGCAAAGATAGTCTCCTAATGTAAATCGGAATAAAAAAAAAAAAAAAAGGAAAAAATAGGAAGCTGTTTGAATGCTGAATGCCACAAACCTTGGCTTTCTGAATATGTGCTCAACCCAGCTTACCCTTGATGCCCAACCAGAAATGGGCAACCTCACTGGGGGACCTATGGTTGGTGTTCTACATGGGTTGGGGGTGTGAAAGTGGAGCCCTCGACACGGATGCCGGGGGGGCTCTGGGAAGGGAGCTGGGCTGCAGGGGTGCAGGCGGGGGGCACGGGCAGCCCGGGCTGCGGGGGCGACGCTGCGGGGGTGACGCTGCGGGGCTGCCTCCCCACTCCTGCCTCTCCCTTTCTTCCCAGACTGCCCCGTGGACCTGTTCTTTGTCCTGGACACCTCGGAGAGCGTCGCCCTGAGGGTGAAGCCCTTTGGGGACCTGGTTGCCCAAGTGAAAGATTTCACCAACCGGTTCATTGATAAGCTGACTAACAGGTACATCTCCCGGGATTTCGTCCAGACAGCTTTAGGGGTGGGTCCTGGTGCCGGTTGGAATGTTGAGACCCCCCACCCCTGCGTGCCTGTCTGCCGATGGAGAGAAACCAAGCGGGGATGCCGGGGAATGGGTGGAAGAGTCTCCTCTCTCACGTGGTCCGTGGCCACCCCTTGTTGGTTACAGGGCTGCCTGCGCCCGCCCTCAGGAAAGCAAGGGCTTCCTGGAGCGGCTGAGCGACCCCCCAGCCCCACCACCTCTGGCTGACCCCGTGGTTCTTCTGCAAGTGCCAGAGCGATGGCTGATCCCCGTGCCACTGGCTCCTGGGGCCCAGGACCACCCGTATGCTTGGTGGCAGCAGGGCATCTCTGATGTTAAACCCAGCACTCATGGGCACCCTGCAGAGCAAACCCTCCCTTGCAACTGACATATTCCCAGGCAGGGTGCAGCACTGAACCCAGCTTTGGGTGCCCCTTATCCACCCAGTGCTCAGGTCTTTACCTGCCTCTTCCTCACTCGTGCTTGCAGCCACTAACCCAGGTCTCATCCAGGGTGAGATCACCCAGGGATGCCCAGGAGCACCAAAGCTCTGAGATCCTGGATGGGGATGAAGCTGGGAAGGGCTGCAGGCAAAGGCCAGGAGATCCAGGGATGTACGGGAGCACCACAAGTCCTGGAGGCATGTGGGTCTTGCTGAGCCCCTCAGGACAGCAGGAGATATGTGTTGGTGTCCAAGAGGGACACTGTGGGGATGTCCTAGTGCCGCACGAGCTGGCCACCATCATAAGACAGGTTGGGGGGGGTTAGCAGCCTGCCCATTGCCCAGGCAGGAGAGCTACTTTACAAGGCACTGGGTGACCAGAAGCTTCATGCTTGGGAACCACCTGCCAGGCCTCCATCAACGCAGCATGACTCTTTCCTAAGCAAGGCTCTGAGCTTTGTCCAGAGTCCCTGCTGCATGAAGACAGACAGATGGACCTCCTGAGCCCACCCCAAACACCCCTGTGCCCACTCTGCTGCTCTCTCCCTGTTCTGGCTCTACAGGCCACCCCATTTACCCCATGCTGCCAGGCACCCGAAGTGGGCGTGGCATGATGGTGAGGCAACTGGCAGCAGTGCGGTGGGGGTGACAGCAGTGGGCAACGTCCAAGTGGCTTTGGGAAATGTCCTGCTGGGCAGAGACAAGGTGAGCGTGGGGAAGTGAGGAAGCTGTGCATCCCTATACCTCCAGGATTAGCCCCAGTATCCTGAAAAGACCCTTTTTGGGGCACTGGCCAAAGCACAGGTAGTTGTGATTCCTCTGTCCCAGGGAGTCACAGGTCCAGTCTGTGTTGGTGTATAGGACAGGGCTTCAAAACACACACGCATCCATCTCCAAGTCAGAGCATTCTCCAGAGGGAGACATCTCTCTGGTTTTAACACAGCAGGCAGTGGAAAACTTACTGCAGTCCTGTGTGGGGTGTTTTGGTGGTTACCTGGCTTACACCCCCCCCATCATTGTCTGACAGCATCTCCTGCTCAGGTCTAGCCACTACAGCCTGGTACATCTCCAGAAAGCCTCTCTGCCAATCTGTCTGACCCTTGTGGATGCCCTCCAGTTGCAGTCCTTTGCCATTCCACCGACTGGACAAACTGCCCTGCTCCCACGGCTGGGCTTTGCATGTGTGGCATGTCCCAGACCTGCGAGAAAACAGCAAGCCCTTACAAAGCCCCACAATGTTTGGCCAAGGACTTGCATTTTGCTTGGCGGCCAGCGCAAGTGAAGCAGGAGCTGTGCTGAAAGGATGTGTCCTGGTGTGTCTGCGCAGGTACTACCGCTGCGACCGCAACCTGGTGTGGAATGCCGGGGCACTGCACTACAGCGACGAGGTTGTGCTCATCCAGAGCCTCACCTCAATGCCCAGCGGCCGGACTGAGCTGAAGAACCGCGTCTCAGCTGTCAACTACATCGGGAAGGGTACCTACACTGACTGCGCCATAAAGCGGGGCATCGAGGAGCTGCTCATCGGGTAAGGCAAGGGGGCTGGGGCGGGCAGAGAGGGCACTGCCGGTGATATGGCCATGGTTGGTGGAGATCAGGAGCTTCTGGGTTAGGACATCCTTCTGCATCATGACCTCCTGTCCCACCCAGGGACACCTAGGCATGAAATAGGGACAGGGGTGGCAGATTGCTGGTGCTCTGGCTTTGCTGAGGTGAGGCATGCCCTGAGCATAGCCTGGGGCATTGCTTGGGGTGAGCGTCCCCCTCTCCAGCTAAACCTGTTAAATCCTTGCAACGTTAAATCCCGTGCTTAAACCCTTGCAGTGGCTCTCATCACAAGGAGAATAAATACCTAATCGTGGTGACAGATGGACACCCATTGGAAGGGTATAAGGAGCCCTGTGGAGGCCTGGACGATGCTGCCAATGAAGCCAAACATTTAGGGATCAAAGTGTTCTCTGTCGCCATCTCTCCCAACCACCTGGTAGGCACCACATGGTGGAGATGCTCCCCATTGGGGTCCCAAGTGATCACACAGGACTCCCAGCACAGTGAAGGAGGCTCTGAGTGCCCCTCAGAGCCCCTCTGTGGAGGGAGGATGGGAGTCCCCAGGTTGGCCTCTGGGAATGGGCCCTGCATGGGTGCCCACAGGTTTCATTCTGCCCTCCTAAACCCCCAACCATAGGACCAGCGGCTCAACATCATTGCCACAGATCATGCCTACCGCCGCAACTTCACTGCCACCAGCCTGAAGCCAACCCGGGAGCTGGACGTGGAGGATACCATCAACACCATCATCGACATGATCGTGAGTGCCGCCTGCCCCCCCTCCCAGCCTGCCTCCACCCCAGGCTCACCTATCCCTCTCAATCCCCCTCTTTTTGCTTTCTTGTCTTGCAGAAAGTTAACACGGAGCAATCGGTGAGTGTCCCCCCAGTTCCCTGCTCCCCCCTGATTCTGTGCCTGAGCCCATCCTCTATTGGCCACCCATAGCAAAGTGGGGCCTCAGTGGCACAGTCCTGCCATGTAGGAACCCCCTTCTTGGCTCCTGCCAGCCTGGAGAGCAGGGTGCATCCTGGCCCTGGTGCTGCCTGCTGCCTCTAATGCTGTTTTCTCCTTCTCTCTGGGCAGTGCTGCTCCTTTGAGTGCCAGGTGAGTCAGTCTTTTGAGAACTCCTGTGCCCTTCCCTCACATCCCCATGGCCGCAGGCTATGCCTTGGTGACTGGTCTAAGCCATACCTCTCTCCCGCAGCCTCCCCGAGGCCTTCTTGGACCTCCTGGTGACCCAGGCAATGAGGTAAGTGACCGACTGTGGCCACGCTGTGGGACTAGGGTGGTCAGATGGACTCATGGGGATCCTCAGAGACCAGTGGGGCATGGGACTTCAGCATCCCATCACTGCCCCATGGAGAGGTGGATGCAGTCTCCCATGCAGCTGTTATCATCTGCTCCCTACGTCCATGGAGCATTACTGCTACCATCCTCCCTCCTCTCCTTTCAAGAGGTCATTATTCTGTTCCTGGGGATAATGAGTTAATTTTATTTCTGTCTTGTATTGCAGGGAGAAAGAGGCAAGCCAGGTCTTCCTGGACAGAAAGGAGAAGCTGGAGAGCCAGTAAGTAAAGGACCAGCCCTGGTAACGCTATGCAGGGGCTATTGTTTGGCCACTTCTGGCCAGACTTCTCATGTGCCTCCTCACCAGCCCTTGCCCCTGCATCACCATGTTTCCATGGAGTAGTCAGTGTGATCATGGACAGCTGTCCCCCTCCACAACCACCCTGCCAAACAGGGGCTCCTGATGAGCAGTGGGGTGGCCCCCACCTTCGTTGCTACAAGGCTTCCTTGTTCAATACCCGAAATAGCCATTCCTCCTGGAGGACACATCTCTGACTCATGTATGCCAGCCCAGGGGTGGACTCTGGGCTCTCTCCTGTGTCTTCTGACACAACAAGCAGAGCAGTGTTAGAGGGAAACCTTTGGTAAATAATAAGCTAATAGCATGAGGAAACTATTTTCCTCCTCCTCCCTTTTTTTTTACTTACTTTTTACCACTTTGGGGAGGTGCGTTTCTCCCACACATGTGAGCGTGCAGTTACTCATCTTGTGCACTCACAATTTGGAAACTGTCCTTTCTTTTCATCCCAAATGATGTCCCCAAGTGCCCAGTTTCCCTCACCCCCAGGAAGGGCTGAAGATGGTGGAGGTGAGGGCAGGACCCCTTTGCTCTCCACAATGATCCTGTGCTCCCAGACCAGGCAAATGAGGAGCAGAGTTCTGGGAGAGCCTGCTGCAGGAGGATATGGCAGCTGGAGCCCAAGACCCGTATCAAGAGCTTGGGGAAACTGCCCCTTGGTGATGGTGGTGACTGTATATGCCTCTGTAACACTGTGTTTCTGTCCTCTAGGGCAGACCAGGGGACATGGGACCTGTTGGCTACCAAGGAATGAAGGTATGTGGGACTCTAGGGTCACAGACATGGTTCCTAGATGGACCACAGGCTTTGTGCTGCAAGAGTTTTCACTCCTCTGTTTTCTTCTCTCCTCTCTTCTCTAGGGTGACAAAGGAAGTCGAGGAGAAAAGGTGAGGACAGCAAGGATGTTGGAGGGAGATCTCCGTGTCCCCCCACTTGGTTACCTGCAGTGTTACCTCCTGCTGGCACTGCCCATGCCAGGAGTGGGGATCCGACAGGATCAGACAGTTTACAGCTGACAAAGCTTTGGGGATCAGACAAGTACCACGCAGTGGGCAAAGCCAGGCAGAACGGGAGAGATTGGCAGTATGCAGGGACATGTTGAATGCTAGCATCCTTGGACTCAGCTGGCATGGGCACCACAGCACAGTGGGGGGATGGATCTGCTCTGCACGTGGGCCTAACATCTCTCTTCTTCCCTCTGCAGGGCTCCAGAGGAGCCAAAGGAGCCAAGGTCAGCCTCTACCTTTGCACCGTTTTATTCTTTCCAGCAGATGCCTGGGGGGAGAAGGGTCTTTGGAAATCACTTATTCATGGTACCTATTCTCTCTTTCAGGGTGAGAAGGGCAGACGTGGAATTGATGGCATCGACGGCATGAAGGTAAATCTCTGCTCCAGGGCACTTTGCTTAGCATGAGGATTGTGACACCTCCCTCTCCAAAACCACTGTGGGGTCCGGGAACGAAGCCAGTGTCCCACAGGGCACGGTGGGGCTCCCTCCCTGCGGGGCTGTCCCCCTACCAGCCAGGGACAGGGCTAGCACGTTCCCTTCAGGGCTCTGGGGTGATGGATGGGATCTTCCCATGGGGACCACTCATGAAGACTCCTGCTTTGTCTGTCTGGCAGGGTGAAGCTGGATACCCTGGTTTACCTGGATGCAAAGGTTCACCCGGATTCGACGTACGTACTGTGTGGGTGCATGCAAAGGCACCGGGGCAGCAGCTCCGCCACAGCGGGGCACGGAGATGGGGAGACCCACAAGAAAGAGAGCTGTGGGAGGGAGCTGCTGCACTTGGAAATAGGTCTCTAGACACGCAATGCTCATTCCAGGCATGGTACCTTGGGGGTACCCCCAGGGCAGTCTGCCTTGTCCTTGCCTGGCAGCTGTCCCCCGTTGCATGGGGCTGCCTGGGAAGCTGCACGCTGAGGGAGTGCTCGGGCAGAGGCTGTTCAGCACAGAGAACTCAGCAAAGGAGAGCTCGTTGTCTGATAAGCAAGCCCAGGATTAGCCAGTTTCAGCCTGCTGTGACCAACCCCCCAGAAAACGGAGATTTTGGAGGGCTCTGGAAAAACACTATTCTGACACTGCATTTTTCCAGTTTCTCTACTTATTTCTGTGCTCCCACGATGACACATCTGTGGTGGCACCAGCATCACTGCAGCCCAGCCACAGCAGCCCAACAAACACCTTTTCTGCTGTTTTCCTCTGGTTTGCAATGTTTCAGCGACACGGCTGCAGCATTGCTTGCATGGCTTTGTGGTGCAAGAGCATCATGCCATCCCTGCTTTGCTCCTGAGTACATGTCCCTCCTGTCCCTTCCACTGGAGAGCCTCAGGCCAGGCTGCTAGGATGCCCAGTCCAGCTTGGCTTCCCACTGACAATGATACTGTCTCGATTTTTCAGTGATGTTGCCTTTTATTTTCCACAGGGAGCTCAAGGCCCACCTGGACCGAAGGGAGATCCCGGTGCTTACGGACCCAAGGGAGGAAAGGTGAGCCACTCTGCCCAGTGGAAGGAGGGATGCTGGGACCTCTTTATTGCAAGAGGGAGAAGGTGGTGATCAGCCCATCACTGGCCTCCTTGCACTGCTCGGAGGCAAGCCTACGCTAAAGGATGTTGCCCATCACCCACAGTAAGATCTGGATGGTGTGACTCTCGGTGTGCCCAAGGTTAGCAAGTGCCCACAAGCCTGGCACAAGCATCCCTGAGATACTGGGGAGCTGCTGTGAAAAGATGACTTGCACTGGGCAGGTGGAGTGGGGAGGAGGGGTCTGCCGGGGATGGGGACATCCCTGGGGAGAGGCCACAGCCCAGAAAAGGGCTCGGGGTGCACTGGGGCTCCTGTGTGGAGCCAAAGTCCACCACTGGGCACTGGATGCAGTCTTGACAGTGCCTTGTGTTCCTTGTGAAGGGGGAGCCTGGGGATGATGGAAAACCTGGCCGACAGGGGATTCCCGGCAGCCCTGGAGAAAAGGTGAGCAAAGCACCGGTGCATGAGCATTTTCTGCCTTCTGTGAGGGGGGAAAGGTCCTGCTTTTCCTGTGAGAGGGAAAGGTTCTGCTTCAGCCTTGGCTTTGAAGCAGAGCTTGCCCAGTGCTCTGCAAGCACACAAATCTTTGCTCCAAAACCTGATGACTTTTCTAATTTGCTGGCTTTTTCACACAGGGCATGCCTGGAAACCAGGGTGAGCCTGGACCAGCAGGAGAGTCGGGTGATGAAGTAAGTCCTCTGCCCTGGGAGGCCTGTGAAGCCTCCCATGAATGCTTGCCCACCATCCCCACTGCCTGACCACCCCTGTTGTTTCTCTGCAGGGCCCTCTGGGCGCAGATGGTCCTCCTGGAGAACGGGTAATTGAGGGCACTGATGCGGGGTACAGGCACGGGCAGGGGCTGGTGTCCTGCAGAGGAGGAGGAGGGATGGGGATGAGCCCGCTCAGAGGTGGGCAATGAGGGAGGGCTTTAGTCCTGCTGGGAGCAGGTCCTGATTTTGTGTTCCCAACATCTCCTTGCAGGGCAGCAATGGAGAAAGAGGCCCCTTGGGCTCACCAGGTGACCGTGGGCTGAGAGGAGAGCCGGTGAGTGCATCCATGGGTAACTTCCAGCATCTGCTTGCAAATGGGGTCATGGGCAACCAGGGGATGCAAATAGGTGCCCAGTGGCTAACTCCACCATTCCAGCCTGTGGGCCAGCAGGGAAGCTCAGTGACTTTACCTGCCAGCCTGAGGGGGATCTGCCATTGTCCCCCAGCCTTTATGTTGGCAGCTGATCACCAGAGAGCCAGAACCCAGAGGAGAGTGCACCCAGCAAGCCAGGAGCAGGTAGAGAGGGGTCAGTCCCTGCCTCATGGTTGCAAAACCATGGAGAGCAAAGAGGCAAGGTGTCCTCCTCCAGATACTGGGGTGCTGCATGGCATACCAGTGACCTGGGAAGGAGGACAGAGGAGCTGTTAGCAGCAGGGTGGTGTGTGTGGGTGTGGGTGGAAGGGGGACCACCCTTCCTAACAGCAGCATCCTGGCAGGTGGCCAGCCGTGTCCTGGCACCCATGGGCAGTCGCTGCTGCACTGCTCTTCCCCTGTCCCTGCCAGAGGGACATCCAGTACCCACCACCAGCTGGGACAGGAGGGGCAGCTCTGGGGAGGGGCAGCTATGGCAGGGGACTGCTGGCAGCGTCCCCCTTTCCTGTTTACTGCTCGGGGAGCGGCAGGAGATGAAGGCACACCAGTGTCCTGGAGTTCATCAGACCATGGGCTGCTTCCTTCCAAGTTTTAGTCCAAGCACGAGACTGCATAACCTCACCAGAAATGTCTCCATCAGTGCTCAGGGGCCTTTAGAAGTTGTGGTTTATATTTACTGTTTGGCTGAGGCGTCTGGGACCTTCGAGCTTGCAAACAACAGCTTTAGGTTGCCATGCTTTCAACCACTTTCTTAAAAATTTAGTTGGGTGTGTGTATGTCACGGGAAGTTTCTGAATGCCTCCCTACCCTGCAGGCTGGGAGCTGCCTGGCAGAGCAGCACCTTGTGTAAAGATGCCAATCTTGCAGTACATGGCACTGGCTGATCTTGGGGCTGGCTTGGCTGTAAGGTGCAATGCCATGTTCTTAACTGTCACTCAGCCCTGCAAGGAGTAGCAGTCCAATTTTCACATGGAAAAGCTTTCCTCTGAATTGCCAGGAACTTGCAGTATAGCCTTTGGAGTGCTGGGATCAGGGGTCATGCCTCCTGGCTCTCCTTTTACTTTCTCCAGCTTGCTTGCTCCTTACCACAGGTCTAGATGGGGAGGGTGACCTGGAGCCAGCTGGGGTCTGGCAGACAGGCTGCCCTGCTGGAACACAGCTCTGCTGGATGGGTGGAAGGCTGTCCCTGTCCACACTGGTTAAGGGAAAGTGGAGCTAAGCTGAATCCAGCTCTCAGTCGTTTCCTTCTGTTGCAGCTGTTGGAGTGCAAAAACACCCAGACCCCAAGTTTTCCAGGCTCTCCTGCGCTTTCAGTTCTCTGCAGACAGCCCTAACCCAGCTCAGGGTGCTGAGCATTAGCCAAGGAGAGTATCGATGCTCATTCCCTTGGAAATCTCCTCAGTGCCACAGGGAGGGCAGGCTGGAGGCAGAGGACATGAAGGAAGGGAGGCTGGAAGCCTGGAATCTCTGCCTGTGCATGGGGAGAATATTCCCCTGCAAAGCAGACTGCCCGGGTCAGGAGCTGTTCTACAAAACAGCTGTGGTTGCAGAGTGTGGCAGGGAAGGGCCTGATTTTGGGGCCAAGGCCAGATCTGTGTATCATCTGCAGAAGCATTGCAAGATGGGTCTCTCCAGGCATTTGCTTTTCTGGCACAAAATGGGCTGAAACATGTCACCCGGAGGCAGGCACTCCCATCCTTCAGAAGGTCTTCCTCTTGGCTGTAAGGTGGTCACACTAGCCTGTCTCTCTCTCCCCATATTTCTGACGGTTTCCTACCCAACTCCTGAATCTGCCTCGAAAACCTGCCTGTTTGGATCACCACGTTCCATGCAGCATGTGCTATTGGTGCTGCACCTCTGCTCCCCGTTGCATGCAGGGTCCTTTGCATTCTATGCGGGTCCCTCTTAGAGCTTCTCACCCCCTCTGTGTGCATTTTCAGGGAGAGCCTGGACCACCTGGTGACCAAGGGCGGGAAGGACCTCTTGGACCACCTGGCGACCAGGTAAGAGCTTGTTTTAACTTTCTGGATCCTACATGGAAGTGGCTGGGGCGGTGGAAACAGTGGGGCAGAGGGTTTAACTGATGCCACAGCATTTGGGGACAAGTTCTCAGCAGCTTTCAGGCTGGGTAGCAAAGCTGGTGAAGAGGGGCAGGGATTTCTGGGAGGACATAGAATATCAACAAGGCTAAAAAATGGAGACTTGGCCACTGGGATGGAGACAGAGCAACCTCCATGCTATTTCCCAACCCTGGGAAACAGATGTCAACAAGTCTGGCAGATTTGGCAACTGGCAAGTGTGAGCTGCAGCAACGCACAAAATGTTCAGGCCTGGGCCCAGACACTGGCCCCAGACTGGTCACCTCAGTCAAGGGAGTCAATGAGACATGTTCTGTCAGTGAGGATAGCCTGATGGGGCCACAGTGGTGTCCCTGACACCCGTGGTATCTGCAGATGTAGTGTTCCCCCAAAACCAGTGTTCCTCAAGTCTGCTCACTGCAAGGTCTGACCCTCCTGCTTGTCCTCGTGTGCCTCAAGGAACAGATCTCAGACTCCATGGGCTTTCTGGAAAGCAAAGCTGGGTACCTCCAGCCTGAGGAAGGCTTCTGTCCTCTGAACAGTTAAAGGCTCTTTCCTCCCAAAGATGTACCTAGTTCCCAGTGGATAACTCTGGGTCTGAAGGTGTTGCTGGGCTAATCCTTCATGGCGATAGCACTGACTGCAATGGCTAACAGGGTCTTTCCACCCAAGCAAGCATGCTTTGACTTGCTTGGATGGCGCTCTATGGGAAAACTCCCCTCCTACCCAAACCATCAGAGTTCTGATATGGCCCAAGATACAAGGAAGTATTGAATTGAATGTTCCCACATTGTTGGAACAGGACTTCCCCAAAGGGTGAAGTGTGGAAACCAGCACGCGGACAAAGATGAGGCAGCTTTTGAGCTCCTTTACGGTCGACCAAGTGTTGAAGACCCCTGAAGATCTGAAGTGCAGGGCAGCCATGAAGGGGCTGATGCTGTGTTCAAATTATCCCCAGCATGAGTGACGCCCGTGGCAGACCTGCACCATGCTGCAGCCTGGGGAGAGGATATGCTTGCGTTACGGTTGTGCTTGCCTGGAGTCGGGCTTCCCTTGAGCTAATGAAGGGCACCAAATTGTCCAGATCCTACTCTCTGTAGCTGATCTGAGCTCCTGCTACAACTAAGAATATCTGGCAGCATCCAGTTTGCTGGACACTACCATGGTGAGAGATGAGGTTTCAGGAGGTGGCCCTGGTAGCTCTTTGAGGGAGTGTGTGTGATGGACTGAAGCTGCAGTGAAGGAGGAAGGACTGGAGCTGCTCTCTGTCTCATAGAGGCTCATTCCAGGTTCAAGGTCTCCAGCCAGCCTTCACTGGTGGGGAGGAGGAGGAGAAAGAATGGTCTCCCTGCAGTCACTGAATCTGTGGGACACCAGTCTTCCCTTCTGAGGAGCACCGAGCTTGAGTGAAACCCCTCTCTGAGAGGGAAAGATTACAGAAGCAGCTCTGATATCTCCCCAGACCAGAGACTGCCCCAGCGCCTCTGTTGCTCCAGGAAGATTTCCAAAGCAGTTGCAAAGGGCGGACACCTTTTTCCATAAGCTGAGGAAGAATGCTTTTGCTTGGCCAAATTAAAAATAAATGTATAACTGGGCTTAGGCAAGGGAAGGCTTTTGACGAACAAGTGTTTTCCAAACTATGTTATCTGCAAGCTCTGGCTCATGGATCATATTTCTCTTGGCAAGGGGAAAGAGCTCCTGCTAACCTGTGATTCCCTTCTGTCCTCTTTCTATCCAAGAGAAGCTAAAGGTCAACACACTCCTTCCCTGACCCTCACAGGCAGGTTTGGGGGTCCCTCTCTCTTCCTGGCCTTGGTGCCCCTCCTTCCCACCGTTCTTGTTCTTGTTGCACTTGGAAAGGTAGCGGACAGAGAACCACTAAAGAATTCCCAGTCTGAAATCCTGCATCCTCATCCCCTCCTGCAGGGCTGCGAGGGGTTTGTGCTGTGTCCTGCAGCCACCGCGGGCTGTGGTTCCATACGGCCAGCATGAGCCAGGGGTGATGTGGATCCAGCTTTGTCTGATGCAGAATGATCCTGAGCTCCTGTCCCTCCTTCCCAGCTTTCTCTTTTCCGGGCTTTTGTGCAGAAATAAGATCATGTGCCTTTGAGCAGTTTGTAATTTTAAGTCCCCTGCCCCCACCTGTACACCTTCCCTTGCCAGCATGCATAGATGTTTGGGTACCACCTTCTCCCAGCTGCTGTCATGCCAAGAGGAGCAGAGATGACAGCTGGAAGGGATTTCAGTTTCCTCAGCTCTTGGGTGGCAAGAGAGCCAGCTGAGCTAGGTAGAGCCACCACACTGAGACAGCTCCCCAGCAGCTCAGAGGTGCTGATGAAGCACTGGAAGTATGAAGGAAACTCCTGGGCACATGTCACTGCAGTGCTGAAGCCCACGTACCACCTCTCAGGAGGCTGCAGTTGCGTGGCTCGTCATAGGGAACATGTCAAAGGCCAGAAGTCTTGAACTGGCACAACCACTGCCTGGCGCGGTGATACTGGAGGGGCCAATTGCCAAGCCATGGCTCGCTCCAACCACAGCTTACTCTCTGCCTTCCCTCTGCCCACCTCTGTCATCTCCATCGCCTGGGGGCCAGGTGCACACCTACCTTCACATGAGATGCTACCTTGTTTGAGCACTTGGAACAGTGGGCAAAAGCATCACTACCCAATTGTTGCCCGCCACCATTACCAATCTCCTGGCAAGTAAACCCCAAGAAGGGCTGTTTTCACCAGCAGAAGTGGAGGGCTTCCCTTGTACATCTGTTGGTGCTCTTGGAGAAAAAAGCCTCCTCCCACCTCCTCTCTTATCTCCGGCCTGCCCCGGCTGGAGCTGATGGAGCAAGTGGCCACTGCCCGGATGGGATATGGCAGACCAACAGCTTTGGTCTGTTCCAGCACACGCTCCTAGGGCTCTGCAGCCTCCTGAGGATAGAAACTGTCTAGAGCCATAACAGAACCTCTGCCATCCCGGCTGCAATCTAGACATGTCCAAGCCCTGAGGCACGGGGAGGACCTCTGTGGAAGGAGGTCTGTGTCACCTTTAGGGTGATGTGCTCCACCAAGGACCTTTCTGTGCCCCTGGAGCACCTCCGTCACAGCAGATGATTTCTCACTGGACAATCCATCTGTGCTTTGCTGCTAGAAAGCATCATCCCTGCCTCCCTGGTCCTCTTCCCCACCAGGTCCTCAGTTACTGGATGGAGGCGTGGAGGAGAGGGATGGCTTTTAGAGCCTTTGAGGCTCTGCTCAGAGGCTGTTCTCTCCCACAGCCTAGCTGCCACTGAAAGCACGTGATGTTCAACCCACGCCTGCAGAGTCACACCTTGGTCCAGAAAGCTTCTAGTTTTTGCTCAGCAGGGATCTGGCCAGGGCTGTCTCTGACAGTGCTTTGCAGAGAAAACAGGGCATAAGGAAGCGTGAGGCAGGTGGGGGAGCACAGGGGAAGCCAGGCACAGCTCCTGAAGCATCTCCCCACCTGCCTTACCCCCATCAATAGGTCCATTCTTGTGAGGCTGGCAGAGGTGACTCACTGATGGGTGTGAGGCATGAGTCAGATGCCCCCACCTCCCACATCACAAAATGAAGGGACCAGCCCTTCAGGCCAGCAGCAGGACAAAGAAAAAATCCCTGTTGCGAGAGCTCTTTGTGTTTCCCTAGGGCGAGCCTGGACCTCCAGGACCCAAAGGCTACAGAGGAGATGACGGTCCCCGTGGCAATGAGGTCAGTGCTGCTTCATCACCACATCTTCTGGGCAGAGGGAATGAAGGGAAGACCAGGAGATGCTGCCCATTAGGGCTGGCACCAAATCCCTTGGATTTTGGAAAATTGTAGGTACAAACTCAAGTGCTAGCTTCCTGGCAGACACATCAAGGCATTTTTCATAGGTCCTTAAGACCATGTCTGCCTTTTCCCCCACCTCTGTGAGGCCATGCCATGCAGAGAGTATAGCCACACCACAAGTCATGTGGCTTCCATCACAGAAGCTGGGGGAGATGCTCTCCAATGGCAGCCACCTGAATCTGCCAGCAGATTTAATCCCCAGGGCAAGGAGCAGGCTGAATCCCAAGCCCAGCTGCTGGCCTTGCATTGCTCTTGTATAAACAAAATGCCTTCTCTGATGGGTTCCTGATGGCAGCTGGTTGCCTCAGAAGGCATTGTCTTCCTGGCTTAAAGGATGGTGTGTAGTGCTTGACTGCTGCTTCTGCTCCTGCTCCTTTCAGGGCCCAAAGGGATTGCCTGGAGCACCTGGGCTGCCTGGAGACCCTGGCCTGATGGGAGAAAGGGTGAGTGGTATTTGTCTGGGGGGACTGCACACCATGTGGAAAGGATGTACAAGAGGCTGGTTCTGCATAGCATGATCCAGCACAGTGAAAAGAGAAATTACATTCACACACAGCTGAAATGCTGGGAAAATTTGCAAGCAGCTTGCTTTTAAATATGCACTACATCTGCAGGCTCAAATAGCTGTATTTTGGGATGTACGTTCCAACAACAAAGACCTGATACTTCCCAGTCTGTTTCCAGCCTGTGGCCGTATCCTCAGTCTCTGAGAGGGACAGGGGTTGTGCAGGTCACACACAAACAGACAGGTCTTTCTACCTTCCTGCACCAGTGTCCAACGTACCAGTCACAAACTTTTTGCACAGACATTTTCTGTATCCAAGGAGGGCAAAATCCTGCTGCCATGCTATCTAAGGGGTCTGCTTTTCATTATCTGATATATTTCTCCCTTGTTTTCCAGGGAGATGATGGCCCTCCTGGCAATGGCACAATTGGATTCCCAGGTGCCCCAGTAAGTTGGTTATGCTGCTTTGAAACTGTAAGCTTATTTCTGTTTGTCAAAACTAATATGCTCCTCTCCTTCATCCCCAGGGGCAGCAAGGAGACAGAGGTGAACCTGGCATTAATGTAAGTGTGCTGCTTTCTCATAAACCCAACAGAAATTGTCCTAGCTGGTGGTTTGGCACCTAAAGCCTCTCCATCAGATGTATGGTGAAATGGACTCCCTGAAGCAGCCTGCTTCTCCAAAGCCCTCTTGTCCTTCTGCCCACCTTTCCCTGCAGTGGCTGCTTCTGGTGAAACTGTCCTGCCTCGGTGCACGGTAGTAACACCCAAGGGCTGCAGTCTGGGCTGGGTGCTCTCCAACACAGAGTTTGGGGTTGGCAATGCCACCACGGGGAAACTGGATGGTGCTGAAACAGTGAAAGCCACCTAAGAATCTTTCTCCTTCAATAGTGCTGCAATTCGGTGCTAGGGAGCCTGTACACTGCTCTTAATTCCCCCTGCCCAGACCAGCTCTCACAAGGTGCATGCCAGCACCAACTTCATCACACTAACAACAGCTGTCCATGCAGGAGTCTCTTCTGTACTATTTTTCAGGGAACAAAAGGCAACGTTGGTCCTAAAGGTGATGAAGGAGAAGTTGGAGACCCTGGCAATGACGTGAGTAATCTCTATAAAGCTGAATCATTTTTCTCTGTGAAAAAGAGCGGGAGCTTTGGGCTGAATCTCTGACATTACCCTGCCTGTGGGTCAGAGCCTATCAGACTTTGTAAGTCTGCAAGCGCCCTTTGCCACTGGGCAGTGTCTGATGGCAAGGGGACTTCTCCCTAGATGTTCATTTTGTGTTCTATAGCTTATCACTGGCAAAAGTCCAGACTGAGGTGGGTATCATCTCTGTAAGGTTTTCTGTGATTCCAGGTAGCGGCAATGTTTGCACCTATGCTGCTCCATCGTCCCATGGAAGCAGATTTTCCCAGTGTCCATTCTGACCCTCCCAAGTTCTAGCTCATTTGGTCAGGCACAGAAATCTACGATAACGTTCTTGTGGTTAAACAGGGGTCCACAGACATCTGGAGGGGAAGGTGCTGCACCCTGACACACTGAGATTTGTGGATTTTGGTTTTGTTTTCATTCCAGAACCTAACCCCTGGCCCCAGGGGCATCAAAGGAGCAAAAGGCCACAGGGGACCCGAAGGCCGCCCGGTAAGCAGGGACTGCGGCAGGGTTTGCACCAACAAGAGCAGTATGGTGGGCTGGCAGAGCTCCCAACAGCAGGGCTCGCTTCAGGCTTGCTGTGCTTGGCCTCCCTCACAGCAGGAGCCAAGGTAGTTTGAAAACCCACTGCCACAGCCTGGTACACGGGTCTCCGACATCCGTGTTTATCCCACATCATGGCAGAAAAGACTTGGTGCTTGTGCTTTTTCATGAGCAAAGCATTCTCAAGTGAGGGCAAGCCGCCTTTTGGAGTGGCCAGCCTGAACATTTGGAAGTGGGGCTCCTTCCCCTCACCCCGTGCAGCCCCAGGGCATTGTGTGAGCAAGCAGATGTACCTGCTCAAAGCCTGGTGCAGGAGCCAGCAACTTGGAAACCAAAAGACTTTCACAGACTCTGCATTGCTTAGTGAGGTATCTGCAGAGTGTGCTGCAGGTAGTACTGGCTTCTCTTCTGACTGCTCTCTCCACGCCTCTGTTTGACAGGGACCACCAGGACCTGTGGGGCCTCCAGGACCAGATGTGAGTGGGATAGGCTTGTTTGCTTGGTCTGTGTTTCCCCTGCCCCACATGAGAACTCCTGGGAGGGGGTCACTTCTGGAGGAGGAGGGGTGGGGGGAGGCTTGTGTTCCAGGGCTGGGTGGTGACTGCCCCCCATTACTGTCCCAGCAACTGGCCAGATTTCCTTCCTGCCACCCCATCACCAGCCAGTCCCCTCTGAAGTGTGTGCCCCAATTCCACATCGCTCATTTCTATATCAGGACCTGCTTTGAGGGTACAAAGCAGCAGGAGGAGTGGTGGGCAGCACATGGGAGCCAGGAAGCTGCCTTCGTTGTTATTTAAATGTTTCTTTACCTCTGTTCTCAGGAATGTGAAATCTTGGACATCATCATGAAGATGTGCTGTGAGTATCCCTGGACTGTTCCTCCAGCCCCACTCAACTCCTTGCTGAGTAGGAGGGAGCTGCTTGTTCTCTGGCCCCCCAGTGGGCAGGGCCACGCCCAGGCAGCATGCAGAGGGATGCTGTGGGCATCACCCCCTTTCCACGAGGCACAGCTAAGTCAATGAGCTGGAGGAGAGCTGAAGGGTCCTCCCTGCAGCTGGGACAGCAACCCAACAGAGGCAAATCTTTTGCACGTTGCTGTCCCTTCTCTTGACCCAGGGGCTTCCAGCTCAATCTTTAGAGCAAGTCGTGCGACTGTGTCACTTGTTCATGCTGTAGGCTTGTTTGCTGTGTCTGTGGCTCTCTACACGCACAATTACCTTCAGGGAAAATACAAACCAAGTTATTTAAAATCTCTGTATGCAGCATTTTACAAGGTTTTTCTCTTAAAGAGCAGGGCCTGACTTTCCCCCTTGGGAAAGGGAGGTCTGTCCTGGGGTGTCCTGCAGTGGGAAGCAGTAGCACACGTGCTGCAAAGGGTTTCTGGCCCACGGACAGGGATGAAATGCTGGAAGGATGCAGGGAACTGAATTTCAGCTCCATACTCTGGTGATTTCCTTAATCCCTCCAGGATTAATTTTATTTTTACTTAAGTAAGAGTGCATATGTGTGTGCAAGAGCTCTGCTGCATGCAGTGCTCCGGACTGGGGCAACACAATCTGAAACGGGAGCAAGATGTAGGTATCCCAAACTGGAGGGAAACCTCCATGAGCTTGAATTGTCCAGACCAGGTGTCTTTGCGTTTGCAGAAACACAAACCCACGATCTGCACTAGTGTGTGAAAAACCCTCGTGTCAAAGGTTTTAACACTCTCTCTTTCTCTCCTTTCTCCCCTAGCTTGCTGCGGTGAGTGTTCCCTGGCTAAGCTCCTCTGCAAAAGCTTGCTAGCCCTTCTCACTTGCATCCCTCCCTTTCCCTGCTCCTCACCTTCTGCTATGGTAACGTGGTGAGAGCCTGGGAGGGAGAACTGAGCATGGCGGGAGGACAGGGACCTCTCCCCAGGGGCACTGCATGGGTTCAGAAGCTGCTGTGGCTGCACCCTACAACTGGAAAAGTGCTGTTGAGGTGCCTTGTGCCAGCAAACTGTGGGCAGATTTTCTCTACCCATTTTGCAGTTGAAGGGGGATGTCAGTTCAGGGCACACTGTGGATCCAGCTCTGTCCTCCTCCTTCCAAATCCTGTGCCGGTCTGCAGAGAATTGTGCTGGCTTTTTTTTCTCTGATTCTGTCTCAGTGGGTTGGATTCACAGTCCAAAAGCTTGCATGAAGAGCAAAGGGCACATGATGTCCTTCAGCCATGGGAAAGCGGGGAGCAAGCTGAGTCAGCCTCCTCCAGCCCACCTCTGTCCTCCAGGGGTGAGTGAATGGAAGAAGTGAGAAGACTTATGAGGAAATGGTGTTTGGAATAATTGCTGGGTGTTTCAAGGGAACTCACAGCTTGGAAACGCTGCACGTCTTATAAGGGGCACTGAGCAAAATGCAAATGGAAAAATTGGTAAACTGATTCTCAAGTCTCCCATGCAGCTATTTTGCCGCTTTATTTTACACCATGCTTTGTGGGCAGATAAGGCACGGGCACCCACCTGGTCAGGACTAACAGCAGACATCACTGCTTGCTTTCCTATGCCTCCCTGCAAAACGTACTGCTCCGAGTGAGCTGAAAACACAACCACTCCACCCCTCTCTGCCCTGCTGTAGAGTGCACCTGTGGTCCCGTCGACCTCCTCTTCGTGTTGGACAGCTCAGAGAGCATCGGCCTGCAGAACTTCCAGATTGCCAAGGACTTCATCATCAAAGTTATTGACCGCCTTAGCAAGGATGAGCGTGTGAAGGTGAGATTTCCACTGAGTGCAAGGATACACTCACTTATTTTTCACTGCAGGCAGAAAAATGGGGAGATGTCCCCATTCCAAAAAGCCTCTATAAGGCTTAGCTTCAAGTGTGTAACTGGGGTGGGTTGTGAGCCCTATCAGATTCATAATGTGATGGAGATGAGACAGAAGTTTGTTGTCCCAAAATACAGACATTTCTCTCTTTTCGGGCAAAAGGACTCTGCCTGCTGTGGATGTGAACTCTTTCTTCATGTCCCAGAGCACGTGGCTCATAAAGCATTCGCCTGATCAATCAATCAATAGTCTCTCAGTCTATTCCTTGGCCTGATGAGCATTTCAGGTGACTAGAGTAGACAACACATGACATGTGTTGCAACTTCCCCCGGCTCCCTGACAGCCAGCCCCCAGGCACCCTTGTCTGCCCCAAGCTTGGGTTTAAGTTACCAATTAAGCACACTACTAAAACAGACCTTTGCAGCCCAAAACAGCAATATTGTCCCAGTAGTGAGTCTTTCATTCTGAAGGGGCACAGAAATGCCTGCTCTCCTAACTCTTCTCCAGGAACCCACTGTGCATGGGAAATTTCATTTACCTCTGTGATTTGGAAGCGATGTTTGGGATCCAGTCTTTCCTTAAGGTATAACCAGGCACATCTGCAGCACACAGGCTGTAAAGCCATGATGTCCTGCCGTTTGACACTTGTGCAGGCACGCACGGGTCTCTTTGGCTGTCAAAAAGCCAATAACAAGCAGAAAGAGTAGAGCTGGGCAGCCAAACCACTGTGTTGGAAGAAAACCAAAAGTTTTGAAAAACAATCTATTCCCAGCCACCCACCATAGCCAATGGCTTGTGTTGACAACAGGGTTGGGAAATGTGGGTTTGGGTCTTGTTTCACTGACTGTCTCACTAAATTGGTCCCCATGTACATCCACTCCTGTTGGTGCTCCTTTTGCCTGTTCTTTGTGTAGAGGAGAGGCAGCAGAGCCTGCTGTGAAGGCATTCGGTACAAACCACTGGTAGGATTTCTGGAGCTTTCTGTGGAACCCTAAGGTATCTGAACCTAACTGGCTTCTTTTCTTTTTCCCAACAGTTTGAAACTGGGGAGTCTCGTGTGGGTGTTGTGCAGTACAGCCATGACAACACGCAGGAGCTGGTGGCCATGGGGGATGCCAACATAGACAACATTGGGGCGCTCAAACAGTGAGTCTGTGGGGTCTTGGCGCATCGTGCAGAGACCTGACCCAGGGACACCTAATGACCCATCCTCCCTCTCCAGGCCAGCAGTTCCTGTAACCGCAAGGATGCTAAACGTTCTTTAGTGAAAAGTAGCAATTGGTGGCATTGTAGGTGGTGGTGGGGCCAAGGAGCTTTCTGTCTTTCCACCCAAAGCCCCATGCAAGGTTTTGAGGGAAGGCATTCCCTCAAAAACATGTCAGACTACATGTTTCCAGGGGCTCCTTCAGTATCCATGGGGCAAGGCTTGTGGGCTCACTGGTGTCTGTGCTTTCAGGGCAGTCAAGAACCTGAAATGGATAGCTGGGGGCACCTACACTGGAGAAGCCCTGCAGTTCACCAAGGACAACCTGCTGCGGAGATTCACCTCTGACAAGCGTGTCGCCATTGTCATCACAGATGGACGCTCCGACACACTGCGAGACCCTACACCGCTCAACTCCCTGTGCGATGTCACCCCAGTAAGGGCACAGGGGAAGCACCCTGCCTGCAGGGAGCTGCCACACATCAGATGGGCATCAGAGTAGTGCAGGCTTTCTGGAGGACTCCATGTCATTGCTACCTGAGGCTAGGGCAGGGGGGACACGTGTCACTAGAAGCACTCTCACAAAGTGACAGAGGTTCAGTTTAGGAATGCATTAGATGATGAATGCATCTGGTGATGGACTCTAATTTCCCTGCAGGTGGTTTCTCTTGGGATAGGTGACATTTTCCGGAGTCCTCCAAATCCAGATCACCTGAATGATATTGCCTGTCTAAGCAGACCGACCAGGCCAGGACTGTCCATTCAAAGGGACAACTATGCAGAGCTGCTAGATGACACCTTCTTGCAGAACATCACCTCGTATGTCTGTCAAGGTGGGTGAAAGGTTGTGGCTGGAGGCAACATGGAAGGTAGTGAGGATTGCCTCAGGCAAAGGGTAAGGGATGCAGACTGCCTTCCCCCAGTCATAAGCAGGCTTTGAGGGAAGAGAATGGCATTCAAGGTTTAGTTAATTAGGGGACAAGGACACCTCATGTCTCAGAACACTTTGCAGCCAGGTCCAGGGCCTCTCCTGCTGCAGGACACCTCTATCCACAGAATTTTTCAAGCATGCACCTCTGCTCTTTCTAGTGCATGTTTATAATCTTTACACAGTGCCTTCCTTGCATAACATGGCTGTGGCTGAGGTGAGCGTTCATCCCTCCTCCGGCTCCTCGGGGAGCTCTAGGAGAAGTAGTTTTCCTGGGTGAGTGGGTGACATTATTTTTTCTAATTTTCTTAACAGAGAAGAAATGTCCAGACTACACCTGTCCAAGTGAGTATTGACTCCTTGTGCCACATGAAGGTGTTGTGGGTGCCGTGATGGGGCAGGTGGGAGTTTGTGTTGGTGGGAATGCATAACTTGAACAACCTCTCACAGCAGGTGAGCTGTAGTAGGGTTCCTGGGCTGTAGAAGTAAGAAAGCCTTGTCACACATCCTCAGGGTCTCTTATACACACACCAGTCCAAGGCACCTGGGGAAAAAGCCTAGACAGTTGCTTTTCTGGCACCTCAAACCTAGAGAGGAAGCTAGGCCAGGTTTTAGCTCTGACAGGCTTTAGTTTAGGGAGCACAAAGAAAAAGCCAGTGCTGTGGAAGGGATATTTGAGAAAGGTACTTGAAAAGTGGGTACAGGGAGGAATTTAGTGGGGTACACGTCCAAGTCAGAAGTTTATACAGTCCTCGGACTCATCACAGAAAGAAGCCAGCCTCAGGTGGCAGATGAAGTGATTCCCCAGACACGCAAGGACAGCGCTGTATTTAAGCAACAAGGGTGACTTGATTATCTAAGCCAGATAAGAAATTGGGAATTCAGCCTGTCATAAGCTAAATAAAAGAAGGAATGAAAGAGTAAAAAGGGTAAGAGTAGGGCAGGACAGCGAGCAAATACCCAGAGAGTGGGCATTTCCCACATCCAAGAAGTCAGGAAGCCCGTGAGACACCCACTGACTTCACCGGCTTTCCATGGAAGAGGCAGGAGGAGAAACATAGTGTAACAAGCCCCGGGCCTTTCCCCTTGCAGTCACCTTTGCCGGGCTGGCAGACATCACGCTGCTGGTGGACAGCTCCACCAGCGTGGGCAGCAAGAACTTTGAGACCACCAAGAGGTTTGTGAAGCGGCTGGCGGAGCGGTTCCTGGAGGCTGGCAAGCCTGCGGATGACTCCGTGCGCATCTCAGTGGTCCAGTACAGCGGGAGGAACCAGCAGAAAGTGGAAGCTCAGTTCCAGTACAACTACACAGTCATCGCCAAAGCCATCGACAACATGGAGTTCATTAATGATGCCACAGATGTCAACGCTGCTCTGCGGTACGTCACAGGGCTGTACCAGCGATCCGCTCGCGCTGGGGCAAAGAAGAGGGTGCTTGTGTTTTCTGATGGCAACTCTCAAGGGATTACCACGAGGGCCATAGAGAAGACTGTGCAGGAAGCTCAGCAGGCTGGCATTGAGATCTACGTGCTGGCAGTGGGCAGCCAAGTCAACGAACCCAATGTCCGTGTCCTTGTCACAGGGAAGAGCATGGATTATGATGTGGTCTACGGGGAGCGCCACCTCTTCCGTGTGCTTGACTATACCTCTCTGCTACGTGGCGTATTCTACCAAACCGTCTCCAGGAAGATTGCTGTTGACTGAGTGTCTGGGTGGGTGTCTGCCAAGGCCATGCCTGCTTTTGTCTCACCTAAAAATGAAAACCAACAAAACAAAGCAAAAATTAACAGTATTCTTGACCAACCTGAGGATTTTGTGTCTATGCAGATAGCCATAGTGCCACAGCCTGGCTGTGCATAGTCTGCTTCCTTCTCCCCCTTCTTCATCATCTGCGTCTCTACTCTGTTAGCCTCAAACTTCCCTCCCTGCCCATGACTGCCTCTCCCTCCCCACAAGGACACCTAGCAATAAGCCACCAGAAAACCAATAGAAACCTCATCCCGCTGTTTTTTTGCCAAGAAAGAATCAGGATGAGGAATTTTGTACCACTAAGGAATAGCCTGGTCTCATAAGGTTTCAGACACAGGGGGTTTTGTTAATTTGCTTTTTTCTTTCATACATCAGCTGAACCCTTGCCAAGCTCACAATGGTCCTAACCCAATGCTCTGCTTCAAGTGAAATATTCAACACTTCAGTGAGCTTTGAGAGGTGATCATTGTCACAGCTGGCAAGTTTGGTTTATATCTCCCATGCTTGGAGGGAGAATGGCTGGACTGCATTACCCAAACTGGGTGGAAGCATCTCTGGCCACCAGTGCCATGGGAAGGGGCACTGACTTCCCAGGGCTGGGGTGAATGTTGTTGTTGGAGCATCCCTCAGCACTGACTCTCCCATTCAGGGCAGGGAGATTGAGCATCGACCAAATGAAAGATGGGCAGCCGCCATTGGGGAGGGGGGGAACCCTAGAAGCAGCTACATAACTGCATTCCTTCACTAACTGATCTCACGGTCCTACAGTGAAGCCAGGAACCTCACAAACAACCTGATGACTTGTGTTATGGTTTAAGCTCCATTCTGGAAAATCTCTCTGAGCCCGGATAGTGGGATTTTTTTAATTTTTTTTTTTTTTTTCAAAAGTGCCAAGCTGTCTAATTCCCGGTGAGCTCTCTGGGAGTATTGTTTCTATAGCACCACCTAGGAGTTAGACACGTAGGCCCTAGGGAAACCCACTAACTGTACTATATATTGAATTAGGGCCTCACCCACAGCCTGGCAAAGTCAAGGGAAAGGCTGCCATTATCTGCCAGGGTTTTTGACTCACACCCTATGGATATACTGACAAAGGTGCTATCACTACGTGGGTGTGGTGGGCCCTTGATGTTTACACAGTTGTTTCCAGGACCACACTGAAGATGTGGTTTGGCTGAGTGAGATTTTGTTTCAGTGCTTCCATTGGTGCTCTTGCTATGAATTCATGCGCTTCTGAGAAAGCAACAGTGACTGCCAGGCATCGGCATCCCAAACTCCTTACTTTGTATCCAAAAACCCAGTGTATGAGTTAAGTTTTATTTTATGCCTGTGTTTTACTAAAATTGTCCACTTCAGAAATTTGTCAAATAAAATGTTTTCCACAATCTCACTGGAAGTTGGTCTGGCTTGAATTTCAAGGGATCCAGAGGTTCAAAAAAGTCACTTGATTAAATAGAGGTTGCTGGGATGTAGGAGGACTCCAGCAGAACTTCTCACATGAAATTGTAAGGAATAGAACAAAAGAGATCTATTGCTTTTGCATTGCAAATCTGGCTATTATTGAATGCCATGGATTTGGTAAATACTGTGAATTTTCTTTGTCTATTAAATAATGCATAACAATTTTATGAGAAGAGCCCTAAGCTCTCAAAGAATGGGAAATGGTTACACAGCTTCCATTTGCCTTCTAGTTGAAAAAAACCAAAACAAAATAAAAAACAAACCAAAAAACCTAACTTGCACAAGTAGGTACTGTTGTTTCCAGAAGACCAGGTGCAGAGGGATGGTTATCATCAGGTGAAGAGGTAAAAGCTGCACTTGCTTTCTGCTTATGTTCAGGATCTCTCCTTAGTACCTCATTTCCTGGGCACGTAGGCATGCTGCTCTGCAGACACGGCTAGTGATGAAGATCTCAAACATCTCATCCACCTTTGCTATGCTCAATGTTCCCCAAACATTTGTTTTACAGCCTAAGACAGCTCTAAAGAATGCCTGTCTTTGGGGAAGCTCCCAGGCCATACCTGTACATCCCAGGGGCTTGCTGCAGCCTTTCACTGTGGACGCACACACAGTCACTTGCTTTGCAGACAGTGAACCACATTCATGCCCCATTTTGGTAATGGAGAGGCACTGTCTTGCCCTTGTTTCGTATCCTCCTCTTAGTCATCATCTCTTCTGGCCAAGTGTCTCAGTTGAGGTGCTTGTTGGGCTCCCTGGCTGGCCTGCAGTGCCAGGAACACATCACTCTCAGCTGGAAAGTCTGAGGAGCACCTCTGGGGAGGCTCTGCCAGTGGCTGCAGTTTGATTCAGATGTCCCACTCCCCTCTCCATAGAAACTTAGGAAAAAATGCCTTTTCGTCTGCCCTAATAAAGGTGATTATTATTATAGCTACAGAAATACTTCTTAATGGTCCGCTGCAGTCCTCATAGTGAATCATCCAAGAAGGAAGGGAACATGATATGGACATGCCCCTGGGTTACACACCTACTTCTATGGCTGCCAGCAAGGGGTGGGTGGGAAAAGGGGCTGCACCCTCCTGCACAGCTCCTGCACCCTCCTGATGGTGTGCCCCCCTCACACCCCAGCTGGGCCATCTCAAATGCAGGGATGGAAAAGACATCTGGAGAAAGCTCTCTCTGTCTTTGGGCTGGGTTACAACTTTTTGCTTAAAAAAAAAATCAGGTGGCAGGAGGGATTTTTTCCTGCTTTGTGTGCTTCCCCCTCTCCCCCACAACCATGCCCTTGCTTTCTCCCTTTACTGAAAGGGGAAGAAAATCCCAGACCAGCAAAAACTGTCGGTTTCCAAGCCTCAGTTCTTGGAGCGTTTTTAAGTTTTACCCATGAGAAAAATTTAAACATTCCCTTTAAATTCCAGCTTGCCGGGAAGAAACAGTTTTAAAGAGAGCCTGCTAAAGAGCTGTCTTCCCCGGAAGACAGGGACCAGCAGGCATTTTTCAGCAATGCCCAACCCCTTGTGTTTGGGTGTGCTGCATTATCTCTTCCCACACTTGTGCACTGTCCAGGTAGGATTGGGGGAGCCTTTGATGGGTGTTTGGGCCAAAGTCAGCCCTGACATGCTGGATTTGGTTTTGTCTTCCATTTTGGGTTATATTTACTTCTTTCTTTTCAGTCTTGATTTTTATGCTTCCATTACAGGGAAGGTCAAAAATGGCTCTGCCTGTGGGCCTGCTTTGTTAAACTTCAGATGTTCTCCAGATGTTCAGAGAGGGGGTTTATGTAACAACAACAGAATTTGGGCCACATTTCTCTGTTTTCCTCTGACTAAATTCTCCTCATTTGAGGCAGCGCTGATTCACAGCCCTTCATGGGAAGGTGATGGTTGGGGAAGGAAGGGATCACTGAGGCCACCTTACCAGTGTGGTAGGACTCCTAGAACACGTACCTTGGAAGCAATGCAGAAATCCAACAATGCAACAGGTTGGGAAGGTACTGTGGGACTGCAATCCTAAAGAACAGAGTAAAAAGTGATGTAAGAGAGGTAAACTGGTAAGTGAGAGATGAATATCCTGTACAGTTAGATCTTGTAAATGAGAACG
The DNA here is from genome assembly GCA_026546715.1 of Gallinago undulata. NCBI lineage: Eukaryota > Metazoa > Chordata > Aves > Charadriiformes > Scolopacidae > Gallinago > Gallinago undulata. The sequence continues at coordinate 21,684,177 of JAOTQQ010000079.1, forward strand.
TAAGACTGCTCACACCTGGGAAGCTGCGAGAGGTTCAGCTACACCCACCCACTGGCACTGATCATCCGTCCAAACCTATCCAGCTTTGTGGCCACAGGTCTTGAGCAGATCTGCAAATTAGTTGATTGCCCTGGTCATTGTTTCTCCATGGGCACCAAGAGTGGTTTGAGGCCCTTCCCAGCACCATATGGTGCTCCTGTAAAGCCCTGGGGTCCAAGTCATTTCCCTACGCTGTGGTCAGTGTTTGCTCCCACCCCAGATGGGAAGGCATGGTAGCATTGTGAATGCCCTTTCCACACCCCTGGGTAGCCCCATTCCCCAGAGGCACTGCCCTGGACAGCAAGGGGCTGCTGGAGACCACAGGGCTGTCAGGGCAACTCTTACCACAGCTTACAGCCCTGTAGCCCAGCCAAATGGGTCTTGATGATGTTAGCTCTAGACCTCAAGATGTATAACAATACACAGTTGCTCTGGGATGATTTTTAATTGCATTTTCAAAATTATTTAAGAGCCTTTCCTGTGCCTACGGATTTCCCAAGAAGCCGAGGTCCATTGTCTATCCTCTCCTAGTTGTAACAGCAGCATAACTGAATGCCTCTCACTATCCTGGAGTTTGTGGTTTGTTTTAACTCTATTATTTCCAAATGTGGTTTAGTTTAAGCTTTGCATTATTTTGTCCAATTGCATGGATCTCCCCCTTAAAAGAAATCATACTGTATAAGGAGAAAGAGTCATGGTGTACGTAAGCTTGTGGGTGAACAGCAGAAGAAAGACTGTAACCCATTAGGAAATACAGGGTTGACACAGAAATAATTCTGAGCAAACTCAAGACCATGGAGGAAGACCATGCCCACCTCCACAACACACACTATCGCCATCATACTTATCTGAGTAAAGGATGTGAGAAGCTGATGGCCTCCCATAATGTTGCACAGCACTCCGTATATAACAAGATTAGATTTTTCTAATTCCTATCAAGAATTAAGTCATTTAGAGTATAGGTGTCTATATAATAACTAAATTAACTAAGTTGTTGCATTCTATTTAGGCTAAGACCATAATTAGACAGTGAATTTTTAGATCTACACTTACCATTGTCTTCTTTGGTTCCCCTTACCTAAGCCCACACGCAACAAGCATGCTCTGCCAGGGCCTTTTCCCTCTAAATTACTCCTCACTGTCTGCCAGGAGGTTTGGCTGGGTCCAGAGTGTCTGCTCTACATGCTTTTCTGCAGAAATCATATGTTCCTTCGGCCCCATTCCTGGGTTGCCCCTAGCAGGCTGTGGCAGAGCCCTTGGGAGCTGTGGCAGCAGAGAGCTCTGGAGACAGCGGGATGCCAGCGGGAAGCTTCAGCCAGATGCTTCAGGTGCTCCAGCAGTTGCCTCACTGAGGAATTGAGACGCTGCTAATATACTTCTGAACAGAGCAATCAATGCTATTTCTTTTTATATTTGTTTGTTTCCCTGTTTAATTTCTTACACGAGGTCAGCCCTGTCAGACATAGAAGCTACAGAGATGCTCCCAGGATAACACTGGGACAATGACACGGCGTTTCCAGCAAGGACTGGGAATGTGTGGAGTGACTCATCCCCATGAAACATCCCTGCAGCCCTTCCCTCTGCCCACCGCCTCAGCGGGGCAGCGCTCCTGGTCCCCTACATTGCTGCAGACACCCACAAGAAACACTTCTCAGCTTTTTCGTCTCTGTGAAAAAGTTGGAGTTCAAGTCCAAGTCACTGAGCCAAAAAAAAAAGGCAGCTGGGGTATCTCTTCTTGATGGTAATATATTAAAAGGGAAAGTAAAATGACAGAAGCTGAAGGCAATGAAGACAGATTCTACGCCATCCTGCCCATCCTGCTTCTGGAGAAATTTTTTTGTTCTTTTTTCTTCAGTTTTGTTTATGGCACTCTGTTCTGGGTGACTCCAAAGGTCTTGGGAGATAAACCATTTCTTGAAATGAGATGAGTTTTCTAGTGGGGAAAAATCATGCAAGAAACTTTGGAGGCCATCTATTTGTACAACATCATCTGATTTGACTGCAAAGGGCATGCTGTAGAAGTCCTGTCATAGCCACTGAATAAAGCCTCTGTTAAAAAACTTGATAACTTTTAATTCTTTTTTGTCATGATCTGTGGGCCAAATAAAAGATTCTGCCTCACCAAACTTAGGTTTCTTTAGTCACTGAAGCACCAAGGCATGAAGAGGTCAGTAAGCCTGTTTTATACCTTAAAAGTACATTTTACCCCACAGGTTGTATATCTGTTCCCCTGTCAGATGGGTGTTTGTCCAGCCTTAGAGCTCTGAACACGGAGGCTGTGACATGTCTGCAGACAGTCCGTTTTACTGCAAATCACTGCTGCTGTAGACAGTGCTACAAATAATGGAGCTGGTGCTACTTCTGGAGAACACATCCTAGTGTTCAGCCTAAGTACCTCTTGCTGCCATTAAGCCTGTTGTTTCTTGTCATCTCCACTGTGGGCATAGAGATCATGTTCCTCCTTCCCTTACAGATTCATTCATCAGCTGAGATCTCTTACTTATGTTTTCTTTTTTCTCTCATGACCCGAACGCCTGGTTCTTGTTCATGGTGCCAGAAGCCTGTGAGAGCACTCGAAGGTAAGGCTATGGCAGAAAGTCGAGAGGCCTCTTCCCAGCCATGGCATCCATGGAGAAGGTCCTGGTAGCAGACATGGTCATCACAGCAGCAATGTTGAAAAACTTCTCCAAAATGGTAATGGGGTCTCATGGCAGTGGGGGGGTCCCCTTACTCCTTACTCCAAACATGGGGTTGTTTTCATACATTATCAAACAATCTGCATAACCAACCTTGCTTTGCCTGTTGGCCCATGGGTTAGTTACATCATTAAATGCTAATAATTATCTAATTTTGAGACATCTACCCATCATGAAGGTATTGTAGGGACAGCGTAAAGCCTTTCTAAGCCCCCATAGAGCAAATTAATAACACAAACTAGACTTCTGGCAAGAGAACCTCAAGACATTTACTTTGCACAGTTGTCCTAGAGACTGAAAAGGGATTAAGGCACAAATTATCTGTGTACAGGCAACTTTGAAAAAACCTTAGTGGAAGGCAACTTCTGGTTTATGTATGGGTCAGTAAAACATGCTCAGAGTTAGCCTTCTGCAGTAACAAGCTTATGCCAGCCAGCAGCAAATCATTTCTGAAGCTGAAATTTGAAATCTGGCCTGTTGTCCTGGAAAATATGGACCTCAGAGAGCTCCCCCCAGTCACAGATGTGAGGCCAGGAGATGCCTGACAAAAGGAAATGAATAGCGTCCTTCTGCAGAATCAAACTGAGGAGGAGAGATGGCACCTTGTGGTGCCCACATCCCTCAAGTGCAGGTGAGTCGGGCTGTCACCACAGCGCAGAGGGGGTGGTGGAACCCAGAAGCCAAAGATCAAAAGCTATCCATCTTTGGGTTTCCTGAATCGCTTTGTTTCAAAGTGGCGCCAGCCTGCAGTGACCCCTGTCTCCCAACGTTCCCTCTCCCTCCTGTCAGGGCATGGCTGCCCACCGGGGCTGTGTCCTGTGGGAGAAGGACCACAGGTTGCTGCAGCATGGAGCATCAGTGCCAGTGGCCCCAAAAAACCTCTGCAAAGAGGATGAGCTCTGCATGAAATGGAATAAAATATACACACCTGCAACAGTTTTTACATTAGCAGGTGAGAGTTCCCAAAGCCACATGCTCATTTCAGGAACTTACCAGGACTTGTCCTTCCTAGGGATGCCAGTTTGTACTTTGACCCCTCAGGGAGACGTGAAATGAAATAATAAAGCTGAATTATGTGCTTCATAGACCGGCTGGGACAGGCATCGGCAGCCACCTACCCTGGCCTCATCCAGCATCTCTGGAGGGAGGACAAAGCCACTCATCTTACCAAACACTGTCTTTTAAGCTCCCTCCCTGTAAGACCCTGTCCTTTCTCGCGATGATCTCAGGATTATCCCTGCTACTGCATTTTTTTTTTCCTTTTGCTGAGGATGCTCCCTGTTGGCTGCCAGGCTGAAAATCACTGCTCTGCTGTTAATCCCTCCTTGCCCTTTGTATGGGGGGTAATGGCTCTTTGATGTTCTTCCAGAAATAAGTTTTTCTCTTATTAGGACAGGGGGATTAACTCCTATTGGCATATTAAACCTGCTGCTGTGAGCCAGAAAAGCATTTCTGCAATATGTCAGAAATGCATCTCTTGCAGTCAGGCTGAACCAAATCGGGTAACAGAAGCCTAGCTCCACATTGTGTGACCTTGTACCACCTTCAAGGCACATCCAGCACAGACGCTGGCTAGCCCTGGCAGCAGGAGGTCCGTGCCCATGGAGGTCAGCCAGAAGTTTCAAGATGGATCTTGCGATGGGTATTACAGTCAAGCAAGGAGCCTGCAGCCCCCTTTTGCCTGTGCTGCTCCTGCCCCAGTCCTGGCCTGAGACGGCTGATGTGGAGAGGCAGTGGAAAGACTGACTGCAGAGAGCATCTCGTTTGGAAAGTAGGTTTTCCTACACGGCACAAATCTGGTGTGATGTGGCCCTAAGGATCCTAGACCTGATCCTAAGGTTGCCCCTAAAGTTTTTGTCTGTCTCTCTTTTCTTCTGTCCCAACAATCAAATCCTATACCCCTCAACTAACATTTTTCATGGCTTAAGAGAGAGCAAACAGAGCAGGAACAAGCGTGCGAGGCCAGCACCCAGATCCCACAGCTTTTCACTACTTTGAAAGTACGTGGAAAAGGCATAACTCTTAGAGCCTGCTGGTCTTTCTTTCCTGGTTCAGTTCTAGAAAGCAGTTCAAACCTTTATAAACATGGATATTAACTCAAAGTGGCTGTCTATAGCTTCCGAAATCCCTGAAAATCCCTCTCTTGCCCTGAAAGAATCCAAACCCTCATGAGCTGCCAAGCATTCGTTCCTTCATCTGAGTTGTGCTTATTACTACCTAAATGGGCAATTCAGCCTGGAGTATTTCTGAGGGCTCTGGGTTTCTGTTAGTACCTCTGGTGATAAAATTATCCCTGCGTATAAAATTATGTCTTGATTAACGTGACAGCTAAACAGAATTACATACGGTATTTTCCACAGGACCTGAAGTACTTGAGATTTCTCAAAGGCAGCTTGTAAAACCAGCATGTTTCTTTTCTAGAAAAAGCCTGTCCCAGATAAAGCTTGGGCCATGAGCAGCAGCCTGCAGTTTTTTTCTGGCTCCGAGAGCCTAGTGTGGAAGTGCTGGGCATGTGTTTAACAAGGCATAGCCGAGGGCGCCTGGATGAGTCCCATCTGGAGCTCTGCAACTCCTTTGAAAAGTGTGTCAAAACTGGCCTGGCATGCCGGGGAAATGAGAACATGTGGCAGGGTGCTGCACTTGAAAACAGCCATCCCCACAGCAGCCTGGAATGCAGCCCCTTTCCTCTCCCCAAACCCTGCCTATGGGGTCTTGCTGAAAGTGTCATTTACTACCTTGCAAAAGAAGGCAGGAGCAGACTAGACTTGCATAGACTTCCCTCTGCAGTATCCCTGGGTGCCCTGGTTTCAGGTAAAACAGAAGCTATTTTCTGTTCAGTAATCTGAATTTTCAGTTAAGCCTCTTCTCACTGATTGAACTCTCTGAAATTATCAGCGTATTGCTCAGGCACTGTTCAGTCCCAGAGTGGTAAGAACTGATTGTTTAAAATCTCTGCCAAGGAATGGTGTGCAGAGAGGCTCCTGCTTATAATTATTGCTATAACATCCAAGGTCAGCTAATTTCATTATTTGCCCTGTTGGAGGGTCAGAAGCAGAAAAGTGTAGAGGGGTCCAACCTGTGGGGAGGAGGGGACAGGAGAGGTGACCCAAAACTGACCAACAGGGTATTCCATCCCATCCACATCATGATCAGTATAAAAACTGAGGGATCAACGTGTCAACTCTTCTTCTTCAACAGCTGACGTCCGAAGAAGACCTTGTCTGCCCTTCATCCCAATCCGTGCGTTCTTGAATTCAGATCTGGAATCCAGTGCCCGACCATCACTGAGCCCAGTATGGGACTTTCCCAGTGCCTGTCGGTGATGTCACTGTCATCCTGGGAGCCCCAAACTATATATAGTATATATTTCATTATTTTATTTTTATTATTTGATTAATATTTCATGAAAGTAATTTAGTTTCTTTTAAACTCATAAGTCTTTTTCTCTCTGTTCCTTCTCTCCCTTGAGAGAAAGGTGGGGCAGAGCTTCTGTCATTCATCTCAGTAGCCAGTTTGGCCCAAACCACAACACTGGGTTTCACAGGTCAGATCCCATGGGAAGACCCATACTGGGTCTTGGAAGACCACATGCCTCCCATGGGAAGACCCATACTGGGTCTTGGAAGACCACATGCCTCCCGTGGCGCAGGAGGAGGGCTGCATGCAAAGATGGCAATATTGCTCTGAGGCTGCCTCTGCTTCAAGCTTGTGCAATCTGGCCAAGGGCCTCAGGGTCGCCAGGGCTTCCAGTTTCACTTGATGTGATTGCAACACCCCAGGAGTTCTATCATCCTGCTGACGGCAGGGCACCCTGGCAGACTCAGTCTGGCTGCCAGACAGGTACTGCCCAAGCATGGCAGGTAGAGAGTGTGCTGTTGGGAAGCTTTTTGGTATCCTCTTTGGTGCAGCAAGGGAATTCTCAAGAAAAAGGCAATTTTGTGTGAGAAACTGTAAAAGAGCAGTGTCTGGCCCTGCCTAACATGGGATCAGAAAGGTATCACACAATTCAAATGTTTCTGCTTCGAAATCAGAATATCAGTTTCTGACAGTCTTGTGCCTGGTTTGCAGGTAATGCCAGAAGATACTTTAAACAAGGTGGTTAACAAAGCTGTTTGTGTAATATTTGTTGCCTGCAATGGCTGGTGGGTTATTTAGGTAAAGACAAGAGCTAGAAAAATATTTGAGCAGCTATTTTCTTGGTGGGGTGCTGCGAAACAAAGAAATTAAGAGTTTGCCCAAGACCAAAAACAGTGGGAGAAACGGAAACTGAACCTCTCTCCCTTGATTTCCATGTGCAAGAGATTCTGTGAAAACCATCCTGAGTGCACGGTGGACAGAAGGCAAAGGCAGTGGTGCATAAAAAAAGTCAAGGTCCTGTTCAGGCACACTTCTGGCTTAATGATTTCTGCTCTTTCTCCATTGTGCATGGAGTATGTGAGCACCCCATTGAGATCCCTCTACCAGGAATCCTATACATTGCTGCCAGGCCAGATGCCTTCTTTTATAGGTCTTTTTGGGAGGTACTAATTTCCTATAGCTTCAGTTTTCTTCAGTGAAGACTCCTCAGTCTAAGCTAATCATTAAGGACCTCTTCACAGCAGGGACAAGAAATAAGTGGGTCTGAAGTAAAATTAACAAGAACCCGGTCAGAGGATGACAAAGTGGTCCATACAAGTCCCATTTCTCTCCACCGGCTATAAAGGGGGTCATGGTGGCTGTTACAGAAGTGCGTGGCTACTTACCATCCAAAAGAAGACGCTACCCTTCAGCAGTTCTACAGTGTTATCATGTGGGTTTGTGCAATTTTTCATAAACTCAGATAGTTGAATCAAGCCTGCAACCGCTGTGTCTCCAGGTTTTTTATCACTAATTTTGATAGCCAAATTAGAAGCATTGTGTTCACTGCTCAGTTGCAAATCGGAGCTGAAGTACTCAGTTGACCCACAAACACTGTTTTCTTATTGCACTTAAACGAGTGGTTGTTAGCCTCTGGAGAGGACATATGTGCTGCATTACTAAAACCAGATTTATTACTTTGCATATTTTTTCCAGGAAACTTGCATCAAAACAGTCCAATAAGTCCCGTCAATTCTACTAAAACACTTATATGTAGTCTTATATGTTAAATAATCATTCAATTCATAAAGGCCTGATAGTTCTTACTGATTAAGAGAAATTTAGTAAGCAAGTAATTTCAGGAGGGTATTGCAAGGAACTCAATGCTGAATTGAAAATAATTTTTCTATCTGAATATTTTTGCTCATCTTCTTTCCCAGCCTGGGTGGTTTCTAGCAGAACTAGGTCTATGTCATGAAATATATACCAACTCTAACTTTGAAGGTGCCCAACATGATGTGATGAATTCTGTAACTGAACATGAAGCAGCAAAGTGACCTTGCAGCCAAGAAGGCCAACAGCATCTTGGGCTGCATTAGGAGGAGTGTTGCTGGCAAGTCAAGGAAGGTGATCCTTCACCTCTACTCAACACTGGGGTGCTGGGTCCCAGTGTTAGGCTCCCCAGGTCAAGAGAGAGGTGGGCATCCTGGAGAAAGTCTAACAAAGAGCCATCAAGATGATGAAGGGATTGGAACATCTTTCCTAAAGGGGAGAGGCTGGGAAAGCTGGGATTCTTCAGACCTGGGGGATGTTACCCATGTGTATAAACACCTCATGGGAAGTAATAAAGAACTGGGGCCCAGTGACGGGAGAAGAGGCAACAGGCACTAAATAAAACACGTGAAACCCCACTTGAACACAAGGAAACACATTTTTGACTGTGAGGGTTGTCAGACACTGGAAGCGGTTTCCCAAAAAGGTTGTGTAGTCTCCATCTGTGGAAATACTCAAAACCCAACTGGACACTGTCCTGGGACTCTAGCTGACTCTGCTTGAGCCGGGGGGTTGGACTGGATGATCTGAAGAGGTGTCTGCTAGACTAAAACATTCAGCTGTGATTCTGCTGGTCCACATTTTACCAGAATGGTAAATTTCTTTTTTAACAGAAAGTCATCTGCTCTGCCTCTCTGCAGGTCCCTGGGCTAATGGCAGTTTCAGAGGAAGCATTCCACAATCCTAAGGTATTATATGAGGCAGAGGAAAATTCAAGAAGGATCTCCCCTCTTTAGTGCATCCGCCTGGCTCAGAAGGGACTCAGAAAGCGGAGGTTAAGGTTTATAAAGTCTGCAATGGTTTCCTGATTCCTTATTTGCTGCATTTAGGCAGCAGCTGGAGTGCTGGAGTCACCTGGAGTGACCCTGTTGGTTACCAGCTCCCAGTGTCATCGTGTTTCTGGTTACCAGGCTGGAGCTGGGGTCGGTGGAGGAGTTGGGGGGGGGGAGCTGCCTGCGTTCCATCCGTGTGAAAGAGCAGCAGCTTACAGAAAGTAGAGGATCCTGACTTTGCTGCTTAGTCATTCTGCGGTAACTGTAGCTTGGCAGCTGGTCTTAACCCCTTTCCTTTGCAAATGTTTCCATTTATGGCTAAAATTTTTATTCCCCGTTGCCTTCAGTGACCGCACAGATGAAAAGTCTCCAAAAGGGGAGAAACCTTTACATCGGGAGATGCAAACCTTTATATCAGGAGAACCGTTTACATTGGGAGAAACCACCCGTGTGTATTTATACCTTGTATTTCACCACCAAGTATGCTCAAGGGATTCATTAGGGACTGTTTTGGCCAGAAGCAGGTGCTGTGCCTATCTGGTGGCAGGAGCACAGAAGTCATTGTGGTTGTCAATATTTTCCTTGCTCAGATATGCTGAGAAGGAGAAGGTTGCAGCCATTTAACCTCATTGTCCATACTCACAGCTGAGTTCTGTGCCTTGTCCTTCCAGGGACACTGGAGAAGGGGCAACCCCACAAGAAGGCTGGGCTGGAGATCTTTGGGGCAGTGCCTATCCTCTTCCAAAATCCATAGCTCCTGAACATTCCTTGTTGGCCGCCAGGAAGAGAGGATCCAGTTAGAGAGAGAGAGACAGCATGTGGGATCCACCTGTCCTCCATGCATTACAGCTGTGGAGGTTTATGATACAGTGTTCTCCAGCCAGCCTACTGGGGGGGGGGGGGGGGAAGAAAAAGAAAGTATTCCCAGCTTATGAAGAGTTTTGGTGCAGATTTGGTGCACAGTTGTGACCTGAGCTGGAAAGAGATGTGCCTGCTGTGAGCTTATCATGGAGTCTGGAGTTGAAGCCTCTGGAGAAACAGCATTAGGATGTGGCACCCCCATCTTGCTCTCACACTTCGTCTTCCTTCCTGGTTCCCCACCCCCTGCTCCATTCCCTGAGAAAAAATAAATAAAATCATTTTCCTTACCCAGGGCACTAGATTAGATTGGAAAAATAACTGATCAAGGCACTGAAAACCCCATGCTCTTTGCTCCCACTCCAAATACTTTTGTGGAAATTAAACACGTGCCTCAGCAGAAGCTGGACTGGCCAGGTAGGGGTGGCTGCAGAGTAGAGGGGGCTCCCCTCCTGCCCCCAACAAGGCAGAAAGGGTACAAAAACTGGCGCACTGACCTGGCAGCTCTCTCTTCATAGGGTTATGGATAACTTCTCCATGTCTTTCAAATGTTTGGATAGTTCTGCATATTCTGTAGAAACATGTGATTTCTGCGGAAACCTTTGAAAAACAGACCATCGTTTTTTTCCAACAAAAAAAGCCTAATCTTTGCCAGAGTGATTCCTCCACAATCAAAGCATTCAGCGCCTATGAACTGAGAGTCACTGTGGGAAAAACAAATGTGTTGTTATTTCCCGGTCCTGCTGATGAAGTCCTATATCTTACAGCTGTTGGCTTTCTGGCCTATGTTATGACAAGGCTTCAAGAAAAGAAGACATGAGCCATTTATTACATCATATTATGTCGTGGCGCAATATCCCTCACCCCATGTCTCAGGATGCAGTGTATGTGCATTTCTCAAAAGCTTGAGTCCTACCAAGTTCTTTCTTCGCCTGGGTAGAGAGAAGAATGGGAGAGAAGCTCAGAGATGTGGGAGCCTGTGTAGAGCTCTCCCCAGATGGGAAGCCAGATGTGGGATGGCTCCTGCTCCAAGCCCCTGCCCTTGTAGCCCAGACCTGGGACCATCACCATGTGCAAAATGCAGAGGGACGAGCCTGGGTGCTGCAGCGGGGCTGCTTGGTGGGACCAAAGAGTCCAACTCATGGCCTTAGGAGGTGCAATGAGTTGCTAACAGGGGCACTAGTGGGGGCTCCTGGTTGGGAATCAGCACTGATGCTGCCCCCATAGCTTCTGCAGAAGCAGAGAGAGGGGAGTGACCCCTCAGAGGAGACCCCACCACTTAAGAGGACACCGGGGCTGGTGGGGTGCAGCTCATGAGAGCAGGCTGCTGGGGGCCTTGGTGTCCTGTGCAGGGGAGGGACTAGTGAAGGGATACGTGGAACAGTGGATCAGACACACGTGGATCAGATCCACTTATTGCATGGAGTCTGCAACAAGTGAATATTCACGAGGCTGTGACGTTCTGGGATGTCTGCTCTGCACAGGCAAGGGATGGAGTTTATTACAGGATAAACTCTGTGTCCTGCTCCATAGAGGTGAGGGGTGGAGACCATCACGTATATATGTTTAAACTTGTAACCTGCCTAATTTTGGTGTTCGTAGGGTGAGGAGGGCTGTTTTCTGAGTGCATGAACACAGTGTCTATCTGAACTGCCTGGGAGGAAAGCTAGAGGTTGTAGCACGTGTATGTTAAGGCTGTGATGTTGTTAAAATACTTTGTAATAAATGTATCCCTCTACTCTGCATTCGTGAGACCCCACCTGGAGCTCTGTGTCCATTTTTGGAGTCCTCAGCACAGGAAGGACATGAACCTGTTGGAACGGGTCCAGCAGAGGGCCACCAAGATGATCAGAGGGATGGACCACCTCTCCTATGGAGACAGGCTGAGAGAGCTGGGGTTGTTCAGCCTGGAGAGGAGGAGGCTCCAGGGAGACCTTAGAGCAGCCTCCCAATATCTGAAGGGAGCTCCAGGAGAGCTGGGGAGGGACTCTGTGTC
>JAOTQQ010000079.1:21696026-21736130 GCA_026546715.1 Gallinago undulata
AGGGGTTCAAGGCCAGGCTGGATGGGGCTTGGAGCAACCTGGTGTGGTGGGAGGTGTCTCTGCCCAGGGCAGGGGGTTGGAACTCAATGATCTTTAAGGACCCTTCCAACCCAAATGATTCTATGATTCTATGATTCTATATTTAAATGACACTTCTTAAATATGGGTTCCCCCAAAATGTGGACTTTAGGCTGCATGAAAGCAGCTCCTAGTTCTGGAAATATGTTTGCCCTGAAAGCAGGACTCTTAAGTCATCATGGTGCTATTGAAACTGGGGCTGATGCTGGTCATGGATATCAGCAGCTCAGAGGCAACAAAGCCGGGCTGAAATCTTTACTGGCATTTCTGCTTCAGGTGCTCTCTGGTGTGTGCCCCATCCCATCCAGCACCAGCCCCTGCTGCTACTGCTGGTGGGCAGAGAGCCCACATAACCACTGTGGTGACCGCAGCATCTACAATCAAGGCTGCAGAGGGATAAACGTAAAGCTGGTGCCTCCCATGCTCCCCTACCTCTTCCCAAAGGTTCCAAGAGCAAAGCCCTGGAAGGAAGGCAGACCCTGCTGCCTGCTCGCAGAGATGAAGCATGACAGAGCCTTTGCTAAAACAAACTGCTGTCTCCTGTTACCAGATGCCACCAGACCCAAGTCCTCTCCCCGGGAGATGGCTGTACACCACCGGCCAAGCTGCGGTCTCTCAATGGGACCCATGTGTTCTTGATGAGAGGCCTAGAAAACTTAATTGTGCCTGGTCTGGGGTTTTCTATCAAGCACTCCTACAGCCTTCAATTGTCTGGATTCTCCAGAAGGGATGTGGGAGGCTGACTTTCCCACAGAGTTTCCAGCACCTCCTGCAAGCCCTCCCTTCCCCATTCCCCTTTTCCAGCACCCTTCCCCCTGCTTCACTGTGCTCATCCTCGAGCCTCCCTGAGGGTGGGCTACGCTAGATTGTGCCTTGATCACAGACACACCTGGTATTTTTTCCTGTCTGGCAGATCTGTGCTAAGCAGGCAGGACATCAGTTCTGCATCTGCAAGGCAGCAGCAATGTGTGCAAACATGAGCAGACTGCTTTTAAGGATGCTCACCTTTGCCTGATCTCATCTCAGCTGTTAAGCCATGAAGCTTCTCCTGGTGAGCCTGCCACAGTTGCTACCACAATTTTAGGGTAGGCACAAACAATTTCCTTTGGGACTTCATGGCAGGGCATATTTTTAATGCAGTTACACTAGTTATGCTGCGGTGGGAAGAGGCATTCAGGTAGGTAATGGCAACAATTTCAGGACTATTTAGTCTGACAGAATGATGCAGGGGAGATCTCGATGTAAAATGAAAATCTGACTTTTGTGCCCAAGAAGGTAATTATAAAAGAAAAATATAATGCACGAATTCTTGTTCATTTCTGATTCTCGTTTTACATTTCTTATCTTTGTAGATGGAGGCTGTCAGAGCCTGGATGGACGAGGGAAAGGGAGGGCGAAGAACTGTATGTAAAAGAAGAACTGTATGTAAAAGACAGCAAGTGCATGCCTGCACTTCTACTTCCCCGGTGTTAATTTAGTTTGATACACACTGAAGCTGGAAAATCTCAAGCCTCTTTGGTCTCTAAATAAACATTCAATTCATTCTAAATTCATTCCACTGGCAGTCTTAAGGGAAAGTGTAAACACAAGATTTTACTTATTGAGCGCATGTGATGAAAATTATTTCATTTGATGTTGGAGGATGGGCTTACATTAATGATTAAATGAAGAGCACAAATGTTCAGTTACCCTGGAAAAAGGGTATGTCAGGCTCCTGGCAAAAATGTTTTAACCTCCTTGTGACCCTGATCTCTGGGGCTGATTTAAGGTACCATCACAATAGAATCCAAGGAAAGATGAAATATTGCCCTCCTCCTGTATCTCTGTATTGCCTTCTTGCTCTGCAGAGTATTTGCTTGTTTTGTCTCAGAGGAATACAAGCTAATAATGCAGCATATTTGGGGGGTTTGGGGCTTTTTTGTTTTATTTTGTAGAAGGATCTTTGAGTCCAACTCAGATAAGAATATTTTTCTTAACACTGATTATTTATCTAATTATATTGGTTTTCTTACATGCATGAAACTCCTGTTCCAATTTGTATTGCACTTGGTGCAAATACCATTTTCCTTGTCAGTAGCAGCAGGTTTGGCTGAGGATAGAGCAGAATTCTATTACGTTGTCCTATTTGGCCAGAAAGAAACTTCCTTACAGAATTATACATTTCTTGAGCACTAATCTATAGCTACCTACATTTTGCGTTTTAGAGCTAAAATTCAGGCGTATGCGTGAGGGAAGGAGGGGTGTTAAGCACCGTGCCAAAAGCAGACAGGCAACGCTCTGCTGTACGTGACCCAGGCCAAAGAACTGCGCAGGGTTCCCTGGATTCACATCAAATATGTGAAAAGCAACAGCCATCGAGCAGTGGAAAAACTCTGCAGCCCAAGGAACAGCAGCTGGGTGGCTGCCCACCACGGTTCCCGGCACGGGGATCTCTGGAGAACAGGACGGCACCCTCAGTCTCTTCCATAGGGGAAGAAAGCAAGTCCCAGGAGGGATCAGCACATAAAGTCAGTCTGAGAAGGGCTGAAGACATGCTGGGCTTTTGCTGTGGGACATGGTACCTGAGGTGGGTGCAGATTTCAGAAGGTCTGTGTGGCTCCAGTTCAGAGGCACGTCTGTGTGCCTGTGGCACAAACTGTTAGCAAGACTTGAATTAGCTGCAAAATTTCGGTTTTGCAAATTATTTTGCAAACTATTATGATTGCAAATTTGTGCAAAATTTTTGCAAGATATTGTTAGCTTAACCCATGACAAATTTGGCCCTGCATTCAGGGCATGACAAGGGTCATGATGGAATGAATCCCTTGCTCCAGGACTGCACTCGTCTTCCTCAGAGTTTGGGGGTGATGTTGTTAGGGAGTAGCTAGACAAAGTTCCTCACCACTGCAGAAAACCCAGAAGATATTACTGTTCAGTCTTACTCGCTGTTTACCTGTGCAGTGTCTTTTGTCTGTCAATCCACTGATTCATGTGAGCATCAATCAGATGCTCTTCCAGACTGTTGTTGGCCTCCTTGCTGCTCACATCCAAAAAGGTTCTGTGGTATAGAAAGGGAGGGGTTATATTTTTCTCTAACCTCTATAAGATAAAAATAAAAAGCTTACTGTGTTGTTAGGGAGAGACTCAAGGGAAGGATTCTCAGCTGCTTTGTGGCTCCTGGAAGGCAAGCCAAGCCAATTCCAGGTGGTTTTGTAGATGCTGTTAACAGGGTACCAGACCTTGCCTGCTGCCTTCAGTATTGACCTGAGGGCGTTTGACTGCTACACTATTGTACCCATGTGCCAAAGCATCCTAAACTCATTTCTCAGCACCCCCTCCACCACCTGGGGGTTTGTGATGAGGACTACTGCTTTTCAAGACATTAAACTTAAAGCTTTCTCTTGGTGAGAATCTTTAGTTACAAGTTGCAGCCTTGAAGTCACAGATTTTCATTTAGGACCTGAATCACAGGTCCCTAAAGCCAGTAAAAAGCTACTTGTTGGCTTCAAGGTTTGTGTTCTATTCACATTTTCTTTTTAATTCCTTTTTACTAGTCCCATGGAAATGAGAATTACACGTAATCGATCCCAAGGATCCAGCTCCATACAAGGGTTGAGGTTGGAAACATTTAAGACCTAAGAGCAGGAGAACAGTGTGGTTACAGAGAGACAAAGCTGGGATTAAAGACAAGATTAGCATTTGAAATAAATTAGCTAAATTGCTGAGCCTTAATGTGTCCTTGCCAGGCCACCAGACTCCTGAGGGAAGTGACTCCAACCCGGGCAGCTTCCTCCCTCCCCAACAGCCCACAATGCTGTACCCCCACATTCAGAGAAAATACATTTTTTCCCTATCTGGTCCCTTTCAGCCCCCTCTTTTCCCAGAATAAGGCACTAATTAATTCCTTTCCTATCTATTTATACCCGTTAGTCATTGCAGAAGTGTCCCCCAGTAGATTTATGGTTCAATATAATGAGTACGTCTTCAGGGAATATTATTCATACAGTTAGTTGAAATCTAAAAGAGAAAGTCTTTTTTTCTTGTAACCTTAGCCAGAGTAGTCATTTCACGTGGAGACAGTACCTCCAAGCTCCAGCAATGAAAAAGCAAATGTTTAGATAGAAGTTCATCAGCAGAAGAAGGAAACTGAAATGTCTTTCTTAGGTCTGCCCATGGTGTTAAGGACTGTGGGTGGGGTTGGATGTGACTAAGTTTAAAAATGTACTTTTTTTTGAACCATCACTGGTAAAAAGCTAGGGAGAGGAATGAGGCTTCCTCTATAAACTATGCGGGTTTTTTTCTCTCAATTTCATGGAAACACCACTGCAAGTTTTTCCCCTCTTGTTTCTCTGGTGACAAGAAAATAAAACAAATACAGCCGGGTCATTCTGCTCCTCCTGTATTTCACCATGAAGTTCCAAAGACACAAACTGTGTTTTAACTCTTTCCCTACCCTGAGCTACGACGCGAAAAATGGTTTGACATCTCCACAAAGATGGGTTGGGATTATCCAGCAGACCACGGCGGCATCAGCTGCCTCCCCAAGGTCCTGTCTTACCAGGGAGCTGGAATGCCATCACTTCACTACACAAAGGCTCTTCCCAAAGAGCCAACAAGGTTTGGGACTCAAACATCTTGACTGTCCCTGTGGAAAAATTGTGCTGCAAGAGATGAAAGACACAAAAAGCAAGGATTGCAAAACTGGTAAAAGGGGGAGTATGCTGGGAGAAAGGGTTTCAGTCTGTCCTTTCCATACTCCCTCTGCTCTCTGTCCACCCATTTTTTTGCTTGCTGGGTTCACTTAAGATCTTGTGTTGTTGCTATATGGCACCCCCCAGCCCCCCCTCACTTCCCCCTGGATGGAAATGTCTGAGATGGCTCTTCCACCCACTGCACAGGGGCAAGGAGACCCAGAAATGGCCAGCTGGAAGCCCTGAGCTTTCACACTGTTGGAGCACTGTAGAAAAGTTGTCTCCACACAGTAAGACTCCAGACTAAGCAACTAAATGTAAAATACTAACGAGTTCCTAAGTATGGCCTCAACTGCAAAAGGGCAAACTTCAAACACCCTAAGAAATCATGCAGCAAGAGCAGCTTGGCACAGGACCTCTGGAGCACTCCTGCTGTTCCTTCAAGCCAGGTCCTCTGAAGGCAGACCTCGAGGAGAGGGGAAATAAAACTTGGAGCATGGAGGTCTGTAGTAGTGAGGTCTATCAAACACTTTGGGAAGATTATTAGAAATGGTGGAGAAACAGGAGTAACCTGCAGCTGAGACAGAGAGCCAGGAGCACTGTTCCCTCGGGTGGTTTCTCTCTACAAAACCTCTGCTGAAAAACCAAAACTGGCCCTCAATCAACCAACGAAAGCATGCTGCACCATGATAATGCTCCACTGGTGGCATTAAGGGTGGCTCCTGGAAGCTTCTCTGGAATCTGTGCAGCATGGGACCAGCTAGAAGATGGAAGACCACCACCTCCACTTCTGGCCACTCCTTTTCCCACCACTGTATCTAAACAACGTAGTGTCTCTGGGATGTCTTTGTCATCTAAGAATTTTGAGCTCTAGTGAAAAAACACGAGGTCACAGATAGAGGCCTGTGTCTGGCAAGGCGTCAATAATGCTGTAGGTTGGGAAATCCTTGAGACTGTTTAAAATAAAAAAGTCTAGAAACTCCAAACAGTACTTCCTTATGTGTAAGCAAACAACAATTTTCAAGCATGCAAATGCTATACATAAAAGCAGGGAGCTAAGTAAATAAGAACTGCAATAGCATAGGGGACTTAAAAGTTAACATTGGAAAATGTAGGCAAAGCCTCAGATTGCACTTGTGTGTTCATGATGACTCTCTAAACATCCTGGAGCAATTGGCTTTAATGGCTTAAATCCCAGGAAATGCTGCTAAAATATTGTATCGAATGAACATCTGCTTTTTTCTTTAGGAAGATTCACCTTTGTGTCTCACTTTACCACAACTAAAGAATGTCAAACACAGTGGGGGCTGTTGTTTATGTACATGATCTGTGTTAATCAAGAAAAATTAATGTTTTTTCTTATTTTGTTTCTTTAATAGATGTCTTCTCCTGATGATGAGCAAGACCTGCCAGGAACATCTCAGAGTCAGCTGTGCCTGCACCCAGCGTCCACACAAAGGATGGTGAGGATGGGAGGGTGGACCAACACAGGTGATGTTGTAGTAGGTGTCTGCTGCAGACCACCTGATGAACAAAAGAAGGTGGATAAAATTTTCTTTAGGCACGGGTTTGGGTGCTCATGAGTGGGTTTAACCACCTTGCCATCTGCTAGGAAAGCAGTGTGGCTTTCAACCACAACCAAATGTTTCTGGAATGATTTGAAGGCAATTTCATGATGGAGGTGATGAATGAATCAGCTAGGGGAGATGCTCTTTTTGACCCTCTGTTAAAACACGGGGAAGAACTGGCTGAAAATGAGAAGGCTGGAGGCAGCCTTGTCTGCAGCTACTACAAGACTGTGGCACTTCAGATAGTGAGAGAAGTCAGCAAAAAACCCAGCAAGAATTACAACCCTCAGCCTCGGAGGAGGAGGGCTTTGCCTGTTGCAGGGGAGGAATACAAATGCATTGTACAAACTGGGTTAAGAATTAAGAATTTCAGGCAATGGAAAATATAAAGGAATATAAAATCCATCCTTCCATTTGTCGTCAGTGAAAAGGCTACAATTCTCTACAAAAATCCTTCCATGAGATTTGCAGTTCTACTGAAAGGAGGCAAAAAGAAAGGCAATCAATTTAAGGATTCAGGAGTCAAAAAAAGGACAGAAATAGTGGATGAAGCTCCCATGAGTGAAGGGTACAGACCTCACCTGGACTTCAGGTGAGGTGGACTTCTTCATACATATCTAGACAGAGAGAGAGAGCAAGCACTAAGTATAAAAGAGGATCACCACACACAGAAAGAAATGTTTTTGCCAACTTTGATTTCCCTTACAAAACAGAAAGAAGATGCTACATAAAATTTTGGCACTGTCTCAAAAAGTTCCTGCCTCATGAGCATTTTCCTCTCGAGCTTCCTACATTCTCATCCCAATCACAAGAACAAATACTTAATTATGGAGAATTATCTCAGGCCTTTAATGCCACCAGTTAAATAAGAAGATGGTAAAATAGTCCAACAAATCCAGGAAAAAAAAAAGCAGCATATTATTTTGAGGTTATTTTGTCCAAATTTCTATGTAGACATACTACCACTTTGTTATGCCTGTATGTTAGACTGCATGAACATAAGAAATGAACTTATCATTTACAACAGAGGTGTGATATATTCCTACACAAATACATTCCTGCAGATAATATTGCTACAAATGTCATGAAAATTGATGCCTTAGCTAGGTGAGAAAGACCAAGTTAGCCTATTTTATTGAGGGAAAGGGTGCAATAGGTGGTTGTTTTGTAAAATACATGAGAATTGTCATGGGGACAAGGCATTCCATCATGTCAAGCTGTAGGAAAAGGTTTTGATTTAACATGAGAAAATTCAAGAAGCACATATAGAAAGTTAAAAGTCTTTAGGTCCTTTGGTCAAGCAACTGCAGACCAAAGTTTTTTGCAGACTGCAATCTGCAACATTCACATTCACATTCTGTGAATTCACATTCTGAAACATTCACAAGACTGTGAGGAAGAAGATGGAGACATGGAGGTGTGGGCCCGTGCTCTCCTCCCCTCCACACTTCGGGCACTCACCAGCAATGGGGGAGACAGAGATGCTACCCACTTGCTTGCGATAAGGCATTTTGCTAGAGAAACAGCTTCTGCAGGGGCAGAATTACCTAGAAATACAAATATGGAATGTGGATTAGAAGCAGCACTGATGGTGTCCCGGGGACAGGATGAGTTTCCACAGGCTGGGGCAGGGACAGGGATACAGGTATTCCACAGGGCTGGGGAATCCCGGGTCTGCTCAGTGGGGGTGAGTGGTGGTACTCTAACAGTGTTTGTCCATTCCTCTGTCCGTGCTATTGTTGTTGTTTTCTTGTTCCCCTCACTGTTCTGTTGAACTGCCTTTGTCTCAACCCACGAGTTTTGCCCTTTTTTCCCGATTCTCTTTCATGGTGGTGGTGAGGTCGAGAGAGCGGGGGCTTGGTTGGTTCTTTGTTGCTGGCTGAATTTAAACCACAACAGATGGGAACTCAGGGACACAACAGACCTTGCACACAGCAAAAAAGTAGGCAAGAGAAATGGCCTGGTGTGTGGTGTGTTCGCTGGACTACTGGAAGGTGAAGGCTTTACTTAAACATGTCGCGTACCGCCCAGTAAATCACTGTCATCAGAAGCTGGACCCCTTGTCCTGCTGTGGTCATGGGGCTTTGAGATGAACAGGAAAACTGGCACATAAAATTCTAGCTTATGGCTGAGGTTCCTATCAGTGCTGCTTGAGTATGATGGAATCAGAATCATTTAGGTTGGAAAAGAACTTTCAAGATCATCAAGTCCAACTATAAATCTAACACTTCCAAGTCCACGAGACTACTCCCGGTGAAGCCACTGGCACAGAAGATACTTCAGAAATGTACATTTTTAAGCACTAGTAGCTATATAGAATTGTGTTTATTATTTTCACCTGGCAGTTCAGATGTTTTTCCCAAGCACAAACAGTCTAAGTTCCCGTAGGTCAGCTCTGGTGGGCTAGCAGCTTACTCTTCAGGTCTCTCGAGAAAAATCCTTTGCTTTTGAAATTACTTGGGAGTCGGTAGAGTGAAATGAGAGTTAAATTGGGTTTCCCCATTGTGATTGCCTTGTCTGTCAGCTGTGCCCTCGCTCTGTCCCCCTCGCGCTGCCCGTTTACACAAAAGTTTGGAGACAGAAAGTCATAGCTCAAGCAGGCCATCTTCCTGAAAGACATTGCTGTTGTCCATATTTTGTTATGACATTTGCCCCTATGTTTCATATAGCAGAGCTAAAAGTTGCCTATGAAATTAAAAATTAAAAAAAAAAACCAACCCACCTAAAATAACAACGAAACCCCCCAAAACAAATAACACAACAACAACAAAAATCCCCAAACCTAGAACTGAACCAACAGAGAGAGGTAACACTCAGACTTGGATGACTCTGAGCAAGACTTGGACATTGGCAAAGGCGAAGATGCAAGTTGCTCTTTTTTTGAAATGTTCTCGTTGTATTTGTTCCACTCGGGACACGTTACTGGGACGGGTAGACAGGGAGGGGGGGAGAAAGAGAAATACTATTCGATGGTATAAATATGCGGGGCAGAGATGCCAACTACGAAAAGGGGCCTCCCATCATGGAAAAATTAGATTTTTTTCCCCAGTTTGTTTAAAACAGGGATGCCTCCAGCTCCAAGAGGAGCCTCGCCCCGACCCCGCAGCTCCCCCGGGATGGGCGGGGGGGGCGCGTGCCGCGGTGCCGGCGGAGCCACAGCGCCCCCCCGTGGGTGTCGGCAGCCGCTGCAGATGAGGCTCTGCCTGGTGGGGCGGGGCGAGGCGGGGCGGGGGGGGGGTTGGGGGGAATAGAGAGGGCGGTCCCAGTGTTTCCAGGGAATCGGGAACAGACTGGGATTCCAGACGCCTCCGCTGCTCCCGGACGCTCTTCCCCGCAAACGCCCGAGCACCCAGAGCAGCTCACGCTTCCAGGCGGGGATGCGGGAGCCTTCCTGAGATGAGGGGTTCCACCAGGTCCTTTTCCTGACATTTCGGAGGAAAATTTTACCACCTTTTTTTTTCCCAGGTAAGCGGAGTTTTCCTCTCCTCGTACAGCGGTGGCGCGGCGATTTACTTACGGTTCTCCAGCTGGGAATGAAAAAGGGGGTGCAGGCTGAGCCCCTGCGGGCTGCGCGGCTCCTGCGAGCTCCTCGCTCCAGGCACGTCGTGTTTAGACCCCATCTGCTATTAAAGAGTACGTATTTTTCTGTTACTTTCAACTTTTGGCTAGTTTGGACATTTTCCCAAGCGTTTTTCCCAAGATGCAGGTAATGCGAGCCGCAGTTTCTAAGAGTTTTCCCCAGGGGCGGGTTGTGTAAGCCACGGACTTCCATCTGCCGGGGCCAGAGGTTTAGAAGATCCCTCTGGGAGCCAAATTGTTGAGCCAAATTCTCCCCCGGGGCGACCGAGTTGGGTTCACCGGCTGCCCTGAACTGATGGTGGCAGCACCAGCGGCACGTTATTCTCTATTGCTGGACAGCAGAGCCACTGGTCCTGCCCCACAGTTCTGCCCCACAGTTCCACTCTGCTTTTACCAATTTCAGGAGATACGGATTAGATGAACCTGTGATGCGGCTCGCCTTGTCGTGCCGAGTTTCATCAGCACAAGCTCCTCTATTTTGAGGGGAAACAGCAGGTTTGGAAATGCCTGCGAGCGGATTGCACTTGGGTCAGCTGTGTTTTTTTGCTAGCAGAGGTCTGCGGAGGGGCTGCGGCATCTCCTTGGGGGGTAGGCACAGTCCTGCAGGCAGAGCACCCAGGGGCTCCCCCCCAACTGAAGTCCCAGGACAGTTGGAGTGGGAGAGCTGGGAGTTTCCCCCTGGGTGCTGTGCCCAGGGCTAAAACTACAGGGCACCTTTGAGCAGAGACGGCGAGAAACATCAGAATTCCCTACTCGTGCAGTGCACAAACCATGGGCATGCAAACAAGGAAAAGAAGGTGCATTTATAAGAGCTTTTGTTCCAAATGGATCACGTTTCCCCACCCCCCCCACCCCCCACCCCGATTTTATTTTATTTAGCGAACATTTGAGTGGAGTAAAATGCTGCCTGCACAAGCGGAAGGCACCGCAGGCTCTGTCCAGGGGGCATGGCCATGACAGAAGTTGGGAGTGGGTCCATGACTGATCGGCAGTGCAGTTTCAAACTTTATTCTGCATATGATGTAGCTGGCATAATTCTCCTTTCTTGAGAATAATTCATTTTTTGTGGCCTTAAATAAGCTCCTTGCAGGCAGAGTTATCTTAGAGAGCGGAGCACCTGAATTTTTGTAAATTTGGGAACAATTTGCTCAGCTAGAGTAGGTGCTGTAGTATTGAAGGAGAAATATACAGTGGACCAGGAGGAAGTTCAGAAATGTTGATGTGTGGAGTAAGACAGACTGTGGCTTTGCCTGGCTAGGCACAGGAGGTGACCTTTCTATTCCATTAAAATCTGAACTATCTGATAATCATATTTGAGAGAGCAAATAAACCAACTGTAATTGGCACATTTGAAAGAGTCATTGCAAGTCATTTGTTTGCCGTAATATTACATTTGATTCAGTTGCTTAGGGTGGGAAGAGGTACCCACAAGCAGCGAACTCAGGTTCTCCACAAGACCACCATTTCTGCAGGGCTCTGTGTAGATAACTCCATATACCTTTGCAGTTGTGTGGGTAACAGCCAGGTCACTTGGGATCCGAGTGTGGGAACAGCAGAGAAGACCATGCATTTTTCTGCTGAGCACCTGAGGCACGATGTAGGATCACAGACCCTAATGTAGGGAGGATGGTGCAAAGCAGTGCCCTCAAAATCTGTTCAGAGGACCCAAAACCCCTGCTCAATATACCCTGGTCTTTTTTCCCTTATGTGCATCTCATGGCGAAAGAGATGCGTGGCTCAACAATACAAATAGTGAGAGAAGGAAACTGCAAGAGAAATCCTTGGTAAGGCCTTGCTCCTACAGTATCATGGTCCTGCTCTTGCAAAGAGAAAAAGGTCAATGAAGAACAGGGTGGGCAGACCCAAGTATTCAAACGTAATGAGTTAGCTCCCGGTTTGGTTTTTCCGTTAGTTTTCTGGACTGTCAGTGTTCCAAAATTGTCTTTAATACCTAGAAAATATGTTAGTCTGAAATATCCTGCAATCCAAGATTTCCATTTGAGCATTTCACAGCAGGAGGTGAAACTTTAAGGAAAATACCCAATATTGTGGGGTTTGTGAGAGAACCACAACGGCTAACAGTGCTGTGAGGATGACAAAATGACACCATCACCCACCCAGCCTTGGAGATCCCATCTGAGGGAGAGGGTGCTGGTGGCAGGGTGAGGCAAAGGAGGCAGCCTGCAACAGGACCATAAAGAAGCAAAGGGTGTCCAGAGTTTTCAGCTCTCGCTTTTCTGCCCCTGAGGAGGCCAGGGCCATGGTGTCTCACTGATGCAGCCCAAAGCTCCCCAGTGCGGGCAGGGGCAGTGCTTGTGCCAGAGCTGGCCATGGATGGGCATCCATGCAGTCTGGCTGCTCCCAGCGGCTCTGCCCAGAGAGGAGTTCTCCCACAGGCGTGTACACCAGAGAGGGAGGGAGATGGTTAAACTCAGGACACCGTGATCTGTGCATCAGACGCTTGGCCAAAGCCTCCATCCTCCCAGCCTCTCCAAGAGCTGATGTCTCCAGCTTCCTCAGCCACCCTATAGGACTGGCTCTAAAATGGAGATGCCCGAAGGCACAAAGCTATTGTGTCCTACAGGAGATCAGGATCTCCTGCAGCTCTGCAGAGGGTAAACAAGACAAGGAAAGCCTATGATAAGGCTAGAGGGAGGAAGTCTTGATCTTAACTAAAATGGCCCTTTAGCACTAAAGTATTTTATCCTTGCGATGCCTGTGCTGTTCTCTGCAGCACAGTGGAAGCTGAGCCACGCTTACCTATGCTGGGGCTTCATGAGGCCACAGTCAGGTCTCTTTGCAAACAGCTGTGCATCCCTTCTGAGCTGGGGAGAGGGGGAAAGGACCCAGGAACTACTTGGTAGAGACATTTGAGAGCTGAGCTGGAGGCACGTGAGGGGCCCTCAACGTCAGAGGGCTTTGCTGAGCCATGTCTGTGAATCCCCTCCAGTTGGTGTTCCCAAAGTGTACCTCTTGTCCCCTTCCCCCAGGAGATCCCGAAGATTATGAGGGTTTCTCCTTCCCCAACCTAAAATCTGGCCTGAGTACTGGCTCTCCCAGGCTTGTGAGCATGCACACAAGCCTCAGTAAGGAGGAAAGGTGTCCCAGTTGTACGGGTGTTGTTAGCACTGGTACGAACCAGCCTTTACAGCATAAACCAGTCTGCAGATCCCTGAGATGCTGCAGCTGCAGCTTGCAGTGTAAACTGGGATGGAATGTGTCCCACCAGGGAATAGCCGGTCACCATGTGGAGGGAGGTCTCTAGAGAGATGCAGGGGGAGCTGAGCTGTCTGTATTTTCTCAGGTAGTGCATGCACCGAAGGCAGCAGCTCAACTGCATCACTAACTTGCCCTCCCTCTGTGCTGCCATTGCAATTGAATGTACTTAGTGTCCATTCAAGCCTTGGACTCTTCCAAGAGCTACCCAAAAAAGCCATTTAAGGAAGAAGCTCTCTTTCTGGACTGGACTTAGGCCTTCTTTTCCTAACAGAGATCACATATGCCTCTTTTTGCTTTGTCTTGTGTTGACCGCCAAGCAGAAAATCATCTATGGTACCGCCTGGCCTGTGTGCCTTCAGGGGACCGTGATGGTTAGTGTGATTGTCCTCTAGACATAAAGGCAAGCATCACCTCTTCCTCCCTATTCTTTCCTGTTGATAAGGGTCGCTTGGATTTATCTGTGAACACCCTTTGCATTTATATATACGTTCCAAATAACTTTTCAGTCTTGATCTCTAACTGTTCTTAAGTTATCATAACCCTACACGAAATATACTCCCATGTGCAGCTGGGACATCGGAGGCCCTGTGGTGGGTTGAATGCTAAAGATATGAATTTCTTCAAGTGCTTGTTTATTCATCCCTTCACTCCATGGGTTGTACAGCCTACAAAGCAACACTGTTAAGCTGGGGAATTTTGTACCTTTTCAGTATACACAGGCATCACCAAACCCATGGGACAAGTTGGAGGTGAAAAGGAGCTACTGCACACCTTCATTGGTGACCTGGGTAAGCAGGTGAAGAAATGAGCACGGATGCTTACATGGATGCGGGGTAGTGGAGTCAGTGTCGTCATGGAGAGGACAGACACACACCCGGAGAGAAACCATGAAATCAGAAGATCCTAATGCACTGTCAGTAGCTCCAGAACCTGATCCCTCCCTTCAGACTGACAGAGAAGCTAAAGCACTTTTAAATAATTGGCCCCTACTCCAACAAAGGAAATATTTTAACTCCTTAGCTTTCAGATCAATGTAAAGATCTACATTAGTGACCCAGCGATGCATCACAGTGATAGACTAGTTGTGTTTTTCACACACAGGGCTTACAAGGAGTATTGTCTGGCTTTCTGTCTCCCCAGCAGAGCTGGGAGGTTGTACAGTGTGGTTAACATGGAACTTGCATTTTCCCACAGGCGCCTAAATATACAGAGGAACTGCTGAGATGTTTCAAGAAGCCTTTTTTTCCGCTCTCCTTTGTGTGACTCTAGTTCCTCTCCAAGCTCAGTTTGATGGTGATCCTGGAGATGTCACTTCAACCTCCTGTGCAGGTATTAACCAGATACTTTGTGTGTTTCTCTCTCCTTTGCCGGCAGCAATTTCACCCAAAATAATGGCCATGCTCAGTTGTAGAGCCTGCTCACAAGGAACTGGCGGTGGCGAATTCACCTCTCCTGCCCCTTGGCACTCCCGAGCAGTGCCCTGGGGTAGCAATCCCTCTGTAGGGAACACCCTCCTCCAACAAAACTTCCATTTCTGGGTGTGCACTGGGGTGCAGAGAGGTAGAGATTGGAAAGCTGAGGTCGGCCAGGGATGCTTTCTCCTAGCTGATGCAGTAATAAGTACCAGTCAATCTCCAGAGTTCAGCTCTGTATCTGATATCGGAGAATAGTCCATTTTGACAATTTCAGTGCTTTTCAGTTGCAATGAGGTCCAGCCTGACTTTTGCAAAAAATTTTCAAGATTGATTCAATAGCAAGCAGATCTTAGGATTTTGAATTCCTGAGTGCTGGAGAGTCGTCTGACTCGAACATAAACATCACTGCTAGAGCTGATGAGACTTGTGCTTCTTCCGGTGTCACACCTGGGTATGACCTTTGTGAAAATGTTTATAAATAAGAGAGCAGCCAGCAGCCTGGCAGGCAGGACATTCATTCTGTGCAGGAGAGCAAGACATTCAAACCTGGCGCTTAAGTCCTCAGTTACCTCATTTCCTCCAACCCAGGAGGAACTATGTCCTGAGTAGTGAGCGCTGCAACACCCTTGCAGGAAGCCGAACCTCGAACCTCATGCTGTGGTTTGCTCTCCTCACCTCTCCGTGCTGTCCTCTATACACTTCTTGGTCCAGGTTTCTAGGGAACAACGGAGGGGGTGCAGTGGCACGTGAAGTGCTCTGACGTAGTCTGAATACTTGTTTCCATGCAGAGAAGAGGAACTGCCCCATCAGTGTGTACTTCATCATTGACACCTCGGAGAGCGTTGCTCTGCAGACTGTGCCTATCCAGAGCCTTGTGGATCAAATAAAGCAGTTCATCCCTGAGTTTATCAATAAGCTGGAGACTGAACTCTACCAGAACCAAGTCTACATCACTTGGCAGTTTGGTGGACTTCATTACTCAGATGTGGTGGAAATTTACAGCCCTTTAACGAGCAGCAAAGACATATACCTCCCCAGGCTGTCTGCTATTAACTACCTTGGCCGAGGCACCTTCACGGACTGCGCCATCTCCAACATGACAGAGCAGATCCAGACCCAGATGGCCTCAGGTGTGAATTTTGCGATAGTCATCACTGATGGCCATGTCACTGGCAGCCCCTGTGGGGGGATGAAGATGCAGGCTGAGAGGGCACGAGACATGGGGATCAAGCTCTTTGCAGTGGCCCCCAGCAAGAACGTCTACGAGCAGGGACTGCGGGAGATCGCCAACCTGCCCCATGAGCTGTACCGCAACAACTACGCCATCACACAGAAGGACACTCTGAACATCGATGTGAACACCATCGACAGGATAATCCAAGCTATGGTATGGAGTGCCAGCTGAGGGTGCAAGGGCGTACAGGGGGATGGGACAAGAGAAGCAGCACAGGGTTGGGGGGGATGCTTTCTGAGCACCTCTGCATGGGGTTTTAGGAGGGCTCTAGAGAGCATCTCTAGCAGGGAAAAGCCTCCAATTTGTTCCCCTTCCTTTTCTATGTCCTATCAGCACTTACTGGGCAAATGGAGTCTTGAGTGTCTCCGATTTCTCTGGTTCAGTGCTTAACCAGGACTCCTTAGTTTGTGTCTCTGTTCCCCAGCATGTCTGCACATCTGGGCAGACTGACACCCTAGTCCTGGCTCTTGCTCAAGTACAGGTCCATACCCCAGCTGGCTCCCCATCCAGGGGCACGTGGAAGAGTGTGCAGCACTGAGACGTGCTCACCATCAGCATGGTGTTTGAGGCCCCATCTGTGAGGCACTGTTAACCGAGGATTCTACTGGGAACGTCTTTAAAGCCGTGGAACCTTTATCGCCTCTCTCCCTTCCCATCACACACACCTCCAAGGGTGTGATGCTGCTTTTCTCTTGGGGCTGACCACTTTAACTGATTCTGTCCATCCTGTTTTCTCCTTTGCAGAAACATGAAGCCTACGGAGAGGTGAGTCAGCAGCATGCCATTGCCACACAAGCACAGGCTTAAGTTAGAGCCTTCTCTTCATTTAGAGAAGACCAACTCGTACCCTGAAGTGGCAGGCCAGGTTTCGCAGTAAGCTGCACTGCATGTGCCTCTTCCCACCTGTGGATCAGTGCAGGGCTGGCAATCCATCTCTGCAACCAGTGGTTAAAATGACACACCGGACCCCTCACTTTCTGCCTCCCTCTCACCTGGGATGTGTTCAGGGCTATTGACTGGACTCATTTTGTCCCTTTGGAGGCATGGTTTGCAGGTGAAGCCCCTGCCCCGCTGGTGCCACATAGGCAGGGCTTGGCATGCACAGGGAGGTGTATGCAGAGCGATGCTCCAAAGGGCATGTGCGTGCCCTGGTGGCCCCAGAAGCACAAGCCCGCCCCACCTCACCTGGCCCTTAGCAGCCCTGTTCTTTCAGTTTGTGCCCAGAGACAAGACGTAACGATTGTGCTTGTGGCAACTTTCCGCTTTTAATTTTCGGGCAGCATTTTCCCGCATGCTCTTCGCTACCTCGACGCTGCCCCAGCTGGAGCCACAGTAGTCCTCAGCCCTGCTGTGGTGGGGAGAGAGATGTGGGGAGCTGTGGAGCAGCACTGGGCAGCCGGTGCCTGCTGGCTCAGCAGATGCAGCACAGGGATTACGCGCCTTTCATTTGTATTTCAGTGCTACAAGATGAGCTGCCTGGAGATCGCGGGTCCACCGGGTCTCAAGGGATTCCAAGGGCAGAAGGTGAGTCGCCCGAACCTGTGGGAAGAGAATAATGCCCCTGCCTTGCCACAGACCCTGCAGGATGCCCTAGAGCTCGCCTGAGCTGCAGCAGCCTCCAACAGGCGTAGCACCCAGATGGGAAATAACCCCTCGGCATCTGGCTTGGCCCCAGGAGACTGCCGAGCTGCAGTCAATGGGGAGCACACAGCCAGCACCGGTATCTCCTCATGTCCGTGTGAGGCCCATGCATTGACAGCAGTGCAGATAGGCATCTGAGCATCCGCTCTGCTAGCCACAGCTGGCAGCTTCAACACCTGATGACAACAGGAGTGAGGCAGCAGTTATCTCGGATTCTGCCGTCCTCAAGAACAGAGCTTTCACACGTGCAGGGTGTCTCACTCTCCTGGCCCACCTCTATGTGCTTCCCTCCCCATAGAGCCTTTCCCTGGCTTCCCCAGAGATCCAGCAGCACGCTGCCCCACGCTCTGTAGGAGCTGCCACAGTGAGCCCTGTGCTCTGCTGCTACCATCCTCATGCTCATGCCATTTTCTCCCAGTCATCACCAAGCCCAGGCTTACGTTGGGTGTTTTCTCTCCTTAGGGTGCAAAGGGGAACATGGGCGAGCCAGGCTCCCCCGGGCTGAAGGGACGACAGGTGAGTTTTGGAAAGCCCACCACCACCACAGCCAGCAGTGCTGTCCCTGCATCAGCTGGGGCCACATCTCTGCTTCTCTCAAGCTAACTCTTGATGTCTTCTTCCCTTAAGGGTGACCCAGGTATTGAAGGTCCAATTGGATACCCTGGTCCCAAGGTAAGAATCCCATAGCCAGTGACTGAGTTCTTTGCATTCGTTGGTTTTTGGTTAAGTGGGGGGAACTCTGCTTCTCCCTCTCACCTGCCCGTTTCCCACAGGAGACCCCTGAGACCCCTGCTCTCTGCTGCTTCTGCACCTGCTGATCCCCAGGCACTAACACAGGGTTCTTCTTCTTTTTGTCTAGGGTGTCCCAGGGCTGAAAGGAGAGAAGGTGAGAAAGAAGAGACCAGATGGCATGTCTGTGCGCTGGGATGGGAGGGACACCTTTCTGTTGCAAAGAGGGAAATTTTAGCTGTAATGATGAGAATAGCAACCCTATTAGAATGTAATTGTATTAATATGTAATTGGGGGTTGGGGGGGAAGGGGGGGGCGAGGGGGATTTTCAGGGGCATTCCAAAAGCCTGTTTCCTTTCAGGCATTGCTTTAGGTCTTGTGAAGTGGTGGTGTTTGTACATTGCAAATGAGTGGGAGGTGATGTAGGCAGAGTGGATGACTCCTGTCCTCTTCTTCCCCCAGGGAGAGATTGGATCAGATGGACGGAGGGTAAGAAAGGACACTTTCTAACTTGCCTGATGTTCCAGCTGCCAACTCTTCAGTCTGTGTTAACAGCGCACTGATCCCTCTTTTTTTCCTGCCTTGATCCCAGGGTGCTGCTGGCTTGGCAGGCAGGAACGGCACAGATGGACAGAAGGTAACACAACTTGGGAGCACCCTATAAGGCAACTGCTGCTGTTTCGTTTCTTTACCCACCCTGGTCTCCAAAGCTTATTTTATTGCTCCCAGCCCCTATGACTGAGGTTTCTATGAACTTACTTGCACATTATTCTGCCTGTCCTGTGGAAGTAAGTAAGTGAGCTAGCTGGAGGTGAATTAATTCAGGTCACAGAAGTGCTGTCCCTTCATCAGCAAGTTCTCTCCAGGAACTGTACATGGAGCCCAGTGTGTGCTCCTGCTGCAGGAGAGCACAGGGTGTAGATATCTCGTCTTGGGCGTTAGTGACCCCTACAGGACACATACACAGAAAGTTTTGCCAAAATTTGAGTTTCAAGGCAGTTCATCACAGAATCTGAAATCTCATCTCTAAGCTACTTCTCGTTCTTAATATTAAAGCCCTAAAGCCAGGTTTAAGTACCTTGTAACAGCCCAAAGACAGGTTAAAGTCCCTGAAATCCTCTATCCCCTCTATTGTGCCTGTAGAGGGCCTCGACCTCCCTGAGATCTGTATGCCATGGAGATGTGCCACAGCAGGATAGCCTAATCTGAGATGACTTCAAGCTGTCTTTGTCCGCTGGCCAGCACACATTTGTTTTCACAGAATCAAAGAATAGTTTGGGTTTCAAGGGACCTTAAAGATCATCTAATTCCACTCCCCCTGCCATGGGCAGGGACACCTCCCACTAGACCAGATTTTGCTCTGCACTTTCTTGTATACCCAGCCAAGTACATCTATGAGATAATACCGGTTCTTCTTCTCACTCCTAAAATGCCTGCTGAAGCTCTAAAACACAAAAGTCCTTCAGTCACTACTGCTCTGTAGCCGAGGTGAGTTGCCTAAATACTGCCAGCAAAGCTTTCCTGGTGTCCATCAGGCAGTGTGGTTCCTGTGAACCTGAGCTGCTCTGATGAGAGATGCACAAGGGAGGACCAGCACAACCATGGACGTGAGTGACCACCGCATCCAGCCTTGAGGGATGTGTCTGTTGCCCAGGGCACATGTGCGGGGTGAGCATGTTTGAATTCCCACCAAGTCTTGCAAACGACTTGGGGCATTTTTTACTACTTTCTCCTCCTCCCTTTGTCTCTGCACAGCATACTCCTGTTTAAGGAATACACTTGCTACTTATTCTTTAACTGATCACAGGCACGGTCAGCAGATGATGTTAAAGATTAGTAACTGTTAACAGGAAAAGTTGTATTTTCCCTTCCACCACTTACAGCTTCTCTGTGTTCTCCTTTCAAATGGTATCTCTCTAGGGCAAGCTGGGGAGAATTGGACCACCAGGCTGCAAGGGAGACCCCGGTGACAAGGTAGGAATGTTTTGCTCTTTCACTAGGCGCATCAGATGTATTGCACCAACTTTAGCTGCTGAATGAGTTGCACATGCAGAGAGATATGGCTGATGAGAGGTTACTGGCCCATTTTCCAACCAATTGCATGATCTGATCCCAGGCCTGGGATCCCCAGAATGGGGAGCACAGTCTGAATTTTTTGTGCCTCTTTTCCATGGGCAACGAAGCTAGGATCCCCCAATGTCCCTCCCCTCCACGTAGAGAGGAGATGCTGTTTCTTTTATCAATGCTAGCAACAAGCAAAAACTATTTTAGTCTCCAGAGTAACTTTCTAAGCCAGTTGATTTATTCTGCAGGGAAAGTGCATATTGTTGCCACTTTAAAATGCATGGTTCTTTGTCCTTTCCCTCTCTAGGGCCCTGATGGCTACCCAGGGGATGCAGGAGACCAAGGTGAAAGAGGAGATGAAGGCATAAAGGTACAAATACTCTGAACAGTGAGCAGAACATGGGCAGAGGCCACCAGTGGGGACAGCTAAACACCATTGCTTGTATTTGCTCTTAAATCCTTTGCCCTCATGGAGCCCATAGGCTCTGTCCACCTAGGGTCTGGATCCCATCATCAGACGTGGGAGCCAAGGGAAGAGCCTTGCTGGCCCTGCTCTTTGGGCTCCTCATGGTGCACATCAGTGGTGCACAGCAACCTGCTGAAAACACAGACAATGACTGTTGCTTTCTGGCTGTTTCAGGGAGATCCTGGCCGGCCTGGTCGTAGTGGACCCCCAGGACCCCCAGGAGAAAAAGGAAGCCCGGTAGGTTCATGCAGTATTCAGATATCTCCAATGTCTCATTAGGGTCTGTTCCACATGGTGTGGAGCTCGAGTGATATCAGCTGCTGGTCATGGGGCAGCTGCAGCCCAAAGATGACTGCTTACCAAGGTGATTCTGAAAATTAATGCACCAGCATGGAGAAAGCACAAGCCCCTGAGTGGTTGAGTGAGGTCTCTCACCATGCGTGTCCCCACCACTGGGAAATGTCATGCGGGCAACAGGAGATGGAACTCTGCAACATCCCTGCAGCTGCCCAGAGCAAAATGAGAATAAGTCTCGAGCATTTGTCCAGAGTAGAGAAAAGCAGGCAACATAGACTTGAGAGGATTTACCTTTCTAGCCGATCCATTGCACTACATCTTTCCTTCTCTTC
Source organism: Gallinago undulata (assembly GCA_026546715.1). Classification (NCBI taxonomy): domain Eukaryota; kingdom Metazoa; phylum Chordata; class Aves; order Charadriiformes; family Scolopacidae; genus Gallinago; species Gallinago undulata. The sequence goes on from JAOTQQ010000079.1 coordinate 21,717,320, forward strand.
CCGTCTTATCCTGAGTAGAAAGACCCTGTTTGGCTGTGGTTTTCCCTACCACAGTCTCATTCCTCAGAGTTTATGGCAGTGCCAGTGTTTGCAGGCTGTCTTTATTCATGTGAATAAAATTTAATGATTAATTGCTCAGAAATCTAGTACAGGCTTTACCCACTGCACCTGACCTTATAACCAGAGGGTGCTAATTGCCAGTTACTTCAGACATAGTGGAGGAGGCTGAAATAGCCCTCCATCTTTAGACAAAGCTGGGCAGATGCTGTAAGGAAGAGTTGACAAGCCTTTGGAGTGGTTGATGGAACAAAGGTGACACAGCATCACACTGCTCCAAGACTGGAGCCTGTGCATGTGGCTTTGACATGTGGGCATTCTGGGTGTGTGGAAGTGTAAGTTGTGTACTCTTACGCACATCTGCTCAAGGGTGGGCTGCTTCATACAGACAAGAGGTATATGTGTGTGCACCTTGACCTCTCTTCTGAAAAATTATATTTCTTTTTCTTCTCCAAGGGACTTCCAGGCAATCCTGGAGCTCAAGGGCTTGCTGGAAGTAAGGGAAGAAGAGGTGAAATGGGACCTCCTGGACCCAAAGGAGAACCTGTAAGTGTCTGAATAGCTCTCTGGACAGTTGGCAGGTCACAGGAGCCTGGTGTAGTTTTATGGATGAACTCTGAGAAACAGCCCCATTTGGCCTGCCCACCCTGCCTTCTGCCTCCCAAAAGATAGGTGGATGCTGATGTCCTTATCTCCCCCATATTCAAAGAGCAGTACTTCCATGGTCCTAAGCCATGTTAACTATTCTACCTTAGAGAAGCATCCTATATTCCCACATAACCACAAATGCTTCTGTGGATGCCCAGGGACTCTTTGGCTGTACTCTAGCAAGTTCTCCAAACCTCTGGCTTCTCACAGGAGCTCACAGACTTAAGATCTGGTGGCTGTTACAGTATAGCTCTCTTTCCAGGGTAGCCATGTCATGACATCGATGTGCCATGCAGACCCAAGCTAATGTGGTGGGGCACTGTGAAATCTGGGAGTTGGGTTGGAGATGATGTTCCCTAGCAGAATACAGCAGCGTAACTCCACTAGCACCAGGAGGCTAGATCCCAGCTGGCATGTGTCCTTGTGTAAGATCTGGTGGGGGAAGGAACGTGGAATGAGCTGGAAGTAAAGCAGCCTTTAGCCCTGAGGGGATGAATGATGAGTGCTTGTGGTCACTGTGCTGACCACCCCTCTGAAAGAACATTCTGGCTGTGGCTTCCCAAAATTCAAAGGCAAGATCCCAAGATCCCTCAAGCAGTGCCAACATGGGCATCCCTGCTGCCCTGCTTCCAGGCATATGCTTGCTAAGGGGGCAAGAAGACATCTCTTGAGCCCCGAGTGAGAAGGCAGGACCGTCACATATCACTGTTCAGGTAGCATCCATCTTCACATCCCATTTATGTGACTTTCTGTGTCTGCCAAGGGTCGACGTGGAGATCCGGGGACGAAAGGCAGCAAAGGCACTCCTGGGGCCAAAGGAGAAAGGGTAGGTAAAGCAACTATCCAGATCATTGCAAGTGAGCCCAAGATGCGTGTGTGATGCCCTACTGCTCAGCCACAAAGTGTCTAGCACCAGCGCTGGGAATTGCAGATCCCAGTGGGCTCCACATGTGTACTCTGCTCCCACCTGCCCTGGTGACAGCAGGTACAGCCTCCTCTTCCAGGGCTTGATCCAGAGAGGGGATGAAGAACACCAAACCTCAATGCTGAGAGACATGTGCAGAAGGAACACTGCCATGACACTGCATTTTAAGTCGAGAAATGCCAGATTTGAAAACAGCATCCCGCCTCCTCTCCTGAAGGATCACTGGCATGCAAGCCAAAAGCATTGGAGCAATCCCTAACCAGGAATATCTTTCCTGTCCTCACAGGGTGATCCTGGTCCAGAGGGTCCTCGTGGCCTGCCTGGTGAGGTTGGAAGCAAAGGAGCAAGGGTAAGCATGGAGCAGGGGCTGGAGACAGCCAGGAGGGAGGGAGAGTGCTGCTGCCAGCTGGTGGAGCTCACCCAGCTTTCCTCCTCATGCATACCTGCCCCTGCCTGCCTCTGTAAATTCTAGCATCTTGCTTTGCTTTGCAGGGAGACCAAGGACTGCCAGGACCCCGAGGCCCTTCAGGTGCTGTGGGAGAGCCAGGCAAGATAGTAAGTCATACTGGGGCATCTGTGGGACTGTGTCCTCCCTCTGCAGTGAGAGCTTGCCCTACTGATATAATCTGGCTGCACTGTTCCTCCCAAGCGGAGCCTGCCTGACCTTTTCTCAGGGAGGCTCAAAAATGAGCCCAAAGGATCCCGGCCAGCCCTTCCCAGGGCAAGGAGAAATTACAGGACCCAGAAGTCCTTGCTTCTTCATCAATCCTGGTCCCAGATGTTCCCATGACAACATGGAAGGGACCACCTCAGAGTGGGTCACGAAGCGAGGAAAGATGGGGTTCTCTGGGCACCTGTTTGTCCTGAGTTTGTGGTTAGTCCAACATCCCGCTGTGGCAGAAGTGCCGTGACATCCATGTGGGTCCACAGGATGTGGGAACCCAAGTGCTAAATCAGTCACTGTCACAGTAACCTCATTGGGAGGAGAGATGGTCTCACAGCATCATCTCAAGGGCTGGTTTCTCAGCATGGTCCCCTGCACGGCCGGGGAGCCACAGGGAAAATCCTCACCTGCTTCTTCCACTGTTCCCAACACTATCCTGCAGGGATCGCGTGGGGACCCGGGTGACTTGGGCCCAAGAGGTGATGCTGGACCACCAGGACCAAAGGTAAAGTACTGGAATACAACTCTGCATTTGAAAGACTATTTTGGTATGCTTTTTCTTAATTATTAAAAAGATAAAAAGACAGTTCCCACTGCAGAAAATTGTGGGCCTTGGAAACAGAAAGGCTCAAACCTGAGCCTCGCTATGGGACAGAAATGCTCTGGCCAAAGCAGCTCTGATTACATCCCTCACCCTGCACAGATTCGGGGGTGTCCTGAGCATGTGACATCTCCAAGACCCTGCAAAGCCTTGCTCCACTCAGCTGTTCCCAATGTTTCAGGGCCAGATGCAGAAGTCGTGGCTCCTGGTGTTGTATTACCTCAAGAGAAGAAGAAAACAGCTCTGACTGTCACTGGCATTGCCAGGTCAGAAAGACCACTTTTGGTTTCTAACGAGTCTTTTTTTTTCTACTAAAGGGTGACAGAGGCAGACCTGGCTTTAGCTACCCTGGACCCAGAGGACCACAGGTATGTGTGCCTCATCCCAGTGCAGACGTATCTACTGTGAGGAAGCCTGTTTCAGTAGAGGTTACTCTTGCAGCTTAGCAACCTGGGAGAAGAGGGAAGGAGGATGAAAAATTACCAGGGTCACAAAAACACGGAGGGGTTGCAGGGGTCCCCCCTGCAAAGGGGACAAGGGAGTTGAACATCAGGACTGACCCTGGGCACAGCTCCATCAGCCTCATCACAGAGGTGCTGGGTTCTCCAGCTTCAACAGTGGTGGTGGGGAGGTGTCTGTGCCCACCAACCCAACCATCAGCTTGAAGCTATGTCTGCTGCTCAGCGTTGTGCCCCTCGCTGCAAACTGTGGATGTACGCGGGCACGGTGCGGGGCTGGTACTGGTCAGGGGCTGACTGCTCCCTCCTCTCCCTTTGCAGGGTGACAAGGGTGAGAAGGGGCAGCTGGGACCCAAGGTGAGTGTGTTTGTCTCTGTCACCTGGTTTTTGTGCTGACTGAAATTCTGAGCGGTTGTTGCCTGATCCTCTGGGTGCGTGGCCAAGAATGTCCTTCTGGCTGTTCCTTGCAGTGTATTTCCCAAGCCCATCTCCTTTTGAAACCATCTGAAATATGCTTTGCATGACTTCTTTATTCTTAGTTAATGCCTATGTAAATCCTGTTTATTTGCACTAAGCTGCTGGTTTAGAGGATGCTCTCCCAGGCCAGGCGGGCATGTGTTTTTGATGAACTCATACCAGTAGTGCCTCTGCTTGAGCACATCCAGATGTGCTCCATGCTGGATCTGTTTCTCCTTCCTTCGAGCAGGGAGGAAGAGGTGAGCTTGGACCAAAAGGAGTGCAAGGGACCAAAGGAGAAAAGGGAGAACCGGTAAGCAGACTTCCCACAGGGCAAGTGTCCCCTTCCACACCTCTGCCAGTTGTGCTGGTGGCAGCACTGCCTGTTCCCTTGCCTGCCCTGTGTCCCCAAGCTCAGTTGTAGCAGGCTGGTGACCAGGCTGTGCCTCACAGGGCGGGTCAAGAGGAGCCCTGAACACCAGTGGCTGCACCGCTAGCCTTGCTGAGAAAATATTTGACCCTTCTTTGCTTCTTTCCCAGGGTGATCCTGGCCCAGGAGGCGAGCCTGGGCCCCGTGGTGCAACTGGTGAACCAGGCCCCGAGGTACAGTACCGTGCCACCATGCCTGAGCAGACGCTGCAGCTCCTTCTTCTCCTCACTACTTGTCCTCGATGCTCTAAAGCCCAGAGGACCCCAGTGGGTCTCCCTGCAGCAGGGCTTGCCAGAGGGGACACCAACTGTCAGATATGTCTGCTGGCTCCCAGCAAGGCTTTCCTACCCTTCCCATGGCAGACCTCTGCAAAAAGCCTTGTTTTTGATGGCTCTGACATCTACTTCTCAAAAAGAGAAGTCATGGGAGAACTCTGCCTGAAATCCCTGTGCTCCTATTACAGGGGAACCCTGGCCCACCGGGAGATCCTGGCCTGACTGTAAGTAGCCCTGCTTTGCAGCCCTCGGTGCTCTTCCTCCTGGGGCAACCGTGGCTGTGCCATGCACAGCCTGGGAATGAAACAGGGCGTCACAGGTCCTGCTGCCACCCAGCAGAGGTGGCCTGTGGCTTCCCGTGGGAGCCAAAGAAAGAGAGGCTGGCTGGATGGGAAGGGAAGCCTTTCCCTTAAGAGTGGGCAGATGCCGTGGAAGGGGAGGGAGACATTCACCCTGCACCGTTTCACTGGCAGGACTGCGACGTGATGACCTACGTGCGAGAGACGTGCGGATGCTGTGGTGAGCAGACCGTCCCCTCTCCCCAGGGCAGGGGAACAGCCGCTCGAGAGAGATGGTGAAAGGGGGTCACTAGAGGCTGCCTCCTTCTCCATGGGCTCCCTTGAGGGAGCTCTGCCCCGTGAACTGCCCTTTGCACTGAGCTACTGGCGTGGTGGGCTCTTTGCCCAGCGCTGCACCCTGCAGAGGACAAACCAGAGGAAGTCCTTCCCTGCTAACCCCTCTCCAGCCTACCACCGAGTGTGGTGGCACTGCAGGGGCAGCCTGGCTTACCTCCCAAAATTTAGCCCTGCCATCACAGGAGCAGCGAGCTGTTATACAGCATTGCATGGTCCAGATGATAGGATGGAGCGTACTGCACGCCAAGGTTAAAAAGGTTTCTTTTGACATACCTTGACAGAAGGATGCTTGTAAAATCCTCCCTATGCTGACAGCTGTGGGCAGCACCACAAACACCGTGGATGCTTCGTGTGACGGCTAACTGTCTCCATCTTCCCATAGATGGTTTCTTCTGCCCTGGTGGCTTTTGTTCCCACCACGATTGGCTTTTTTGTTTTCCTCCTTCTGTCCCTCTCCCCAGACTGTGAGAAGCGCTGCGGTGCCCTGGACATAATGTTCGTCATAGACAGCTCGGAGAGTATTGGCTACACCAACTTCACCCTGGAAAAGAATTTTGTTGTCAACGTGGTCAGCCGACTGGGCTCTATTGCCAAAGATCCCAAGTCACAGACAGGTCTGGACTGTGTGGGGACAGAATGGGGCACGGGGAAAAGAAAAGGGTCTCGGATCTCTCCAGGTTCTGTGTTTGTCCGTACCTGCCCTGGACTGCAATCCATCTGTCCAGCATTTTCATAGCAGTTTGTGCTCCTCCCTTTCCCCTTCCCAGCTTTGTAGGCCCATCGGGCAGCTATTTGCTGATAGGAAAGTTTTCTGACTTTCTCCACTTTTCCCTGAGGATGCAAAGCCAGGTAATATGATGCTTCATTGGCAGGTGCCCGTGTTGGAGTGGTGCAGTACAGTCATGAGGGGACCTTTGAAGCCATCAAGCTTGATGATGAGCGCATTGATTCACTGTCAAGCTTCAAGGAAGCAGTGAAGCGCCTGGAGTGGATCGCTGGAGGCACCTGGACACCATCTGCCCTTCAGTTTGCCTACAACAAGCTCATCAAGGAAAGCAGGCGGGAGAAAGCCCAAGTGTTTGCTGTGGTGATCACAGATGGGCGCTACGACCCCCGGGATGATGACAAGAACCTAGGCGCTCTTTGTGGTAGAGATGTGGTCGTCAACACCATTGGCATTGGAGACATGTTTGATCAGCCAGAACAGAGCGAGACTCTGGTCTCCATTGCCTGCAATGAACCCCAGCGAGTCCAGAAGATGAGACTCTTCTCAGACCTGGTGGCAGAGGAATTCATTGACAAGATGGAGGACGTGCTCTGCCCAGGTCTGTACAGAATCATAGGATGATATGGGGTTGGGAGGGACTTCTGGAGAGCATCTAGTCCACCCCCTTAGAGGTAGGTCCACCTAGAGCAGGTTGCACAGGAACGTGTCCAGGCAGGTTTAGAACGTCTCCAGAGATGGAGACTCCACCACCTCTCTGAGCAGCCTGTTCCAGTGCTCTTCCACCCTCAAAGTAAAGAAGTTCTACCTTATGTTTGGGTGGAACTTCTTATGTTCAAGTTTGTGCTCATTTCCTCTTGTCTTGTCCCTGGGCACCATTGAAAAAAGACTGGCCCCGTCCTCTTGACACCCTCCCTTTAACTATTTTTAGGCGTTGATCAGATCCCCCCCTCAGTCTTCTCCAGACTAAAAGTCCCTCAGCCTTTCCTCGTAAGAGAAATGTTCTAGACTCCTAATCATCTTTGTAGTCCTCTGCTGTCTGCTCTCCAGCAGTTCCCTGTCCTTCTTGAACTGGGGAGCCCGGAACTGGTCCCAGTGCTCCAGATGGAGCCTCCCCAGGATGACCTCCCTTCACCTGCTGGTCACACTCTTCCTGATGCCCCCCCAGGATGCCACTGGCCTTCTTGGCCACAAGGGCACATTGCTGGCTCATGATCATCCTGTTGTCCACCAGGACTCCCAGATCTTTTTCCTCAGAGCTGCCCTCCAGCAGGTCACCCCATAAACTGTACTGGTTCAGGGGGTTATTTCTCCCCAGGTGCAGCACCGTGCATTTGCCTTTGTTGAATTTCATCAGGTTCCTCCTTGGTCAACTCTTCAGCCTGTCCAACCTTCTTCCACTTGAGCTTTTTCAGAAGCTCCCTACTCAACCATGCAGGTCTCCTGCTTACTTTGCCTGATTTTTTTTTCCTTAGGGATGTCCCAATCATTTTTACTTGTACCTATCCTTGCATAGTTCTTACTGAAACTGGAGTTTTCACCCCCAGGGTTTGGAGTGGGGAAATACATGGTGGGTTGCAACAACTGCAGAGACACTGTGTCTTAGCAGGTAGGCCAGCAGCTCATAATCTGAGTCATTCATGGTGAGGGCTTTATGTACCCCTGGATAAACAGTGCTTCCTCAGATACAGGGCAGCCTTTTGGGACAGATCTTTGGAGTCCTTTCCCCTTGTAAGACACCTTGCCCTGCCACCCTGTCTGTGCAAACCATGGAGGGTGATGACAGCACATCACTCAGTTTTCTTTGTTTCTTTTCCTTCCAGATCCACAGATCATCTGCCCTGAGCTGCCCTGTCAGACAGGTAAACATTACAAATAGCTTCATGCCATCTGTACAAAGTGGTAGGTCTAGGGGAGGGTGCACAAGGCTCAGGAGTGGGAAGGGGATGTGCAACCCTGTTCATTCCCTTTAAATGGCAGGAGTTTGGGAAATAGTGTTACCTTACATGAGGGAAGGCTCCAGGGTTTCATTTCCTGCTCTTTTTCTCTCTTTGTGAGTTTTCTGCACAGGTAGGTACGAGTGCACCATGTTAGTGAATCAGTATGGCTCAGCCCTGATATTTCTCCCTGTTCCAGTTCCTGGAAGACATCAGGTTTTGACCTCTAAACTTGGCAGTTAATTTCTCACTTGTTCCATGTCTCTACTATACATCAAGTCAAAACCCCCTTGCTAAACTGTCCTACCCATGTTCACCTTTGAAATGCAGAGCTCTACCTGCAGCCCTGGGCAGGATGCTCCTTGGGAATGACAAGGGCAGAGCAGGGGGTAGGGACCATTTGCAAATGACACCATAGGGGGCCCAAAGCTTTGGCTTCTCTAACACTGGCTGTATTTAATTAACAATTAACTTCGAGTGTTGGATTAAAGGAAAAAGTCTGTAAGGATCCTCTGGCATAAAGGAGATGGCTGCTGCTCACTGCAGGAAGCTTTACTTGATCACATTTCACTTGTTAAGGGGCAGATCTGCAACCTGAATTCATAGAGATCCTGACTGTCTGAGTCTTTGTGCCTGTTTTAATACAATAGATATAATATTTGCAGTTATATACAAAGCTTATAAGGGACACAGTTTTGCCAATTCTTGCACTTTTTATCTTTGCTCTTGCCTTGAATGTTTTTGTGAAAGTCCCCAGCTTCAACCCAGTATTATACAGAATCTCAATTTTAATTTTCAAAGAAGTCCCTTTGTTTCCATACAAAGCAAAGGAAAACTGGTCCCAGGATGCTCAGAAATCTGAAGACAGAAAAGTTTTAATTATTGCTGAACAAAATCTCTTGCTATTATTTTAAGTATTTGCACCTGGCCATGCAGAGAGCACAATGTCCAACCATGATGCTGAGCTATCCACACAGGCTCCTCTGCAGTGTCCTCTGAGGAGCTTTGCCCTGCAGATCCGTGCATAAGGAGATGACTTTCCCATGCCACACTGGTGACTGGTTAGGTGTCTTCAAACATTTTGGTCTTTCCAGCCTCCTCATTTCTGAGGAACACTGCAGGAGAGACTGACCCAAGCAATGGTGCACTCGTGTTCTCCTAGGCTTGGGCCATCAAAGCCCTCCAAAGCAAAGTGAAGTTGGTGGTACTTTACCTGTTATGCACTTGGGTGCTTCTCTTCCTGAAGCAAGGTGACAACGGTTCTATGGTACCTGACAGTCCTGGCGCTCAGAACAGAAATGGCCAGAGGAGGCATCTGAGGGGGTTCCCTCTTGGGTGAATCCCTCAAGCCATGCCAAAGGCAGGCCAGGTCGAGAGCAGACTTACACCTGTGCCCCAGAGGACATGGGAGGTGGAGTGACATGGCTTGGAAGGTGTGGGCCTCCTAGGAAAGTGCTAGTACACCCATCTCAGTATGGGCAAAAGGTGTCCCGGTGTACAACAGTCTGTGCTAGGCCCTGTAGATCAAGTTTTAAGTGATACCCAGGGGCCTTTTGGGCAAAGCACCTTGTACCTGCCGCACTGGATGGTCCGTGGTGCATTGCTGTCATCAATTAGCAATGATCACACTTGCCTCATAGCAAGGGACATGTTGGATGGGATGTGACGTAAGGCATATGACAGAGCTTGGGCTTTCTCTGCTCAGTGCTCGGCTTCCTCAGGTTCACTGAGGACATCTCAAGAGTTGGTGCCGATTTACGTGCAAGCCCTTTGGATGGAGATGGTGCCCTTCACAGGGTGTGTGAGTGAGCTTCATACGTGTCCAGTTGTAGACAAGCCAGACAGGTGCAGGTCAGGGAGCCAGCCCTGTTCTTGGCCTCAGGAGTCAAGATGGATGTCAGAGTTGCAGAGCCAGGCACGTCAGCTCTTCAGGATCATGTCTGCAGCTGAAGGTGTGTTGCCTCAGTGCTTTCCCTGAGGAAATCCAGGTTCTCCTGTTTTCAGGGCAGACCCTTGTTCCCCATCAATTACTGCGGTGCTAACGGGATGCGGGAGTGGTAAACGCTGAGCAAATCTGAACTGACCACTTGCTTCAAGAGAAACCGCATGGCGCTCTGTGACACTCTTTCTAACCCATGCAAAAGGCTTTGCTTTGAACTTTGGGATGTTATTTGAATTTAAGTTTAGCACAGCCAGGTGGAGATGGAGGGTCTCGGGGGCCTGACAAGCCCAGATACCACGCAGGAGCATCACACGCCGCAGGGCAGTGACCCTAGCCAAAGCGCAGGGGACTGAGTTGAGGGGACCCCAGGCAAGGAGTTCACACAATGCTGTCCCTTGGATGTCTTTCTGGCTGCACAGCATCATGTGTACAGTTTGCATGTAGCAGAGAGTTCAAAGCTACATGATGGCTCAATCCCATCAGAAGAAAGAAGCTGGACCTTGCGTCCCTTTTCCTCTTCTCCATCGTGCCCATGCTGGATGAGTGGGAAGGTAGTGGGCAGTTAATGTTTCATATCATTTTTTGAAGTTTCTTGGTTGATGTGTGATTGATTTTGGCCCTGTGGTTCCCCCAGACATAAAAGTGACAGTAAGTTTTAAAATCAGGCTTTCATCTTTATTTCTCTGTCCCTCATTGGCTCTGTTCTTCTCTGGTGCAGTGCACATAGGAAAGCCAGGTAGCCTTCAGAGACACGGCCATTGCTAGCAAGCCCTGAAAATATTCTTTTGACGCTCACTTGCAGATGACAGGAACCCTGGGAACATAAACCCACTTATTTTCCGCCCCATGGAAGAGGGAGTCAACATAGATTTCCCCAGCACCATACATTCGATCGCCCAGTTCCTAAACTCCACGCGGGAAACCCAGGACCCCAGCACGTACACCCAGCTGGTGGCAACTTTGGCCTTTACCGCCGAAAAAGCCAAGTTTGCCACTGGAAATGAGCGGCAAGAGTGGATGGACTTGTTCATTGACACCTTCAAAATGGTGCACAGTGAGATTGTGGGGGACCCAGAAACCGTGCTAGGGCTTTGCTGACATCTCTGTTAGAGATTGCATGGAGCAGGTGGAGGCAGAGGTTGAGTGGAGGTGGCCTTTCCTTGAGTGCCTGTTTGACAGAGGGAACAGGTACATGGGTAGATGCTTTTAGTTTAGGGGAAGCACAGGCAGTTAAGCGGCTTGGTGGTGCTCAGTTGGGGATGTGACACAAGGGGCAGTCCTATCTGGCTTGGCTGGCTGATGAGTATGGCAGCTTTCTCCAGTGATGTCAAGAGATGCTTTTGTTTTGCCCACTGCTTTTCTGCAGAGGAGCTGCGTTGCTTCGCTCTCTGAGCCAGCCTCCCATATCCTATCCTATGGGAGGATAGTGTGTCCCAGCCCTCAGCCACACATGAGCACGAAGCTCCACCAGGCGTGCTGCCAGCATGCCTGTGGCTGAGGGCCAGAGTGAGTCCCCCCCATTTGCAGAGAGCCTAACAATGTGCTTTTCCCATGCCTTCCAGTGTATGTGCTTGCTGGCCGCTTCTGCATCTTCTTGCTGGGTTACTGTGAGGGCTTTCTTCAGGTCCTGCAAACCATTTGCGTGGCAAGACTGGCAAAGCAAGGTGCATCTCCTCTCACCGCAGCGTGTGCCGCTGTACCACCATTCAGTTGAGAATAGTGAGGGGAAAGAGCAAATGGGACGAGAGAGGGGTCAACCCTGACTTTTGATCGAGAGCACCAGAACCTGGGGAGTGCTTCTCTCAGAAGCTGGATGAGCTCCCTCTGCCTTTTTCTCTGCTTCTACATTTGTGTTTCTTCTGTCTTAGTTAGGAACACTTTCCATTTCATACCCAAGAGGTAGACACTATGTAGGACCAGGCAGACCACAGCAAAAATCCATGTCTGCATAGTAAAAACTCTGTGATACGTTATGTGAGCTATTTGAAAGCAAGGATTTAAACTTGTAGTATAACCCATTCAGTCCATACTCAGGGCTGAGTTGGTTCAGAAAAACTACAGACCCACCACCTGCATTTAGACGAAGAGTGATATTTCCGTGAACTCAGCTGCCCCTGGTTTTCTCAAGAAGTCAGGCAGATGGCTGCTATTCCTGCCTCCACAATAACTCCTGCCCTCTCAAGCTGTAATAAAAGAAAACAGCATGTCACGTGCAGACACAAGAGTAGAAGTGTTTACTGCCAGCAAGTGAATTTTGCAGCCTCTCTAACTGACGCGATATTTTTGCAATAAAGTATACTGAGCAAATGTCATATTTAATGGGCAGAAGGGATATGTACAGTCTTCAAAAATATGCTTGGGCTGTAATATTTCCAGGTGTGCAAAAGTGGAGCTAGTTGCCAAGCTCAGGCATGGGAAATTGAATGTGGAACTTGCCCACTTGGAACTTCTTGAAGTGTTTTCAACATCTGGGGCTTGCCAGTCTAGGCTAGAAGCCATCTGGAGACAGTCATGCAGGGGAGATGGCTGTGTCACTCCGCACATGATCAGGTCAGACACACTGCACAAAAATAGTCTTTCTCCCAAGGCTTCAGCCCCTTTTGCTCCCAGTCTGTAGGGACAGGGAACTCCTATGTTGGCATACAATGGGGGAAAAATTGTTCAGAGAGCTTTAAATGGTGTGCTTGGAGTTTTAGGTGTAGGCAAAAGTATGAGGTTCTGCCGGTGTCCAAGTCCATATGGTAGCATCTCGTCATAATCTAAGTGTTCCAGGTGGTCTGTGCCAAGCCAACTCCCTACTCTGTTTTGATTTTTACCCCCAAAGTAGCATGTTACTGGCCTGCTGGGATGCAAATAAGAAGACTCAGTATGGTTAAGCTGCTCCAGCCATGATGCTAGAGGAAAAGCACCAAAGAAACAGTGCTCTGAAAAGAACATCTCAGAGCAGGAATGTCTTGCTGAACAAGACAAGGATTCAGCAAGACTTCAGCAAAGAGGGGTTAGACATCATCACGTAGTGCCTGTTTATTTCATTTCCTTTGGAAATATTTCCTGGCAAAGCAGTGCAATGTTGGAAACAAAAGGTTTTTACCTCTTGAAAACCTTCAGCTTATTATGGGGGTGAAAAAAAAAAACCCACCTCTTTGCCTGAGCAGTATTAGCACTGGCCCTTGTAAGACAGAGGCAAGTGGGTGTAGTGGTGTTTTGCTAAAATAATCCTGGCTAATTCCTCTGATAAAACCAGAGAGATTATGCTATATTTCATCATAGCAGCAGTCTCCTCAGAGACAGGGAGAGTGGTTGTGTGTGGGTGTGATGTGAAAGGGGTACCCCTAGAAAGGGCTGGGAGGTCAGTCCCCATCTCACTGTTGCTTTCATCTCCTTTGTCAACACTGTGAAACAATAGAGGAAATACAAGTTACATGGGCTTTAGAAGAAGCAGAAACATGACGTGAAGGGATGGGGTTACGCTGACATGCATGCAACTCTATGGGTTGCTAATGCAGGAAAATTGATGGTATTTCTGCTTTTTGTGCTGTCTCTGTTAGATGTCCTCATCTGTGTCCTAGCACACAGCGTGCAGTATGGTGAGGATCTGTGCCTTGCTGTAAGCCGCATGAGAAGTGCTGGTGCTCTAGTTAGAAAAGCACAACGTGAGGATTTCAGTTGGCCTGATTTGTGGTGGTGCCTCTGAGAGCTTATCTCCCAGTTAAGGGTGGGAATCTTGTTCCTTGCTGCAGCACAGGGCTGCCTCCCAGAAAGGGGAACAAGGTGCCACTGAAGCATGACACCGAACAGGACAAGGTTTTGCTGTGCTGCCTGGCACGTGTTCTCATGGGATAACTCATATGAAAAGGCACCTTATCACACATTTTGAAGGCAAGACTCTCCAGCTGTGAGGGCTGAACAGTAAACAGAGTGCCTCTGGGGTGTGCTCCTGCAGTAGAGGCTGTCTCGAGAGCCAGAAGTGTGTTACACCCTCACTGAAGCTCTGTGGAGCGATGCTACTCTCAGCCATGATCTGCTTAACTAGGAGCTCTTAAGGCTTGCTTCGGGTAGTGTCAGGGGCGGGTGGATGTGGATCTTGCTTGTGTCAAGAAACATGACTACACCATCAGATGGTAGACAACCATCAGGGGAGACAGACTGGTAACACTTCTCCAATGTGATATGTAGCCCCAGTCCCACCTTCCATCTGCTTTTGGAGACCCCTACGTAGGGTTCAGACTAGATGGTCGCAAGACGCATGCCTGCCTTCCCCTTCCCCTCCATGACGGCACAGCAGGTGAGGACCAGGAATGCAGGCACTGCCAAGGCCAAGTGTCCCTGTGTCTGCAGTGCCCGCACACCAGGAACTGCAGCACCAGTGTATCTTTAGACACCATTTCTCAAGGAAGGTCGGGCTGAGGTGAGTACGAACCTTTATTGCTTTAAAGGAGTGGAGTTTCACAGCTGAATTTTGAAATGCGGCACCCAAAAAGCTCATGGGGGAAAAAGCATCACTTGGAGATTGGTTTCCAACTGCAGTTGGAAAAGACATTGCAGAAGCCTGTTGCTCACAGTAAGATAATGTAAGCACCACTTGAGGCATGACATTGTTGTAGATATGTTTTACTGTGTGGGCTAAGGAGAAACGCTAATATATAAGATCAGAGAACATGAAACAGAAACAACCGCGGACTTTTGTGATGTCCAACGAGTTAGGTTAAACCACAAGTACCAGCAGAAGTTCCTACATCAGGTTTGACTGTTTTTTCTTGAATGGAAGTGGTACCAAGTAGTCTGCAAACTCAACAATATGCACCAATGTGCACATCAGACCTTCAGCTAGAATATCTTGTGCTGTTGGATACTGTCTCTGTAGTCTCAAGTATCTATGTTGCTTAAAATAGAACTTCACTGTTTGCCAGATGTTGACTACACACATAGCACTAATCCACTAAACAGCAATCCATTTGTTGCTCAGCTCATACAAGGAGTTATGCCAGTTCAGCACCCTGCCATACTGAATCCAGGTGTAACAACATTCAGCGCTGAGGAGGCACTTTGTAAAGTTGGATTTGCTCATAGTACAGAAATTCAACCTAATGTGATCCTCCTATCCCAAAAGTTACCCCTCATTGCCGGAAATGGATGCTCAAGCTGGGCTTGCTCTACTATCTCCTATTCCTTGCCAAGTCATGCAGCACAACGTTATATTGGCTCCAGGACTTCACCCTTTCAAGATTCAGTCTTAGAGCCAAAGTATTGCTTGACAGTGATATGGCCATTACCCTGCTGCGAGCTGGGGGATGCAGCTCATGCAACACAAATCAATACTGCTGTTGCAATCATATTCCTGACTAGTGCTTTCAGCAGAGAAAGAAACTCAAAGAAAATTTGATAGTGCTTTATTGTAAGTGTTTCTCGGAGAAGCAAGTGCATGCAGAGGAACACCAAAGGCAGTACGTATAACTGCTGCAAATGAACAAAGTAATGGTCCCTAACTAACCACTGTCTCCAAAGATTACTATTTTCTTCTCCCTTTTTTCCCTGTGTTCATTCACTGTGAGTATTCACATGCCCACTTTATGGACAAGTGCTGTTCCAACTGACTGAAGAACAATGTCCCACTGTGTTTCACTCAAATATTGGTCTGTTAATATTACAAAAGCTGCTTTACGTACAGGTGTGTCAACAAGGATAGTTTTGTTTTCCAACCATATGACCCAACCTTTATAAGCACTTCAAGAATTAGTGACTGCTGATTAAACTAATCTGGGTGAAAGCTATGAAAACAGCTTTCATCCTACAAATCTGCGTGTGAAGAGTAACTCTGAAAGTAAACCACTCTCTAAAAGTAACCGAGAGGTTTGCAGATGCTGCCTGCCATTAATCTCTGGATATTCCTGTTACAGATAAGAGCTGGACATTGCTGTAAGAAGGTGGATGTAATTCTGGGACTGAAATGCACAGACCTGTCTAAGCTCATGGAAGCATGTGGAGGTCTGTCATAGGCCCCAGAATTAACATTCTTTAAGACCTAGTGACCAGGAGCTGAGAGAATCAAAAGCGAAGTTTCTACATTACCAGCTTCAAAGACAGATTTTGGCAACGCAGTGGGGCTGGTCCTTCTTTGGGCAAAAATGCACAGGGGCAACTCCAGCCCAAACTGCCCAAGGCAAGCTCCAGCTTTATTGTATAGGTTTTCTTATGCTCCCAACCCTTGTCTTCCTCTTTCTCCTACAGAGCTTGCAGTGGCCCAGTGCACACAGCGCCCTGTTGACATCGTCTTCTTGCTTGATGGCTCGGAAAGGATCGGAGAGCAGAACTTCCACAGGGCCCACCATTTTGTGGAGGAGGTAGCCCGACAGCTCACACTGGCCAGGAGCAACAATGACAACATGAATGCTCGGGTTGCGCTGCTGCAGTACGGCAGTGAGAGAGACCAGGACGTGGTCTTCCCGCTGACCTACAACCTGACGGAAATCTCCAATGCCCTGGCACAGATCAAGTACCTGGACTCATCCTCCAACATCGGGTCAGCCATCATCCATGCCATCAACAACATCGTGCTCAGCCCGGGAAGTGGGCAGCGACTCGCCCGGCGCAATGCTGAGCTCTCCTTTGTCTTCATCACTGATGGCATCACAGGAAGCAAGAACCTCGAGGAGGCCATCAACTCCATGAAGAAGCAAGATGTCATGCCCACGGTAGTGGCTCTCGGGAGTGATGTAGACATGGACGTCCTGCTGAAACTCGGCCTTGGGGACCAGGCAGCTATCTTCCGGGAGAAGGACTATGACAGCCTCTCCCAGCCCAGCTTCTTCGACAGGTTCATTAGGTGGATATGTTAAATGAAGGGAGTGTACATGTCCTCCTCTCACCAGTATACAGACCCCTGATATTACCTGTTTCATTTTCTTCGCTCTATATGGTTGCTAGCAACTGAGCTGGCCCAGAACAGCTGCCCTCTAGGTCCTCCTTTCTAGCCAAAATCCAGAGCTCTTTTTTGATTTTCGTGATGAAAAGTTGTGTATCTTACATTTATGGTTGCTAATTAAAACCAGACCAAAGCAGGATACAGAGCCATACAACATACTTTTGTAAACATTTACACACACTAAGCCTTACAAACATACTGTAATCTTAGGAGGGCTTGTCAGAGAAGTGAGAAACCTTTCCAGTGTAGTAAGACAAATCGTCTCTAATTTTCAAAAACCCTCAGTATCTCTCAGCATCTTGTGAGGAGCTTTACAGTTGTGACATCCCCCATTCTTCAGCAAACTTTTTCCAGATTATTTCATCTTTTTAGTTCTCTCAGTACTTCTGACCTGAGAGAATCAAGTGAGCTTATGACATATCACATGCAGCTTGAGACGGTCATCAACTTGGCTTTCATTTTGCGTGGCCCTTGGTGGCTTGCTCCTCTTTCTTAGGAGCAAAAGGATGGTGAGAGGTTGTGCTGCCTTCTACAGTTGTCTGCAGATGCTGCTTTTGGGCCTCTACCTATCCTAAATTTCACAGATTATCTTTAAGATTTCCATTTTCCTGTGGGCCATCTCTCCTTTGCTTCCTTCTGCCATTCTGACCTTCATCACAACCCGTTCATTTATTAGTGCACCCAAAATCCTGTCTGAGAGAGGCAGCGTGCCTCAAAGCATCTCACAAAATACTCGGCAGCTGCTGGAGCTGCCTCCCTGTCATCCCAATGTGCTGAAAGCAACAGTGATGGCACATTGGGATGACACCCAACCATGGTGCTACCTTCTCACCCATATCTGCTGAGCAATGTCCAGATTTGAACTTTGAACTTTGTCCAGAATTGTGCTGTCTGCAAAAATAAAGAAATAAACTCTTTTCACCCTATCCTGGAAAAGCCTCTTTGTTCTGTAGTGTGTCTCTTTTTTTGATTATTTTTATTGAGCAGCTTATTCTCCGGGGGCTAAACTGTTAAAACCAGGTGACTTTGTATTCTGCCTCTCCTTGCAAATGCTGGAGCACAAGGCCAGGGGTCCCTGCAGCACAGGGGTCACAGGGCACTGCTGAGAAACTGAAGGACCACAGGATGCTGGTGGGGCCCCTTCATCTCTCCCTGCTGTCTCGAACAGTCCCCATGCAGACCTGCTCCTCTGCCCCCTGGCCCTGCACACACACACCCTCCCAGTGCCCATGCATCTCTCAGCGTGATAAAGATTGTATCTTCATTCCTCACCTGTTTCATGTTCCTCGCCTGTTCATGGGTGAGGAGAGCAGAGTTTCCACAAGTTTACTCCTCTCTGAGAAGGGCTGCACCTTTCCCCACCATAAAGGTGGCATTGCACCTGAGTCAGCTTTTACCCATGCTTTCTTCAGCCCCTCGTGCATCCAACAGGTTTTGGCCTCAAGCCACGACAGAGGGGCAGGGTAGCCTTCCAAGGACAGGGACATTTCTGTAAAGCCACGTTTCTGCAAACTGGTGGATAAAACTTTCTAAGACTCAATTTAAGGTTTCAGAAAGCAGGCATTCTTTATTGCAGCGCTGGGTGCACAGGGGGTCGCTCCTCCTATTGTGCACCCCGAATGCTGTCATCCAGCCAAATTTATACATGGCGGGTATATATATTTAATATCATTCCAATAAAACATTAGTATATTCATTACGTTTCCAAGAATTCATTTACATATTACAATGAGCTTTGGGGTATGAATAGTCATGCCTTCTAGCAGTCCTCATTTTGAATGAGGGTTGTTTCTTCCTCAGTCTTCATCTTCTTCACCTGTCCTTTAGCTCACTTTTCATGTTGGCAAAACATTCTAACTGCTTAGTTGATCATTAAAACTAATGATTTTCCTGCTAGCACCTGTTTGTCAGACCATGTCCATATCCATTGCATCCTTGCCTTAGACCAACATGTTCTCAAGGCCACATACATCCTTTCTTGTCTTACTAAGTCCTTGAAATGATTTTGGATGGTTACTAAAATAGCTACATTTCTTCTCTAAAAGAACATTCATAGAATCGTTTGAGTTGGAAGGGACCTTAAAGATCATGGAGTTCCAACCCCCCTGCCCTGGGCAGGGACACCTCCCACCACACC
>JAOTQQ010000079.1:21738742-21751877 GCA_026546715.1 Gallinago undulata
CCCGTTGCCCCTCGTCCTGTCACTGGGAACCACTGAAAAGAGTCCGGCTCCATCCTCCTTCAACCCACCCTTTAGGTCCTTGTCAGAATTGATAAGGTCTCCCCTCAGCCTTCTCTTCTCCAGGCTAAAGAGCCCCAGCTCTCTCAGCCTTTCTTCACAAAGGAGAGGCTCTAATCCCTCCATCATCTTTGTTGCCCTGTTAATGGCCAGGTCACAGGGGCCATGCCTGGGTGGGGGTCAGCACAGCACCATGGTCTCAGACACCAAACCCCAGCCGGGGCACCTCGACCTGAAAAGAAAATGGCTACTAATAACATCAGTGCAATGTTTATTGCAATGCTGTTACAAACCACATCTTAGAGTTTGGTGCCATTAGTTCTCGGTACGGAGAATACAATTACAGGCATATCATGGGAGGGCTAGTTTGTTCATTATTATTTCACAAGGCTGTGCAGGACAATTAAGGAAACCCCAGAAGGGTTCTGCTCTCTGCAGGGACAAACATCATATCAGGTCACTTTCAGAGCTGTTACACAGTGAGAGGAGCTGATGATTTGCTTTGTTTGGAAAATGCTTCTACTGGGAGCACTTAAATGGTGGAACTGGGGTTTTGTTTAGCAGTCCCTCCCTCGGACCTGTTCCAGATAGTGCCCATCCCTGGAATGGCATTTTCTGCAGCATCTACTCTGGCACAGAGAATTGCTTTTCCTTTTTTGGGGGGGGGTGGGTGGGTGGGTTGGTTGGTTGGGTTTTTTTGTGTTTTTAAGGGGGAACTGAACTGCTTCTCTTCTGCAGGACACTGAAAGAATGTCCCTTAGAGACACGACTTGCTTTCTGGTGAGTAGGACAAAGTCCTGGGATTTAATACACTGCATGGCGTACCAAGAGCTTTCAAATGGCTTCAAGGAATTTCATGAGTCACCTTTCAAAAGACTGACTTGAAATGACTCATGCTTGCCTATTTGTTAATGAAACAGGAGTCTCCACATCTAAAAAAAAAGCCTGCTCCAGCCGCCACAGGGTAGAAGAGAGGAGCTTCGGCTTCAGCTGCCCGGGCTGGATGCTGTGGGATGTGCAAGGGGGTCCAAGAGATGACAGCAGAGATTCAGAAGGGTCCCCTGCTGCCTCACTCTTACCTTGCCTCCATGGTGCTTGGAGTGCTTCTTCTTGTGCTTCTTATGGTGCTTCTTCTGACAGCCAGGGGGGCACGGTGAGCTACCTGGCATTCCCGGTGGCCCTGGATGGGGGTGCCCATGGGAATGATGCCCATGTGGGGGATGCCCATGGGAGTGCTGCCCTGGTGGGTAGTGGCCAGGTGGAGAAGGGCCACAGGGATAGCCACCTAAGGGTGCTGGGGGATAGGCTCCTGGGGTGCCAGGTGGCACTGCTGGGTACCCAGGGAAGGGACATGCTGGGGTACCAGGAGGGGCAGGTGGGCAAATTTGCAGTTGTGGTGGTGGAACCCCTCCAGACACGCCTAAGAAGAAGAAGGTGGCTATTAGCAAGCAGAGCTGGGCTCTCCCTGGACAGGCAATGCAGGAAACTGGTGCACCCTTGCACCCAAAGGATACCACCACCACCCCCCCCTAGTCTACTTCTCTCCTCACAAGTGATGCCCCGCTCCCCTTTGCTACACAGGTAATGTCCCTGAGTGCCCATGGCAATTTTGGGAACTCCTCTCTGAGCTCCGATGCCCGTGTGGTACCCACAGTCCTGCCCAGCCCCGCCGCCCCTCACCTGGGTTTGTGTTCCACATCCTCCACGGTCACCAAGCTGCAAGGGAAGGACAGGCACCATCAGTGCTCCTTCACAACACCTTCTGTCATGGGGAGGTCATCGCCCTGCCAGCGGCCGGGACCGGCTCCTCTACCCCACGTATCTGCCCCGAACAGAAACTGCACTCACTGCCCAAGGAGTACTGTCCCCCTGCAGACCCCAGCAGCTGCCTTGTCTCTTCGAGTGACAATGCCAGTCCTGAGAGGGACTGTCCCCACCTCTGTGCACACCCAAAGCCCGGGCATGCGGTTCCCATCATTAAT
Organism: Gallinago undulata; assembly: GCA_026546715.1. NCBI lineage: Eukaryota > Metazoa > Chordata > Aves > Charadriiformes > Scolopacidae > Gallinago > Gallinago undulata. The sequence continues at coordinate 21,740,782 of JAOTQQ010000079.1, forward strand.
GGAAATAATAAACCAACTCAGGCCGAGGCTAGGTGCTCAGCCTATCCCCTTGTGGACCACAGAGGGCTGGGGACACCGTATCTGGGTGCAGCACCAGCCATGGTGCCCACACTCCCACCACCCCTGCACTCCCCGGCTGCCCCGCACCCCCCCAGGCACTGCTGCCTTGGGAGCCACTTTCACTCACCGAACCTGCCCAAAAGCTCCCCGCAGAGGGGATGCTGGCAGCACTCTTTGGAAATGTTGCTACCAGCTGGTCACTGCCCTCTGCATGGCTCTCCCGGGGCGCCAGGCACCCAATAAATACAGAAAGGGGGGGGGCAGGGGGCAGGGGTGACACAGCGCCACGTCCGTCACCACGGGCCATCACGCAGGTAGCGTTAGCACACCACTCCCAGCTGGAACAAAGGTCCCACAGGGCTGATAAAACCAGGGACTGGAAGGGTTTCACCTCCCAGCGCCAGTCAGGTGGTGGGGTGAGTCAGGTGTCCCCAGGTGCTCCCAGGGTGGCGGCGGTGTCCCGGCAGAGAGGGGCAGCACAGAGGGGCCACCTGCCCGCAGGCGCTGCTGTGGGGCAGGGTCCAGCTAATGGGATACTGCTAAGGGAGCTGCTGTGCTGTGCGGGTGGAGGTGGCATCTGCCATCATCAGAGACAGGAGGCAGGGCTGGATGCCCCAATGGTCAGGGCTCGTAGACCCCCCCCTCTTGGGGGGTCTATGAGGAGGGGGCAGAGTTCCTCCCTCCCATCCCCATCTCCCCATTAGCACCCTTGTTGGTGCCCCCATGTTTGGCAACACTCTCTTCCCAGGCCAGCAAGCAGTGGAACAGGCTGGTCTCATGATGTGCCACCAAAAAGACACCTTGTAGAAAGGGACTGCACCAGGTCTTGTCCCAGCCCTTCAGAGAGAGGGGTGTCTCAGGGGAGGGTGGGGTGGGTACTGGGCACAGAAACACACAGGGGTCAGGAGGTACCCACACACAGGGATCTCCTCCCAGGTAGCACCTCTGGGTCCCTGCCGTCCCCTCTGTTGGGAGCCCTGTAGCCCCAGACACTGCCAGCCCAGCTGGCTCCTGCCCCAGGAATGAAGACTGGGGTCTGAGCCCCAGACAACAAAAATCACCCTTGGCCAAGGAAAGACCAGCAGGAGACATGTTGCTGAGATCTGCCTGAGTGGAGCAGCTCTCCTGAGGCAGATACCAAAGGAGCCCAGGCAGGGATGAATGTGTTTTCCAGCTGTATTTGCCACTGCAGAGCCCCCAGTCTGTCCCTGAGCCCCTCTCAGGGTGCCCGCTTCTCCAGCAGTGCCAGCACAAGTGCCGAGCCTTGCTTCGCCTCCTCCAGCAGCCCAGAGACCTTCTGCGACATCTGCACAGGAAGGGAGAAGGTGCGTCGTTTGCCACTTGACAGGACAGAAGAGCTGTCCACCGTCTACCCCATGCATCCCAGTGGTGGCAAAGGGAGGGGGTACCTGGGCATGAGGGGTCCCAAAGTCTTCATCTCCACCTCTGTCCCACCTCACCCCCCACCACCCGGGTCGAGGCACATGCACAGCCCCTGCTTACCGCAAGCTTGAACTTCTCATCTGTTATGTCTTTGAGGTTGATCATGACATTGAAGTAAGCTCCGAACACAGCTGCTTCCAACATTTTGGCTCCCACCTAGAAAAAGAGGCTTGCGAGAAGTTCTCCTGCTGAACTAGAGCACGTGCAAACAGTCCTGCAGCATAAGGACCTGCCCTGCTGCAGGACTCCCACCCTCTGTGACCCAGCAGCACGCAACACTTTCCAACATGGTATTTTCAGGATGTGGCTCTGGCAGTGGGAACCATTCATGGCCTTGCCACACAGGTGGGAAAACTCAGGCAAGGGCTGGTGGAGGTCGACCCTCCTACAAGGGTTGCAAGATGCCAAGAAGTTAGTGGGTAGAAACCACTTGGCCAGTTTGTGAAGCGTGGCTTGAGATATGTAACCTGGAGGTCAGGACAGGATGGGACACTGCAGGGAAAAGTGGTGAGCCTGTCAGCCTTCAAAGCCCCAAGCCCAGGACCATACCTGGATGTCAGATTTGCAGGCCAGGTTGCAGTGTCGTGCCAGCTCCTTCAGAGGAGGCCAGAGCTCGCTCACCTTCTCTGCCAGGGCACAGGGCACCTTCACAGCTGTCTTCAGCCCCTGTTGCATGGCAGCCATGCGCCTGGGAGGAGGGTCAGCCCCAGGATGAGCACTGGGTGGCTGTGCTCCCCTGGTTCTGCAAGTCCCCACCAGCCCAGCTCACCTCTCCCGCTCTTCAGGGGTGCTTTTTGGCAGCTTCATAGCTTCCTGCAGGGAAAGAAAAGCAGATTTTTGCTTGCTGTTTGCTCCAAGACCTCTTGTGTCTTGCATCAGGGGGCCAAGGCAGACCTGATAGCTCCCACGCTCTTGCAAACCTCTTTCCCTGTTCCTGGCTTGGACCAAGGTCACTGCCCTGCTCCTAAAGCACTGGGGCGATGTGATGCTGGCCCCATTCCCATCTGGAAAGCCCCTCACTTTCCTGTGGGACATCTGCTGCTGGCAGAAACTCACCATGTAGCTGCTGAAGGCACAAGAGTCAGCATCCACCATCGCCACAAGCTCATCCATGCCCTGGTGGAAGGGGGGGATCAGCTTCCTCATGATGGGGTCCAGATCCTCAAACTGCCGCTTTCCATAGCTCATCAGCCCCACCATGCAGCCCAACGCTGCTCCCTGCAAGGGCACAGGGGTAAGTCCTCCAGCAGCATACACGCTACTGCCATGCCAGCTTGGCACACCCAAGAGGACCCTCCAGGCAGGTAGGGACCTCCTCCTGGTGTAGAGCACATACCAGGGCGCCTGCGGCTGCAGACACAGAGCCTCCTCCTGGTGCTGCTGACCTCCCACCAACTGCTCGCACGAAGGCGCCCAGTGGCTTGGCCACAAGCCCCCTGTCTGGCTCTCCTGCCTGCACCAGGTACCTGTGGCACAGAGGCCCTGTGGGTCAGAGCTTCCCCCAGGTGCAGGGACACCCACCAACACTGCCCTGTCTCTTCTTACCCAGCACTGCCCTCCTCCAACAAGTTTTCATGCACCCCTTGGTTCTGTGGGTGGCTGAGAAGAGACTAGCCCCAAAAACCCAGCTTGAAGGTCAGGGAAAGGATACGGAGCCCCATGGGGACAGAAAGTCAGCTGGGCAGCACGTGTCCTGGTGGTATTTGGGGTTGCTCTGCATTAGACAGGGTGGGATTGTGCAAAGAGCATTTGGTGGGACAGAAACACGCCTGCAGCCGTGTCCCCAGGGGGGACAACAAGGACTTGAAGCACATGTCCTGAGTTCCCCTTGGCACAGGTTGATTTCCTTTCCTGTACCCCCACAGACATGCACTTTACACCAGGTGCTGCACCACGGCATCTCTCCTTGGAGAGCAGCATGTGAGCCAGAGGCAGTGAAATTTGGGCTGGGGTCAGGGTGGAGGATTTAACATGCTCAAGTACGTGCTGAAGTATGTGCTCAATTTTGGTCGTGGAACCTGCTCCCGCTGTGTGCCTAAGCCACTCCACATTCACAAACATCAGCATTTGGGAGCAGGGACCACCCTGTGCCTGCACGTCACCCGACAGAGATGTCCCCTGGGTGTGAAGAGGAGATGGGTGCAGGCCCCAGTCCCAAAGCAAGCTGAGCACAAGAGGCAGGCAGCAGGATCCCCCCATCTGGGCAGGGATGGGCACCATGATGAGAAGCAGGATGGGGGTCCCTACTCGATGATGCGTTCCTGGGGGTGAAACGGAGACAAGGAGTCCAGGCCCAGCCGGCTGACCACCTGCAAGGAGCAGCACCATCATGATAAGTCCTGTTGCATCCTCATTCCCTGCTGTTAATTAACCATGAGTGATCCATCCCTAGGACAGCATTGCTCAGGCCACCACCCAGGGCGAGGACAGCTGGCTTCACCAGCCTGTCCCACCCCAGACTTAGGGGTGGCATGTGGCTGCCTGTAAATGACTGGAAACCGCACCGATAAATAATTAACTTGCTCTTATCTAGCACGTTCCCCATAGGGTGGAAAAGTCCCTCCCTCCTGCAGCTGAAAGGCACTGCCTGTCTCCTTATTTACAGTTTACACTGGTCCTGGGGCAGTTTCTTATAATGCCACACACTGTCCTTGAGCTCTGGGGAGGTCTTCTTGCTCTCCTGGCCCCCATGAAGGCAAGCTGGGCAGCTGCTGCCCGCAATCTGTCCTCACAGGATGGGCTCTCTGCTGCTTGAGCATCTCAGTGTCCTCAGGACAATAAAGCAATTTGTCCCATTCACTGTGCCCTCACAGCTTGCCAGGCACCATTCGCGGACACAAGTGTCATGCATGGGGGCTTCTGTGGCCCCAAATCTCTGCTCAGTTTCATTTTGGGAGGCTGGGGGACTGGGAGGGTGTCTCTCTCGTGATACCTTGGCTTGGTACTAGGAGGAGCCACATTACCAGTCTGATCTTCTGTTCCTCCTCCAGGATGAAGAGTTTTTCCTTCTTTATGTAAAACTCAGCTGTGTCTAGCATGGCCTTCTTGGGGACAAGCCCCACCAGCTGGGACCCCACCACGGGGAGGTTCAGCGCCTGCAAAGGACATCAGAAACATGACTGTCCCCAGAGCCACCTGCTCTGGTGCTGCTACCTCCCCAGCCTGGGTGTTCTCATCCCTTCCCAGGACCTGGGAAGCTCATGGAAAAGCCTTCAGTGGAGAAACTGGGAGCTAGCAGCAAGTTGCTGAGCTTTTAGTGTTTTTGTGCTGTTCAGCGCTCTGCCCAGCTTGGCTGGGCTGCGCGTGAGATAAAGCAGAGGCTGACCTGGGGATGGGAAGAAAAACTTGGAGGGAGACATTCTCTGCAAAGCCCCTCATTGAAATAAGTGTGGTGTGCTGCACCATGCCACCCACCTCTGCATCTCGGCAGACCTCCTCGTAGACAACATGGAGCGGTGTGGTCTCGAAGTCCAGCAGGTTTGTTGAAACCTGGGCTATATTCTCTTCCTCCAAATACCAGCCGATGCCCTGCACCTTCTTCAAGCGCCCAGGCTGCCAAGAACTGCCACAGTCAAGGCACAGCCCAGGAGGCACGGGGGCAAGCAGGTCTGCTTCCAGTGTGCCACCGGCATGGGCGTACCTGGTCAGCGCCACGACCCTGCTCGCGGATGTTGAGGGCAATGCGGTGAGCCAGCTCCTTGGTGCACAGCAGGTTGATGTTGTACGCGATAAGAAAGGTCCGGGCACCTGTCACTGTGGCCCCCCACTGAGGGACAAAGGTTGGGGGCCCAAAATCGGGAGCCCACTCTGGCTTTGCAAGCTGGGGAGGAGAGAGGAGAGTGCGTGGGCTGGCACTGCCAAGCAGCGAGAGCCACCCCCCACCCCCAGACGGCACCTGCCGTGACCACCTCCATGTCCAGCAGCACCCAAAGTGTTTCACCAGCTCCTCTTGTTGTGAAGGGATCATGCCAGCCCCCAGCACCCCCTCCCCAAGGCCAGGGAGGTGTGGCTCAGCTCTGCCCGGTCCGTGCTGCCCGGCCGGGCACTGCCGGCCTCACCTTCTCGGGCAGCGCCTCGTACTCTCCAGCGCGGATGTTGGGCAGAGCCTTCCTGCTCTCCTGCCGTGCCGCCTCTCCATACAGGTAAACTGCCGGACAGAGCCAGGGCTGAGCACCGCCTCATCTTTACAGGGGTCTGGTTTTGCCCATTTGGGAGCAAACCCCATTTTCCCCTTTGTTAAGTTTTTGTGAAAGGTGTGGGGTTTCCTCGCAGCAGGAAGCATGAGGGGTGGGGACAGGATGGACAGAGGTTTCTGGTCCCCACTCACCGGGCACTCCCAGCTCCACTGCCAAGTGCTGCCCAAAGACTTGGGCGCAGTTGACACACTCCTCCATGCTGACGTTCATCACTGGCACAAAAGGGCAGACATCCAGGGCCCCCATGCGAGGGTGTTCACCTGGGGACAGGGCAGGTGTGAGGATGGGGGCTGGGACAAGCAAGCGGACAAAGGGGGAGGACAGCCCTTCCCCAGCCTCTTTTGCAGACTGAGCACTGCTGCTGTGAGGAAAATTGTGTTTGTGGCAGTAATGTGTACTCCACAGGAGGAGGAGCAAGGGCTTTGCATGGTTCCACCACCATCCATCCCAGCAGTGCTGCTTGCTGTAGGTACAGTAATGTCCTGTGCTTGGCTGTCAGCAGCTGATTTTAGCTCCAGCCATGCAAGGTGCACCTGGGGTCAACCATGCGCCACGGCCAAGAGATGTTCTGCACCAGGTCAGCTCCTGTGCCTCCCCCTGAGCTCACCTGTGTGTCGGCTCATGTCAATGAGCTGCCGAGCCAGGCGGGCTGCGCTCAGTGCCCCTTCGACAACAGCCTGGGGAGACCCCACAAAGGTGTAGACGGTGCGGTTGGTGGAGGAGCCGGCATCCATGTCCAGCAGCACACAGCCCGGCGTCTGGGAGATGGCTTGCCCCAGTGCATCGATCACCTGCCGGGCAGTGGAAGGGGGCAAGCTGAGCCAGCAAGCTCAGCTGATGCCTTTTCTCAGCTCTCCCCCATTCCACTGGCACAGGGGTTGGGGAGGAGCCCACGACTGGTGGGGATGCAGCCCTGTGCAGCAGAGGATTCAGGATCCAGAGGAGTGAACATCCCACTCCTCTCCAGGGAGTTTGGGGACACGCCTGGCTCACAGAGAGCCACAAGCCCACCATGGTGGTGGAGAGCTGCACTGCACGTCAGAGAGCACCATCATAAATTGCTGTTCCTGAGGATACTGTCCCTGCCAGCTTCAAAACAGATTTGGCTCTGTACAGCTTGTTCCCTGGGGAAAGCAGTGAATTCATTGCAGTTTTAGGTTTGCTGAACTCCCCCAGCACACGCAGGGCCAAAGTTCAGCTGGGGCTGATATCCATTAACCTGGACAGTAGGTTTTGGCACAACTGCAAGTGATATTTCTCTAGAGGGGGTATGCCACACTGCCCCGAGCCCTGGTGCTACAGCAACCTGCAGGCAGTGGAGAGGAGTGGGTCCGAGACCTCACTTCTCACGGAGGGGGCTGCCTTTGGGCATTTTCAGCATGATTCAGGCAGGGAAAGGTGCACAGCACGTCAGAGGAGGCAGGGCAGGGTCTGCATGGCCCCTCTGCCAGGGCAGTCCAGCCACACACAGCCCAGCATCGCCCACCCCTCAGCACCTCCTCGCGCTCCCTCACCTCTTTTTTATTCCCCTCCGAGAAGTTAGGGACACACTCCACCAGCTTGGCCATTGTCCCAGAGGCTGCCTGCACCCCACGGACCCGCGCTCGTCTCCTCACACTCTGTGGGTTTCCCTGCCCCACCACGGAGCAAAAGCCTCCCAGCACCCAACCCGTTGCCTCTGCCCTGTGCTGGGGTTTCTCATTAACTGCATCGATCCGTGGTCAGGAGACAGAAAAGGTCTCGGATAAACAAAGTGCTGCTGACCCCTCTGCATCTGGAGCAGCTTTGGGCACAAGGACTCTGCGTGCTCGCGAGGGCCAGCCTACAACACTAATTACCCAAAAGAGCCAATTAATGGGGGTGCTGATGAAAAAAAGCATCTGTTGTGTCCAGCACCATGTCATGGCTACTGGATGGGACAACCTGTTCCTGCTCAGGGCACAAAACCAGGCCCACCAGCACTCCATGATGGTGGGGAGGACCCCCAGGACGGGCACCAGGCAGCTCCAGTGGACTGGGGAAGGAAACAGCTACTGGAAGTTTCTCAGAGCAATGGGAAAGCCAGATCGGAGTGAAACGTCAGCTTTAGGGGTTACCACATGGAGGACAAAGGGCCAGGGGTGATGCTGCAAAGCACCAGCCATTTCAACCACTGCAATAGCCAGGGAGGTGGTTTTGAGGAGGGAAAAACCCCCAGTGATGGTGGGAATACTAGGCATGTTGATGCTGGGCACCAACATCCTGCATTCACCTCCAGCTGCTGACTCCGTGGACCAGAGACAACAAGAGGTCACCCTACACCCAGGGTGTACAGAGGGAAGCACGCAGCCTCAGCTGTCCCTTCACACACCCAAAAGTGGGTGGCAGAGGCTGGGAGTGGCTCATTGGTCTGGGAGTATGAGTCTTGCTTCACGTGTGAGAGGCACCAGGTTCCTGGATAAGCACTTTTGCCAGCAATACATTGGATCATGGTGTAACCAGGGCACAGCAAGGGCCATGGTGTCTAGGACATTGGGGTATGTGTCCCATCCTGTCTGAACATGTCCCCATGGGCAGGATGGACCCCCAAGAGCCGGCAATGAGGTGTTGCAGGGTGTGTGGGCAGGGAAGCAGAGGGAGGAAGGGGTAGGAAAGGGCATTTGGAGGCAGCGCTGGCAGAGGGGCAGCAGTGGGGGGTGAGGGGAGTTGCCCAGGCCCCCACCCACCTCCAGGCATGGGGGATGTAGCTCAGTGGAAGAGCGCTTGCTTTGCATGTAAGAGGCCCTGGGTTCAACCCCCAGCATCTCCATGTTCTTTTGCCTCCCCGGACGCCCTCCCTGCCAGCTGTGGGACTGGCAGAGCCCCCCAAGCTCCCTAGAAGAGCTCTGGGACTGGCTGTGGGTATGGCTGGCCTGGGGGTGCTTCCTGGCACCTGCAGACTGTGAGGTTGATGGTGATGACCTGGAGACATTGCCCACTCTCCTGCCTGGGTAATGCAGGGCATAGGGGTACGTCGTTTCCCTTCCCCATGGGTGTCAGGGTCTCTCCTGGGGTGCACAAGGGTGGTGGGGGGACCAGATGGGTGAAAGTAGGGTCATGGCTGTCCAAAAGGAGGGCTCGTCCGGGAGTTGAACCCGGGACCTCTCGCACCCTAAGCGAGAATCATACCCCTAGACCAACGAGCCATGGCCCACACTGTACCTCTAGCCCAGCTCCTGTCCCATCCAGCCCCATGGTCCCAGGTACTGTACAGACCAATCCGGTGTAGGCTGCAGTGGTAACTGCCCCAGCACCCTCTGGCAGCCCCTCTCCCTTCCTTCTGCTCTCCAGCTGTCGGCTCCCTTCCTCGTCGCCCCCAGGAAGAAGGCACAGGGCGATGTGAGGGAGTCCCTAGAAAGTGGCATCAGGGGCTCTGGGGTCCCTGGAGAGCACCGTCCCCCCCAGTATCCCAGTGCCTGGCATAGGCTGCACTTTGCAGCTCATCGCTCTAGGAGTACGATTCTTGTGTGGGTTATGATTCTTGCTTAGGGTATGCGAGATCCTGGATGAGTCCTCCTTTTGGGTGTCCACCTCTGGGCACAGCCCCTGCAAGGCCAGGGCACAGACAGGGTGACAATGTTCAGCCGCAGCTCAGCTGCCCATCCTCTCTGCTGGGGTGGTCCTGCTGCTGCCGGGACTGAGGTGCTGACCCCATGGGCAAAGAGACATTTCTCAGCCCCTCCTGGATCGGGAAGGGGCTGTCAGGGCAGTGCCACTCCACTGCCAACACATCCACTGCCCAACCTTGGTGCTGGAGTGACATCAGCTTTGGGGATATCCCCTGCAGCAAGAAAGGGGATGTTTCCAGGGAGAAAAAAAAGCTGGAGATGCTGGGGGTTGAACCCAGGGCCTCTTACATGCGAAGCAAGCGCTCTCCCGCTGAGCTACATCCCCTGCCTGGGGTTGTGCTTGGGGTGGGAGTGCTGTCTGTGGCTGTGCAGCAGCAGTCTCCAAGATCACCAAAACCAGCGTCAGCTGAGAGAGAAACCCTATGGCTGCACCATGCAGTGCTGTTTGCAGGCAGCTGGCAGATGCCAGGGCTGACCCTCCTCCACGGGGTCTGAAGAACAGCAGGAACACAGTCCCCAGAGGAGGGTTTATCCCAAAAGGAGGGCTCATCTGGGAGGTGAGCCACAGACCTCTCATGGCCAAAGCAAGAATCATACCCCAGACCAACAAACCACAGTGCTGCACCTTTTTTGACACACACACCCCCCAGCCTCCTTGCTCCCCTCTCTGCCCACAGGCAGCCCCAACACTTTTCAGGGGGGCTCTAACAGCCCCACAGACAGCAAGGAGAGGGGCCTGGGAGGAAAAAGTTGGAGGTACTGGGGGGTGAACCCAGGACCACTTACATGCAAAGCGAGCACTCTCCTGCTCAGCTACCTCCCCATGCACCACTGGGAACTCGCTCCTGGCTCTTCATGGGTCATCCTGCCCATGGGGATGTCCCCAGCCAGGACATGGTACTACTGCCTTCAACATGCCCTAGTTTCATGTGCTGCTGCCAGGGAAGTTCAGGTTCAAAAAGGAAGGCTTGCTCAGGAGTTGAACCCAAGCCCTTTGACACATACAGCAAGAATCATACCCTTACACCAACAAGCTGTGGCAAAGCCATTTTCCCTGCCCTTGGCCCCTGTTCTCCAGCCACCGCTTCTGCTGGGCACAGGATGGTGGCTCTGGCGTGCCCCAGAGCTCTCCTGAAGCTCAGGGTTGTAATTCTACTTTTTGCCCTGCTTCTTCCACGCAGGATCCTGAACTCTACCATCTCATCGTCACTGCAGCCAAGGCTGTACCCCAAGCTTCACAACCTCATCCAGACCCTCTTTCTTTGTTAGCACAAGGTCCAGCAAAGTTCCTCTACCACCTGTGTCAAGAAGTTCTCATGAATCCTCTGCCAGAGCTCCAGCCTCCCAGGAGCTAAGGTTCAAGATGTTGCTGACAGCATGCTACAACTTGTCAAGGACATGGACTCCTACCCACTGTTACTCTTCCGTGTGGGCAGGAATGACACTGCAAGCTGGAACCTGGGCAGAATTAAGAAGACTATAAAACCCTGGGAGTACAAGTGAAAAAAATTGGTGCCCAAGTCATCTTGTCCTCCACTGTACCAGCCAGAGGAAAGCAGCCAGGAACGGGCACATAATGCATACCAACTCCTGGCTACGTGGCTTGTGGTCTCGCGAGGGTTTTTTTATGATAATGGGACATTCTTTGCTGATTATGGCCTGTTAGAGAGGGATCCACTTGTCTAGAAGGGGCAAAGGAAGCTTTGGCAGCAGGCTGGCCAAATTGGTGAAGTAGGCTTTAAACTGAAGGACTTGGGGGTTAGGGTGCAGGGTGGCAGTGCTCGTGCCACTTCAGCTGAGTGGGGAATAA
>JAOTQQ010000079.1:21751977-21776483 GCA_026546715.1 Gallinago undulata
GAGGCCACATCTGGAGAAATGTGTCCAGTTCTGGGTCCCTCAGTTCAAGAAGGACAGGGAACTACTGGGAAGGGTCCTGAGGAGGGCTATGAAGATTATCAAGAGAATGGAGCACCTCTCTGATGAGGAAAGGCTGGGTCTGTTTATCCTGGAGAGAAGACTGAGAGGGGACTTCATCAATGTTTATAAATATCTGAAGGGTGGGTGTCAAGAAGATGGGGTCAGGCTCTTCTCAGTGCTGCCTGATGACAAGACAAGGGGCAACAGGCACAAGCTGGAACACAGGAAGTTCCATCTGAACATGCGGAAAAACTTCTTTACTTTCAGTGTGGCAGAGCCCTGGAACAGGCTGCCTAGAGAGGTGGTGGAGTCTCCTTCAAAACCCGCCTGGATGCATTCCTGCCCAACCTGCTCTAGGTGAACCTTCTTTGGCAGGGGGCTTGGACCAGATGTTCTCTAAAGGTCCCTTCCCACCTCTACAATTCTGTGTTCTGTGGTTTCACATGGTACCAGAGCTAATGATCTCCCTCTCCACTGCCCCATGGTGCCAGTGTGGCTTTGGGACAAGGGACAGAAGCTGTGAGTGCCGGGTTACTGGGAAATACACCCCACCATTCCCTTTCTCCAGCCCCCAGGAGCTGTCAACCTTGGGGGTCAGTAGGATTCAGGTGCTGGGGGTCCCACAGGTGCCACGGGGGACAGGACTGGGACAGACCAGGGATGCCGTTCTGACAGTAGGGCTACCTGTAGCTGTGTCGAGGTGGGAAGCCAAGCTGCTGCGAGAGCCCCAACTGGTGGGAATCCATGCAGAACAGCCGCAGAGGGGACAGAGCGAAGAGCTGATTTTCAGACAGCCTGCCCACACTGAGCCTCTGACGCTGATGATATCACATTGCAGCCTGTGTCAGAGCAAGGCTTCACTCCCTCCGGAACATCCAAACCATGGGGCTTCCATGAGCTGATCCGGGGGAATCAGGAGGAAGGATCTGCCACAGGCAGCACAGGCAAGACTGGCTCCTCTCCCCTGCCCTGCAAATCACGAAACTGTGGGGAGGAGCAGGCATGATTTCCAAGTCACATTACCCCCCACAGCTGCCCTGCTCCTTCATCCCCACACATTCAGTCCTAACTACAATCACCTTATGCAGCAATAACCCAATGACCCTTCTTCTCTTTGGGAAACATGCAGACACCTGATTCTCAGTAAACGTGAATTAACAGCCCTGGAATATTTAATTCAACAATTCTTGAGTTTGAAACTCAAATCCCAAAGTATTTCACTCCTTGTAAACCATCGGGATTTGGGCTCTACTTTCATTGTCACAGAATCACAGAATCATGTGGAGTTGGAAGGGACCTCTGGAGATCATCTAGTCCAATCCCCTCACCAAAGCAGGTCCACCTAGTGGATGGGCTCATCCTTGACTCACCCCAAGAGCTGCCCGCCCTAGGGGGAAAAGTTCAGAGGAGAAAGGGGTGTAGGACAGCCAGGAGCAGTGTCTGGTGATGATTTGGGCTAGGGTGAGGCATGGTGCTGGTGGAGACAACCAGGCTGCAGGCTCGTCAAGGTGCAAGACTTGTGAGTTCCACTCCCACGGGTAGTACCAGGAGGGCCACACCAGGATGCCAGAGCATTTTGATTTGCGTGCTTTTTCCCCAGTGACTCACACATGTGGGTGGCCTGTTATTTTCCTACTTCATGGGATTTCCAGCCCTGGGGAAGAACCAGAGCGCTTGCCGGAGCCATCACCTGTCTGGCTCCCCAGGCTCCCCAAGAGCCCTTGTGTGGCCGGAGAGGGTGCCCCGAGAAAGCATGGCAAGCTTATGCCCTGCAGTTGGTCCATAGGTGCCCGGGGTGGGATGTCCTTTCAGTAGTGCCCTCTCCTTCCTCTTACATCAGCTGTGCAACCACCTTCTCTCCCCTTCCTAAAACCTAAGAGCAGGTGTCTGCTTTTGTGGGAAATCATGTTGCAAGGCTTTGGTGGGTGAGGAAGGAGATTTTTACAGGCAAACAATTACCATCTCAGTCTGCTATGCCTGCAGGCTCCAGCTCCAGGGACTCAGTCTCTCCAACTGGCTGGCTCCAGTACATGTGTTGCCATGCGCTCTGGCCAGAAGTCCTTGCCCCAGTGAGGAGAACACAGGATACTGGCCATTGAGGCCAGCTTGACCTCCTCACATTGACCTCAACTTTGCACCCAGGCGCTGGGGTGGGATATGCCTTTTGCAACTCAAGAAAGGCACTGGCAGTGGATCTGGCTCTTCATCCTGTCCCACTGCTGTGAGTCATCAGGATTTTTGTCTTCTCATCTGGATGTGGAGAGAGTCCACAGATTGACAAGTGGAGATCATGTTGACCCAGCAATCATCCAGCCACTACCAGTCCCCTCCATCCCAATCACTAGCCCCATGCTTCCCAGGGCTTCCACTCCTGACAGTCCCAGTCACTTGCTATTCATACCAATCTTCTGTTTTCCATGGCAACTCTCTATGCTTCTCCACTTGTTCCAACTCAAACCATGACTTCACTCTCCTCCCCACCTCATCCATTCTTGAGGTGGTAAGCCACACACCATCAGAGATGCTCATTGGCTGCTTCTGTGGGCTTCCCCAGGTACACAAATGCAAAGGAATCTGAGAAAGACCATTTGCCACATGTGGAGGTGGTGCAGGCTGGAGTGTCCCCACATATCCCAAAGAGGAGATAAATACCTGCATGGATATGACCCTCCAATGGGGAGCTACCACCATCACCTTCCCTGGTATGCTTCATCTGCTCCCTGCTGATGTAATTAATGCACTGTAGTTTTTCCTGCTGCAGCTGGGTTCACCAAAGCAAGGGATAAAGAAAAAAAATGAAGGGAGATAGAGGTCTGCAAGAAGCTGCGGGAGGAGGATGCTGAGTGACAGCAGGGAGGTTTCCTCCAAGAACATGAGCAGGTGAGGGAAGATGGGAGGTGAGGAGGACATGAAACTCAATGGATGAAGGCATGGCAAATGGGTTGCATTGGGACTAAACTCCAGGCTTTTCTTAGAAAGGCTTCTGCTGCTGATGATGTTTGTTGGGACTAAACACCAGGACTCAGCCCTTTCCCTCCTTGTGTATCTTTCCAGCCACTAAGCATTATTTTTCATCTCAGTCTTGGTACGTAGTTCCCTGTTTCTCCCTAGAGCCTTTGGCTGCCCTGTCTTTGCAGAAACCTATCTTTTAGGGCCTGATCAGCAGGTCTGTGGGGTCCTGCCCTGGGCAAGCACTAGCTGGGGGGTTTACGTGGCAGTATGAATTCAGGGCGGCTCTTGAGCTGGGAGCCAAGACAGCATGGCTCCCAGACGGGAGCAACAGCACCCGTAGGAGACAGTGTGCCGGGTCCCTTGGGACAGAGATCCCTGCAGGGCACCAAAGGCCTCACTTTCCTGATTCTGTACTAAGGTATCACAATTTTTAAGTCAAATCAAGGACCTGTGTGGATTTTAGTCTCCTTTGAGATACTGGCTCTTCAGAAAAAAAATATGTGTACAACCACACCAGCAGAGTCATTCAGTGGAAAGCCTCATGAGAATGTCATTATTCTGCCTCCCTGCTCCATCCTGGATTGTCCTGTGCAGCGCACTGGTGGAAGACAGTTGCACAAGACCCAGATGCCTCCAGCTTTCTAACAAAACTTTTGTTGGAGAGCCAATGCTTTTCCTCATTGCAGCGTTAAAGAGAATTTTGCATCCCATCACTGCAGATAATTTTTGAAGCTGAGATAAAAATATCTGAGCAGTCCTTGGAAGAGGGATGTGAAACCACATCTCTCTTCTCCCAGTTCTCTGACTGTTTAGCAATTGCCACATAAATTTTCCCCAAATCAGGAGTGCCTCTGTGAAGATCTCCCAAGCAATAAAACCAGTTGAGCTTGGTCAAACACTTTTGAAGACCGACATGCTTTCAGGTTCAGCGTGATCCCTCATTATAAACACTCAAAAGCTTTATGCAAATTGGCATGCTACCAAAATGCTTAAGGTGTGAAAGAAGATTTAAACAATACCCATGGAGGACTTAGTTGCACTGTTATTCCTCCTTCCATCAGCTGAAAAATTTCTGCTTGCCGATATATAGCGTCTTAAGAAGATGCTTTATTCAATGCCTGGTGTCTTTTCCCAGAGACACCTGCATGCTCTCCCTGTAAAACAATTATTCTGATGTGTTCAACTAAAATCTTGGGTCTCAGACTTTGAGAAAAGCTCAGTATGGAGCTCATTGTGCTGTGGCTGGGGCCAGGAGTAGGGTTATCTTTGTCTTCCGCTAAGTGAAGGGCACAGGACCTGCAGGTCTCTCCACTCAGCAGGAGAGCAAAGTTCCCTACTGAGCTCCAGACCAGCTGTTGCTCTCACCCAACAACATGTGTTGTTCTCACATAGGGAAATTATAGTTTTTTCTTCATGTCTTTATTATTATGTTTATACATCTTTCCTGATGGCATTACCACTGGTCTGAATGTCCACCATGCTTGGCATCTCTCAAAAATGTTAGGATGCCTCTTCCCATAACACTTCTGATCTATCAGCACTCAGTTACTAGTCTCAGCAAATTTGGGCTTCTGAAGGTCTGTGTGTCGGAGGAAAACTGGGTGACACTGCCCTGTGTCACATTGCAGGCACCCCTCTTACTCTGACAGAGCCAGGGATGGT
Organism: Gallinago undulata; assembly: GCA_026546715.1. Lineage (NCBI taxonomy): Eukaryota > Metazoa > Chordata > Aves > Charadriiformes > Scolopacidae > Gallinago > Gallinago undulata. The sequence goes on from JAOTQQ010000079.1 coordinate 21,756,652, forward strand.
ACCGTGGGCTTGGGCTGCTGGAAAAGGTGCACCCGTGTCTGGAGTGGGATGCCATCCCCTGAGCTGTCATACTAACAGCTGGACACGGGTGCAATTTACACGTTACTCACAGGACTCACTTGAAGCAAATGTTGCAGTGGCACCTCTACATATGCATATCCATGGGCAACCAACGCAGCACAGAGCAAAACATTTATGTTGTTCCATTAAGAGATACAGCCAGATGCAGACAGTTCACATGCCTCATTGGCATTTGGGCTGTCCAGGTTTGAATCATTACATACTTTCATGCTGTTGTAAAAAGCAAGAATGAAGATCCTAATATTTGAAGTCTGGTTTTGCCCTGGTATAACTTAGGCATTTTTTACTCTTCATCGTTACCCATAAAACACTGGGTGAGTTGGGAGTAGGTTGACCATCCAAAGGACCATCTCTCAGGAAGCCCGCTTCTGCCTTTTTTCCCTGACCCCACATCCATCCTCCTTAGTTCACCCCCCAAAATTGCTGCAAAATGCAGGGTAAATGCCATTTTGATATGTTTCCATATCCTCCAGGGAACAGGCAACAAGTCTCCTCCTGTGGGCAGTCCTCCCTAAGCAGGTGCTTGCTATGGGGCTGCAGGAGAGGGTGCCAGGCTGAGAAAGTTGCCTGTGGGCTGGTCACAGCAAAATACACACTTACTTCAGCTCAGTGAGGAGCAGAACAGGAAAAAACTCCCATTTCAGACAAAAAAGAAACTCCTCCCTGTAGCAACAAGTTGCCTCCAGAGCAGGTTACCCCTCCAGACCAGAGGCACAAGGAACACCAGAAGACTTAGGCTATGATGTAGCATAACTTTAATGAGGAGGAGAATAAACCAGTTCAGAGTATGAGGAGTGCATTTCCAGTGCTTGGTAAAGAAACGGATATACCCCACTCCAGGACAAGACAATCCCTACAAGGTTTTCCTCTGCCCCACCACCCCATGACTACCACCTTCCGTCTACAGCTCCACTATAAGCATCTTTGACCAGCCTGTAGCAAATGCTGTGTAGCACCCCAAGGTGTGACACCTACATGGAAATAAGGGCTTAGAGAGAAAAAGGCATACAGAGGCATGGTCTTGAGTGACAAGCTCACATGGCTCCCTTACTGCTGGGGGGGGCTGAGGGTGCCCCCGACAGCTGGGAAACCCACGAGCATTTCCTTAGTCCTCTTCCCCAGTCTTGGTCCTGTGCTTTGTTTTTCTTTCATGAGGCAGATGCTCTTCTGGCATCACTGGGAAGAGGTGACTGCTGGGGACACCCCTACAGCCTGCTACCCAAGCATAGCAGTCCCACCTTCCCCAGGCCCCGGGGAGCACCAGAGGCCACGGGGACCCCACAGCGCTGGAGGTAGCTCCCAACCGATGCCGACGCCGTGGACCCCACTGTCGTGTTTTGCGGGTAGGAGCTGAGGATGGGCCCAGGTAGGGTGACCACAACAGTGGGGGGCTGGATGACAGCAGTGGAGTCCCCGCAGCGGCGGAAACAAGGCTGGTTGCAGCTGGTGGCCAGTGGCCGGGGGCCACAGGAGGAGGGCAGGCACAGGTCGTAGCAGGACATCACTCAGCGAGGAAGAACACCTGAAAGCCAGAGCCAGGGTGTAAATGCAAGGCAGAGGACCAGCAGCAGGCTGGTCCATCCCTGCTGAGTCCTTGTGTTGTAGCTCCCATAATGAAAGGTGCAGGAGAGCTAGCTAGAGGGTGAGTTTGGTTGGTTTAGAAACCACAAAGGAAGGTTTTCAAAATGGGCAGGAGCAGCTTCCCCCTCCCCTCGCCCCATAAGCCACTCAGGAGAAAGTGAGAAGTTTGGCTTAAGCTCCACATCTGAGAAAGCTGGAAGCATGAAATGCTGAAAACACTGAGAGCAGAACCACTTCTGAATGCTGCCTGCCCTCGAGCTAACGGCAAGCCTTCACCAAGTCAAATGTCCACTGAGATGCATCTAGTTGTAGCAAAACCGTCTTAAATCAATACAACGTGGGCGAGCTGGACTTAATGTGAGCTGAGCTACCCATGTCAAAATATCTCTGCTGCCCTTCTGCAAGCAGGAGACATCAATCCCTGCAACCTGGGCATGTGCTATTCTTTTCCTTCAGCAACAAAACCCACAGAGGATGCACCCAGCTATGTGGTTATGGACCCTGCAAGCCCTGCATCCCGCAAGCCCTGCATCCCGCAACCCCTTGCGCTTTGAACTCAGACTCCTCATTTTGCAGCAGAAATAAACCCTTCCCCAACCTCCTCCACAGGCAGGAGGGAGTCCAGTAACAAACCCTGAGCTCTTGCGGAGGACAAGGCATTGACCAAAGCAACAGCTCAGAGTGCAGAAGGAGACTTACCCAGGCAGCAGAGGCAGTGGCAGTGGCTGGGAGCAGCTGGTGGGGCTGGGTGCCACGTTGGGGTTTTATAGAGAGCCCCGGCCCCTGGGGGAGCAGGTGCATACCTTCCACCTGAAACTCCTGAACAACCAGCAGTTTTCTCCTGGAAATCTCCCCTGGCTGACTAAACAGTTCCCTCTTTCATCTGTCATGTTTTGCTTCCATTTAGTACTGACTAAGATTGAAATGATTCGGACTACAGGCATTAATTACTTTGCTTCCTAAGGGCAAAGCGCATTTTAGATGTTATGCCATGAGGCAGGAGAGGGTTTTAGCAAAATTTAGGGCAGGCGCATCACTACCTGCCCTCCTCTGAGCACAACCAATTCAGTGCCTCAGTGCACCTGAGGTGAGCTCAGGGAGTTAGACTGAAGGCAAGAAACACACCTCTGAAGGTAAACCCTGAGACAGTAGGTGACAGAAAAACCAAGGTGGGGTTTCAGGGGTGAGGGCACTGGGGGACCATGCACGACTGGGAGAAAAATTGGCCGGAGGGCCATTCCTCTTGCCCCATCTGCCCAGGTACTAGATAAAGACACAGACATGGGGACTTGAGCTAGCCCAGAAGGACCAAACTGTTTTGCTTTTGGATCCACTTAGAGGATTTTGCCTTTTTTTTTGTTTTTTTCCTCATGTCTGGGGTATGAATTCTGCTTGGAAGGCACATCAAATTTTAAAAGCAAAGTAACCATGGGCTCCGGAGTCCACTCCTTGAAAGTGACACACACCAAAAGTTACTAATTTTGCACAGTGAGCTGATTCCCGAGTCCGAAAGCCTTTCCATCCTGCTCTTAGGACATGCTAACAGTGGTGAGCCAGCAGTTCCCAGCTATGCTTCCTTGTGATGGGCTGACATCGTCAAGACATTTATAATTACAGGCTGCAGCGTGACACCAGATTGTCCTGCTGAAAGCCTGTTAGGGGCTAAACAGCCAAGGAGTTGCAAAAGTTCCAACCTGCACTTAAACATGAATCACCTGTACACTGGGGAGAGGGACTTGCTGACATGGTCCCAAGCAAGGGGATGAGCCATCAGGCTCTAAGGGCAAGGAAAGCTTGAAGAAGACTTTTCAGTTCATGGCGGCAGAGCCCAGATGAAGGCACAAATATCTTCTGCCCTGGAATGAACCATGGAGGTACCAGGGCACATGTACTATGCATGTGTGCAGGTGGGCTTTGTCAGCATCACTGTTAAAGATATGCCTTGTAGGGCTTCTGGTGTTATTTTAGTTCCCGGGGTGACTTGGCCTTGTAGACCCTCAGTCGATAGCACTAAATTGTCCCTAGTGACTCCTTCCTGCCCTGCCTGTCAGGGCAAAAAAGCCTTTCAGAGGGACCAGTGTCAAGCCCAGCTATTTTTAAGATCATTCTGGAAGGAGAAAGAGGAAATCAGCTTTTCCAAGGTGCAGCCAGAAACAACCTTCCAGCCTGCTGGAGTAAAATAGAAGCTGTGGGTTCATCACACACTCCTCAATGGCAATTTGATAAGTAGGAGAAGATAAGGCTTTATTTTAAGCTCTACCTTTCTGGTTTTTACACCTCTCCTGAAGAACAAAATGATGCCACAGGTGCACCTTGGACCCACAGCCTAAGAATTAAACTATTCTTCTGCCAGTCAGGGTTTCTTCCCCTTCACTAATGTTTTCTATCTTTTTTTTTTTTGTGCCTCTGTGCACTCCTGTGATCCCAGGGAAAAAAGCCCTTCCTGGGGGGCTCCCTTCCAGGTTTCCAGGCACAAGCTAGGATGTTCTGATTTGCAGCCTAAATGTGTGTTTCAGTTTTGCAGCCCAGTTTAAGTACTTGAGGTCCTGCTCACATTGAACCATTGGTCCCAGAAGAACATGCACAGATGCAGCAATGCTTGAAATAAATGCACAGGAGCAATTAGAACGTGAGTGGATCTGTGTACTGAAACAAGTCCTTTGCCTGAGAAGGGGACAAGGGAAACAAAAGGCACATGTCAGGAAGTTAAAATAATCAGATTTGTGTAATTAATGAGATCAAAGCAAAGGAAAACTATATGGGAAAGAGCTCTTCCTGCAAATGCAGGTATTTGAGAGAAAGCCAAGGACAGTTTCCCCTGAACTGTATTTATTTTGGGGAATGAACACTTTCTAGTTATGACATGGCTTTTTCTGGAGGAACCACAAAACCGAGACAATTTCACCAAAACAAAGACATGAGACCTGTTTTCTTAACTTCTGCATGTCCTGGATCTAGGATGTGTGGTCATCTATGCCTTGGTTCTGCCTGCAGGTAAGTGCATGAGGAAAAACATGGCCCTGGACCAATACTCGCTGTGTTTCCCTTGGGATCACCAGCCGCAGCAACACTTTGCAGCTCCAGTTTCACTGCTCTCCACTTTGATTTCCAACAACTCAAGGGCTAGATGTCTCTAAAACATCTAAGGCTGGAGGGTTGAAGCTTGCCCAGGCCCCACAACTTCTTCTGAAAGCCAAAGGCAGAGGCACATTTTAGAGCAGCAACAGACCCACTGCATCCCATCTCCAAGGAACACCTGCATCCAGCGCTCCCAGCAGGGCTTGCCCCTGGCCTGCACGGGACCTGACAGCAGCATGACATGGAAGGACCACTCCCAGGCAGCTGATGGGCAAGCGGGACACAACACCCCAGTGCCAGGAGGCAGCATCCTGATGCAGACCCGAGTGGCTGTAGCCACAAGAGCATCTTTGGCTGCCTGTGTCCTCGCTGAAGCAGACTCGGGGCGTGCTTCAGGGCCACTGTGTGCAGCCTGGGGAACAGAGCCTGGCTGGTGCCACTGGGGAGAGCAAGGCTCCAGCTCTCATGTGCCACCCTGGGGCCTCCCTCTCATGTGCCACCCTCATGCCGCCACATGTCTCCTATAATTGTCGAGTCCCTGGGTGGGCTGTTGCTCCACGGTGTCACTGAGGTTGGCACATACCCCCCAGGAGGCCACATCGCCACAGGCCAGGGCAGAGGCAGACATGTGCCAACATGGACACAGTCCAGCAGGGTTGAAGGGAGTCAGCTTGTCTCCTCTTCTGGCTGCCTCTGCCCTGCAACCCCTCAGGTCCCATCCTGCTCTGCAGCAGCCCCTGTGGCGTGCACCACTACTCAAGGAGGAGCCTGCACCCACCACCCCTCCCTGTTTCACCATCTCCACCTGCAAGTTGGTGTTTCTCTGGGGCTGTAACCCATGCTCTTTCCCAAGGAAATCTCCTGCATCCCTTTTGCAGGGTGCCTGGCTGTCCAGGCATAGACATCTCCCCTTCCCAGGGCAGCAGAGCTGGCCAAGCACCACAGCATCCCACAGTAGCAGGAAGGGCTGGAGCCGATGTTTCCCTGCAGCCCGATTGCCATTTCTGGCTCAGGAGAGGGAAGCAGCTCCCAACTGGTTCCCAGGGATATCCCCCCAAGCCATGGGAAGGAAATGCAGCCCCAGGGAAGGTCAAAAAGCCAGTGCAAGTCTTGAAGTGTGGGCAGCTAAGCCTGAGAGTCCTTGCCTTGCCTCCAAGCCACAGCATTGCTTGGCCACATCCTCATCCACGGAAAGAAGGAGCAGGGAGGACACCTGCAAGACTGGAACAACATGTTTCCCCAGCTGCATCGAAGCATAGACTTGCTCTGAGAAATGCAAGGCTTCCCTCTCTGCAAGATCACCGGGATTACAGCAGTTAAAGACCTCCCAGCAGGAGGGTCTTTTTACCTCTTTCCCCTTCACCTTGCAGCAGCTCACCCTCTTCTCTCCCCAGGAATCATAGAGTCATAGAATCATAGAATGGTTTGTGTTGGAAGGGACCTTAAATATCATCTTGTTCCAACCCTTCTGCCATGGGAACCTCCACTGCAAGCACTGCTGCAGGCACAGGAGGGAGCTTCCAACACACAGCAGCTATGCCATCCTCAAGAAAGCACCTCTAGGACGTGGCGATGGCTCAGGAAGGCACAGCTTTGTCTAGGGTTGGCTTTTGGGTCCTATTGCCATAACAGTGATGTTCAAAACTTGTGTACGAGATGCAGAAATGAATAAATTGGCTGACAGAGCAGAAGGGGGAAAAAAACAATGCCTAGGGTGAGGTTATGCTCACATTGCTGGCTGGCCAGCCTGTTGCTGACCTTCCCGGCCCATGGTTTGGTGCCTGGAGAAGACATAGTTGGCTGGCAGGAGTGCTCAGGGAATGGGGCTCCTACACGGGAGCGTGGGGCCCGGCGTGCCGCACCGAAGGGCAACACAGGTCCCTGAGCAGGTTTGGCAAATGGGAGCAGCATCCCGGAGGCAGACGTGTATTTAATGCAAACAAGAAAAACAGAGAGAAAGAGGAAGTTGCCCCACCGAGGGCTGAAAGCCTCCCCTTTAGTGAGAGTGCCTCAGAATCCCCATGAGGGAGGGATTCCGACCCACACGTGCAGAGCGCAATGGATTAGCAGTCTGTCACCTTCACCGCTCAGCCACCTCATCTCTGTTCCAAGCTGGGTTTTAGGGTTTTTTTTCTCCCTCTTTTTAACCAAAGGCTGAAAACCCATGTGTGGTTCTTCCATGTGTCCTATGGAGAGCTGGGCTGGGCAGACAGAGGGGGCTTGGCCATGGCAGCCAGCTGCCCACCTGCCCATTGCAGGGCAGTGAGAAGGTGTTTGCCCCTCTCCATGCTCCCTTCAGTCCCTCTATTCAGAGCATGGCATTTATTTTTGCCGTAAAAGTGTGTGCTTTGGTGCAGGTTTCCATCATGCCCACACCACCAGCTATGCACTCAACATGTCTCCAGAGGGTTGTCCTACTGCATTCAGCAGCAGTTGTGCAAATTAAGGAGGGTCTAGCCAGCATACCACTTCAGTTCCCAAATCCCCTCAGGTCTGGAGATAGTTTGGGCCATCTGTCTAGGGTGAGCCTCCCAGGGAAAGGGGTCAGCAGGAAACTCCTTTGACCAATGGGGGTTGGTAGGGCTGAGGAAGGCTCCAATAGGGCAGGGCAGGAACCCCCAGCAGTGCCCCCAGCTTGGGGCAGGGAGGAAAAACAGCCCCCAAGAAAAGGCACCATTGGGAGTTGAACTGAGCATCTCCTACTTATTAGGCAGGCACTTAAGCCGGCTGAGCTGTGGCACCCACCAGTCCTCTGCCATGGGGTGCCCCCCAAAGCACCTGACCCTCTGCCCACCCCCTCTCACTATGCCCCACACCACTGCCCCTGGTCTGGGGTACCCTATCCCCTTCTCTATCTGGGAGCACCCCCATTGCTGACCAACCCAGGCCTCTGGCACAGGGAGCCCAACAGCTTCCCTACAAGCACCAGCTGGGTTTTGGGGTCCCAGCCCCTGCAGGAACATGCTGCCCCCATCCTCTTTCCCCAGCAGAGCCCTGCCAGCTTCTCCCAGTCCCCATACTGCTCACCTAAGCATCCTGAAGGTCCCCACAGCATCACCTACCTGCCTGGCTCACTCAAGATTGCCCAAGGCCAACCCAAACAATCTCAGTGTAACCTCTAAGGGCTCAGGCACCCCCAAATTCTCCAGTTTTTTGAGAGGTGCATGAGACACACTGAGGCAGGGAGCAGCCAGGAGCAGCTCCCCAGAGCAGCAGGTGCTGGTAACACCCAGTTCTCATCCAGCTCCCTTTACCTCCGCCTGGTCTGGCCTGACACCAGCACTGGGAAGAGAACCTTGGTAGAGGACCAAACCATGCTCAGCCGTTGCCACCCAGCAGGGAGGCTAAAACGTCAAGGATGAAACACAGCTCTGCAGCACTCTCCAGCCATGCCACCTGCCAAGGGTGGACCTCCACTGGCGAGGGACCCAACCCCGAAGAATCAGCAGCTCTATGGTGCGGGGAAACTCTGTACTGTCCCTTGTACCTGCGCTGGCAGGGCAGAAAGAGGTGGGACAGAGACAGAGACTGCACTGGGTGTCAACTCCACGGTCTAGCTTGTTGGTCTAGACAGGGGAGGGGGCATCTCCTCACAGTCTGCAGGTGCCAGGAAGCACCCCCGGGCCAGCCATGCCCACAGCCAGTCCCAGAGCTCTTCTAGGGGGCTTGGGGGGCTCTGCCAGTCCCATAGCTGGCAGGGAGGGCGTCCGGGGAGGCAAAAGAACATGGAGATGCTGGGGGTTGAACCCAGGGCCTCTTACATGCAAAGCAAGTGCTCTACCGCTGAGCTACATCCCTCATCCCTGGGGGTGGGTGGGGGCCTGGGCAACTCCCCTCACCCCCCACTGCTGCCCCACTGCCTACCACTTATTCTGCTCTGCCCCAAAAAGGGACCATCAGGGGCTGCAGGGACCCACAGCTACTGCCGCAGGATGGATATCCTCACCATGGGGACATGCCCACTGCAAGCACCCTGCCCATCCATGTTGCAGCAGGCACCGGTGCCCTCCCACCACCCTGGCCCTGGTCCCGCTGGACTGAGGCCATGCACCCCAGCTGAGGAAGGCTGGTGTCCAAAACAAGGGCTCGTCCGGGAGTTGAACCCGGGACCTCTCACACCCGAAGCGAGAATCATACCCCTAGACCAACGAGCCAGGATGCTGCAGCATGGCATGAATCCCCTCCTTGACCTGCAGTACTCAGAGAACTGGTTGGGCTGAGATGGGACTTTAGGAAGCTCTTCTTGGCCCTGATAGATCTTCATGGATGGGAGGTCCCCCTCGATCTGCCCTGGCTGAAGAGCTGGCACCTGGACATAGCCATAGGCTGTAACTGCCCTGGCCCCAAAAGCCATGGGTCAAGAGTGCCAGGGCAGCCAGCAAGACCCCTGGGTGCAAGCAGCCCCCAGGCAAGGGGTGCAGCTCAGTGCAAGAAGCCCTGGGTTCCATCCCCAGAATCCCCAGCTTTCATCTCTTTAAATCCATCACCTCCAAGAGTGATAAACTCCACTTCTGCCTCTGGAAAAATCATCTTCCCACAGGAGATTTCCTGTGTGCAGATCATGCCCCATGTTCCCCAGGCAGAGCTGCCCACCAGGGATGAGGTGGCAGCAGAGCTCTAATTATGGCTATGGCTGAGCTGTGTGCGTCTCTTTGCCCACAGGGGGGGACTGTCAGCAGGAATGGGACCACCTTAGCAGAGGGAATACGGCCAAGCTGGTGAGCCTTCATCACAGCAGCCATGCCTAATAGGATAACTGCTGGGAATTGAGCCCAGGGTCAGTGCTGGAGAAGGACAGGTGGACTTTGCCTGGTGCTGCTCTGTAGCCATGGGCTCCCGCAGGGGGAGGCTGCCATTGCCCACCAAGGCCCACCCGCCTGTTGGTAAAATCTCTCGCTGTGAGCAGGATTCGAACCTGCGCAGGGAAACCCTATTGGATTTCAAGTCCAACGCCTTCACCCCTCGGCCATCACAGCCCCTGGTGATCCTTGCTGAGCTGGGGACACCCCAGATCTACCCTGAGGTCTGCTGGGGAGACCACCAGCCTGGTGTGGGGCCACCTGCACCATCCCAGTACTCCCTGACAACCCCAGTATCCACACTTGCAAGGTTTGGGAAAAGGGAACACTCTGGGGTACTTACCCATGGCTGGGGAAAAATCCAGCCACAGGGCAGGCACTACAGGGAAACGTCCTCCAGTGATGTCCTGGGAGAAAACGGGTTCCAGAGGGAAAAAGAACATGAGATGCTGGTGGTTGGTGTCTTACACGCAAAGCAAGTGCTCTTCCACTGAGCTACATCCCCTGTGCAAGGTTCTGGGAAGGGGCCTGGGCAAGTGTGGGAAATTACCAGGTTTGTCTGTGTCCTTGCAAATCTGATTTGAGACAAGTTAAGCTACATACTTATCTTGCACTGGTAAGTACTGATAAGCACCCACAAACGAGTGGGAGCTGTGTACCTGCTTTCTCTTTGGGATACCGGGACATATGACTGAACTGAGTGGCACCTGGAGTGAGGCAGAAGACCCACAGCCTGATGTTATTTATTTCAGTAAAGGAGGGAGAGCAAGTGTGCCTCTGTACTGAACACAAGCCTTGTTAAGGGTTAATTGGCACACAATAAATAACTTAATCACACCTCGCTAGAAGTATAAATGTGGCACTTAGAATCCTCCATTTTGAGGATGAGAGTTCCAGCTGCTGGATAGGTTGATGGGCCTGGATTTCTCCCTTCCCCAGGGAGGGACATCTCTTTGGTAAGACTCATGCTTCTGACTACATCAGATGTTACCCAGAAAAAATATTGTTAACAAAAGTGCTGAACTATTAACTCAAGCTCGATTTCTGCAATAAGTGTATTTATCAACAGCAATTCCGAATTTCTTATATCTGTTGCCTTAATAAATCATTTATCTTTTCAACTTTGCAAAACTGTCTCTGTGAAAGTCCTTGGCAAGGCTCTGAAATGGGCACATGTTGGCTCTGATTAAATGTCTAATGTATATAATCCTTTAGACATAAACCATTGACCAAGTCTGGGACTAAGACTGGACCCAGGCGCACCCAGACTCCTCTCTGAGAAGGAGTCTAAAAAGCAAGAGGGCCCTTTCTGACCCTCGTGACTCAACAGGAGGGCTTCCCTTAGACACATATCAGACTTAAACTCTTAATAAGACAGCAAGTCCCCTTTCCCCCTACTCCTGTCCCACTGCTCATCCTGCTCTGTCCCAAGGACCCTGACCCCGAAAACATAACCTTGGGTCATGCACTGCCAGATCTTGGGGGGGTCCATCCTGCTCCCAGGGATGTGCCCAGCCGGGTATGGTACCAATCCCTCTGTGATAGGCACCACTCATTGTGTCCTGGTTATGCCATGGTCCCACACATCAGCCAAGAAAGGTAGATGCCCCAAAGGAGGGCTATTCCGGGAGTTGAACCCAGGACTTCTCATACACAAAGTGAGAATAATACCCTTAGAACAACAAGCCAGGGTGCACCTCAATGCACCCGCACCATCTCTGCCCCACAATTTTGGGGGTTAGTGAGGGTGGCTGTTGCTGCCTTTTTTCCCTGGCACAGCCTGCAGCAGACCTGGAGCACATCTTACTCTGCCTGGGATGTGAGACCGATCTTCAGAGGTGGCCACAGCACATAATTGCCCCAGCCCCAGTGGCCTTGTGGACAGCTGGTCCATGGGAGCCAGTGGGGACACCTGGGCCCAGCTCTTCCCAGGCACAGGGGATGTAGCTCAGTGGGAGAGTGCTTGCTTTGCATGTAAGAGGCCCTGGGTTTAACCCCCAGCATCTCCATGTTCTTTTGCCGCCCCAAAGCCCTACAGGCCCAACAGAAAAGCCCTGGGACTGCCTGTGTGCAGAAAGGTCTGGGGGGGCAGTGGTGTGTGGTGGGCATGGTGGGTGCCTACACCCTATGCCAGGACACCCTAGAGAAGCAGCTGCCCTATTCGCTCTGCCCTGCACCTAAAGCCACGGTGCCTGTCAGGGAGAAGAAGCAGATAAAAGCCAAGGGCTGACCCCGAATGAGCTCTGAACTCCCGAGACAAAAGCAGGGCAGGCTTTTCCCAAAGGGAGAACTGCTGTGGGAGTTGGACCCAGGTCCTCCCACATCCGAAAGTGGGACCATACCCCAGACTCACACCAGGCTCCCCAGCTGTACCCCTTGGACTCTCAGCCCTTGGCTCAGGTCAGTGTTGGTCCCACGAGGCCCACAGACACACTGGTAAAAGGAACTGCAGATAAACCCACAACTGCCACCCCGTGGCTCCGCTGCAAGTCCCCAGTCCTCTCTGGGTAGTCAGAGGGGAGGATTTTACCTTGGCCCAGGGAAAGCAGTTCATTACTTCACTCTCCCAGTGAAGTAAAACCTGCTTCCATTCCCAAAACCTGTCCCACAGGGAGGTGGTGGGGTCTCCCACCTCTCCCAGCAGCAGGTAAAATCTCTCGCTGTGAGCAGGATTCGAACCTGCGCAGGGAAACCCTATTGGATTTCGAGTCCAACGCCTTCACCCCTCGGCCATCACAGCCCTGGACATGTGGTCACTGCCCAAGGGGGTTCCCTGGGAACATCCCCTGTGTTCCTGGGAAGTCAGAAAGTCTCTTGGGAGGCCAATGCCTCCCCACTCAGACCCGCTCTGCTCCCCGGGGCCTGACAGCAGGGCCCACCCCTAGAAAGTGGCTGCTGGGGTCCCCCAGCCCCCCCAGTGCCTGGTGTGAGAAATGAGCTGAGTTTTGCTTCAGCTAATTGCTATATTTTTTTGTTAGTGTGTCTGTATTGACTGAGGAGACTGGGTGATAGTGGACTCTCCTCCATTGCACCCAACTAATCCTTAGAGATGCCCTGGGGCGGTCCAGGGATCCTGGCTTGTGGGAAGTCATCTAGGTGAAGAGAGCCAGACCGATGGCAGACCGATACGTGGACAAAGGTCAGTGAAGACTGATAAGTGGACAAAGACCATCTAGAGGCTGACTGATGAAGATGAGGATACGACCACCGGATGAAGTAGACGACCACCAGGGTGGTTGTAATTACTAACACTGGACAGTAGATGATAGCAAAGACTGTGAAATAATGTCTAGCATAAGCAACTAATTAAAGGTGTGTTTAAGATAATGATTTTGTAGAATGGGGGTGTGTGCCTTGTAAGGTAAAAAGGTGTGAACTAGATCCGTATTAGGTCAGGCAGTTGGGAAGAATGTGAGCTCCAACTTCTCAGCCGATGAAAAGAGAGACAGGAACTCGGGCGGCCGGGATAAGGGTATAAAATATCTAAAAGCTAAAAGATTGCTGTGTCTCTCCTTTGAGATGCACCCAATTCAGCGCTGTTTCACACAGTAAATTTTTATACCTTTGCTTTGGCAACTTTGTCCTCTTTAAATTCTAAGTGTGAGACGGTGCTTCTCACACTGGCACAGGCTGGGGGTGCCTGGGCAGGTGCACATCATGGCGTGTTGGTCTGGGGGTATGTGAGAGGCCCCGGGTTCAGCTCCTGGACAAGCCCTCCTCTTGGACACCCACCGCTCCACTCCCACCCGTCCAGCACAGAGCTCCTTTGAGACCCAGCCACTGGCTTTTATCACTTTTACCTGAGACACCGCACAGTTGCCAGGGCTTTGAGCTTAGCGTGACACACACACAGTTGTTTCCTGTCTCCACGCTGCCAACCCCATGCCCAGGCCCACTGGTTCTGCAGGGTGACCCTGGTGTTGGGTTGGCAGCAGGACGAGGACAGGGGGTGGCTGTGGCCATGGTATGCTCCGTGGCTGTGGGGCACTTCCTGGCTCAGGGCAGGTGGGTGCCATGGCTCAGCTGGTTAAAATACCTGCCTAGTAAACAGGAGGGTCCTGGGTCCAACCCCAAGTGCTGGTTTCCCTCCCTGCCTCAAACTGGGGGCACTGCAGTGGGTCTCTGCCTCAAGTAGGGGCCTACACTGGTCCCACATCCTTCTGTCCCATTGGGATTTCCACTGGGGCAATCAGCCTCCCGTCCTTTTGCCCTCTGAGGAGAGTGTGTATACAACTTCTCGGTTATCCCTTTTGATGGGTTATGCATCCCTGTGTCCTGGTGGGGCTGGCATGTCTCCCTTCATCTCTGCCCCGGTTTGCCCCCTCTGAATGACAAAACTGCTCCTGGGCACATGCTTTTGCAGAGAGCTCATTTCAGGGTAGGACAGGGACAGTCCTTGAGATGCTGGGGGATATCTGGAAGTCTGGGCGGGGGCAGAAAGGACTTGGGAGCATCTCTGGGAAGTGGGGTATGTGCTGCAGCACTTGTGCAATGATGGAGCCCATGGGGACAAGGGGAAGGTGCCCCCTGAGGGTCTCAGGGCTAAGGCACCTCCCAGTGGATGTGGGATCCTGGGAGAGGAGACCCTGGGCACCAGCTCTCCTGTGAAGTTAGATCACGGAATTGTGTGTCCTGCAGTGGGATTACAGAGCTCATTACAGGCAGCAGAAGACACAGATAAGTCAGGGTCATGTAATCTCTCTTCAGCCCCCATGCAAGCTCTTGCTGCATCTTGGATGCCACACACACCACACTGGGGGCTTCCAGCTGCCCTACTGGCCCCAGCTGGACTGTGGCCCCTCCAGGATATGCCTCTTGGAGCAGGTGAAGTGGGTGCCGGTGGCCACTTCATCACTCAGAAGCCCACACTAGGGCACCTGGACCCATAGTGCAAAGCCCACCAGGCATCCCCAGTGGTAGCACCAGCGAGCCTAGACAAGGGAGAGAGAAGAGAGTTGGTGCCAAGGCTGGCAAATTCAGGAGGAGGAGAGTGCAAGCCCTTCAGAGCTGGGGGCAGCTGTGGAGGAAGAAGCTCAGCTAAATCCCACTGAGTCCCATGTCATCCTCCATCAGCCCTTGGGGTGACTCTACCTGTGAGGGAACAGAGGTCAGGGGGTTAACTCCCCATGGGAGCAGGGTCCCCGGACCAGCCATGGGCAGTGGCATAGAGGCTGCACCTGAAGCTGATATCACTGGCATAGGAGTCCCTGGGGCACATCTCCAGCCAGGTTCAGGCTTCCCAGGGTCCCCTGCTGGACACAGCAATGACCAAGGCATCACTCCCACCCAGCTCCTGCTCCTGCCCCTGCTCTGCAGCACCTGCAAGTCTCACGAGCAGCAGCAGCAGGACCTGTTACCCTGGCATGGCTGCCCTGCCCACAGCCATGGGTTCTTACACCTAGCAGAGCTGGCAGGAGGGACCTAGCAGCATCTCAGTTACCTTTCCAGGGAGCCTAGGCTTTGTCAGATGGCCAGGATTAGCTGCAGGAGAGGGTGAGTGGGTGGAGTGCAGGGAGCTGATCCAGTTCCTTTTTCAGTCCCTCTCCAGGCAGCTCAGCCAGAGCAACTGGGAATCCTGGTACCAACCAGGGCTTGAGGTGGCATGGGGCTGGGGCACCTTCCTCTCCCCCTCTGGGCTCCCAGTGTGTGCAAGATGGGATTTGCACTCTGCCCCTTGCCCTTTTTCTCTTTTTTTGCAGTTCAGATGTACAGGCACATTCATCAATGACCGGGACGAGGGGACAGAGTGTATCCTCACCAAGTTTGCTGGTGACACCAAATTAGGAGGGCTGGCTGACACTCCAGGGGAATGTGCCACCATCCAGCGTAATCTGAACAGGCTGGAGAGCTGGGCAGAGAAAAACCTAATGAGGTTCAACAGGGAAAAGTGTAGGGTCCTGCACCTGGGGAGGAAGAACCCCAGGCACCAATACAGGTTAGGGGTGGACCTGCTGGAAAGCACTACTGAAGAGAAGGATCTGGGGGTCCTGGTACATAGTAAACTCTCCATGAGCCAGCAATGTGCCCTTGTGGCCAAGAGGCCAATGGGATCCTGGACTGCGTAGGGAAGAGTGTGGCCAGGAGGTGGAGGGAGGTCATTCTCTACTTCTGCTCCCCACTGGGGAGGCCACAACTGGAATATACTGGGTCCAGTTCTGGGATCCCCAGTTCAAGAGGGACAGAGAACTGCTGGAGAGAGTCCAGCGTAGGGCAACAGAGATGATGGAGGGATTGGAGCATCTCCCTGATGAGGAAAGGCTCAAAGGAGCTCAAAGAGCTGGGGCTCTTTAGCCTGGAGAAGAGAAGGCTGAGGGGAGACCACATTAATGCTGACAAGTATCTAAAAGGTGGGTTGAAGGAGGATGGAGCCAGACTCTTTTCAGTGGTTTCCAGCAATAGGACAAGGGCCAATGGGCACAAGCTGAAACATGGGAAGTTCCTCTCAAATACAAGGAAGAACTTCTTTGGGGTGAGGGTGGCAGAGCCCTGGAAGAGGCTGCCCAGGGAAGGTGTGGAGTTCCCTTCTCTGGAGATCTTCAAGCCCCACCTGGATGCCGTCCTGAGTGATGTGCTCTGGGCAACCCTGCTTTGGCAGGGGAGTTGGCCTGGATGGTCTCTAGAGGTCCCTTCTAACTCCAACAATTCCATGATTTCATGATTCCAACAACTCTGATGGAAGTCCCTCCCCATCTTCTCTGTTCTCACTCCCCAAGGTATCCATTTCTTTGTGGCTTCACAGGGTAGAGGGGCCAATATGCCATCCTGACTGCTGGATCTGGTGTCTGTAAATAGAGAAGGACTTGTGGGGGATGTGACGGTTGGAGGCCATCTGTGGTAAAATGACCATGAAATGGTAAAGTTTTCAATTCTCAGAGAGGCAAGAAGGGAAACCAGCAGGACTGCCATCATGGACTTCTGGAGGGCAGACTTTGGTCTTTTCAAGAGTCTGCTTGACAGAGTCCCTTGGGAGGCAGCCCCAAAGGGCAAAGGAGTCCAGGAAGGCTGGATGTTTCTCAAGGAGGGAAGTCTTAAAAGCCCAGGTGCAGGAAAGTCCCTGTGCGCAGGAAAGTGAGCCATCGGGGGAAGAGACCAGCCTGGCTCAACAAAGAGATAGGGTCACAGCTCAGGATAAAAAGGAGAGTTCATGGCCGTTGGAAAAAAAGGACAAGCTACTTGGGAAGATTACAAAGATGTAGTAAAGTTATGCAGGGAAAAGATTAGAAAGGCCAAAGCTCAGCTTGAACTTAACCTGGCCTTGGATGTTAAAAACAACAAAAAGAATTTCTATAAATATACGAGTAGCAAGAGGAGGACTCGGTAGAGCCTCCATCCACTCTTGGATATGGGAGGTAACGTAGTGACAAAGGATGAGGAGAAGGCTGAGGTGCTGAATGCCTTCTTTGCCTCAGTCTTTAGCAGTGGAGTTGGGTGTCCCCAGAGTCCCCAGAGCCCTGAGCCAGCTGATAATGTCCAACAGGCTCTTTCCAAACCCAGTGTTGACTTTAGTGCAGCCACAACAACAGTAAAACATCAGGTAAAGCCATGTAGCAGCAAAAGTAAGCTCCAGCAAGCCCACAAGACAATGGCTGGAAGAGACACTGCCATCCCAGCTGGTCACCTCGCAGCCCCATGCATGATATTCTCCAGCCAGAGTGTGGGGCAATCCTCAGAGGGGAGCTTTAATGTGCAGCCTGGCTGGAAGAGCTCAGCTGGATACCATGGCCTTGCTCCCGCCACTGAACACTGGCAGGGAAAGGGACAGCAAGGGCAGAGACCTATAAGCTATCACAGCATTTCTTGGAGATCCAGTTAGACTTTTCCACCCACACTCTCCTCTGTGTGCCCTTTCTCCTCTTCTTCCTCATCCCATGCTCTTCCTATACAGCAGGACTCCCCCTGGCCACGCTCCATCTACTCACGTGAGGTCCTCACCATGGCAAGCACTACCTCAAGCTGCTCAGAGGATTCAGTTAGCCAGTCTTCTTGCTCAGGATCAAATAGCCCTTGGCAATGAGCATGCTAACAAATGGCAGGAATGGAAAGTGGGAAAGTCCAAAAATATTTGTTTATTTGAATTTATTGCAGTTATCTGCTTCTAAGTTTCCTCTGACTGCTCAGAGCCTAAATCTTTTCTGGAACAGCATTTAGAAAACAGTAGATTTTTACAATTTGTTTCCTTCCAATCTTCTGATTCCTGATCCTTTCGGACAGGCGTTTCCAATCTAAAACAACATCTAATGCCAAACTCTGAATTGGCTCTCAAACTCCAATTGGCTCTGAGAACAATTCTCAGTCTGCAGAAAGAGTAGGCTCCACAAGAGCAGCTCCTATCTGTCTTCAGCTCATATGCGGACCCACCTCCATTAGCTGCAGTTATTACTCAAGCTACAACTGAAGTCACAGCCCCAGCAGAAAGAGGTTAGTTAACAACTTGAAGTCTCAGATGTCATCTTGTCCGCTTTGGTTTTTAATGTCAATTTGAATTCTCTAGCTTGAAAATAACTACCCTTCAGGCCCCCACTCTGGATTTGGTTAGATGGCATCCCCCAACATGTAACCCGTATTGTTTTGATGTAATTTGTCTAACCACAAACTCCCTCTCTGCAGACATCCTTGCTTCATAAAGCAGCTTTAGGGAGCAGGATCTGCCAGTATTTAGCAGCGATTTAAACTCTCCCTGCTACCACCACTCTCAAATCTCATCTGGCAGGACTGCTCACATGGGTGGAAATGAGCATTGAAAGAAATGCAGTGAGACGCCTGTTGGATTTTCATTGCAGAGAGCTATCAAGGGGTCTTCTAAGCAAAGATGGAAAAATGGTAGCATTTGGTAAAATGCTTAATGGTAAAAGCTTAATTGCACTGTTTTGTAACATAAACACCAGGAGGGACATGCCCTGCTTCTCAGAGAGGTTGGGTACAGCTCATCACCAAATTTACCCATACAAGCTGGGCAAGACACACCAGCACTGGTGCTTTCTTGTTCTCCACTAGCCAGCAGCTTAAACACTTTTGAAATCACAGTCACTCATCAGGAAGGAAAAAAATTAGTCTCATTAAAGAAAAAAAAAAATGTGAGGAAAACGATTCTGACTTCCCTCAGATATTCTTTAAAGAAAAGTCCTCTGCCCACTCACTATCCAATCTAGCCCCCGAACAGCCAGAAAGAAGAGAAAATGAGAATGGAGACAAGCAAAGAGTACTGCTCTGTATAGGAGTAGGTAAAATGCAGAGGTGTAAAAAGGTCTCTTGGATCATCTGGCCAAGCACTGGAAGTGCTCTGGCTGTGACACAGCCATCAGGGAAGCACCAGAAGGCTAAAGGAGGACACTCCAGGATCTGTGGTCCTGCATGTCCCCAGCAGCAGCACACAGCTGCTGCACAGCTTCACGACCACCCTTGAGAGGGCAGATGACAAAAAGTAAGATGGTTCTAGGGATGCCAGGCAGCTCTTTTGGCAGCCCATTTCCATGGGCAAATGCTGCACATTGTGCTCAGGAACTCCTGGGGCTGGAGTCTCCACAGTTCTCCATCCTTAGGAATGCCAGAAGGAAATGACTTCCAAGTGGGGACCAATATCTTCACTCTCTACCAGGCAGTTATGAAGCTCCCACGAGGCAACAAGCAGGGCCAGGAGCACAGCCAGCCCCCATCATACACACACTTCCCAAGGGAGAGGCATCGGCTTGAACACAACCAGAGAGCCACCAGAGAACCTGCGTGGGTGAGGACCTCAGGAAACAACATTTGTTCCCACTCACAGAAACGCTGAAGCTTGATCATAGCTTAGGAAGTGTGTATTAGATAAATGTACAGTGAAGTGGATTGAAAACTGGCTGAAAGACAGAGTTCAGAGGGTCATGATTAAGGGCACAGAATCTAGTTTGGAGGTCCGTAACAAGTGGTGTTCCCCAGGGGTCAGTACTGGATCCAGCCCTCTTCAATGACCTGGACAAAGGGATGGAATGTACCCTCAGCAAGTTTGCTGAAGATACAAAACTGGGAGGGGTGGCTGACACAGCAGAAGGCTGTGCTGCCATCCAGAGAGACCTGGACAGGCTGGAGAGTTGGGCAGAGAGGAACCTGATGAAATTCAATAAAGGCAAGTGCAGGGGAGGAATAACCCCCTGCACCAGGACAGGTTGGGGGCTGACCTGCTGGAGAATAGCTCTGAGGAGAAAGACCTAGGAGTCCTGGGGGACAACAGGATGACCACGAGCCAGCAATGTGCCTTTGTGGCCAAGAAGGCCAATGGCATCCTGGGGGGCATCAGGAAGAGTGTGGCCAGCAGGT
>JAOTQQ010000079.1:21776583-21797952 GCA_026546715.1 Gallinago undulata
GGTAACGTAGTGACAAAGGATGAGGAGAAGGCTGAGGTGCTGAATGCCTTCTTTGCCTCAGTCTTTAGCAGTGGAGCTGGGTGTCCCCAGAGTCCCCAGAGCCCTGAGCCAGCTGATAATGGCGGGGAGCAGAATGAAGTCCCTGTCATCCAAAGGGAAGCGGTGAGGGACTTGCTCCAGCACCTCGACACAAACAAGTCTATGGGCCCAGATGGGATCCATTCCAAGGGCACTGAGGAAGCTGGCGGAAGGGCTTGCGGAGCCACTTTCCATCATCTACCAACAGTCCTGGCAAACTGGGAAGGTCCCAGCTAACTGGCGTCTAGCAAATGTGACACCCATTTAGAAGAAGGGTCAGAAGGATGTTCCTGGGAACTCCAGGCCTGTCAGTCTGACCTTGGTGCCTGGGAAGGTGATGGAGCAGATCATCCTGAGTGCCATTCTGCAGCACATGAAGGACGCCCAGGTGATCAGGCCCAGCCAGCATGGGTTCACGAGGGGCAGGTCCTGCTTGACAAACCTGATCTCCTTCTATGACAAAGTGACTCGCTTGGTGGATGAAGGAAAGGCTGTGGATGTTATTTACCTGGACTTTAGCAAGGCCTTTGATACAGTCTCCCACAGTATCCTCCTGGAGAATCTGTCTGCTCAATGTGAATACTCTCCACTGGGTTAAAAACTGGCTGGGGCCAGAGAGTGGAGAGGAATGGAGTGAAATCCAGTTGGCGGCTGGGTCACAAGTGGTGTCCCACAGGGCTTGGTGCTGGGACCTGTTCTCTTTAACATCTTTATCCATGGTCTGGATGAGGGGATCGAGTGCACCCTCAGTGAGTTCGCAGAAGACACCCAGCTGGGTAGGAGTGTCAACCTGCTGGAGGGTAGGAAGGCCTTGCAGAGGGATCTGGACAGACTGGATGGATGGGCCAAGGCCAATGGGATGAGGTTCAACAAGGCCAAGTGCCGGGTCCTGCCCTTGGGTCCCACCAAGACCCTGCAGAGCTACAGGCTGGGGCAGAGTGACTGGAGCTACCTGGCAGAAAAGGACCTGGTGGTGTTGGTGGACTGTGGGCTGAACATGAGGCAGCAGTGTGCCCAGGTGGCCAAGAAGTCCAATGGCATCCTGGCCCTTGTCAGGAACAGTGTGGTGAGTAGGACCTGAGAGGTGATCGTCCCCCTGTACTGGGCACTGGTGAGACCCCACCTCAAGGGCTGTGTCCAGTTTTGGGCCCCTCACCACAAGAAAGACATTGAAGGGCTGGAGCGGGTCCAGAGAAGGGCAATGATGCTGGTGAAGGGTCTGGAGAGTAAGTCTTGTGAGGAGCGGCTGAGGGAGCTGGGGGTGTTCAGCCTGGAGAAGAGGAGGCTGAGGGGAGACCTTCTTGCACTCTATAACTACCTGAAGGGGGGGTATAGAGAGGCGGGGGTCAGTCTCGTCTCCCAAGTCACAGGAGATAGGACAAGAAGAAATGGCCTCAAGTTGCGCCAGGGGAGGTTTAGATTGGACATTGGGAAACATTTCTTCACCAAAAGGGTTATCAAGCATTGGAATGGGCTGCCCAGGGAAGTGGTTGAGGCACCATCTCTGGAGGCGTTCAAAAGATGGGTTGACATGGTCCTCGGGAATATGGTTTAGTGATTTTTATTTCTTAGTTCTTATTTAGGTTTTTTGTCAGTTATGTTGATGGTTGGACTAGATGATCTTTAAGGTCCCTTCCAACCTAGACGATTCTATGATTCACACTTTGCATGTCCCAGTTTGCTTTCCATTTGCACCCTCCTCTTCCAGAGGGTTATCATCGCAACTGCTCAACAGCTTTCTGCAGCAATAGCTCTTTTAAGGATTTCCGAGTTTGTTTTCCACGAGTGTCTGAGACTTCCCGCCACCTTCATGCCAGGATCTGGCTGCCCTTTTAGATGCTTCTTCAAAATTCTTCTGCATGGGCTTCTCTGTTTCTCCTACCAAAGCCAAACACTATCGCAGGCAAACCGGCCACTTCTTCCCCTTGAGAGGATGCAGTTGCCGTGGCAGACCAGGCACTGGCTACCCCCGGGGCTCAGGCACCACTGGGGGGGAGCCCCCAGTCCCCCTGTGCCCGGCAGGACCTTGAGCCAGCCCCGGCGGTGGGACGCACCACCGCGAGCTGCCCCTAGCAAAAGTCCCGACGAGAGTGGGACTCGAACCCACGCGTGCAGAGCACAATGGATTAGCAGTCCATCGCCTTCACCACTCGGCCACCTCGTCCTGCCCACGCCACTCGCGGCCCCCTCCTTCCCCCCGCCTTCCCTAGCCGGGGCTCTACCCGCCCGCCCGCCCGCCGCCGGCCCACGGCCGCGGTGAGGGGCGGCCCCGCCCCCGACCGCCATTTCCTTTAACGCCCGCGAGAAACATGTTAGTATCGAGCCCTCTTAGCGCAGTTGGCAGCGCGTCAGTCTCATAATCTGAAGGTCCTGAGTTCGAGCCTCAGAGAGGGCACTCTTTTGCCGCCCCGCCTAGCTGGGAGTGGGGGGCCGGGCGCGCCAGTCTTCTTGTAGCCCAGCCCAGGCCCTGCGGTGGCCCAGCACCGGCTTCTCCACACCCCGCGCCTGCAGGCCCGCTCCGCTCCTCCCCGGTCACGGCGGAGTGGCCCTACGGAAAGGCCGGCTCCTCTGCGCGGGTGGGGCGGCAGCAAGGCTGCCCGCTCTGAGGCTGCAACTCGGCAGGGGCGGGGTCGGGGAGCGATAGAAGGCAGGACGAGGTGGCCGAGTGGTGAAGGCGATGGACTGCTAATCCATTGTGCTCTGCACGCGTGGGTTCGAATCCCACCTTCGTCGGGACTTTTGCTGCCACCCTCCCCCGGAGCCATAGGGAAACCGGGAGGTCCTGGGCCAGGACCAAGCAGGGATTGTGAGGAAGCAAGCAAGACCGTTCCCCCCTCCAGCAGAGTTGGGTATTTTACACTAGGCACCCCTAGGATTAAACAAAGCAGCACGCTTTCGAGAGGACCCTCTGCACAGCAACAAGGCAACACTGAAAGCCTTTCCAAGCCACTGAAAATTTATTTAGGTACAAAACACATTTACATCAGATTGTATGAACCCTGTACCGAAAGGGTTCTGGGTTGTTCCAGCTGAATTCCAGGCAATGCGAGAGCACCACTGGGTCACAGCACATCTGAGAGCACCACAAGGGCATGGCTTCACACAAGACCAACAAATGTTAACACAACTCAGCCCAACAAATGCGTATGTAGTATGAACGGTGCCCCAAAGCATAGCTTCTTCAGTTTAAATGTCTTATTTCAACTTAAATAATTAAACTACTGTTGTATTATTTCTCTTAACCTACAATAGTAAATGCTATTAAAAAAAAAAACTACTAAAAAATGACTTTTTTTTGGAAGGCAGCTGCCAGTTTCAGACTATCAAGAATTTCAAATGAAATTAGATGCAAGTCAAACAACTGGTCTCTAACAGGTAAGGTAACCAGAGTTTATTGCCAAAGCTGCAGTAATTTGTGTTTCACCAGGCAGAAGTTTCTGTCAATGAAGAGCCTGCTGGCAGTATAATTTTAAAAAAAGGATTACTTGTACAAGAGTACTGAAGACATGAAGTACATCTTCATGCTATTTACTGGGAATCAACATTAAACCAAAACCAAAGGTCTTCAGCTTCAAAGCTACAGCTTTTTGAACACTGGAGAACACAGGTTATCGGCCCTTCCAAAACAGGAAAATAGTTTCTCTACAGCTGTTTACTGAAGAAAGCGTCCTGCTTTCCAGCATGACAATTTCTCTGTAGAATAAGCAACTCATCTGGTTTTAATGTTATAAATCCAATGCAATAAAACCTAGGCCCAGCAGCACAAAAAAATCCTTCTGGATTTGCACTGATCATCATTAAACACAAAATATGGCCAAGTGTTGCATTGACTCGAAAAATGTCAGTACGGACGTTCCTGGGCAACAAAATAGCAAATTCAAAGACAGTGCTTCTGCAAGGTAGCTTCTGCATGAAGCAAGCAAGCACAGAGCAGGGACAACATCTCAGGGACTGTGTCTTCGGAGAGCAATTGCCCTGATGTTCAACAGGGGTCCCTGCTACCATAGAGTTTTCTCCTGGTGAAGCTACGTTTACCCACAACGAGAACTCATAGAAAGAAAAATCATCACTAAGCGTCAATTTAAGGCCTTCCAGGAAAAGCATTTGACTCGTCTCTGTGCCTGTGAAGCAGAAAAGACAGATGTCCCAGACGAGCCAATGCTCAGCTGTGAGCCAAAGGGACACAGTGAGCCGTGACATGCCATCACTCTGCAAGGCAGCCACATGAGAAGGGCCCAGGCCCCACATCTGCTCTGTGTTCTCCCAGGAGGAGACTTGTTTTTTTCTGGAACTTGCCTGATAAGCTTCTGGAGATTATCTGTTCAATCACTCTGAACTGGATTTCTTTAACCCGGTCTCTCCATCTGCACACATATTTCAGCTCTGCTTAGATATTCACCATGTCCACCAAAGCAGACAGGTGGAGGTTTGAGGCAACTTCACCATCCTTGTTTGCTCTGAGGAGCCGTTGCAAATGTCTCAGTCTGTCTGACAGCATGGGGCTTGCTTCCTCCCCCAAAAGCTTGCGTCCCTCTTGACTCCCAGCCTGGATAGAAAGAGAAGAGATGAGACTGAGAAGGGAGCATTACCCAGTACCAGTAAGGAACTTCTCAGCTCACTGGCTGTTCCCCCCACTTTTGAGAACAACCATGGAGGGTCCGTAACCCCCACCCCTGAGGAGGTAAGGCAAAAATACTACATTCTTCTATTTCTATCCCCTGCCTTCCTTTAACTTGGGGAAACTGATCCACAACAGTGATTCCCTAACAAAGTGCAGCACCACAACGGATGCTGTTATGACTGCCAGCAGCAGAAAGCACTAATGCCTGGGAAGAACTCTTATTCCAGATCTGCAGAAAGCATTCCCCTCTCCAGGGAAAAAAAAAATAATAAAAATTCAAGGCGTAGTTTTTTAATTACTTCCCAAGTCTATCCAACACTGCACATCAAGGTAAGTTTTGCAAC
Organism: Gallinago undulata; assembly: GCA_026546715.1. Taxonomy (NCBI): domain Eukaryota; kingdom Metazoa; phylum Chordata; class Aves; order Charadriiformes; family Scolopacidae; genus Gallinago; species Gallinago undulata. The sequence continues at coordinate 21,781,627 of JAOTQQ010000079.1, forward strand.
TGCAGCAGGTTTGACATCTGCACTCCTCAAAGCTACAGCTAATTCTCGATACCACCCTTTCTTACCTCTCGAGCAGGTAACATGGGGGACTTCATCAACGGACAAGTGACGGTTGGGGTGGAGACCAGAGACTGGGGGAGGTAGAGAGGAAGACCTACAAAATCACCAAGGGGCTCAATGTCCTCAGCTAGGCATTGATGCAACCGTTCTTCAAACCTGGACAGAAAGATCAAGAGCACAAGTCAGACTGCAGCCTGGTTGTGTTCTTGTAACTAGTGGGTTAACCAAGAGTTTTGGGTTCAAAAGTATCTGCAAAACAGATCTTGATGTTCAGACGTTTCCAACAGTCTGACATGCCCCACTGCTCTGATAAAAAACCATCATAGAAGGCTTTGGTACAGAACAGATTGACACAGACTGAAGACACTCAACTGAATAGGAAAGGCAAGAAGAGACAAGAATCCCTTGGGCCAATGTCAGAAGCTTTAGTTCTTCAGCTTTGTGATCTGCATTGCTACAGGCACTAAAATGACATCCTGAAGTGGACTTCAGAGACATTTCTGATACTGCAGGACACACCGTACTGCTTTAGTTCTGGCGGTTTGATTGACCACCAAGTTTCACAATCCTTCCTCAAACTCCAAGTATTTCTAACCTCCTGGACTATTCCTGTGACACAAGCAGGAGCAGGGAACTGGAATGCACTGATGTGCTTGATGAAATTAGATGAAACTAGAGATAGTCTAGGCTGTTTTCTAGCACTATTTGACTTCAGCTTCCCATTCCATACAAGTTAGAAATCATTTATGACTCTGGCCCAGAGCAGCAAGGAAAGGATGCTGCTCTGGGAACTTACCTCCTGCTTTCTATTTTCTCCAGTTGCAACTGTGCCAACAGACGCTCTGAGAGAACCTCCTCAGCCAAAGACATGTCTGTGAATTCATCTGCAGTGGGAATGCTCTTTTCTTGACCTAACACCACACTCATGCCAGAACCATATTGATCTGGCACCACAGAGACCTTATAGGGTTTCTTAAAAGAGTTGGGAGATTTAACCCTTGACCTGAAGGGGGGAGAAAAAAAAAAACATCAAAAAACCAAAAGCACAGAAATTGGTACAAGTTTGTTGATTCTTCCCTACTGCTTGAAGTTTGGAAATAGCAGGGAGTAAGAATCAATCATCTGGGGACATAATTCCCTTGTACCAAGGTCCAACATAACACCACCTGTGTGGGGGATTTGACGGGAACCAATCTAACAGGGGGCTGAGATTCACCCCTAAGAAAGGTATCTACCCAACATCTCCAGCTCCCCAGCAGAGCAGCAGCTAAGCTTCCAAGAGGGAGGAGAGACTGGCTTTACTCTCAACAAAGCTAGGGAAGTGAGCTAGACTCCTGAGATCTCAAAAACTTTAATGCTACACAGCAATAAGCCACCCTTGCTTCTCAACCTGTAGTATTTTCTCTACCCCTATGCTCTTCCCCAGCCTCACAGTTTTTCCTCAATGCTTTGTGTATCACAGAATCTCTGTGGTTGGAAGGGACCTCATAGATCATCGAGTCCAACCACATAAGAAAAAAAAAACACCAAAACAAAACAAAAAACCACAAAACAAACAAGTGTAATTCCAAAGCCTCAGCAGTACTTTCTTTGGCAGAAGTTAATTTCTCCATGTACAATGGTCTAAGCACCCCTCAAGCAATCCATTTCTTTGAGAGCTGAGTAACCTTGCAGAAATAAAATCTGCTTACTCCCTGGCTTTAGCATACCCTTGTACATCATTTCAAGGGGATGTACACAAGCCCATTCTGGGAGGATGTCATATGCTGGTTTTCAGCATCATGACAGCCCTTTATATTCATTGTAGAGGCCCCAAGCAAACTCTGTAGAGTTCACCAAGCAGCTCTGATGGCACAATGAACAGCTGAATGCTACTCCCAACACGCAGTGCCAGCAGCTGCCTCACCTCTTGTGGCCTTGCCGGATCTCCTCCTGTGTGCGCAGTCTGGCTTGTTCCCATGAAAAAGGTAGGGTGAAGTTCTTTAAGTGCTCCTTGAAAAAATACACATGAATCTGGCCATCTTCACTTAGTGCTTCTGTGAATAAACCCAAACTCAGCATGTTAATGTTAGAATAGATTTTCCCCTTCAGAAGGAAATCTCAGTATTGAAAAGCCAAATTTGAATAAAAATTGCATGTTCATTTTCAAGTAGCTTTAAGCTGTAACCGGCATGTTTAAAGATACCTTCTTGAAGAGGTTTCATGTTCAACAGATACCGGATTCCTAGGAAAGACTATAAATCTTCACTTTAAAAATTTTTAGTGCATTCAAGTCCAATGTGCAGTGAGTTAAGTACTCATTTCATTAAAAGAGACACCCTATAGTTAAGACAAACAGGGCACCAAAAAAGCCCCACACACTTGAAACTGAAAGCAAACAGAATCCAGCACAAATTTAATTAATCCACTGCTCATTAACAGTGGCAGCCTGCCATCTCAGCTGATCTGAGCTTACATGACTTCTGAGGGACCAATTCCTGGCCTTTGTTTGAATGTAAACCTACTGGGAGAAGAAGACTGAAAGACTGACCACACAGAGACAAGATGTTTTAATCACAAACTCAAGTCAAGTCATAATCAACACTAAATATGTGCTCCAAAGAGGAGACAGATGTGCAGTAAGGACAGCAAGACCATAGCTCCCTCCCTACTACATATCACTTGCTGCCACAAATAAAGTCACCATCATCAAGTTATTAAACACACTTATGCAAGAAGTATCATCCATATTGTAGAAGGTCACACAATACCTGGAGCAATAGGCAGTTTGGGTGGTTTCCAGTCTCTCAGTTTATGATCAATGCAGACTGCCAAGATATCATCCCATGGAATCTCATCAACAGGGGGTCCATCTTCCTCAGAGTTCCCAGATGTCCTGTTTTTCCACTTCTGGTAAGTTTTGCTTAGCAGATTCTCCACTTGAGACTGGATCAGTGGTTGAGTATGGGAAGAACTAGCTATCTGACTGACATACTGAAGAATCATGCGGCAAACAGGACGCCAAGGAGCTATGGAAAAAAACCCAACAAAGTAAATTCCAAGAATTTGTGACAGAGCCAAACTACCCACCTTCCAGGCTGGTAGTTCAACACAGCGCAGGCATATCCAAGAAAATGGCATGGTGCCATGTGGATACTGCAATGTGAAGTACGTACCACCTAATGGAGGCAGATCAAGGTATGGAATCTGGAAGGACAGCACTGCCTTCTTCAGCCACGCCAGGTGATCAGGCATGTTCCACTGCAGGTGGGGCAACAGCTTGTTACCCCCAGGCTCTGAAAACTCAGTAATGGGCCATGACAAGTCACAAAGCTGCTCCGAAGACACCACATTGGAAAGGAACTGCAGTGTGCTGTTGTACAGCTCTATGATGACCCCAGGCTCCTGAGAGGGCAGGCCAGCTAAACGCCTCTCCTTCCAGTCATGGTAGAAGCGCTTGCCAAACTCACCATCAATGCCATCTTCAATGTACTCCCGAAGGGTCTGACTACAGAGCTCATGGGAGTCAGGGCACTGGGAAACCAGCCAGCCCACAGCCGCAGAGATCTATGACACACAAAATATGGGTGATCGGAAACTGCTCCGCAGTGGTTAGGACACAAAGGATTCAATCCTGCAACCCTAAGTTTGATGCAACACTATTCAAGATACTATGCAGCAAAATACAAACAAATCAATTATCATCATCCTGGTATTTGCAACCGTAATTTCCCAATTAGGTGGTCGCAAACTGAATTCACATGCAGCAGGCTCAGGAACTGACAGAAAGAGGCCGTTCACACTAGATGCAGTCGTGCAGCAGAATTCCCTGCTGCAGGACACTGAGCATATCAAAAACATATTGGGAGAAACTGGACAGATTCACAGAAATTAGCCCAGTGTGATTATATCCAGAGAAGCCATATCTGATCCTGGCAGGCCTTGAACTGCAGAGATATGCAAGGTGCGATGGTTCTCTTTCCTCTTAAAGGAGATGCTCCAATCCCTTAATCATCTTAGTTGCTGGACTCTCTCCAGTAGTTCCCAGTCTCTCTTGAACTGGGGAGCCCAGAACTGGACCCGGTATATTCCAGTTGTGGCCTCCCCAGTGCAGAGGGGGAGAATGACCTCCCTCCACCTACTGGCCACACTCTTCCCTACACAGCCCAGGATCCTATCCTAGCAAACTTGCTGAGGATACACTCTGACCCCTTGTCCAGGTCATTGATGAATATGTTGAACAAGACTGGGCCGAGTATTGACCCCTGAGGGACACCACTGGTCACAGGCCTCAAAGTTGACCCCGCTCCATAAATTAGAACCCTCCGAGTCCTGTCACACAACCAGGACTCAATCCACCTCACTGCCCCCTCATCTATCCCACACTTCCTTAATTTTCTAATGAGGATGTTATGGGAGACAGTGTCAAAAGCCTTGCTGAAGTCAAGGTAAATGACATCTGCTGCTCTCCCTTCATCTAACCAACCAGTTACAACATCACAGAAGGCTATCAGATGGGTCAAGCATGATTTACCCTTGGTAAATAACTATCATTTTTCACCATAAGTTTTTGAGTCATCTCCAGGCCACTACTGCCAAGCACACAGCGTACTGAAGGACAAGGGGAGAAGCTGGTGTACTAGCTTTGGTTGAGACAGAGTTAATTTTCTTCCTAGTAGCTGCTGTGGTTTGGATTTAGTCTGAAAATAATGTTGATAACATATATTGTTTTAGTTGTTGCTAAGTAATGCTTATATTGAATCAAGGACTTTTTCAGCTTTCCATAGAAGCTGAAAGGAAGCATAGACAGAGCAAGCTGGCCAAAGGAACATTCCATACCACAGATGTCATGGTCAGTATATAAATGGGTCTTGGCCAGGGGGCAGGAATCTGAGATTGCTGCTCGAGACAGGCCGGGCAACTGATCATCGGGTGGCATCTCTCCTTTTGTATGTTGTCTTACCATTATTTTCTCTTCCGTTACTGTTTTGTTAAACTATTTTTATCTCAACCCTCTTCTCCAACCCCTATTCGGGGGGTGCCAGGAAGTGAGCAAACAGCTGCATGGTCCTAGTTGCTGTCTGGGATTAAACCACAACAGGCTCTCAAGGAGAGATCTGGACAGTCCTACTTTGACTATGTAAGAGGATAAAAAACCTCAGTCCTATCCATCAAGACAGAATAATACTGGGTGATCTCACAGTAGACAGAAGAGCTCCAAAGGGTCCTTTGCGTTTTAGGACTGGGAGCTTAAGGGTACAAAGGCTTACCCACCACTCATCTGTCAGACAGCAACTATACCCCTGCTAGTCCACGCAGGTTGGAGAGATGAGAATGGATTTACATAATCCACTTATTTTGGTATTTAGCTTGCAGTATCACACAGACGAAACTATCTTTTACGTAGCAAATGCCACTGATCTCTAGCCAGATAAAACAGAACAGTCACAAATAATGGAAAAGTAATAGAAATATTTCATTCTGTCTGATGCAGGAATCACTTTTAACAAGCAAGCACCTGACTCCAGCAAATTCAGTTGTGTAAAAAATTGGTAAGAGAGCTTTTTTGGAAAAAACCTACATTACAGAAACTTCAATAAAAAAAAAAAAACCATTACACAAGATTCAGTTGCCATTCAAGCTACTGAGAACATAATCATTCCTTAAAAAGCGTTAATAATTGTGAGGTTAATGATAAATCAGTCAAGTATCTCTTTATGCGAGCTGCTGTTCTTACCCTTCTGGTGCCTTGTAAGTCATTGATAGAACCTGGGAGCTCAACAATGGTGTAGTCTGAAATAAGCTGGGCTGAAATCAAGTCTTCCAGCATCAAACCTTAAAAATAAGAACACCTGCCATATACACAGAGAAAGAACAAAAGTGTATCTCCTACTCTGACCATACTCTCTGCATACATTCACAGCATCACTTCTCTCCTCCATCCTTGCCCACAGACTCTCAGAATCAAATACAGTGCACAAAGGAAAAGTGGAAGCCAAAGGAAAGTTCATCTCTTTTCATACTGATCAGTTCTTCAGGCCTCAGGATTTGTAGCAAATCTTTGAGAAGTACTGTACTTCAGGGTCTCTCTCTCTCTACGAGACAATATATTTGAGAGACTGCACTAGCCACAATGCTTCTACTTGGGACTGCCCTAAACATTCACTTTTTTTTTTTTTCAAGGTACAGAAATAATTACACACCCTCTTCTACTTCCTTCTCTGTGGCCTCCTCTTCTGGACCGGGGACAAGAACCACCATGGGAACTATCGGATGGAAAGGTTTGGCCTGAAGCAACTGTTTCAACTGCAGCAAAGCTGAAAGCCAATAAACATCATCTTCTGCAACATCTTCACTCCTAACTCGAGGAGGCAGGAGAAGAATGAGACCACTGGTTCCAAGTAAGTCTTTTTGCATCTCAGCTGTATCAAGATCAGATTCAGAGAGTGCACCATGTGCCACCTATACAATTAACAGAGACAACAACAGTAATGCAGCTAAACAAAGCTATTTTCATACTGAAATCTGCAGTTTACTATCATTAGCATTCAACGCTGACACTTGTTACCATGAGGTCTACAAATCCTAAGACAACAAGCTGTTAAGACAGGCAACCTTGGATGTGTCCAACAGATGCAAGCGAGCACATAAGTGCACTTCAGCCCCTGATTCGGTACCAGGAATTGACACAGCTGAGGTTCTAAATATTGTGCTGCATATAGAGAGGTATTTACTCACTTGACTAGAAACAAGGGGGAATAAAAAAATCCATCTTCCTTCAGACCTTTTCAACCACCCCATCTCTCCCAGTATCATCTCCCTCCATCTGACCAGCCAGAGTGTGAAAAGCCTCCACACAACATCCACTGGAAAAGAGCACACCCTGCTTTTATAGTTTATTAGTTATCATGAAATTATTCTCACTTACCTTTACACACACGCTGACTTTAATGCTTCTGCTCCCTTGCATGCCAGGAGAATTAAATAACGTCAGTGTTTGAATTCTGCCTTCTGTACGTGGAGCGTTTTTATTCCAGCTTTTGTCTCCCATAAATTTGGCTTTCAACCAATCCATCAGTACCCTATCAAATACAAAAGAGCAGGCTTCTGGGGCTTTTGTTTTGGTTTTGGGTTTTTTTTTTAAAAAAAGGCATTTTAGGGTTTTAGCACCAACATCTCTAAGACACCACAATCTAGCATAACTCCAACCTTCATACTGCTTGAATTTTGTTAAATAGCTATTAAATGTCCTGAAACTATCCACACTGCTACAGGACACTGATCTCAAGGCTTTCTGTTTTCAGTATGAACAAAAGGATTTCAATGAACAATGGCAGTAGAAAACAAAGCGGAAAATTGACATGATATAGCAAACAAAACACATCAGGCACTGTATACTACTACTTGATTGCCCTGTTTGAGAAAGGGACCCAGCAATTAATTCTTTTACTTACCTGTTGGGATCATCCTCTGCACATTCATCATCATTTGGCAAAACCAAGAGCACCTTCCAAAAAACCTGTTCTTGTTGAACTGGAATATGTTCAGTGATTAATGAGACAAGATCCAGGGGACTCCAAGCTAAATCACTTAAAGAGACACAAAAACTGGTGAAAAGACACTCCTAGGGGGGAGTTGTTTTTCTTGCTTTGAACTAGTTACAATACTTTAAGTAGCTACTGTTCAGTTCAAACAGTCCAAAATTAGAGCTAGTTCTTTAGATCTGTTGCCTATCTATTTCACCAGAGACAAGATGCCTTCAAGAACCAAAGCTGCTAAACCTGTTACATGAGCCTTACTTTGGGGACTGCGGGACTGTACACATATTGCTTCACTTTCACACTGCTTCAACACCCTGGCCACTAGAGTGTATGACAAGCCATAAGAAGGGAGACCTCCTGCTGCACTTCAACCATCTAGATCAATCCCTTTGTGCCATAAGCCAGGCTGGTAACAGCCCATTTACTACTCTCCCCTACAGCCCATCCCAGGCATCATCCCACCCAGGTACAAAAAGCCCTGTAATATCCATCAGATCCTTGAAGTTACACCTACAGCAATACTTTCAGATGGCTTGACACTTTCATGAATTTATCTTCCAGTTATCTGAAAAATACTCCCAGAAGCAAGGCTGCAAGTAGACACTAGAGTATATTTTGCTATTCCTTATTGACGTTTTTGAGATCTCAGGCATTTCTGCTACAATTTTCTTAGAAAGAAAACACAGACTAAGTGCTAATGTACCTTAACAATTGCTGGTAGAAGTGTTGAACTTTAATTTCATGCACTGTCTTGTTTCTCAGCCAATTCAATCTGGAAACAAAAGAGTCTTGGTTTTAATTTTTGGTGTAAAACTGGTACTTTAACCAAATTTAAGAAATACTAAGACCTGAAAAGTACTGCAGGCAATTTTGAAATTTGCCATTAAGAGAAGAAGGGCTTCTTTAGGTTTGCAGTCTTTGTCACGACATTTCTGCAGAGAGGGTGTTTTTGGCAGTATTTGAGAATAAGCACTTTTGCAAAACCATTAATGTTCACAATGAAGGCTCAAGGAGGGCTATATTGTAACTCACCTTCCAAAAAGCAAACGGATTGCCAACTGCTATCACTGTAAGTACCCTTACCTTGTGCAAGAGATCCCCAGCTTTCCTCCATTCCCCAGGTTTACAATTCTCTTGCACAAGTTCTCCATGGCTATAGGCCACTCAGCACTGGGGGACAGTGCTTTCAGTTCAGTTTTTGGATCTGCACAACTGGGAGCAGCTGGAAACGCCCTCATTTGACGTTTCAACTTTTTTCGAGCTGCCACTGCCTCCCTCCACCTTTGCAAGAGAATAGAGAAATAGGTCACATTAATAAACTCTTCCACAGATCAAACAGGTTTCCTCATTTTTGCTCTTCAGACTAGATTGGGCTCTCAAACACTTGCTCAGGGCAAGTGTCAGATGGTGCCCATGGGTGCTGCAGTGGGCTCAGGCTGTTCTTCTGCACACAGCAACACAGTTCGAGCTCAGAGGATGCACAGGATGAGACCTGCCAGCTCTGCAGAGTGCCTGCAAGAGGCAGCTTTGTGGCCCATTCAAAAGACCAATGCAGACAAAAGGGAGCAACCTTCTGCTCAACAAGCTGCACTTGCTCTCAGTGGCCAAAGAAGTCACAGGAGGGAAGCATGATTGCTGCTCTTCCATCTCACCCCTTCCCCAGCTGTCCTAGCTGCGCTCCCCAGGTAAAAAGTTCAAGCACAATTTTCCTTCCCAGTTTTCAGCATGTTTATTCCTAGCACATGGAGCATTTTACCATGATCCATTATAAAGCTTCTCTGATATCTCAAGCGCTTGCTGAAATTACTTTTGCAACATCTATTGCAGTAAGAAAGGTATGTCTCTTTTTTCTTGTTATATTTTTAAGGAACATTTAAAAAGGCAAATTCATCAGCAAGGAGAAAGCATATAATGAAGCCTTTATCCTTAGAGGCTAATCTATTTTTCTATGACCAAAGCATTCAAAACACGTACCACTCAACAGTTTTATAACACAAAAATTCATGAATTGAAATATTTTAGTGTTTCCTCGGATGTTTAAGGGCTTATAAAAAAGCATTCCAGCACCATCCAGTTTTATTGATTGCTGCATGTACATTTGTTTCATGTATCTTTAGGCTCCTTCTCTTAGCTTTCCCTATCACACTGAAGGTGATTTACACATGCCCTGAATAGATACATGAACTCAGTTTTAGGACAGAAAGAACTCTGCAAGGGAAGGTGCTCCACAGCTGCTTTCTCTTTAGAGAAATGCCACCTGAAATGCACCTCACCCTGACTGCACTGGGGCAGCACAGCACAGTGAGAAACAAATCTCTGACTTGAAGCATCACAACAGCCATCTGAACACTTCACACGTATCCAGAAAAACATCCAACAGAAAGAATAAAAGGAGAAATTACTACTACAAGTTTCCAGGTAGAATGAAGCTGTAATCTCCTGCCAAGGTCATTATCTGATTCTAATGAGGTATGCTCCCCTCCCCACATAAGCCGAGTAACTTATTAGAGGCTGATAATAAGACAACAGCAAAAAGAACACAACCAGACAGCTGCAGTTGAAACTCTATTAACCACTCCATGCCAATGAAGCATGGAGTGTCATAGGGTGGCAACTCACCGTTGCAAGTATTTGCAGAAACACTGGAGCTCCTGAAGGGTTTCCTTAGCAATCTGGAAAATCTCATCCTCCAGAAAGAGGTCCATGACATGACCAGAGACAACTTTTGAACATCGGGCAATACGGGCCTGCCGGTCTCTTTCTAAGGCACATCTAATTCAAAATGAAATAAACCAAGATGTCTAGTGAGGTGGAGACTGCAGTAAATGCAAACACAACTAGCTGAGGTGCAAAGGGGAGGGATTTTCCACGCTTCTACTCTATGACCCTTCTAAATAAGGCCTGTTATCAATCCGAAGTCAGAGTTTTACCTTAATCACAGGCTTCCAAAGAAGGGCCTACAAGAGAGCCCACAGCCGATTGGTAAGGGAGTCAGAACAAAACTAACCACACAGAGCAGCCTTGTCCTAGACAAAGCCTCTATCCCCTCCACCCTGGAGGACTGTTTGCTGCCTGACACAGCGTGACTGCAACTGGCAGACCACTGCACAACCAAGTACACTTACTGTCTCTTTAGAGCAGCTCTTTGAAAATGAACTTGGAGAAGGCCAAGCAAGAAGTCCACCACTCCCTAACAAATTCTAGCCCTTAGAAAAGCATCCTACAGCAAAGTACAATATACAGTACGTCATACGTACTTTAACTCATTGGCTGAAGCTTCTTGAACACTGTCCTTTATTACTTCTTCCATTAACTCCATACCCACCAGCTGGCTCAACTGCTTTATTAACTCTTCTCTTTCTTGCTTCTGCCTGGAAAGACAGAGGAGAGGTTTACACAACTGGCAAGATTTACACAAGTGAAAAGATTTACAATGACAAACCTGCCACCTAGTTATACAAGCACTACATGGAGTGTCAGAAAATTAATTTGCTTAAAATTAAGTTCCCACTAGCTGATTTCTCTCTCTGAAGACACAGAGCTTTGCGTGGAGCCAGGTTCCCCTTAAACATATAGATAAAGATGGGCTTATTTTTCATTCTTACCCCAGTTATCTACAGACAAGTAGCTCACTTGGGAGGTGAAGTTCCTGCATACAGCAGGACTGGGATGTACCTTCCTCTCGGGAAGCTCTGAGCAAATAGAAGCTCCCAAAATTGCACCTCACCATTTTCATAGTGGCTCTGTGAGGTCACCAGAATGTAACTAGTGTATCACCTGAGAATGCAGAAGCAACAGCTTGTCTGCATGATCCCAGGGCAGATCAAGGTGAGACAAACCAAGTGCTGTCAGCATGACAGGAAGACACAGGGCCTGAGAAGACATGCAACCACTCAGGTTGGTACCAGCTGTCCTTACATGGCCTAAGAGTGTACACAGCCCACCCTGCCCCACAGCAAAAGCAGTGGCTCACCTCTCTTCCTCTACTCTTCGCCTTTCCTCTTTGACACGCTCCCATTCAGCGCTAAGCACACCTCCAGCCACTTGTCTGAGGATCTCCCCCATCACTTCAGTCACAAGTTCCTCCACGGCAGCCTCCGAGGTGCTGTGCGGAAACAGCAATTCTCTTTTCAAAGCCAGAAAGTTTTCATTCAAAGCCTTATGCCTGTGCTTTTCTCAAGCACACTTTTGCTCCATTGTGGTGGGATGACTCCAGCCATGAGCCAAGCACCCCCACTGCTACTGGTTCAGTCCCCTCCCTGCACAAGGACAGTAGAGAAAATAGGAAGAACAAAAGGAAGAAAACTCATGGATGGAGAGAAAGACACCGGTGAAAAAAAACAAAACACCCCATAATCCTACCAAGCAAAGCAAAGCAAAGGCTGCCAGCCACCACCTCCCACAGGCAGACCACTGCCCAGTCAGTCCCCAGTCAATGGCCACCCTGGAAGCCAGAAAACCCTACCTCTTTCCTCTAACCCAGTTTTATGGCTGACCATGACATCACATAGTATGGACTTTGGCTGCACCCTCTCCCAGCCTCTGGCACACCCCCAGCCTATCCACAGGGATGCAGAGCAGGAAACGAGGAAGACCCTGATCCTGTGCTGTTCAGCAATAACCAAAACATTGGTACATTAACACTGTTTTGGGTACAAACTCACATCTATGACTCTACCAACTGCGTTGGAGAGGAAGCGTTACTTGAAGCAGAGTAGCCAGATCTGGACTTACTCCTCTTGCCCTTCTTCAGACACCTTCCCTTCCACAACACACACTTCTCGTGCCAGCAGTGCAAGTGTCACGCAAGGCAAGGTTTACGGTTCACCTTCCATTAGGCTAGCTGGTGTGCAACAGAGAGGTGGCAGACATCCAGAGGTCTGCTTTTCCCTCAGCTGTATCAGTAACACTACCTCCACTACAGAACTTGCCTTGCAGAGCCACCCAGACACGGTGCTGCTACAGCAAATTGCAGCATTGACAACAGACTCCAAGAGTATCAGCGATAAATGCTCTTTACCAGATGGCAGCAGTCACATAAGCCACTCCTGCTTTGCTGATTTCGCTGCACTCTCCTTTCAGGACGTCATGCACAAGCCTGTCCACCACTTCAGCGATGTCCTACAAGACAGCAGAGGAAGCAGCTGAAGCAAGGTACAGTCCTGCTCAGGATCAGGGTGAGGCTTTTCAGCCTTGACTGCGATTGGCAACATCATCTGTATTTCTACTTACAAACTAAGCTAACTTAACCAAATACAAGAGTCTGGAAATTTTAGACTACCTAGAAGATTAGTAACACCCCAGAAACAAAAGCAGCTACCCGTATTAATTTTTGGCAAGTCAAGGTCAGAAGTAATAGCCAAGAAAAGTGAATTTTGAGAGGGATTCCTATTTTCTTAGTTTAGAGTTTCTCTCATTCTAACTCATTTAACTCCAAATGACCAGGCCTAGTCTTCACTGAAATACAGCCACATTTAGGTAGAATATGGCAGCTGCAATTTACAAAGCAATGAGACACTTCCAGATGTGTTCAGCATTAGTGCATATCTAAATATCTGTGGGAGGGAGAAAAAGGGGAACAGCACAGATACACAGGGTACATATTCAAGACTCAACATTAACAGTCACATACCCCAAAAAGAAACTTTGTTGTGTCTCGTCTGAAGTACGTGCCATTACGAAACAGTTCAATACTATTCATTCACTAAAGCAAAATTTACCTCCTAAGTGAAAGACAGTAACTTTCTACTATTGCTTTCTTACTCTATCCTCGGAGATTTCTCAAATAAACACTAAATAGACAGGACTGTTTATCCCATGAAAGAGGCAGAGCAAGCACTGACTTTCAGACTTGCATCTGAAATCACTTAAGGCTTTCTCTTTTCAGAATAGTCCAAGGAAACAATTTCTCAAAGTATCCAAAGCACTGAAGCGTCTCCTTTTGACTCCACATAATATATGCAGATTCTGGAAAACTAGAACAACCTAAAAACTCAGTTACCTTTTATTACATTTCACAGACCTTTCCCAAATACCTCATGATGAATTTAAATTTCCTTACTGTGTCTGTGTAGACAGGCTGAGGCTTTGAAGAGAGAGGCTCAAGCTGTCCAGCAGGTTGGGAGCTTGCCTGTGCAGAAGGCAGCACTGCCACAAGCTGACGAGGTGCCAGTGAGGGCAGATGAGCCGAGGGTTGGACTCTTACTCCTGCAGCATCTAAATCTACACCTTTGCTTTCCACTCTTCCTTCTTGGGAGAGGAGAAGAAAAAAATTAAGGAAATGAGGTCAGTCACAAACATGCAAAACTATTCTTATCTTCAAAAGCTGGTTTGTCTGATAAATCTCATCAGGTCATAAAACAAGTCTGTAAGAGCAGCTTGCTGCCCTAAAGTTAAAAATATAACTATATCATAGAAACTACTGAATGAGTATTTTATATAAGAGATTCAAAAATATCATTGTACATTACCTCCACTACCATGTATATACATTTCCAATAAAACAACTGTTTTAACTCAAGTACAGCTAGCACCTACACATCTCTCCCCAATAAATGCAAAATATCTGTACTTTCAACAAGTACAAAAAAGCATACATTCGGCTAACTCAAAAAACAACATGATTAAACACACTCTGGGGAAAAAACAGTTGCAATACAAAATCCACAACTGAAAATGGAAGCTGGCTGTCTGAAGTAGCCAACATTTAGTTATTTGACCTATGTTGGCAAAACTGCACTCATTTCCCTTGGTGTATTTCCTTTACTGGGAAATAAATTAATAAGGTTGCTTCTTAGCTTTTACAGATGCACACACACATTTAAATCAAAACTTTTACTAAACTTTCACTAAATCCAAATTTCCATGCAACTTCAACTTGTATGAGCCAAGAACAGTTTCTACTCATAGAGCTGACCCAGCAGTATGTTCCTGAGCATGTTTGCTCTTACCTGGCGCTTCCATGCTGCATTTTTGGCTACTACTAGCTTGATCCATAGAAGCACTTCCACCAGTATACTTGTTCTGTCCATTGAAGCTGGACACAGGCACGTGGTGAGGCACCACGGGCAATGGCCCACCATTTACAACCTCCCCAACTGAGACAGTAAGCTTCTGGCTGACAAACACCGATTTACGTGGTTTAGGTAATCCATCCGGCTCCAAAAAAGCTGAGCGATTCAGCTCCACATAAGCACTGGGGAAAAACAAAAAAAAAAAAAGCAGTAGATCCTCAAAACTCCAGTAACCTACAGGTTTTCAGCTGGACAGCTTAGTGGGGCAAAGTGAGACGGGCACTGGACACTCAGGATTCCCCCTGTAACTTGGTTTTTGATCTTTGGCTGGAAGCAGAGCAGGGAAAGCAGAGCACACTCTTCTCATAGCTATCCCCTCCCAGGACAGAGAACAAGCTGTACTAACACTTCTGAGAACCCTCATGGACTGTACTGTCTCTTTCTCCTTTTAACCTTTATCCACTTTGTATATTATCCATGCACATTTTACCTAAACTACATCCCATGTGACAAAAAACAGGGCTATCTACAGAAGTAATTTTAAAAAAAGCTGTAGTCTTCTTCCAGTCTTGGCACCTGTAGTCTAATTTATTATTTCAAAACAGAATGTTAACAGGAAATAGAACACTAACTGGCATACTCAAGTTTTTTGCCTTCTCCAGTCTCTTGAGATCGCAAGTGTGTATGAGCACATGCTACAGTGTATGTATTTCCATGGCAGACTCTTATCTGCAAGACCATTGGCCTCCTCTAAACACTGGTTTGCACTGTCCAACTTCATCTCACCCTGTGTGCATCACCATAATGTCAGTTTCCTGAAAAGTAAAACTGTATCCTTATTTCCTACAGAGTTGCAATTTACTACAACTCAACTGCAAGATAACAATATTATTTTTTTTCTAGGTTTTCCACAACATCCCTTCTAGGGAGGAAGTCCCCAGAGTGCAATGGAGACTGAGCTCAATATGCAGTCTCTCCTTTCAGGGGAAACGTTTCTTGTGGTTTTCACCACCTTCCAGAAGGCTGAAGGAACTTCGTATCCTTAAAATCCCTTGTCACCTTATCAAACCAAGTAAAATAAGAAGTGCAAAAAAAAGCTATTGTGGGAAGCCATGGTAGTTACATGGATACAAGCCCCATTTCTTTAGGGAAAGATACAAAATAAAAGAACAAAAATCAAAATCACACCAATGAAAATAGAATATATTATTTAAAATTGCACCCATCACTACCATAGCACTTCGCTTACAGAGCCCAGCCCCTACATTTTATCTGTTCTTTTCTTTTTCCAGTTACAGACTGCAAGAGCAGCTGATCCAGATTAACACTTTGCCTAACACTGGTCTAACCCAACTAGGCATCTTAAGGCACAGACACCCTTTTCCTTACACTTACCCATCAGATACACTCAAGCCATAATAGCTTATAAAATCGGTTGCTTCCTCACAATCTTTGAACAGTAGCATGCGGACCAGGTGATCCAAGGGAAACACTGTACATCTTTGGGTGCTCACAGTGTAAGCAATATTAAGAGATTTCAGAGCATCTTTACGAATCTGAGGGGAGGGAAAGAAAAAGCCATATAAGCACTAAGTTAAAGACCTCAAAACGTACTATAAACATGAATTATAGAACGGTTTAGGTTGGAAGGGACCCTAAAGATCATCTAGTTCCAACCCCCCTGCCCTGGGCAGGGACACCTCCCACCACACCAGGTTGCTCCAAGCCCCATC
>JAOTQQ010000079.1:21797972-21822535 GCA_026546715.1 Gallinago undulata
CCATCCAGCCTGGCCTTGAACCCCTCCAGGGATGGGGCAGCCACAGCTTCTCTGGGCAACCTGTTCCAGTGCCTCATTACCACGTGAAAAATCATGTTTAAAAGAAATCAGTGCTTTGTCATCAAATATCCAGAAACAACTATTCAGATTTCACTTGCTTTCTAGTTTCTGCTACTCTTCGATGCCGCTCATTTTGAGCATGGCCCTTTGTGATTTTTATGCAGAAGAAAAAGCTTGCAAGGGCTTCTGAAAGTGCAGGTTGATATTTCCTTTGCAAAAGTCTCATCCCTGCTTCTCTCCTTCCCAATTATTTTCAGGGGAAATAATACGCATTTGTACACAGTTATGGGAAAAAAATACTAAGAGCATTTTTGTATTTGCCTTTTGTCTCATGGCAGAACTCTCTTAATAAATTTTAAATGCTTCTGAAAAAGCAAGAATAAAATTACTTTGAAGGCTAAGTATCTACCAAGTTTTCTGCCAAGATTTCCTCCCAGAAGTCCCAGACTGTTTTACTGATTAACAGTTTAAAAATACCCAGCTGCATTTTTCTCACCTGGTTGAAATAACAATGTAAGAGACAGGCATTCAGATAGGAAGCTGCTTGCACTAACTTGAAAAACCTCACGAAGTTGTTGCTGTTTAATGCAGCAAAAGCTTGAACTGCAAATCTCACTTCAGGGGAGTTTCTAACCTCTGGATGGAACTGCTGTACTTCTCTGTGGAGGCAGAAGACAGAGACAAACCTTTTGCTTCAACATTAACAATCACAATTCGATATCAACTTGTAACAAACAACTAAAATTAGGAGCTTTAAGCAAGACATGCAACTCCTGTCCAAAACAAACAGCTGTGAATTGAAATTGCTGCATTATTTACTAATTATTAACCTTCTAAAGATGCTTGCGTAATCAGCATGTTATTACTGAGGTACATCACTCCAATGTCTAGGGAGGAAGGCAGTTAAAATAACTAGAAAACCTAAGTATGACTGCCCACAAAACAATTTCTGCTTGATCCTACTACAGATAGAGCAGTGAAGCTTGGATATCACTCCTTGAAGAGAAAAAAATTTTCCTTGATTGAAAACAGCAAAGATGTAACTTCCTTCTCGGTTGGTTGATTGGTTTTACTACCTGCAGTGTTACTCAAGGAGATAAACCAAAGCTTTTTAAAATGACCTATTGATAGATTCAAATAAAACATTACTACAGTACACTTTTTTGGCTAAAAATTTTTGCAACTCAGCTCTTCACTTGCATTACAATTTGCCTGGACCTAACCCTCATCTCAGTTTTTTTCGCAGAGGCAAAGAGAGAAAACAAGTGATATCTCTTGTTCCCACCTGAGAATATCACCCTTGTTGAGATTCAGCAAGACGTTGTAACCTCTGAACTCTGCTTCACTCGTGCAGTAAATCCCTTTGTTAGCCAAATCCTGATACATCTCTTTCAAGCTCTGCAGGCATTTAGTCATGTTCTCATTGTTGATTTTGGCATCAAAGGAGGACATGGGCTCTTCACACAAGTGGTGAGCGCAATGGATGTGAAAGCGAGTGCACTTCTCAATCAGAGACACCATCAGCGGGTTGCAGAGATGTTGCTGGGTTATGTCCTAACCGGAATGATAAAGAAAGCATTGCAGGTATTTTTAAACTACAGTTGAAGAACATATTCATCTGGCACTACATTTGGAAAACTCATTTCAACTGTGCTTGAGTCACTTTGCAATTCAAAACATTTGAATTACTACTGCTTTTTGCTTCACTTTTTACAGCATTATGTGATCTTGTGCTTTCTATCATCAAACATTTCCTCCACCAATGCTTACCTTTCTTATTCCACGAGTTCTGTTCCAGACAAAGTCATACCATTCTCGGTAGTTTCCTTCTCCTTGATCCATGATGTTTGTCACTAAATAGTCCATGGTCATGCTCAACACCTCAGAGGGTCTCAGTTCATGCGGTAAAGGTTCCTCCTGATCTGCTGAAGACCTGCTATATTCTTTGATTGCTGCTGCATGATCTACCTGTAAGACATGGAGAAAAGAATCAAAGTCTAAGGAGCATGTTCATCTTTTCAGGAGTGTGGAGGATTTCATCCCATCCACGCCTTTACTTTAGCAAGCAGTAGATTATTAAAGGAATTTCTCCACTGTTCACACTAACAGCCCACATCCATTTACAACAGTAAATTTTTATCTTTTATGATAGGATCCTAAGTGTTGACCTAGGCTCAAACTTGTAACCTTCAAGACAATGTATATACTACTATATATATATACCAGTATATATATATACACACACACAGACTAATGAATACACTGTACTGCTGTCCTACAGTTTTAGAACTATAGTTCTAAAAGCCTGTTTGTAGCTAAATAAAAGACATGATTTAAGAGTGAAAAGGCAATTATCTAGCCTTCTTGTTTTACAATAGGGAATTGAAAGACATTAATGAAATGGCCCCCAGAATTTTCCACCAGAATTAATCCTGTGATCAACTAAACAACACTGACAGCTTTATGTAAGCAGTAAGCAAACATGTCCTGGGAACAACAAGCTCCTGCATACAGAGGGCTCATACCTTGTCAGATCCTAGGAGCAATTCAAAGATACTGAGCTGGTTTCTAGTCTCCCTCATGTAGCGCTCCTTTTCAGGACACATGTCTGGGCAAGTGCCAACAACAGTTTTTGCTTTGCCAAGATCAGTCCTTTTTATTCGAGCTAAAGAAAAACAAATGAAATCAATCACTACAGCTCTACACTCTGGGTTTTGTTTTCATAACAAGCTATCACCCGGATATGCCAACAGAGCCCTAAGCATGCCACGTGGCCTCAGCTGGAGTCTGCACATTGGTCAATGGATGGATGTCAATAAGTACATTGCTAGGTCAACAGTTCACAAAAAAAGCTGGTGGGAAAAGGTCTCCAGAGATTCCTGTCCTACATCTAATCAGATAAAGGCTGCACCCACACCTTGGTGTGGACAGAAAAGCACAAGAATGGGGTTTCCCCACTCTGGGACCTGTCCCAGGGTTGCTCCACTCCTTTTGGGGAAGTTTCTCCTACTGTCCTACCTGGATATTGAGAGTTTTGCTGAAAAGATTGAAGGCTCTAAAAGATACACAATGTTTTGTGTCTTAACTAAGCACTGGCATTTCACAATTCCACGTCAAGTGGATGAGAAATCTGTTTTGGAGTCAATATTAAACTTAAGATCATCAATTAAAAGGAGAGCAAGCTCTGAAATGGCAAAAACAAGATGGAAGAGTTGACCCAAAACTATGAAACAAAGGGCCATTTCTTAAAATAATTACCAGCTGTGAAGCATTTCGAATTTGGTGGAACACAAACAGGCTTTGAGTAGCTTTCTTCAAAGAGACTGCAGGGATGCAAATCTCCCTACACAGCTCCTTCGCAAAGGATTAACAGTCTGCTACTCACTTTCCACAAGAGATATGATGTGTAATACATAAAACAGATTTTTGCATGTTCTGCAAGAAATTAATATATATATGTACAATAGAAGAGTATTTTACAGACTGGTCCACGTTAAACTCTCTCTTTAAAGCCATTTCCATAATATTTTAACGGCTTTGCAACAAACTCCAAACATTTATTTCTTTCCAGCAGAGAAGCAGGTGTTACACTCATTAATTTGTGAAATAACCTTGTCGCATGATTTTATCCCTTTGGTCCAAAAGACGGTATCTTTCTTCAGATGTCTCGGCCACTAATCCTACCAGGTTACCAAGAGACGACAATGAAGTTCCCAAGGCCTCTGAGCTCTGCCCTTCAGAGCCAGAATCAAACAGATCTGCTTCAAACTGCAGCGACTTTCGAAGACCAGGCTTCTTTGCTGGAGAACTAAAAATAGAAGATTTTTTAAATTAATAATATACTAATGCATGCCCCAGCTTTAATCAGTTCACTGCTCTGTAGGATGCCAATGTCTCTGTTTAAAAAGAGTATTTTGCTCACAAGGCAACATATCAAATAAACAAAGTGTATCAATCTGCTAAATCTAGTACTGGAAGTCAATGCCTCACTATTGCAGGTGTTGTTACTCACATTGTCATGAACAACATATGCCAAAGAAATACACAGACCAAAGTAAAAGGCCTTAATAAGCATTTAGAAGTTATCTCCCTAACAAAGTGTGAGATCTGTGTGCCAGTAATGCACGCGCTCCAGGAGAGATGAGGAAAGCACACTCCCTGGTAAGAACAAGACTACTTGGCACACACTGATCATCCTTCTTCCCCAAGCACTCTGTTTCCTACCTGATGGAGTCCCAAGCGAAGCAGACTTACCTTTTACCAGGCATGACACTGCTGGCAGAGGATCTCATTAAAGGTTTTCGAAGAGGGGAATGCTGATAGTTTATCTCTTCACTGCTTTGTCTTCCTTCATCTTCACCTGCTTTCTTCTCCTTGGATGAAAATTCTCTTTTTGCTGGACCTGAAGTGACATATAAATATGAAACCGGGTACTTGCCAAACAGTTTAAGCAACAACTCTTTTCTCGCCATAGGGCTGGTGGTGAGCAGTTTGTTTAAAAAAAAATACTATTAGAAAATAAAACTAAGAGTCAGTTTTGCACATGAATGGAAAACTTCCAAACAACTTGCACTAGAACCTGCCCTGATAAGTCTACCAGTTGCTAGTCAGCTTCACTGTTCTATAAAGAGTATTTTTCAACAAAATATCCCTTTGCAATAACTAATTTGTCAGCAGACTGTCAGTAGATGAAGTCTAATCATCATCCAAATTTAAGTTCTCTCAGGTTTGGGATATAATCCACAAGTCATCTCTCTCTACACGATATGAAAACCATTTCATCTATGTAAACCAGAATTCCCAGTGCTCCTGCTAAAGCATTTTAATTATTTATTTCACATACCCAAGCTTAGACTGAGGTTGGTGTGCCTTCTCATCTACACCTCGCAGGAACAACATTTCAATCAGTTTGATTTCTTAAATTCTCTCAGATTAGTTATTTTAGAATACTACTATCCATGTTTCTATAGACTTAACACCACAATAAAATGGCAAAGGTGAACAGGCACCCCTATAGCTTCTGCTTCAAGACGTTAATTCTCAGGAAGACCACTCTGCAACCGTTCATTTTCTGGAAGGCAAGTTTGTGGTTGGTCAAAGCTGTAACGAAGCATTCATTTGCTGACAGCTGAAGTGTATCGCCAGGCTAGGATCCTCAAGATACACAACCAGCATTCATAAAGCTAAAGAAATGGAAACACAGATATGCAGAACTACAATCTCAGCAACCAAGATGCTCACTTTTCTGAAAGCTGGAAGCCCACATCCAAGTCCATGCTCTGAAGCAGGCAGTGAGGCATTTGAAACTGGGTTTTCTTACAACCCAAAGAACATCCTACTGCTAGACAGGACCACAGATGTTTTCTAAATTCTCTTGTAGACCTACACTGTAATTTCAACTGTCTTCAGCTCTTTTTATATAACTGAAACAGCATTTTGGCTCAGATGAAGCAAAATGCTTTAGAGAACAGGAATTTAAGAAAGAAATAGTGCAATCTCCAACTGTGATTTGCAGCTGCTCACTTAGAATTTCCTCAATACCAGAGGACAGTGCTGTGGATGCTGGAAGTTTACTCATCTTACAAAAGCCACTGGCTAACTTCACATGAGAAAAATTATCCAAGGGCTAATACACCTCTTCTGGCTCCCATAGTTCCCGAGTCACGGGCTGTTAAAGGCTGAGAAATTATTCTAGAAGCAATTACATGCTTCATCCTGTCCTTTTCTCTGCTCCTCTGCATATTCATTATTAGCCTTTGCCAGACAGAGCTAGCCAGGATGTCATACAGAACGCAGAACTATTTCTATGCTCCTATAAAGAATAATCTTCAATGCTCCCAGAAGTCCTGCACAGAGCACAGTCTCATTATCAAAAGTCAAAGAGAAACATCATACTTCTGGAACTGTAATATCCCCACTGTGGAGATCACCTTCATGCTGCTCTCAGCACATCATGAAACAAGAACAGAGCAGATGATTTATGTATCATGCAGTAGTCATATCTGGAAATACAAAACTTACTTGCTTTCTTCTTTTGCCAAAACGTTACTATGTCTTTGTGCAGTAATTTTGCTTTCTTTCTGGCAAGAGCTGCAGAGGCCTGAAAGGAAACAGAAGCAGAGTATGAAAACCTATTAGCATCACAAGACCAAAACACCTAGTGCAGTTTTTACCAGAGAAACATTTACAAACTTACATAAAATTCTGGTTATTGCATTTTAATCTCTCACTTAAGACCTACACGCAACCAACAGGACTATGCTGGTTTCAATAAAAATTGTTGCTTTTTGCTATAGCCAGCTTACAGTATTTGAGACAGAAGGTATGTTTTTAAGCACAACGCAGAATCAGAACATGCAGCCTCCAAACTGCCTCCTCAAAACATCTCAGTGCTGACATAATGGCAGTATTTCCAGCGAGCAGGTCACCCCAAAAAGATGGCACAAGCTCACCTTGCCCTTAGTGGTGCCAAGCCTAAGCAAGAACGCAGCAGCACGTGTAGTTCAGGTTTGGGCGACACAAGATAATAAACAGGGAAGATCTGTTTCATGTTTAAATTCGATGCTATCACGACAGCTAAGGCCAGGCAAAGCTCCAGCAGCTATCACATCTACCTGCAGCTCAGTAGGCTTCTACCCCCGATTGTAATACACGCTCACAATACAGAGCTTTCCCCTAGATGAAGGACATACTGTGCCACCAGACAAGGGGGCAGCTCTCACTAGAGCTGGACCTACCCCAAGCACCCAGGTTTAAGCCTGCTTTTGTGCCCACCGCTTCTGACACTCACATGATCAAAAAAGTGGAGAATCGCCATTTTTTTATTGCGTCTGGTCATGATGCGCCGAACCTTTACAAACTGACCGAAGTGTTTCTCCAGCACTGTCCTGTCGTTCAGGTAATCGGGGACGTTCTTGCACTGGATGGCCGTCAGCTCGCCCGGCGACATGCCCCCCAGCCCCTCCACGCCCTCGCTGCCCTGGGACCGGCGGGCGGCAGCCGCAGGGGCGGCATCTGTAAAAACAGGAAGGCACCCACTTCAGAAAGCGGGCTGACACCGCGCCGGCGGGGTGTCGCGGGGCTCCCGCCGCCCCAGCTTACCTTCCCGCGGGGACTCCCGGGGCTCGGCCGGCGGCGTCTCCTCGGCGGGTCCCCGCTCGGCCTCGGCGGCGTCCCCGCGGTCGCGGTGCCCGCGGCCCTGGCTGCGCAGCACCTCCTGCAGCGTGCGGCCGAAGAGGGCGCCGCCGCGGGGACGGCTCAGCAGCACCGCCCGCTTCTCCGGCGGCGCCACCGCCGCCCGCCCGCCCGCCACCGCCCGCCGCGGCGACCTCTCCCGCTCCTCCTTCCGCTTCAGGCCCTTGGGTGCCGGCTCCCCCGGCTCCTCGAAGAGCGGCCGCAGGCCCTTCTCCTCCGGCCAGCTCAGGGCGGCGGCGGGACGCGAGAAGAAGGGCCCCGCCGCCTCCGGGCCCGCCTCGGGCGCGAAGCCGAAGGGCGACGAGAAGGTGAAGGCGGCGGAGGCGGCCGGGCCCTTCTCCGCCTCGCTGCTCAGCGGTTTGAAGGCGGCGGCGCACTCGGGCGCCTTGAAGCGGAACTCGGGGGCCGTGAAGGCCCCACCGCCGCCACCCGGCGCCTCACCCGGCCCCGGGAAGCTGCCCAGGTTGGTGGGCGGCTTGAAGCTGAATCCCGCATTGCCCGCCGGGGCCCCGCTGCTTGCCGCCGCCGCCGCGAAGGCCGGCGCCTGGCCTAGGCCATAGAGTGGCCCGAAGGCGGCAGACCGGGGGACGAAGGGGGGGCCGGCGGTAGCAGCACCGCCGTCCTGTCCGAAGACAGCAGCCTGCCCGAAGCGCAAGAGTGGCGGAAAAGCGGGCGGCCCGCGGAACGGTCCCCCAGCGTTCATGGCGGCCGCCGCCTCTCCTCGGCGGGCGGGGCGGGGTCCCGGCGGCGGGGCGGGGCCGCGTAGGCCGGGTGGGGAGGCGGGGCGGGGTTCCGCCGTCGCCATCGTCATGAGCGTGGTGCTGCGTAACGCACAGAAGGCCGTGCCGGTGCGCCGGGCCCCGCTCCGCCGGGCCGTCTGCGCCCTACGGGCCGCCCTGGGCGCCTCCTGCTTCGACGTGGGGCTTGTCTGCGCTGGCAACGGGCTGATGCGGCGTCTCAACGGCGCGTACCGGCAGCGCCCAGAGCCCACCGACGTCCTCTCCTTCCCCTTCCACCAGGTGGCGACAGGGGAGCTGCCGCGGCCGCGCCGCCGCGACGAGTACAACCTGGGAGACATCTTCCTGGGGGTGGAGTACATTCACCAGCAGTGCTGCGCCACCGGGGAGGACTTCGACAGTGTCCTGGTGGTGAGCTCCGCCGCGGGTTAAGTGTGTGTTTTCAAACTTATTTAACTGGTGCGTTTGGACACTATCTGGTCTTTAACGTGCAGAGTACTGGCTTCTACCGGGTTCTGGCAAAAGGGTAGATGATCTGGTAGGGGCTGCCCACGCAGCCCAGCTGCTCGCATTGGGGTTAAGTTTGTAATATGTGTCGTTTCTTGTTTCTTTGCACAGGTGACAGCAGCCCACGGGTTGTGCCATTTGCTTGGCTACCAGCACAACACAAAAAGCAACTGGCAGCAGGTACGGGGGTGCCCTGGAGCTGGGGTAGGCGGGCAGTGTCTAGCCTGTGTCAGGTTGTACCTGGGTGGAAAGCATCTCCCTGTCTCACACCCCTGTAGCAGGAAACCTGTGGGTATGGCTGGCTGGGTGGGCGGCTCTGCGGACCTGTGGCCAGTGTTGATGCCAGCGTCGGCAGGCACTGAGACCCCGCTAGCCCATCCACAGAGCATGGTGCTAGCAGTGCTGACCATCACGTCTCTCCTGTGCCCTCTTCCCGCAGATGTACCAGAAAGAGGTGGAGATCTTGGAGGAGCTGAACCGGCTCACGGGCACCAGCCTCCGGCCTTTGACCGCAAACCTCTTCTGAGGGAGCCACGCCGGGGACCCTGTGGCTGCCCCTTCCCACCCATGCACCGAGGGGCTGGGCCGCTGCTGGGGACGCCCCAGATGCAGCACAGCGTGGGGATGGTGGTGCAAGGCCTCGGCTGCCACCTGCTGCTGCTGGGCCTGGCTACACTTGCCTCCCTGCCACCTGGTGCTGCCCAGCCGCCCCCCACCGCCCTCCGTGCCGGCCACGCCGCCTCCTCACTGCCCGCTGCCGCTGCTGCGCTGCGCAACAGGTGAGGGGCAGCCCCCCCGGCTGCCATGGGCGTGATAGGGCTATGCCTGGGCAGCAGGCCTGCCCTGCTTCCTCAGGCCCAGTGTGGGGCCGCTCGACCCAGGCCAGTCCTGCCTGCCAAGGTCAGACCTTGTTGCCCCTCAGGACCCTCCCCTTATTGCAGTTTCCAGCATGGTGTCCTGAGGGGAGATGATGGGTCCCCCGCACCAGCAGCCTGCCATGCCTGTGAGCATTGGCTGGTGGGCGTGTAAAGGTCTTCCTTTACTTGCTTTGGGTCATTTCTGGAAGATGTTGCCATTGCAGCTGTCTGGTGGCTTTCCTACTGTGACCGTGGCCTGAGGGACCCCCACTTGTCTGTCCTGTGGCAGGTAATGTGGGCTCATTTCAACTGTCCTCCTACTCTCATGTTTGGCTCACAGGAATTGGCCCATGTGATGTGCCGGTGGTTTCATCATTCTCACCACATACCACATTACCCTCAGGAAGTGCAGAACATCTGAGGGGTGCATTCCTTGGCCACCCACATCCTGCCCCACTGCAGGAAAGGCTTGTTGTATGTCCGCAGTCAGAGATTTGCAGTCATTGCCTCAATGTCCAAGTGGAAGCCAGTGACAAGTAGCGTTCCTCAGGGATCGGTACTGGTATCAGTGCTGTTTACTGTCTTTGTTGGCAACATAGCCAGTGAGATTTAGTGCACCCTCAGCAAGTTTGCTGATGACACCAAACTGTGTGGTGTGGTCCACAACCATGAGGGAAAGGTTGCCATCCAGAGGGACTTGGACAGGCTTAAGAGGTGGGCCCATGCGAACCTCATGAAGTTCAACCAGGCCAAGTGCAAGGTCCTGCACGTGGGTCACAGCAACCCCAGGCACAAACAAAGGCTGAATAAGAGCAGCCCTGAGGAGAAGAACTTGGGGGTGTTGGTTGATGAGAAGCTCAACATGAGCCAGCAATACACATTTGCAGCCCAGAAAGCCAATTGCATCCTGGGCTGCCTCAAAAGAAGTGTGGCCAGTGGGGCAAGGGAGGTGATTCTGCTCTGCTCTGGTGAGACCCCATCTGCAGTACTGCATCCAGCTCTGGGGCCCCCAACATAAAAAGGACATGAACTTGTTGGAGAGGGTCCAGAAGAGGGCCACAAAGATGCTCAGAGGGCTAGAGCAGCTCTCCTGTGAAGACAGGCTGAGAGAGTTGGGCTTTTTCAGCCTGGAGAAGAGGAGGCTCTGGGGAGACCTTATAGCAGCCTTCCAGTACTTAAAGGAGGCTTAGGGGGAAAATGGGAACTCTTTATAAGGACTTATATATAGTGATAGGACAAGGGGTAACAGTTTTAAACTGAAAGAGGAGAGATTTAGATTAGCTATTCAGAAGAAATTCTTTACTGTGAGGGTGGTGAGGCACCGGAACAGGTTGCCCAGAGAAGTTGAGGATGCCCCATTCCTGGAGGTGTCAGGGTGGATGGGGCTTTGAGCATCCTGGTCTGGTGGGAGGTGTCCCTGCCCATGGCTGGTGCATTGAAACTAGATGATCTTTAAGGTTGCTTCCAGCCCAAACCGTTCTATGATTCTATATGCCATCTTGATAATGTCCCATGAGGAGAACCTCATGCTTCCCCAGCCCTTGCAACGTGCACTGCACTGTCTCTTTTGACTTCATGCCTTTCTAAGTACAATAGAGTCATGAAAGAGGAATGGTTTTCATCCCAATAGAGCTGTGCTACATGATTGTGGGGTTAAAAAAAGACACATAGAAGTTTAAACTCCCCAAAGTAATTATATTGCTTTGTTTTCCCAAGATACCTTTTATATGATGTAAATCCTCCTGAAGGCTTCAACCTTCGCAGAGATGTCTACGTTCGCATTGCTTCCCTTCTAAAGACCTTACTGAAAAGTGAAAACTGGGTGTTAGTTCTGCCTCCCTGGGGACGTCTTTATCACTGGCAGAGCCCTGACATCCTTCAGGTCCGGATCCCTTGGTCTGAGTTCTTCAATATCCCAAGCCTCAACAGGAACATCCCTGTCATTGAATATGAGCAGTTTCTTGCAGGTAGAGTATGGAATTGTACAATCTACAATTGACTAAACATTTGAAGTGGTTTCTTCACAGGTTTATCCATTTATGTGCTTTTAATCTTGTATGTGAAATAAAGTGAGAGGTGGTGAGAGGAGGGATGGGAAAGAATTGTGCTGAGTAACGAGCCACTAGGTTTGTCATTCATTTGATATACCAGTGTCAGCCCCTTGACTTCCCAGGACCCCAGAGAAAGACACTTAATAGCCAATGATACTGCTGCATAATTTTGTCCCTAGTAACAGTGCTGTGAGGAGAAAGAGGCAGCCTGCAGCTCCCTGTCAAAATACAAACAAACCGCGTTTTGCTGAAGATGGTTGGACAGTAAAAGCTGTACAGTGGGTTCTTCTGTGAATTTACTTTTTCAGTGTCGATGCCGCACATATTCAAAATACTTAATCTCTGCTTTTTTTGTACAAAATGATATATATAAGAGAAAGGCTTTCACTAAGAATATGGAAACTGTCAAGTTGGTTAATGCCATGTTGAGCAAATCACCAAATTCCAGATCTGTAGCGGTGTAACAGACTTTTTCAGCAAAGGAAATAAAGGCCACCAAATGTCACAGCTTTGCAAAGAACTGTGAGGGTATCGTTGTCCCCTGTTTTCCAGGAAAAAAACATTTAGAAACCCATCCTGAAATTTAGGGGAAGAAGGGCTTGTACTTCTCATTTTTTGGAGGTACACTTCCCAGAGCAGCATTGAAAACCTCTGTGCTTCATGGTGTTTTAAATTTACATTTCCATGGCGATTCAGTTCTGTTTGGCACATTAAATCACACATAGCTGGGTGGGAGTATCAGGCTGTCACATTCCCTGACCCTTTTAGGTTTTCTGACTCACACAGGACTTCCTTTCCTTTTTTGTGAAGAAAACAGAGAAGAGAGAGAATAGTGCAGTATTAGCATTTCTAGCAGATTTTCAACCCTTATCATGTATTTTTTCATGCTTACAAATGCTTTGCTTTGCCTTCTGCTCAGAGTCAGGTGGGCCCTTTATTGAACAGATTTATGTCCTCCAAGGCTATGCAGAAGGATGGAAAGAAGGAACATGGGAAGAAAAAATAGATGAAAGGCCATGCATTGATCAGCTTATGTACTCCAAAGACAAACATGGGTACTACAGGTAACATCTAGCAGTCCTTTTAGTCTTCTTTTTAGTCATATTCACTTAGGCCTTTGCCTACTCTAACAGAACAGACTTGTGTGGTTATTGTAGTGTTGTCTGAAACTCTAGGTGATTGGGGTTCTCTTTGGTTTTAAAAACCCATGAATAATAAAATGTTACATCGGTACTAGAAGATCTAGTTTTAGAAAGTTGTTCCACACAAAAACAGTATAAAGGAGCTGGGTGGTTTATTTACATTAGCACCTTTCTTGGGTGAAGGGTTAATTTGTTTCATTATATATGGTGTTAATTTAAAATACACACCTGTGAAGCAATACTTTGTGTTGCCTTTCAGGGGCTGGTTCTGGGGTTACGAGGAAACACGGGGCCTAAATGTCTCTTGTTTATCCGTCCAAGGATCTGCCTCCATTGTGGCTCCCATCCTTTTGAAGAACACTTCAGCACAGTGAGTTGACTTGTGTTACTATTAATTGTCATATTGCGTGCCCACAAACGCATTGCCAAGT
Organism: Gallinago undulata; assembly: GCA_026546715.1. Lineage (NCBI taxonomy): Eukaryota > Metazoa > Chordata > Aves > Charadriiformes > Scolopacidae > Gallinago > Gallinago undulata. The sequence continues at coordinate 21,810,952 of JAOTQQ010000079.1, forward strand.
GGGAAGAGCAGGGGAACTTGCAGACTGTGTCCTACTGTTTTGGTACTTCATCACTGAGTTATTGTAATTATTAAAATCATTACAAAGGGAATTTACACTCTTAAACACCTCACTGTAAGTTAGGTTAAATGCTGCAGTGCTAAAACCGAAGAGGAAATAGCCCTGAGTTCATTTATATTCTCTCAGGTAGCTAAATGTCCTCACCACCCTGTGTCTATCTCTCCTTCCTTTACCCTTCGATGCTGGGTCAAGAGGGAATGAACAGAGTGGAATCGGTGTTTCCCAAGTCTACGTCTTGGATCACAAGGTGTAGTGCCTGGTCTCCTGTGACATCCATCCTCAATTTAGAGAAAGCAAGCGGCATGTTTTATCTTTCTGCTCCGAGATGCCATTAGGATGATCAGAGGAAAGGAAAGGTCTTATATGAGAGATGGAGCACGCTTACATTATCCCAGTAGCAAAGTATTTCTGGTCAGCTGTTATCCTGTAACAACTGAAGACATCGTAGCAAAGCAAAAGCTACTGGGGTACAGGGGAGAACAGGAAAAGGAAATAATAACTCTTTATGAATACATCAGGGGAATAAATCCATAGGAGAAACACAAACCATGTAAGCTGAAGTGTGGTTTTGCCAGGAGAGCAAAAACATCCAAAGATTTGTCATCAATATGATTTAATTGGACTTGAAATTAAGGTTCCCCTAAGCTGTAATACCTCCAGCTGGGAGCAGAGGAAGCAAAGTCCTGTTTTTTTAACAGGAATGTTGTTCTATTTGTAGAAGTTACACCATAATCTTTGCCAGTTACAGCAGAAAACTGGATTAAATAAACTGTAGAGATTTCTATGTTTAGCCCTAAAGTTAACGCTTTTCATGGTAACTGTCAAAGGTCTGGTGATGAGGAAGGTCAAGGGAGAAATTGGAGTGGTGCCCAAGTATTCCTAACGTTCAGGTGCCTTGTCCACAAGATCCCATTTCTCCATCAGACAAAAATAGGAATAAGTATCAACATAACAATATCAACATAACAGCAATGTAAGGGCAGCTCCAGTGGTTCATGTTAAAGTCATTCTGGTTTAGTGTGTGAAATCTAAGAGTGGATAAAATCAGATGTCTGGGGGAAACTACAAGAACAGGGTAAGTGTGTGTAATGCTCCCCTTGAGTCCTGTCACGCCCTTCAGATTTGTGGTTTGTAGGGACCTTCTGAGCCAAAAGTGATCTTTCTGTCTTTTATATTCTTCAATGAGTCCATGGATCTGTGCAAGCTTCACTTTGAACACTGTTCACACTGTTAGAACCCACAAAATCTTGGGACAAGACCTGAAGGTTTTGCACCTTAACTTTGCATCCTTTGAAAATCCACCTCCTCTTGTAACTCCTACCTGCAGATGTCATCTAATGGCCCTCAGTTCATGCAGTGGAAGACACAGTGAACAAACAGCTCTTCCATATTCACCTCTACATCATGCATGATTTTACATCTTTCTGTCATATTCCCCCTCAGTTGCCTGCTCTGCAGCGTGAAGACTGCTGCCTTCATTAGCTGTTCTTTGTGTGAAAGCCATTCCATGCCTTTGGTCATCCTTGCTGCCATTTTCTGAAGCTTTACAGTTCAACTGGATCCTGTACACCGAGTGGTATAATGGCATGCTCTATTTAGTGCTCTCCTTTCTGGTAATTCCTAATATACAGGTTCCTTTTTTTTTTGACCACTGATGAGCATTGCCTTGATGTTTTCATCAAACTGTCCTCATTCCTGAGCATTGAGCCCTTTAGTTAGCAGGTGAAGCCAGGATTTTTATTACCACATGCACTCCCACATTAGACTTCATCTGCCACTTTATTGGCCAGTCATCAGACTTCTCTAATTCTTTACAACCAGCCTTTGTCTTTGCTGCTCTGAGCAATTTAAAATAATCTGCAAGCTGACACCCCAAAGTTCACACCCTTTTGTAGATTGTTTAGGAATATGGTGGAAAGCCATTTCACTTGTGACCACCCTCTACAATGAGAACTGGACATTTATCCCTTTTTTTTTTAATCCATGCAAGAACCTTCCCTCCTGTGCAAGTGCTGTTTTCTTAAAAGCCTTTAACAAAGGCTCTTAGCAAATTCTGACAATGTCCATGAGATTTTTGCCTATCTGCGTATGTGATTATGTCTTCAGATTACTCTGATAATTGCTCAGAGCTCCATGTTGATACTTCTCCAACTTACTTTAGGTATCCATTAATTCTGGTTTTTATAATAGTTGCTATTAAGTTGTCCAGTACTGACATCAGATTTACCACTGTGGCATCCTAGACCTCCCAAGTGTTTTTAGAAAGTTGACATCACATTTGTGGTGTTGCAGTTTTAAGTGAGAAGTTGCATAGCAGAGCTAGTGGTGCAACTGATTCATCCTTGAGTTGCTTAGCAACTTTTGGGTGAATATTGCCCAGTGTTGCCCATTTGTTCGTTCATTTTGACCAGCTGTTCCATCGCTGGACATTTCACATGGACACTTTGGTTTGAGACACGTCCTCTGATGAGATCCTCTGTAAAAAGGAGTTCTGGCATGTGAATCTTCCCAGCTTGTCCACCTAGCACACAGCAACAAAAAATTATATTAGCTGTTTCAATCATAACATTATTGTCTCTTAAGTGCTTGTTAATCCTTTAATTTCCTTTTACTTTGTATTGGAAGGAAGATTTATCATTAGATTGAAGGCCTTTATTCCTTGTTGCTCAGATTCTTTTTTGCCTTTTTCTGTTTAACTTCATGGAGTTATGAGCCTTTCTGTTTTCTTCACTTGGACACTACTTTGGCATTTTTTGTGTAGTCTGCTTTTTGAAACTGCATACAACTGCAGTAACTTTCTGTTGACCATTGTTGATCCAGGAGGATGTTGAAGATGAGTACATTTATGCCTTATGGCCACTCTCACAGAGTAGCTCTTCCAGTGTGAGATTTTGATTCATGTCTTGCTGCTGCTGAAGATGATGTCAAGAGCTACTCCCTGCCCAGCTGGTTCGTGGCACTGTCCTTGGTGGTGTCTCAAACTGCAGTTGCTTAGTCACATCCTGCTATGACACGTGTCCAGCCTAGATGGGGATAGTTGAAATCTCCAATGGCCTCTCTAATTTCCTATATTGCAGTTTCAGCCTGGCAATCAACTCCAAGCTTCCTCTTAAATGCAGTGCTGCTTCTCCACCAGCACAGTCTAGTCTATTTTCTGCATTATTTGTAACCTTCTGTGAAGTGTCCAGCTGATTATCAGCAGTAGTAATCTAAAGTTGATTGGTTATTTGCTTCCTCTCCTTGTATTAGAAGAAGGTCCGGGTGATGACTTTGACCCCCTTCAGCAGAAGCATTTATCTCTCTGTTCTCTCATACTTCATATGCTCAAGAGCACAAACTAAGCCTACATCCACTCTTAGATACTCAGAACTCTCACAACCTCTTCTGTTTCTTAGAACTTGGATAGTGCAGTTATGTTTCCATTACACAATCCTGACCTGTGTGTATTTATGAAAAGCACAGGCTGTTTTCATTTTAGTGAAAAAATTTCATTTTAAAATTTGTGCTTAGTTGCCAGCACACATTTTTGTAGTGTCTATGTGTTCTTTGATCTGTTATTCTTTGGTAGGACATTTTATTCCATACATGGAAAACACCTTCTCTGGTTTTGCTTTTATGATCATGGCTCCTGCTTCCTCCAAGAGCTCTCACATGCTCTGAGGCTGAGCGACTCATAGGTCGCTTCTCCCCTTTGGATCACTCTTCCTGATAGGAATCTTATTTCTCCAGCAGCAACTACTGTGAGGACTATGTGAGGGATTGTTAATGCTTGCTTGTGTTTAACTGTGAGAATTAAGAGTATTAAGGAGAACAGGAAGATGCAGTGGCATAGAGCCCTTCTTTCCCCAGCCAGCCACAGGTCACAGTTTGCTTTGTACAGAACAGACTGGCAGCCTACCCCTCATTCCCTGTGCTCTCTTTACAAACGGATCATAGCCTGTGCTTTATCCTAGCAACTGTGTAAAGAAATATCATAATGTAAATTCTATTCCTAAGGGAACTACGCTCAGTTTTACAATTTTTAATAGGTCAGTGATGTTAGACAGAGCTGAAAACCTTCTTCATGACCACTACGGAGGGAAGGATTATTGGAATGTGAGTATTTTCCAGTTAGCTTCTCTAGACTTTCTACTTGATTCTGATAAAAATTCAATAACCAATATGTAATTCACTTTTGCCCTGGGTTTCTTTTCTTGAAAGTAGCTTGTGCCTTGTGTTTCACCAGTGCATGCTAAAAATGGTCTTCAGGCTGCTGTGGATTAATGTAATGCAGGAATTTGTGGTGGTGTCTTGTCCCCAAAGATTCAGTGCTGCAGAGCGTGGCATTTAGAAGGACCTCCCCTGTGCAGCACATCTGCGATCAAAAGGGAACTGCCTTTGTGCGGTTTCTTTTCTAGTCAGCCTCACGATTAGACTTTTCAAAAGAATTCCCAAAAGTGCTCAGTACTGTCCTGGTTGTCTCCCCATTGGCTTTGATGGCAAAATTCTCATGGGTCTCAAGGTAACACTGTGCACTTTGGGAGACCTTGTGCTGAGGGTGTGTGATAAAGTAATTCCTGTGGAAAAAGTTTTAAGACAAAGTTAAGGATTCAGCCACAGGAAAACAGAACATGGTATGGAGTGCTTGATGTAATTAAAATTTCTAAGAGAAGATGACTCTAATGATACTACGAAACAAATTACATAGACCTCCATCTATTGAGATATAAATAACTGGCTATTCACTTGGTATATGGCATGTTTTTAGAAACGGACCAAACAGTATTTTGCTAACTATGAATTTTTCATTGAGAGAGACTTTCCAAACAGAGAAATGCAACCCACATATCATTTCTGAGTTTGACTTGTAGTCCTATAAAAGCAGACACGAAATCTGTATGGATCTACAACACACATTTCTTAACAGTGGCACTTAAAACATTGTCTCAACAATTTAAACTTGTCTCAAAGTTATTTCAAACTAAAGCTTATGCTAAATAGTCTTCTTTCTTTTAATTTAATTTTAACTACCTACATGATTTTTGCTTGCTTTTATTTTTCTTAATAACTCTCTGGACAACATCTGGAATTCTTTATAAATCTTGTTAACAGATGCCTTCTTGTCTCAAAGAAGTTTTCAGATTGTAACAAACCATCTTCCCTTTGAACCAACCTACATATTTGATGTCCAAAAACATTTGAATTTAATATTAAGTCACATTGTTCTCGCTTTGTCACTGTTTTTGTCTATCACTACAAGCTGAAAGATGTTCTTTTGGGATTCTTAATAGTTGAATGACCATGGAGCAGGAAAGACCTCCCAAAATCGTTTAGGAACTGTTGAATCACTTGAAGAGTATCAATGTAGCATGTAGACCACATGAGTGCTTTAGCATCTACATGGAAGCAGAAAAGTCTCTAAAGGACTCTAGAAAAGCCAGGAGTTTTGACTTTGTTTTCACCACTTACAGGGGACACTAAAGGAATTAAAGGACCTGTACTATTAATTCAATTCATATACAAAAAAGGGACCATAACCAATGCTGATTCTGTTTGTTTGTTTTTGTCCCAAACTTAAATCGCAGAAAAATTCAGATGGGGAGGTGTCTCAATCTCCCTGCCTAGAGGTTTGCACTCCAGAACTTGATCTGGTTGTTTGGGGCTGTGTTGAAAGTCCCTGCAGATGGAGATCCACCACTTCTCTGGGGCTTGTCCCACAGCTGTGCCAGTCTTGTGGGCAAGAGGTTTTGCCTTATACCCAAGAAGAAGTTGCCTTGCTGAAGCTTGGGCCCACGGCTGCTTGTCTTTTTCCATGCACCTCTGAGAAACATCTCTTTTCTTTGTTATTTCTTTGTGGATAAAAAGGGAGAAGCAGGAAAAACTGGGACGTAGTTGGAAAGGGTAACAATATTGCATGTGCAGATTTGAAACACATACTTTAAGTAAGAGGATAACTAGATACAGAGAGCATTCACTTTAGAAAGTATATTAATGGGGGTTCACACATTCACTTGTTTTCTCTTTTACATGTGCTGTTACAAAGAACAGCTGCTGTCAGAGGAGTGCTTTGGGCCCAGGAAAAACTTGGCGCTTTGTACTGCGTGGATGCCAAACATGACATGGTAGTCATGCTATCTGTCTGGATGAAGTTTAGAGGTGTTTGACACAAGCATAGCATTCAGAGATGCTTATTGGCCTCCCTAGTGCGCTGCACTGCAGTGGGTTGCTTACATGCTTGCTGCCTCTTGGGCATACCATGTTCATCACATCTCGGGAAGGTACCCAATGACTTGATCTGACAGGACTGTATTCTGTTGGCATATTGCAAAAAGGAGGGAAAATGTCTGCCTCTGAAATGCAGTATAAGTATTCTGCAGCATACAGTTTATACATCCTCCCTTGATACAAATATGATGCCAGAAGAGCAGGCTTTGTACTTCCATTAAATATTTAGAGGGGCGTGGAACTCTAGGTACCAGCATGATGAATCTTACGGAAGACTAAATTGTTTTGTGTCTTATTGAATAATATGGAGGAGAAACCAGTTCAACCACAGTGAGTTTGGCATATAGAAAAATGTGAAAAAATGATTCTAGTTCCCTGCCTCTTTGCCAAAACAAGGCGAAGGCACAATCCATGTGGCTATGTCTTGGAGTACTAGTAATACTCTGCCTGGCTTTTCCATGACATAGAGAACTCTGTCCACTGTGGGCTTCATCACACTGAGAAGAGAATCATTGGATATAGAAGTGTTTTCATTCCACCTTCTTTGGTGCCCATCACATGACAGATTACAGACTTGTATAAAATAAAGAATTAGACTAAATTGCCAAGTGTCCTTTGTAAGTGGTGTAAGTGACATGGAATTTTAGTTTTGTTGTGTGTGCCTGTTAATACAAAGGCTATGTGTGACTGTGTGCAGTGGTAACTGCATCACAAAATCTTTGAAAGAAATTATTACCCATGGGTGAAGGAAATAATTAATTTTTCATTACTTTTCCACTAAATTTGATAGGAGTATTTGTGGCTAAATGCATGATTTTTTAAAGCAGATTTTATTCTTACGGGTGTTCTGCAAGCTAAAGTCTTTGCCCAGCTTTTGCTTCTAAAGGTGAGGTATATTGCTAGAGCATTTAATTTGGTATATTACATGTTCCGTTGTGTAAATAACTACAGCTTACTCCATACACCAATGTATTGCAGGATCAGACGAGTATTTTGGTTATAAATGTTGTTATGATTAGAATTAAACAGTTAAAACTCAGATGAAAGGTTAGAAATTGTAGCTTGTAGTGCTGCATGGATGTATCATCCTGGAAGCTCTGTGTCTGTGAAACTATCTCCATTTAGTCATTTTTAGCTCTCCCTTTTTCTGACTTGGGATCTGCTCTTTTTCCAACAGACTCGTCGGAGCATGGTGTTTGCTAAACACCTGCGTGTAGTAGGAGACGAGTTTAGAAACAAGTATCTTCAATCCACAGATGAGGCAGACAGGACTTATTACAAGGAGGACTGGACACAGATGAAGGTAAAATCTTAACAGGCTGTTTCCCATAATGTAATAATGTTAAGATGTAATATATTTTTCTTATTTGTGTACTCCTGACTGTATACTGCAAGGAAGATACATATGAAGCCAGCTCTCCCTGGTCACATCAAGGTGGACATGCATGTTCATACTGTACCCTCTTCTCCCTCTGTCATGTGAGTTAACAGAGTCTGTTGAGATGTTGTTGACTGGTTCTGGGTGCCATGTTTCTGTTACCCTCATTTCACTAAAGGAAATTTGTGTTTCTCCTTGTATTCAGCATCATCTGTGGGTGTAAAGTTCAACTGTAAACTGCTGTTTATGGATTTGGTCAAGGAGAGCGATTTTTGCTTACGAAGATTTTGCACTCCTGTTTCTCTTGTATGATGCAGGCCATCCAAGATCAAAACATTGCAATAAGTGTCCCAAAATACTGCCAGTCCATACCTTAAAATTACTTTCTGCAGCTAGAGTATTTCAGTGACTGAAATTGAGTTTGTGCATTTAGGTCTTTCCAGTGTGAATGAATTGTGGTGCTCTCAAATTTTAAAGGTTGCTGATCTTTCTTCCTCTCTTAGGTTAAGATGGGCACAGCTCTAGGTGGTCCATACCTTGGGGTTCATCTCAGGAGGAGAGACTTCATTTGGGGTCACAGAGAAGATGTACCTTCCCTACAAGGAGCAGTAAAGAAAATCCGCAGCCTCTTGGAGATGCATAAACTTGAAAAAATTTTTGTAGCCACTGATGCTGTCAAGGAGGGTAGGCAGCTTATAGTCAGTTTAGGACTGGTAACTTTTGACAGTGAGTGCAGTAATTACCACTTTGTTTTTATAAATGACTGGAAGATCATACACCTCCATCACTGAATGGGGAATTGAACAGGATGGGCTGCTGTTTCCTTTCAGCTTGAATAGTTGGTATCAAGTGTTCATGGTCAGGTTGGATGGAGCTTTGAGCAACTTGGTCTAGTGGGGGGGTGTTGCTGCCCATGGAAGGGGGCTTGGAACTCAATGATCTTTAAAGTCCCTTAGAACTCTAACCATTCTGTGAAACCATTCATTTGGTATTTCCCATAGGAGTTTTGACAGTCTTTACAATAGCAAATTGGTAATTGAATTCGCTTGTGCCACCTCTTTTTCCTTCCATCGCGCTTTTTTTCTTAGCACTTCAGAGACTCTCAGACATGCTGGTGGAAGGAGTCCTTTGAAGTTTCCAACCCAGCGTTCCCCTTGGCTGCCCCTAACACCAGACTGGGGTGGACCTGGTTCTGTGTGGCCAAGCTTTTGAAAGCCCCAAGGGTGGGGTTCCTCTCCCCCCAGGCCTTATCCCAGGGCTGCATCTCCCTCCTGCTCATATCTAGAGATCTGTTTCAATGTGTGATGTTGGAATAACCCTGCAGGGCATAGCGTCTGCGATAGCTAATTGAAGTTTGCTGTCAAGAAAGGCCTCTTGGTACACCTTCCCTGTGGGGTTAGGCAGTGAGGTAGGGTCTGTTCTACTTGTTGCAGGCATCCCCACCTCCTGAGAATTGCCCCCCTGGGCACTGTGTCTCTGCCCCACTGGTTTCTCCCATGCCTACAATACTCTTATGTGTGGCAAATGTGTTATAAAATTTGTAGGTAGATTTAGGTTTTGCTTGCTTCATAACTGTTAACCTAGGCTTTCCTTAAACACTTTTTATGACAGCATCGTGTTGCTCTTTATAATATAAGAATAAATTTGCATCTTTCCCTTTTTCAGAGATTGAATTACTCAAGAAACTGCTGCCTGAGATGGTGAGGTTTGAACCTTCTTGGGAGGAGCTGGAACTCTACAAAGATGGGGGCTTGGCTGTGATTGACCAGTGGATCTGCGCACATGCAAGGTGGTAAATTCAACTTTTCTTTGAGGAGCCAAATCTTTTATGTTTTTCACAATTGTTTTTCACCCAGATATAGTTGTTTACAAATGATACATGACATGTTATTGTATAATTGATACATAGAGAACATATATAATAGTTATATTGTGTATATATATAATATATAATAATTTCATTATCATGTAATTTCAATGAACGTTAATGTTCGTTGGATGGAAATCAATTACTTCCATTTTAAGATCTGGCCCCCTTCATAAACCTGTTCTGATTTTTTTCACAGGTTTTTTATAGGCACCTCAGTTTCAACATTTTCCTTCCGGATCCATGAGGAAAGGGAGATCTTGGGATTTGATCCAAAAACAACTTACAACCGATTTTGTGGTGATAAAGAGAAAAACTGTGAGCAGCCTACTCACTGGAAAATTGTGTACTAAAATACAGAGAAATCTGGACTTCAGTGAGCTCCAAAGAAGGAAAAACTAGAGGGAAATACCTCCCTTTGACCAAACTACAACTCAGTCCTCTGCCTTCTTCTCAGTGTTTACTTGACATTTGGATTTTGAAGTACAAGCAATATTCGTCTTCTTAGTCAGGCATCAATGGGAATGAGAAAAATGAAGTCAGCCTAGGATCCAGTTCTCAGCATACCTAGTGTTAAAGGACAATACCAGACACTGCAATTGAGATTTGAAAGGCAAAACTTTGTTTTGAAATTAACAAATGAAGTAAGTTGCAGCTTTCTTTGGAGTTCTAAGGAATAAGACAAAACAGTTTTAACTTTTATAAATGTAACACAGCTATGGTCTGTACTGCATTTCTGTCTTTATTTTTTGTTCTGTTCAGAGTTTGCCCCTCTGATTGCAAAAAATACGTCCTGGTTTTGTAACCTGCACTATGTGAGCTGCAGATTGTGCATAAACTCTGCCATTCCTTGGGGAAATCTTCCCTTTTCAAATAGTAATTTGTGAATATTCAAATTGTCTGATTCAACCAGTACTCAATAAAAGAAGAGGGGGTGATATTTCTACCTAAACACCAGCTGTTTCTAATAGCAGTCTCAGTGGGTCTGTGCTGAGAGAGGCACAAAGATAGGGCTTGTAGGGTGGTAAAAGAAAGGTTAAGTTTCTTCTTACATTTCCCCTTCATGAAGGAAACTTTTTCTTTCCTCCCCCTTGTTCTCCCAAAGGCCTGTTTGATTGAACTGATGAAAAAGACAGCACCCTCTTGGGATCACCCAGTCATTCAATTCAGTGATGGTGATGCTTTGGTAAGGAGCATGCTAAAGGGCCTTTCAGGTTTCCATGTCAGTTAAATGGATTGTCGCAGTAATTCAACAAATGAATTTCTGCTTTTCAGTTGATGCAAGGGAGCAATCTGTGGACAATCACAGACAGCAAAAGTATTTGGGCCTCGAGATAACATGTATAAGGTGAGCAGTCAGGAACCTTGCAGGTGAGTTTGTGCTCTGCTAGAGATGGCTGACTGGTGGCACAGGGGAGGAACTCTGTGCTACACCACCAACCAGAGGGAAAGCACAACTTCTATTTGAGAAGGGTTTTCTTGCAGTCTCCTGCTATGTAGGATTGGCTGCTGGAAAGTATTCTGCTCCATTCTGTGCTTCAAGTGGGTCTTTTGCCCTGCAGGTCTACATGGCTTTGTTAAGCAGGAGAAACCTTTTTCAAAAGTGGACTAGGAGACAGATTTAAAAAGGTGAAGCAGACATTTTTGCTTAAAGTCAGTTTTACCAGGCTACCAGGTAGTCTCCATCTTCTTTGTGGCCACCCTTCAATTACTGCAACATGGTGACAAGGTCTCTCCTAAGCCTTCTTTTTTTCAAGGCTGACCAAACACAGTTCTCTCATATGGCAGGCTTCCCAGGCCTTTGACCATCTTTGTGACTGTCAGCTGAAACCACGACAGTGACACTCTCCAGCCTGTCCACATGTTTTTTGTGTAGTGGGGACCAAAACTGAAGACAGTGTTCCAGGTGTGGCCTGAGAAGCAGAGTGGGATAATGACTATTTTATCTCTACTGGCGATGCCCCTGTTGATGCAACCCAGCATCCTCTTGGCTTGCTTTGTGTCTTGTCGCGACGGAGGGAAGACATGGACACTCAATATGAGTGATTCAGCAAGCTTCGTTTATTCCAACCTCG
>JAOTQQ010000079.1:21826071-21844608 GCA_026546715.1 Gallinago undulata
ACGATGTTTCCCAAGATCTCCTTCAATTAGCTTATTTATGTCTACGTGACCCTTTTCAGCTAACCATTTTCCCACAGCTTTGCCACTGCAGCAGAGTGTTCACTCTTATTAAGCTTGTTGTCCACCAGGGTCCCCCAAGTCCCCTTCCACAAACCTGCTCCCCAGCCATGCAGATCCCAGCCTGTGCTGCACTGCTGGATTATATTTTCCCAAGTGCAAGACTTTACACTTGTCCTTGATTTCCATAAAGTTTTTGTTAGCCCACTCTTCCAGCCTATCCATGTCTTACTGCAAGGTAGCTCTCCCACCTTCTCAGTTCTGCAAAGGGTTTTCCTGAAAGGTGGCCAGGAGATTTCCCCCATTCCGGATGTCTGTCAGTTGTTCTTACAAACTAATCAGGAGGTCTTGGTGCCTTTTTCTATTTTTAACAAATGGCTTAATAGCCCTCTGAAACTATTTGTCTGGGAGATTGCTAAACAGATTAGAAAATTCTATCTATGAGTTTTGGAAACATTCAGACAGGAGAGCTTTTGAGGGTCACATGGCAGCAAAATTACTTGACAGAAATGTTTCCAAATCTGTTTTCAAAATGCCCTCTCCCGAGCACGGTTCTCTCCTGAAAGCAGTTACTTTCTCACTCCTTGGCCACACATCACCTTCACCATGAAGGGACAGAGTGTGTATTTTTTTTGAAAATGTCTGTTGGGTAGTGTATTCCTGACAGCCCCTTGTCCTTGCAGAAACAGCCAGCAAATCTGGAAGATGTGTCTTTTTGTGCAAGAAAATGCACAACTTGCCTTCATGTGTAACATCTCTTTCAAGTGTTTTGCCACGAGATGACCAGCAAGCAAACCACTCTGTAGCACAAAAGATTTCTGTGGTCACCTTCCATCTCATGACCAGCCACTGTAAAGACTCCATGGTTTAGAGGTCTTGTTTTTATAAAATTAATGGCATCAATGCAGCTCTTTGTGCACTCCTGGCTCCAGCCTCCATGCTGCAATCATTTGCTTATGAAAAACACAGTGAGTGGCTTTCATGTGCTATCTCTGCAACATCACCCTGGGATCTGGTTGGGTTTTTTTCATTGCAGCTAAAGCAGCCACTCCACCCCTCTCTTGTACCTGGCCCACTGCCATCACGCGCACTGAGATTTGCTGCTTCTGCCAAGGGTTTCTGCATTACACTGCCAACAAAATCAGAATCCTCCCCACAGGAGCCCATCATCTCAAACGTCACTTTGCAGCTGGTGAGGCCCTAGGAGATCTCAGGCAGGTCGGAGGTGGGGCTGGAGGAAATGCAGTACCTGCACGGCTGGAATGACCTCAGCAATGACACTGACTCTGAAATAGAACCACAGGGTAAGACGCAGCAGTCTGCTTTGCCCTTCTGCCTATCTATGCAATATATGAAACACCTTATTGACCTCCACAAGCAATGTTTCAACTGTCAGTTGTCCAGCAGGGAGCCTCATCCCTGGCCCTGTCATTAGGAAAACAAAGATCAAAACAGATTTCTCTTTTTCCGCAACTGGGGATCTAGCACATATTTTGGGAGCCTCTCTGAGGGCTACTGCTAAGAAATTTCCCTTTGTGGCAGACATCACTGGAAGGCTCTAACTCTGCAAGGGTCTTTTAGAGCACCAGCCTGTCAGGGACTTTGTGGTTCCTTTATTCCACTGTCCCCCAACCACAGGAATAAACAGAAGATTGTGGCAGTGGGGTTTGGTATGCCATGCCAGATGTCTTGTACCATGTCTATGTGCCAGTAAACACCAACACAATCACTATCAAAGTAGACTGACTAGAAGCACCTGTCATTTTGCTTTGCAAAGGTGATTGCGAGGCTGTGTCTTTGGTCCCGGAGCCTCTGATATTTTAAGAAACCACACCCAAATGGTAGCAGTAAAAAATTATGGGGACCTGTCCTTTTAAAAGAACTATTACAGAGCCCAGGACAGCAATGGTCTCCCTTGGTTTCAAGGCGTTCCTGTGAAGCATGCTGTGGGTGTTGGAGGTATATATGGTAGCCTATTTTGTTAAGCTACACATTAAAATCACTACTTAAGATACTGCAAGAAAGATGGTTGGACACGTTTCCAAGGTTGTCACAAACAAGTTGGAATTGCCAGCAAATCAGAATGGCTCAGGCCTTGCTTATATTTAAAGACAGAGCCTTAAAAGAAAGTGCCCCATCATGCCCCTGAAAGGGAAGGCCCACCTCAACCCTTTAAAAGAAAGAGGAGGAGGGTGCCTGGCAACCAAATGGCAAAAGAAACAGAAATTGAGGAGAAAAAGGGTAAAAATTGCACCAAAAATAGGTTTCATCTCATTGTAAAGAAGAAATTTTTTATAGCAGGAATGATCACTCACTGGGAGAACCTCCACTGGGGGTTTTGTTTGAAGTGTCCCCAGGACAAACCAGTGCTGAGAAAAGCCTGTGTATCGATGTGTCTTAACTTTCCAGTATTGCAGAGTCTGCACATTTGGATTTTTTCACAGCTGGGAATAGGGAAGATTACACAGGTCTGAACGACACCCTGCTGTATCTTTGCTGCAAGGTTGTAAAAGCTGATCCATCCTACCTATAGGCCAGTGAGGCCATGGCTCTTCAGAATTATCCCCCATTGACCTCTGTTTTCAGCCAGCTACCCACTATGCTGATAGACCAACAGATAAACCAGAGTAACAGCTCCTACCCCTCTCGTGTCTTCGTTGGGGTGCTTCTCAGTCACAGCTGTGCCATGGTGTCCGCGTCCTTCTCCATGGGGCTGTCCTACAAAGACACAGCCTGGCAGCAGAAAGTGGTCTTGCTGAATGGTAGTGGGTAATCAGACAATGCTCAGCTCTGACAGCCCAGAATAGGAGGCTTGAACCCTTGTAAGCCCTCCACAGCAATCTCTTCTTTCAAGACAATTTTTTGTTGAAGACTGTGGATGCAAAAATTAAGCTGATGGGCATCAAAGATGGTTTTGTTTGACCAGGCCCCATCAGCAGGAGCTTGCAAGTTGGTTATTGCCTCTGCTGTATTGCTTGTGAAAAGGTGTGGGTGGCACCTGGAGTGTGTTGATGGTGCCTGGAGTATGTTGATGGCACGGAGGCATTACTTACAGCCACCTAAATACCCCATGGACCAGATGGACATGAAGGTGTCAGGCAGTTGTGTCAGCAGCCAGGAAAATTTGTTTCTGGAACAGCTGCCCAAGTTTGTTGTTATTAGGTTTATTGATAATGACATATGCTGAGAACCTTTTTAACTCGCCTTCCCAGCTGCCCTTACACAACAGATATGAAGATCTGGAATCAGAAGACAGGGACATGATGATGATCCATCTGTGCTAGAAGAGTCACGAAGACCAGATCAGCCTATTCCCCGCATCACGACCAATTCTATGAAGAAAAAAGGGCCTTTGAAAGGGGCACAGACAGCCTGATGACTGAATCCACCTTTTTAGGTAAGTTTGCTGCCTCTGTGGAGCTCAAGCTAAAGATGTTACCAGGAAACTTCCTAGCCTGGTAGGGCCCTGAGATTATTATCCACTATTTTTCATGTCGGTACCAACAAAGTCATGATGAGGACTCCAAGGGTGATCAAAGAGTCTGCAGGGCCATAGGGAGATTGTTAAAGGTTTCAGCAGTGCAGGTAGTATTCTCCTCTGTCCTCCCAACTGGCAGGAATGACATTGAAAGAAACAAGTGGAGTTTATCAATATGTGACGCTGAGACTAGTGTCACTGGCAGCATTTTGTGGTTTTGGATCATTGGGTGGTATGACACCAGGACTGCTGGGGCTTGATGGGATTCACCTTTATCAACAGGAGAAAATAGATTTTTTCCTCATAAGTTAGTAGGGCTGATTGAAAGAGCTTTAAACTATGTTTGGAGGGCAAAAGGCATAAAATCAGGCTTACTAGTGATAAGTTATGGGATGGCATGATGATGCTTGAGGGATGGTGTGCTAGTGGGGGCTTTAATGACATACTGAGTACAATGGAGAGCATCTGAAATATGTGTACACTAATGCATGCAGTATGAGGAATAAACAAGAGGAACTAGAGGCTGTGGCACAGTCTGAGAGCTGCAACATCATTGGTGTAAGGGAGACTTGGTGTATGAAAGATCACGTACCCTGTTGGCTCACAGAGAGGCGTTTGCCCATTGCTGTACCCTGTTCACCTTTTACTTGTCTCCAGACCAAGAACACACCAGTTACTGTTTGAGTTGTATGATGCCATAGTCATATGATGTACTACAGCAGGAGTCACCTGAACCTTGAAAGGAATAAGGCAAGTCCAGCGCCCAACAGTCCAACACAATACACTGTCCTGAATGACCACTGCAACAAATGAAGCTCGAGTCATGACTAAATTAACTGAATAGACATCTGAATGGACATGTGAATGGGCATGGCCCATGGACTAAAGAAATTATAACTGTGTATAAGACAAAGGACAGGGAAGTGGGCAGTGGTTGTTGATGAAAATGCTCTGAATAATGTAGGATGTGAGTATGATGCAAATAGTATGGAATAAGAGGTGGAGACTGTACTGCATTAAAAAGCTCATCTGTCATCTCATATGAAACTCATCTGTCCCATAACCTTCCCATATGGGCCTCATGAAGGAATTTGCCACAAGGCACCAATTTCCAAGTCAAGGAAGCTGAGTAAACAGAGCTTCACCCTCAGAGGGAATGGCTTCTCCATCTGCTTTCATGGCACAAAGAAACACCTCCAGAGGATACTGCTGCCCTCCCCTAATACCTACCAGCGAGGCTGGTGCAATGGGTACCAGCAGGTGACAATGTCACCCAGTGTCACCAGGCTGCGGGGGAACACGTTATAGCTGGGAGCTGCTCTTGGGTCTGGTGCCTCTTGACAGTGGTGCCACTGGCTGAGCATGAGGATGGAGGTAACAGAAGCAGACACTAGGAGAAGGAATCACTCGCTGGCCTCATCTGCTGGCCACACAATAGCTCAAATGCTGACAATGGGCAAAGGTGCTCAAAATTCATGTCCTTCATCCACCAAGCTATTGCCTTTCTTGGTGAAACAGAAATAAGCCGTGCCTTGGAGGAACTGCTGAAAGCAGAGTTCTGCTGTGCCTCTGCCAGTCCCATTGTTACCCCCTCCAAACAGTTCTCACTATCCAGCATAATCCATTTTGTTGTAATCCTGGTGGTGATAGCACACAGTTGGTTACAGTACCCACCAAGCCATCAACTCAGAAAGCATTGTCATGCTGATAGAGTTTTCTTTTGCACATGCTTGGTCTTTGCTTTCCCTGCTGTTCATGAGGAAGATGACAGAGCTTACAAGGGCTCTTTCCAAAAATGATGCATCACCCATGTGCATTCCATCTTGGTCTTTCTCCCAACTGGCAGTTGAGCTGATAAGCCAGGCAAGAACAAATATCAGCCTGAAGACCACGATTCACATCAGTCCCACAACAAGATCATTATATAGCTGAACTAATATGGATCTGCATCCTTTTTAGAATTAATTTCCTCCATGCAGGGACACCTCCCACCAGACCAGGTTGCTCAAAGCCCATCCAGCTTGGACTTGAACCCCTCCAGGGATGGGGCAGCCACAGCTTCCCTGGGCAACCTGTTCCTGTGTCTCATAGTAAAGAATTTCTTCTCGATATCTAATCTAAATCTACCCTCTTTCAGTTTGAAGCCATTACTTCTCATCATATCACTACACACCCTTGTAAAAAGTCCCTCTCCAGCTTTCTGTAGGCTGCTATGAGAGGTCTCCCCAGAGCCTTCTCTTCTCCAGGCTGAAAAACCCCAACTCTCTCAGTCTGTCTTCATAGGAGAGGTGTTCCAGCCATCCCATCATCTTCATGGCCCTCCTCTGGACATGTTCCAACAGGTCCATGTCCTTCCTGTGCTGAGGACTCCAAAGCTGGACACAGCACTCCAGGTGGGGTCTCACAAGTGCAGAGCAGAGGGGCAGAATCACCTCCCGAGACCTGCTGGCCGCACTTCTCTTGATGCAGCCCAGGATGGGGTTGGCTCTCTGGGCTGCCAGCACGCACTGCCGGCTCATGTTGAGCTTCTCATCCACAAGCACTCCCAAGTCCTTCTCCTCAGGGCTGCTCTCCAGCCATTCTCTGCCCAACCTGTATTTGTGCCTGGGATTGCCACAAGCCAGATGTAGGACCTTGTACTTGGCCTGGTTGTATTTCATGAGGTTGGCACAGGCCCATGAGCTCCGTGTCTGCTTCTGGAGGCCATGCTGCATGCAGAGGGTTTAGGGGCCCCTGCCCTGCCCCAGCTGTCACTGCAGACCCTGAGCTGAGAGGACATTCATGTGGCTGGTCAACTGAGTGGATGACAGGAGCTTTCACTCCTCTACTGGGGCATGTTAGCCAGGGAAATGTCCCAGGGCTCTGGTGATGGCAGTTTCTGCATCATCAGATGCTGCTGCAGAGATGTCCCTTGAGCAAAATGCAGAAGCAGCACATTTAGGATCAGACTCTCCTGCTTTGCCAGGACAGGTGCCAAGTAAGGCTGAGCACCAGATGGTTTGGATTTTGCTGTCCCTGGCACTGGGGAAGCTGGGTTCCCACCCCAGGTGGTGGCAATGCTGGCACCCCATCAGCTCACCCAGCAGTGGGGCTCAAAGCTGTGACTACGTGCAGGATCCAAACCCAACGGAGCAGGCACACTCAGATGAAAACCCTGGCAACCACCTACAAGTCCTTAGAAATCAGGGACACATCCACTTGGATTTGAGTAAGTGACTGCAAAGTACCGTTTTCCAAAAGTTGCAGCAGATGTACAGCTCACCCACAGCCCACGGGTCTAACCCAGGACCTGCAGACCCATCAACGTATTCTTTTGCCCTCCCCTCTCCCGCACCCCGGCCAGCGGCAACACCTCTCTCACCCTTCTCACCCTGCCCAGGCAGGGGGTCAGTGTCCCACAGGGAAGGAGGGCAGCTCCCACCTCCAGATCTCCCCATTGCCAGCCACGGGCACCCACAAACCCTGGGCACCCCCAATTTCTCTGTGAGACAGTGCCCTGCCTTCCGAAGCGTGCAATCCCTCCCTCCCTCCCTTCTTCTTTGCAAAAGCTGCCATTTCAGAGATAAAGTTGGCAACTCCAGAAACACATCCTCAGCTTACTTCCTCACTAGCTCTTCAGGATGTGACCAAAACCACCATTTTAAGGACATGCAAAGTATTTTGTGACATTTCACCTTTTTTTTGGCGGGGGGGGGGGGCACTACTAATATCAATATACAAAAACAATGATGAAACTTAGCAATGATATAGCTCTTTATGTTTTCAAATCTCTGTACAAACATTAAACAAAGCAAGGTAGTCTGCAAAACAGTCGTTACTTAGAATAGTCAACTGATAGCTTGTGCTTCAGTGGTGACACTGGGACAGGAACAACTGTGCTGAAAGGAAAGCAACAAACCAGAGGTAAAACAAGGGGTTTGTCTTCAAAATTGTGATATGAATGGAGAAAATAAATGCTAAGGACAGTATCTGAGAGTGTTCTTTAATATCCTTATACCAGGTAGGTAAAAGATAATGTAGTCACACTATCACACTGAAAGATTGGGAAAGAATACCTGCTTAATGCAAATAATATACAGCAATGTATATAAATATGTATAAATATATATTCACACACACATTTGATCTTAAATTTGTTAAAAGGTGCCTCAGCCGAATTACAACAAAAAAGATATTGGTATGATAATGACGAAGATATTAAAAACATAAAAAACACCGCAGCGGCCTTGACTGTGAATCTTTCCCACCAGAGAACATAAATTCTTTAAATGGTTACACCTGCTGAGGCTGGCTGCCCTCGGTACTGACAGAAAACACGGCTCTCAATTCCTCTTTTCTGGAATGATTGAAGAAGACAAAACATAGCTACTCATTAAAACTCATTCCTGCACATGCACGTGATGTTGGCACAATTAACAGCCCGTTTGTTAGCTGTCAGTGGGGCAGCCCTTCAGCTGTGTGTTGAGGAGAATCTCGGATTCTATCTGCTCACCACGAGCTCTGACGGGTTCAGGGCTTCAGCCACAGCTCGTCTTTCTGCAGCCACTTCCCACCACAACCCACTCAGCAGAAACAGCGAAAGGGGAATTTTTATCGGAAGCTCTCCAACAGCTTAGGCATGTGATACCAACAGATATCCTTAGGGAAAACTGGGCCGAAGTTGTACCCACCCGTGAGTGTTTCAGGGACAAACATCTGCCTAGTGATGAAACACCACACATCCCATGGCTGTAAACATCCAGCCTGCCGGCCACAGACCCACCAGCCTTCTTCTTTGGAGGTCAATCCAGAATTGTTGCAAATACTCTGGACCAATTGTTTCCATAAAGGGACAGCACCCTAAAAGCCTTGGATTTACACACAGCTGGGGCTCGCCCGTGCTGGGACACATCTGGGAAAGACGGTGGCTGGAAAGCTTCTGCTGCCAACTGGACAATTTATTTGGCCCATGCTCTCCATCTCCTGCCCAAAGGCCTCTCCAGAGGAGAGCGGGAGGGAGCAGAAATCCCACCCCAAGCCATCCTTTCGGCTTTAGGAACTAGAGCAAGAAGCAATTTCAATCCCTGTGTCCTCCTGCTTCAGCCAGATGTCGACTCAGCAACAGCTCATCAGACTGAGCCAACAGCGGCCTCCTCGGAGCCGCCGGCAGGACAGGGACCAAGCCCAGGCCACCACACTGGGGTGCAGTGGGGACCTCCCCCTGCATCAGCCCCTCAGTTCTGAGTTTGGGGTCTCTTCCAGAACCCACCTCACGTCCCTGTCAAAACCTCTGCCTCCGTTAGCTCTCCATAAGGCTGGGACAAATGCCAACTCCTCTCCAAACAGGAGCGTGCTGAGGGAAGATGCAATCTTTTAAACTCAATGGAAATCACTTGATATTAGAAAAAATAAAAATATAAAACACATGGCAATTCTGAGACAGGATAATTGTATTTTATACATTTTATTTCTGTGGGGTTTTAGGTTTTAAATAACAGTAGACATTTTTCTTCTGTATACCTGAATTGCAGTTCTTCCTCCTTTTCAGTAAACTTTGGGATAATTTTCACAGTGGATAATTTATGATGATAAAAATGCAAAGAATGCAAAGTGCAGCTTCTCTGCCACCATGACTCTTCCAAGTATTAAAGTTTAATTTAAGAAATGGCAAGAACAATTTTAGCTATTTAGAAAACCATTGATATTTTTTAAAAGAAATCTCAATTACATGGTGACCACATCTGAGCAGTTCTTAAAATTGATTCTCGGTTCCTGGTTAGTCATTTTCTTTTAAAGAAGACAGCCTGGTTTCTAAAGGCAGCACTACTCTTTATGAGACACATGTTCTGCTTCGTGCTCCCAACCCCTCTGAACAAGCAGCTTTATTTCATGCATGTTTTCACTGAGGGAGCAGAATGAAATTTGTTTTTTTTTCCCTTGGGCAGACGGCACTCTTGGATATCACAGAACTGGACTGATGAAACGCAACACTGTCTCTGAGATCCTTAGACTTTTAGCTGCAAGTTATTTTAGATTTAGAGGATGTACAGAGTAATAGCCCACAAAAATCTACTCCTGAGTTTCCTATGCAGTAACCAGTCACGAAAAGGTTTCTCAAAGATGAGATCAAAATGGCCACCTGTACAGAACCAGAGTCACGATTCCCCCCACTAGCTACAAAGGGGAAGGAGACACAGCAAGCACCAGAGCTACGTGGACATCCAGGACGCTGAATGTTGCTAACAAACTCCCACACGTGGTACACTTCACATAAAAGCAGTAAGAAATAACCTATAGTTATTACCAGTTCCTGAGTACACCTGTAACCAATTTTCAAGTGTTAAACTTTAGGGCCAAATTTTCTTAAAACAATCCTGCAGCACATATATATTTCAAACATCTGTATTTAAAATTATCATCTACTTTACTAACCTATAGACTTTATTCTAGTTAGACTCTCACCTGGAGAAAAACACCTTAAATTAGATTTCAAGTATTCATGAGTATTAAAGTTGTTACTCTTTAAGTCCTTTGAAGATCCTGAGACAAACACTCATATTCAATCAAAAATAAGAGAAAAGCAAATAATTAAAAGAACTGAAGCAGTTCCCAGAGCAGCATTGCACGTCCCTGTGCAAGACTGTCCCAGCTCCCACCCACTCAGCCCATGCTTTTCAGACGGGAGAGCTCAGCCCCCCCCAGCCTGCCCAGGAGACTCGCAGCCCCCAACAGAAAGCTCAGCCACAGCACCCAGGAGCTACTAGAAGCTGAGTTGTCTCATCTCTTGCAGTCACTCCAAATTATAGACATCACTACCCATTCTTACTCAGGGACGGTGATTCGGGAGGAATATGAGAGCACAACAATCCCAACTCTGCCTCCCACTTCTTTCCACGTATGGACTGCACAAAAAGGAACAAGCAAGTGGAGGAAGCCAAGCAGTATTTTATTGACTCCCAGGGGACAGGTATGGATTGCATACAACCCTGGAAAACTTCTTACTTTTTAAAATCCCAGAATTATAAACAAGAAAACTCATTCCTCATAAGTAACCTGACACCACTCCTTCATCAAAAGGTTTTGGCATGGAACGCATTTCCTTTACAGTTTAATTTTAATCATTCATTTGAACATCTTAAAAAACTATGTCTATAATAATACTTAAATATATTGCTTATATTTCTGACTTTGTAAAAAAAATAGTTTGAGCTAACACTTACCTATTTGTCAAAGAAATCCAGAGAGACACCAACTTTTGAATGAACGCTTCAGAAAGATGGATAAAAATAACTTGCTGTAAATTCTCAACAGACTTCATTTATCAATTGACTGAGCCCCTTAACAATGTGCATTTCATCTAACAGCAGTAATTATATCAAGAAAATGCACACGGTGCAACCAGCTTTCCCTTGATCCTGCAGAAAGGTACACACCTACTCAACTACAGCCACACCAGAACTTCTGCAATGTAAACAAGACAAGGTTGTTCTCAAAGGCAGAAGCCTGGCTGTTTGCAAAATCTGACCACGTACAATTAAATTCCTTTCAGTTTTGGAATAGGTCAGCCTAGGCCTCACTCGGGTAATGACCGCAAAAGCCTTGTTGGGCTGGCAGCTTGCGACATGGTTCCCCTGGTGTCTGGAAAAGGCAGTAACACCTGGAAGCATCACAGTCTTTTCCAGGGGGATCAACTAGGTTGCAGAATTGCCCACCTTCCCACAGCAGTACTTGTTATATCCATAATAATACTGCCAAAAATGCATTTTTTTGTACCTTAATGCATTACTTCCAAGACACTAACCCAGAGGTTTGCAACTAATGCACAAGTGATTTTCAGGCTTGATCATTTTTTGAAGTTGAAAACAGGTTCCTGCTTGAGCAATAATGAAGCAGCACTTCTCCTTGGCATTCATTATTGGCCAGAAATGGTTTTACATCAAAGTCTCAAACACCCTAAGTGTTTGCTACCCCCCCCCCCAAAGATGCTGGCACTGAGGTATGGTAACTCCAGACACAGGCTTTGGCCGAGAAGCTGGGTGAAGGGACTTCCACGCTCCACTCCACTGCCTCCGCAGATGCCCCAGCACAACTGTAAACTAGATCTCTGACCCAACGTGGGTCTAAAAGTAACCCTTGACTTGACTTCAAAGCACGGACCCAGCCCTCCAATCTGATGTTCTGTACAGCACAGGCAAGGGGCAGTGGAGCTGAGGGACAGGAACCAACAGCTGGAGCAGCGGTGCACCAATTTGGATTTGTCAGGGAAACTTCCATGTCAGAAAACATCACCTTCATCACTTGCAAAGGGAACAGAGAGGATCTCTGAGATGCTCTTTGGAAAGCACACATGATACCTGGATGGGCAAGAGCCAAGGGATGTGTCTGCACACAGGCCATGTGAGCAGCAAAGCAATACTGGAGATTGTCTCATCTGCTCCTAAACGTTATGTACTAAAAAGTCTGTTTAAAAGTGCCCTCTACACACACTAGTTAATCAAACTGATCTCACAATATTTCCTTTCTATCTTACATTTTTACATAAAGTGTCTACCCATTCAGAAAAACCCCCTTTCTAAGTAATCATCAAAGCAGGTGAAAGCACATTTGAGAGCAACTTACCTAATTAGCTGCATGAAGACCATCACACATATAAAGCCAAAAGGCAATGAAATCTCAGAGACGCGACAACTTGTGTGAGAGCAGATATAACTCACAGGAAAGAAGTTTTAACAACTTTTTGTCTGTACAAGAGCTTTTCATTTCTTCAAGAGGAGAGCAATTAACGCCCAGCAAGTGACAGTTTTAGCAATTCAGACTTAGTGCCCTTAAAATGAGCAATTTTTTTTTTGGAACAGTCATATTACCGTTATAGTTACAATTGTATTGTGATGAGTTCTTGGGATATACAAATCACCTACTTCTAAACAAGGTTCCTGCACGTTATAGACTAACCTATAAATAATTATTTTGCTGTTTCCAGTTTACAATGGTAAAAAAGCCCAAAGACTTCACAATGTGTGTATATGGGAGGTAAATGTATTTTTAAAAACAGAATAAAAAGCTGCATGTTAAAAACTGGGTCACAGACTAATAAATACATACATCAAAGACATGAAATTTTCAGCAGCTGGTTTTAAAGAGCAAGGAAGTGGGGAAAAACTAGCTGTCCAGACTCCATTCCGGCTCTGTGGTCTATATGTTAGAAATATCTGCAGTTCAAAAACAAGTTAATGGAGGAGTAAAATCAGTTTTGTCACCTATTTTCTTTTAAAAATATTAAGCTACTTCCTAAAATTGTGTGGTGAAAACCTAAATAAACTTTCATTTCTTCATGCGCTTGATGACATTGAAACAAAAAAGGAGTTATTTTAACCCAGAAAAAATGAGTCATCGTATACTGTAAGGACAGCCTTACTGCAAGTTTTCTACAGTAAAAGTATTTCTAGAAATACACCAGAAATTACTTTCCCATAACAAAATATACAATTATGTGTCAGATCATCATTGAGATTCAATACTTAAGCAAAACAGAAACAGTTACTATGAAGTTTCAAAAAAAAACAAAAAAACAGAGGGGGAAAAGCCCAACTCCAAACAGTAAAAAGATGTTTTGACAGCTATGGAGATGCCAGAAAGCAATGCTGGACACCAGGAATTTCCAGAACAACCCCCTTTCCCAAGTGATGTGTAGTCTGTGAATTAGATTGTGAGAGAAAACTGATCCTGTTCTATGGGCTTCTCCACCCAGGCTCCGAGTCCTGCCTTCAGGAATGCTTTAAACAAACACTCTTTGGCAGTTTGATACTCAGTGGCTTCTTGCTTGGTTTCATGGTACACGTTAGGCTTGAGGATCTTTGAGCGCAAGCTGGAGGAAAGCTGTGTGGATTAAAGGCAAGAAAAGAAGAGAGACAAGAAGTTGTTAAGCCAAACAGTTTGAGAGTCACTGAGTTATTAAAACAACTATTATTAAAATGAAGTAATTAACTACTAAACCAAACGTTCAGGCAAAGACAGTACTGCTCCTGGCCATCACAGCTCCACACCCAGCTGACCCCTCTGCTGCTGGCAATGCGAGCCTTCCCCAGCACCACACCAGGTCCTGCAGAGGCACTGCTGGGACCAGCCTCACAAAGCTTCGTGCTTTGTCTGCATTAGCAGTTTCCTTCAGCAGAAGACATCTAGACACCAGAAAATCACTGACAAATACTTTCACAGAATCATAGGATCATAGAATGGTTTGGGTTGGAAGGGACCCTATAGATCATCTAGTTCCAACCCCCCTGCCCTGGGCAAGGACACCTCCCACCACACCAGGTTGCTCCAAGCCCCATCCAGCCTGGCCTTGAACCCCTCCAGGGATGGGGCAACCACAGCTTCTCTGGGCAACCTGGGCCAGTGTCTCACCACCCTCACAGCAAAGAATTTCTTCCTAATATCTCACCTAAATCTCCCCTCTTTCAGTTTAAAACCATTACCCCTGATCCTTTGGCTCCCCTCCCTCATCAAGAGTCCCTCCCCAGCTTTCCTGGAGCCCCTTGAGGGACTGGAAAGGGCTCTAATGTCTCCCTGGAGCCTTATCTTCTCCAGGCTGAAACTCCCCAACTCTTTCAGCCCCCCTCACAGCAGAGGGGCTCCAGCCTTTGGAGGCATCTTTGTGGCCTCTTCTGGACCTGCTCCAAGAGGTCCATGTCTTTCACCACCACCTTGTGCCATGGCCACTGCCTCGCTACAGCCCCTTCCCAGCTCCAGAGGCCAAACCAGTCACACCAGGACCCTCCCAGACCCCAGGCAGCCCAGCAGAGCTGTGCAGGGGTGAGAGCAGGACCACGCAGCCAGCCCCTCGCACCCGCTCCCTGGACTAACCACCACCCACCCGGGATGCAACATCCCACTTTACCTTAAAAACCCCTGGAGGTTAGAGCTGGGCTTTATTTCCTCTCTCCCCTCCTCTCTTCTTGTTACTGTTTTTGTTTTGCAGCAGTTGCTGCTGTTGCCATGCTATCTCCTTTTGTTGCTATGGATTAATAGTGTTTTTTACTTATTTTTATGTATGTCCTGGGAACACGATTGCTCAATTTGCCCTGCAGGTTTGTGGGCCTGACAGGCATTTCCACATCGTCCCGGCACTCACCTTATCTTAATCCAGTTCTGGGCTGCTGGCAGGGTAAATACCTGCAGAAATGTTCCCTGGGAGCCTTGGGACCGGTATTTGCCCCAGCGAGCGGCCAGGGTGTGAGCGGAGGGGACGTACTGTCCCTACAACCTGCCCTGTGTCCCCTCTGCTCTCGTGGGGCTGTTTTTATCCAACCCAGAATAACAACTCGGAAGCCACCAGCGTAATGGTCTCCCAAGCCTGGGCAGAAGGACCTCTCCACAGACCCCTAGAGCCCACGCATCGGAAAGTTCACATGAAATATGTTCCTTTATGTTATTACAACGAGCAGTAGGATTTTGCCTCCAGCTTTTTCTGTCTCTGGAAAAATCCTGGTCGCTAGAGAAGGGCCGGGAGTCCCCAGGGAGCATCCGAGCTGGGCCACAGGAGAGCCTTTTGTCTCCAGCATCTAATGTGGTGGTGGGAGTGAGGGTGTCAGAAAGAGAACAGGAACAAAGTGTTTCCCAATGATTTGGGGAGGTTGGGTTGTATGATATGGAGTCAGAAGACTCAGTGTGGGGAGGGCTCAACTCCTGAGGCCGTTTGGTCAAAGCCCAGGTCATTCGTGTCCCACAGACCCCAAGGACTGGTCCATCACTGCCAGCTGCAGCAGGGTTTGGCACAGCTGCTCTGGGTACCCTTGGCCACCCCTGCAACGTGACTTACTTGCCACCAGCCAGTCCAAGAGGAGGACTTGCATAAGGAAACCCCTGCAGATTTGTGGTTTCATCGTGTTACACAAACGTGAAAGCACCAGGCGGGGTTCAGGAGGGATCTGCTCTGGGTCTGGTTCCACTGCACGCCCCTCGCGGGACAGTCTGCTTTCTGATGTTAAGACAGGCCTTTAATTGCTCTGCGTCTCCATTCTCCCCACATGAAATGGGCAAAACAATCCATCCTTTTGTCCCGTTATTGAAATCTTCAGGGAAGTGACTTTGTCCCATTATTATTTTTGCATTTGGCTCACCACAACGGCCACCGAGCCCTAATGCGCTAATGAATATGGATGCAGGGATCAGTCTCTTGCCTTCTGTAATTAATCTTGCCTCCATCCTACTGGGTCATCTAATGAGCAATACTCAGACAAATATCCCCCCGGCGTCCCGAGCCTCGGCGGTTCCCCAGTTGCACACATCAAAGGGGAGCTGGTGACATCATGGAGATCACAGAAAACATCAAGTCTGTCTGTCTTGGAGGGGGGGGGAAATAGCTTCTCGCAGATCCACAGCTGGTGGGGCTTTTAATTACACAAGGGCTGAGGAACATTCCAACCATAACATCCTGCAGCCTCTCTGCCACCAGACAACGCGTCTTTTATTAGTGCAGGAATGTATCTTTAATAAACTGGAGGTTTTTAACTTGTCAGAGGGTGCCAGGGACTGGATCCACAGTCTTTTTTGGCCGGGCTGTTGCATGGGCAGGAGGGCAGGTTGTCCCTCGGCTGCCCTGGTCCCCTGCCCATGCTGGTGTGATGCTCTCTGCTCTCCACGCACCTCCTGGTCCCAGGCACCCCACGCTCTTACGAGGGGGTGACTCGACAGACCCTCCATGAGCATCTCCCGGCATCTCCCCCGCGGTCCCACCGAAATTCATCCTGCAAGGAGAGGGTCTGGCAGCACACGGGAGCTGTGGGTGAGGCAAAAGTCATTAAAGCAAAGGAGCAAGTTCATTCCGCAGCCTTAATTACCTCTGCCATCATCAGTGCCCCGTGTCTTTGCACAAACTAGGTTTTGGGGGGAGCTGCTCCAGGCAAAAAAATTTGTTTTCTCCAATTCCAAAACTATTGTCACCATCTTCCTCACCGCTCTGTGGGTATATATATATATATATATGTATATATATGAATAAATGTACGATCCCATGTAATTCAGCAGGGTTTGGGGCTTTATTTAAGGTTTTTCTCCACCCTGCTTAAAGGGACGGTGACGCCGAGGGATCGCTCCACCAAAGTAGCCCATCTCCCGTATTGTTCCCACTCCGTTGATCCGGAGCGGGTGGGAGCAAGGCAGGCTGGAAAAAGCCTGCTGTGTGGCGAGGCGTGCAGCCCTGCCAATGCCTGTTGGCTTTCAGCAATCGCCGAGGATCCCGCGGGGGCCAGGAGAGGTGCGACGCCAGAGATTTGTTCTATCCATTAACCCAGTGCTGGGACGGGGGGGGGGATCAAAAGCCTTGGGAGGTGAATGGGGCTACTGTGGGGTTTGGTTTAGGAGGTTATTGGGTTTGGGAGGGGATTTTATTTTTCTCTTCCTACCTGCGGGGCTGAGAGAAAGCAGAATAACTTTATTCCAACATTCCTCCCCGCTTCCCTGTTCCAGCCTCCCCAGTTTAACGCCAGAGAGACAACCCCCCCCTCCTTCTGCACGCCAGCCAGAAGTAAGATTTCACATTATTGCATCTGACAGCTCTCATTCCTCGGGCACTTTCTTTTTCCTTCCTCAAAGAAGAAGAAAAAAAAAAAAACTATCAAAGATTTCAAAACTCCAGCACCTCCCGAGTCTGCAAAATGCAGCCCCTTGTCAGGAAGGATGCTCTGAGCAGGAGGGGGGGGTCGGTGTGATCCTGAACAGCTTGGGAAGAGTTATATTTGTTTGACATTGCATTTGCCCGGGGCCCTTGGAAGATATTTGCACTTCTCAATTAATCTCATTAGTTTGGAAGAAGACAGCGGGGCGGGGAGGCAGGGAGGAGAGGCGGGAAATAAAAATAATTTCAGGGGGAATTCTCTTTAATGGCTTTTTAAAAACGTGTAATTGAAATCGGGGCTGGTGGAAAATGCTTTAACAGCACCAAAGACGGCGGAGGGGAAACGGCTCGTAAAAACCCCTGAATGAGGGATGTGCCACGTTAGGGTTGAGCCAGAGGGGGCTGGGGGGGTGGCCTGGGGATGGGGACAGGATCAGGACCCACGGCCGGGTCCCTGTGGCCACAGATGAGCCCCCCTCCTTCCCAGCTGCTACAAAGCCCCAGGGAGGGTCTTACTTGCCATCACGGAGCGAGCATTTAATTTCCTTTTGCTGCTCTCCTGGGGTTGAATTTGCAAGTCGGGAGAGAGTCAGCATCTCCTGCAGCTTGCCTTCCCCTCCCTCACCGACGAGGTGACAGCTATTTACCCACTGCGGTGACACTGGGATGACTTAGGGGATGGCCCAGGGTGAGGACAAGGCATGGTCTGGACAGGCTCCAGCCCCTCCATCCCTCCGGGGATGGAGGGGCTGGAGCCTGTCCATTCATAATTTTCCCAATTCCACACCAGGGTTTGGTTTTCCACCCTTAACGAGCTCTGTAATGACTGCCAGAGATGAAGTCTGCTGCTCCCATGGAGGTAGCACTAATAGAGAAGGTATCACCCTAGGGTAGGGATGTGACACAGACGCCCAAAAGACCTGTCTTTTGTCCCAAAATAGGGTTACCTGCTGCAAGGACACATCCTCTGGTCCATCAGCCACCCCTCTCCATCCTCCTCCACGCTGCTGCCCACGCCATGGTCCCTCTCTCAGGGTGTTCACCCATCCTCTCCTAGATCAACGTTCACTGGTGAGTGAATTTGTGCCTCCATACCTGGAGAGAGGCAGACTACAGGATGAGGGCCACCATGCCATTCGAATTATGATTCTTCTTCCCACTAGCTCTTAATTAGTGAGAATTTAGGGACTTGGGAGAAAAAAAACATCACCCGGCACTGTAGCATCTTCCCTTTCCTCCCCTCATTTGCCACCTCCACTGAAGGACAGAAAAGAGCAAACTATGACAGAAATATCCCTCTTCTTGCAGCAGAACCTGTGAGGTCGGCGAGTGTGGCCCAAGGGTGTAAAGATGCTAAAACAACAGAGTCAAAGGAAAAGGCTTAAGGGTTGTGTTGCCAGACGGCATC
>JAOTQQ010000079.1:21860712-21876780 GCA_026546715.1 Gallinago undulata
CCAACCTAGACGATTCCATGATTCTGACTACAATAGCACACTGCTGGGCACAGGTGTAAACGCAGCAATATTGGGAACGACTCAACAAAAAACTGCTTTAGTAACTGAACACTGAAGTGGCCAGTGCAAAAAACTAATTCTTAGAGAGCCCCAGGAGTAGAAGGCCTGCACGCTCAATGTCTACCTTAAAAACAGACTTAAGGAAACCTGGATAAAGACACTCTCTTGGAAAGAGCCAACACAGCTGAAGAGCCTCAAGCTCTGTGCAGACCTGAAAAGTGTGGATGTGGAGAAAAAAACCAAAGTGAGTAAGATTGTTGACGATACTAAATTATTTAAGAAGGTAAATAAGAGAAGTAATTTCAGAGTAGCAGAAAAAAAAAGCTCACAACATTGGGGACTGGGCAATAAAAAGGCAGATGAAATTCCTCACAGATAAATATTAGGTAATATATATAAGGAAAAACAAAGTAATTTTGCATAATGAGTGCTGGACCTGGAGCTGGATATTAGAATTCAGGTAGGAATTTTAATGTCTAATATTCGGTTTTACCAAAAGGTCATGTCAATGATCAACAGCAACCAAAGGAAGCAAAGTGACTGTTGGGAATTTTTATTGGAGGATCATGGGACTGAACAGAATATCATGATGCCACCATATAAATCAGTACTGCTGCCTTATCTTGACTATCAAGTGCTCACTAGCTCAAAAATGTTATTGTAAATTGGAAGGGATGATCCTTACATGGAAAGGTCTCCATGCAATTAGTGTTTCCTTCTACTTTTCACTGCCAAACTACCTGATGGAAAGAATACTGGGTTAGATGGATCATACCTTAAGATCTTGGTCTTACCTAAAACAGTTCTTATGTGTTTTCACAGCAGATGTGACACTGCTCCAGGATGTTTCATCCAAGAACCAAAATAAGAAATAGCCATCAGCAGCACCACAAGGAACAGGTCAAAACCACCAACAATGCAATTTCTGGCAATACTCTGGTAAAAGACAGGAAACTCTATAGAAACTAAATCATAAGAAACTATCAACTGACTGGACATCAAAACAGGGAAAACTTTGCCTGTTTAATATTATAATCACAGCTAAGAAAAAAGACATTGTCCACCAACGCAGAGGCTACTGCAGGGTTTGGAGACGGCTGAGTAGCCACAATGGACAAGAGAAGAGATCAGGGCCGAGACTGCTGTCTGCTTTGTGGTCACAGACCCAGTGGATACCATTAGCCCAGGTCCTCAGGGCAGGGGCATCTGAGCCCACCTACCACCAACAGGAGCAGGACAGATGCCTGATGAAATTTGGTTCACACCAGTTGCCTCCAGTGAAGAAGAGCTTGTGATGAAACTGGGTTTACACCAGTTGCCTCTGATGATGAAGAGCTTGTCGTTTATATGTAATGCACTCTCTTACATTTAATGATTTCTGCTCCAAAGGATTTTCAAGGGCCGATTCTCTGATTTGCTGATCTCTGCCACCCTACTTCCACCCCAGGTTAAAATCTTCATGCCTGCCTCCCATAATTGCTCCAAAAAGTCTGTGCAGATTACCCTACAGATGGGCACTTTGTTATCGGCTGGGTTATACAATCATCCTCATTCTATTTGATTGAGATCCCTTTTCAGATTACTCTAGAAAATCACAAGATTCAAACCTGTCTTCTCTTCAAGTGAGCTGCCCATTTCCCAGGGAGAGCTTCCGTGCCCTCGGTGCTGTGGTACTAAAGGCATCCTGAAAGACTGGGTCCTGCAACCAAGGCTTCCAAGAGTCAGCACGGGGAGGGAGTTTTCTACCAACATATGGATTTCCTGCATCCCCTAGCCAAAACCCAGCTACTCTGATATGCATGTTCACATTTAACTTGCTGGCAAAAGGAGGTACAAGTAGAAAATCTACGAGGAAAGAAAGATGATGAAAAGAATTTTTTAGCAGTAGATAACAATAGCTCAGTCTGACTTTGACTTAATGCAATTGTCCCTGTAGAGATAAAACTTGTTTTATGAGAGGAAAAACCCCATTTTTTACAGTACTTTCTCAGCTTAACAGCTGAGACAGTGGGAAAAGACAGCTATTTCTCTTTGAGTTCATCCCTCTGGTAGTCACAATCACAGAGTTGTGTGCATGGTATCAGGAGGAACATAGAATTGGGGACAGGTATTTCTTCAGTGCTTATTCCAGATAAGAATACACCGTAAAATGTATGAATCAAAGAGGAGATGGGTAGCTACACAAATGCCCCAGCTGAATCCAACAGCATGGGTCAGAAGACTAGCTTTCAAGACTGAACAAGTAGAAGAAAATCAATCAACATATTTCTCTGCCCAACCTCCCCAACAGGTCTTCCATACATTTCTGAAATATGCATTTTCATGAAAACTCAAGAGTTGAGAACATTTCTGAACTCCCTCTGCTGCTCAGGAAGTCCTGGCTGAACTGTTTAAATAGATGGTATTATTTCATGGCAAATAGATTATATCATTATTGCAGAAAGATGATTTTTAAGATGACAAGGTACTATTATATCCTGTGAAAAGGATAACAAAAACTCCTCCTATCCCACCCCAAATCTGCTGCTTTGAAGAACTGATAAAAATTCCCCCAAATCAGGAAGAAACAGTCCATACATCAGCTACAACCCCCATACAACACTTTAATATTTGTTACTGTGAGTGTAGTAACTAATACTTATTTGCTAATGTAAGGAAAAATACGTTAGTTAACATTTTAACATGTCCTAGTTCAGAGAATCCTTATTAATTACCTTTCTTATTTAAAATAGTCGTTGTTCAATAGGTTCTTTTCCCCACTCTCTCCCTAAATCTAACTTAAAAATTCATGTCAAACTTTAAAAAGGCTTTAAAATACTCAGATTATTTTGTTTTCCTGGAAAATAAACAGACACATGCCAAAAGCCAAGCTCTACAGAACAAAGCAATGCACACAATGAGAGGGAGCATATGAGATTTCAGTTTTAAAGCTTTCACAGCATTACTGTAACTAGCATTTTTAAAATTTAAGACAGTTCAGAACTTTTCTTTGAAAGTCACAGAAATTATGATCTGTCAATTCAAAGACCATCATTCCTGCCCCACTAGAAGCTAGGATCAGCACAAAGCCAAAGAACAGTACTTAAATGTTAAACAGCAACTGCAGAAGACAACTGCTAACTACACGAGCTGGGGCGTGCCATATTGCTGTCTGTCAGATATATTTAATACTCTATTAAAAAATATTCCCAAAGAATGTGCCACCAGGCTCTGAATGCAGCATTTGTGCATTAACTTACACAGTGGAAATTAAAATATTATGATTATTAGGTCATGCAAACAAGTTGGCTGCCATGCTAATTATAGCCAATGCTGCATCCAACAGAGATGGATGACAAAAAGAAAATACAACCAGTGGCAGCTGAGATGTTCTCTCCATCCATTTTTAGTTGGTTATTGATCTAGAAATTGTGAACTGAATGTGTCTATCTTGGCATACTGATTTAATGACGTGGCTGTTCAACAAATATCTGCAATCGCAAGAGAAGTGACAGTGAGAGCTAACACACTGTTTCATGGACGGGATGAGATTTCTCTACGCTGGGGCCTTCAACTTGCCTCCCATATTGCTAGGACACGCTCCAGACAGCAATCATGTGGAACTGCATGCAAAGGTTCATACACCAGTTCTTTCCATCCTTTAACTCATGAAGGGTCCTTGCTATGGTATTTCTGACTGAGTATCTATGTTAGGTTTAGACAACAATTTCCCTCTTGCAAGCAGAAAGCAGTTTACTCACAGTACGTAATTTGCCAGGTTCTGAGAACTGCAAAATCACATTGCTACTGGAACAGACTTAGTTACCGGCACGGCCTTCTCCATTAGATACTTGCCACTAAGTAAAGGTCTGTTGAGTGTATAAAGAGGTGGTAGATCTTCTATCTCTGCTATCCTCTGGTATACGGCTCTGGATAGATGATCCCCATGATATAAACTCCCCAAGATGATGCTAGAGAAGTAAATTGGCTCCACAAAGAGGCTAAGTAAGGCTCCTTGAATACCCAATACGTTCCACCTAAGAGGGAGGGAAAAACAAAAAAAAAACAAAACAAAAAATACACTTTCTTTTTAATGGAACAAGTAACATCTGCCAGATATAAAAGCAGTCAATCACAAGGACCAGACTTTCAACCCTTCCTCTTGGCCAGCACATGACTATGGTAGCGTAGCTGTGACACCTGCCAGAATTTCATAGATCAGCTTATGGGATGCTCAATGAAATCCTGAGTAAGATGACCTATCTGACAGGTCTACTGTCAGCATCCACTTCAGGAGTGAACTCCATAACTTTACCTCCCCACTAACAAGTCTGGGATCATTCAGCTGGAGAAAGTCAAACTGTGAGATCGTCACTTAGAAGCAGTAGCTGATGCCTCCAAAAGACACCTGGAAGAATGCAAGAAGGATTGTGTGTGTCTGCAAGACCTCAGCACCTCATCACCATAAGACAAATCTTGTCCTTAACACTCTACCCAAACTGTCCACATCCCACTGCTAGGAAGGACCTAAGTAGTTGCTTGCAATATCCATGGGCAGGGCGAAAACTGAATCTGAAAACTGAAAATACGCAAAGACAGCATATACTCTTTGCTCACTTCAGCTGATTCATGGACTTATCCATCTGCACCACCACAACCTACGCTGGACCAGGTCTGGTGGCAGGGATATAGCATGCACAGGAGCAAAGTACTGAAGGTTTTTTTGTAGCTGTGTTCATTTGATCAAGATTTGACTCTTAATCTGTATGTAACACTCATACAAATTACTTTTTAAAACCTCAAGGTCCCCTTCAGAGTATTTTCACTGTCCTTGTCTCTGAGATAGACTTGCAAACATTTTAGCACTATTAAAATAGCATACTTGAGTACAACTCAACACGGAGACACAAGCAGCAGGAAAGTTTCTTTTGGTGCTTGAATAAAACAGATGAGTACAGATGGAAGCTCTCATGCTCATATAGAATGGCTGTCCTCATTCAAAGGCCCATCTTCAAAGGGATACAGGACTAATTTCTATTCTAGTGCTTGGGAAAACAGCACTTTTGGAAGACTCTAGTGTCTGAATTTGTGAAAATACTTACTTCATAGCCAGCTATGGGATGTGGGTTTCAAGGTCTCAGTGCTTTTGAGTCAGCCAGGCGTGGGGATGAGGAGGAGCAAGACCTAGGCACTTGACCCAAGCTGGCCAACAGGATTGTTTCATACCATGAACATCATATTCAGTATAAATTAGAAAGCTTGCTGAGAAGTTCTCTTTTTCCTTGATGGCTGTGATCCCAAGAACTCCTTGCTGCAGTGCCAGAGCCCTGAGCCCTTCCCTTCCTCCTGAAGCCACAGTGTTCAAATATCCCACATTTGCAGCCCCCTGATGGAATGGGCTGAGTATAATCCTTGTATATTTTACATTAATATTGGGATCAATATTGGTTCTTTAGTGTTATTAATGTTAATTATCTAGCCTTATTCTATTAAATCTGTTTGTATTTCAGCCCTTGGGTTTCCTTGTTTTTTTCCCCCGATTCCCCTTCCCGAGTAATGGAATCATTGTCTAAACAACAACAAAATGTTGTGGGTTTCTCAAACCATAACACCATCCTAAAACAGGTTGTAAGGTTCCCCTAGGAAAAGGGAGAACTCTGCTGTTGCTGACAGTGTTTCTTGCAGCTTGGGCTGGGATAGCACGGCTACACATCATCTTTACTTCAGGCTAGAAACTATATAGCACAACTTCACTACTGCAAAAACTGAACAACGCATGCTGGCCACAAGACTTCCAAAATGTTTTTAAAAAGGGTAAAACAAAAATTGCAATCCAAGGAAACAATTTCTTTGCATATCTTTACGGAGGGTGAAAATGGAGTCAGTGTGCATTAGCTTGCTCACCTGAAATAAAAAAAGCTGGCCCTACTGAATGAGTACAAATACTGTGCTAGTAAAAAGCAAGGCGTATTCTACATTGAATAAAGGTGGTTTTTGTATAACACTGAAAATGCAATCGGCACTTAAATGACAGAGTAAAGATATGAAGTGAAAATTATTGCTTCCTAAGGCTACACGCCTTTCTAAGGACCTTACCACGACTAGAATTTTGTAAGCACAGGGGTGGTTCAGGTACTGAATGAATCACAATAGCTTTGTCTTGTTTTTTGCAGTATTGCCTACATCAAGCATAGAGAAGCATATGGACTGCTACAAATACAGATAGTATTATGGAAGAATCATCTAGAAAGAATTCAAGACTAAGCACTGTGAACTGAGGTCTTACAATTGTATCTGAACTGTGCAGACACACAATCCGAGCTGCTTTCAGTGAGACACATCACATTCTACATTTCATAAACAGTGCTTGAATGACAGATGGACATTTTTAAACAGGACAAAGCATTCCTCTGGCAAGCCCTAGCTCCCTAAATCAAACCTTTTCCAAACCTTTTTCTTTGCTTTGGCCTTCAGCATTTCCAGAGCTTGCATTTTGCTGCTTCCTCGCACACTTGGTGACCTTCTCTGGCACAGAAAACGAAAGCTGAAGTTTGTCTTGCTCAGCTTCTTTTGATTAAAATAACAGGAGCATGGACACCTGAACAAGCTTCTGCAAGGTGAAATGTATAAACTAGTATTACAAGAGTCACTCCGTGACTGCCCACACGCCTGCTGCGCTGCTGGGTTGTGCTGCATCACGCTCACCCCTGTGGTACGTGCTCACCAGCACTGGATTTGGAGCAGCTGGCTCGCCTCAAGGAACCATTCATACAGCCAAAGCCTCAAGCTCTTAATATTGATTAGGCAGGGTTGGATAGTGATTAGGTTTATAAAACTAGCTGTAAATTTCAATTTGATAAAAGAATGTATACATATCCATAGAAACATACTTGGATCAGAAACTGGTACTAGCACAGAGATAAACATGAGACCCAAAGGAAGCTCTGCAGATCGTAACACAGTCAAAAGGAAAGACTGCACAATGACTTTCTTGTTGTTCCTTTTTTCATATTGCACTTCTTCCTGTCAAACAGCAAGTTCTTACTTCCATTAGCACATACACTAAAACCAACCTGTATAGATATAAACTGAAAAGAAGTTACACCAACAAAACACATCAAAAGGCAACAGGCATTGCCTCCTGAAATGGTGAAAGGGCCTCATCCATCCATCTTACAAGCACAAATTGTCAGTATGCATGCCAACAAACACTGTCAATCTGGTACTAAAGTTTACTCAAACCACAACTTCTTTTGAAGTTAATGGGCCAAATTCTGTACTTCCCTATAAACTGCAAGGTGCAGAGCAGAAAGAGCAAAAGTTATTACAGAAAATGTTATTAAAGTCGGTGTTGCCTTTCCAGTGAAACAATTAGGCAAAAGATTTTTTCTTCATATGAAAAATAGTATCAGAAAAGGGTTAAGTAACTGAAGTGACTTAAATCTAGCTCACAAACTCAAACCTTCCAAGGCTCTGATATAGTTTGTGACACAGATATGAACCTTTCCACACTGCAGGAGAGAGGACATAGACCCTGGCTGCAGCTCAGCACTCATTTAGGAGCATTTGATGGCTCAAGAATGTGACGGTGGAAGATAACTGTCCCAGCACTAATTCAGCAGCTTTGATCTCTTCTGCACCCGCCACTGGCAAAAAAGCAGCACTCCCATGTAAAGTTACCTGATCCTGGGCCCAGTCATACTGGGCAGATCACAGAGCAGACTGGGCTCATGCAGTATCTTTTCTCACCTTTCTTTCCTTAAAGCATGGAAAGGGTAAGCAGGAAAAGCACTAAAGCACCAGCACAAGCAGAACACAGGAATGCTACACCATGCCAATGGCTGTACTGAAATGTCTGAAGTACAGCACATAGACAAGAGATTTTCTGAAGGGGAAGAACACCCCAGCAGGCAGGGAGACACCCTCCAACCTAAAACTTCTTACTGAGAAAAATCTGAGATGCTTCTGTCAGCTGAGCATACAAGGAATGCCTCTTGTGACAGTATTTTTACATAGTCTGAGTGTTCTAGTATTAAGTACTACA
Organism: Gallinago undulata; assembly: GCA_026546715.1. Classification (NCBI taxonomy): domain Eukaryota; kingdom Metazoa; phylum Chordata; class Aves; order Charadriiformes; family Scolopacidae; genus Gallinago; species Gallinago undulata. The sequence goes on from JAOTQQ010000079.1 coordinate 21,868,796, forward strand.
AGAATTTTCTTTCACAACCTTTATAAAACTTTAAAATAAAACTGACACTTGAAATATAAGCTTTTATATTGATATAAAGCACGAGCCACAGGATTTATGTCCAGACTACCAGCACTTGTATGTCAGTGCCTTGGTTTGAGGTGGGGGTATAGACCTCACCACAGTTATTCACTCAGCTGCTGAGTAAGACCAGGGTGGTTGTTGTGCTGAACAGCTCTCCATCAATGAGTCAAGGAAACTGGGAAACCTGCTGCGGATGGGGACACCTGGAGCCAAACGCCAGCCTGCAATAGTTGTATGTTCAGTAGCCTGCAATACTCTTTTTCACCTTCAACTCTGCAGTCTTGCAAGTGACGCACAGAGCAAGGAAAGGCAACCTGACACGATGCCAGAAAGTTCAATCCTGAACTGGCTCTTTGCTCTGGACCTCCCTTTTGTGAGACACATGGTCACTTAGAGTCACCAAACACTTTGGTTCACTCTCTACTATTGTCTCATTGAAGTGATATTTAAGCCCTATTACGTCGACAAGGCAACAGAATTTCTAAAACTTTTCCAGCAATAGTTAGGAAACTACTTAAGCATGAGAAGAGAAACAAAAGCTGCAAATCAAGACTACAGCTCTCCTTTTTCCCCAGACCAGCCAGCCAACACATCACAACAGCCCTTACTAGCACCTGGATTAGGAGGTTCAATGTTCCCATCACTACAGGTATGAGATACTGCTGCTTTTCTGGAACAAGATAAAAAAGATTATAACTTTATCTGGCCAATGAGCAGCTCCAAACAGTTAAAAAACACAAGGAGGATGATGGTCAAGGGATGCTGCAATCTGCTGCTGCTATAAAGTGTGAAGTGGCACCCCATCACCACCCCAGTACCAAGCCTGACTGAAGAGGACTCTGTCTATCACCACCTTGGTCCTCCTCAGTCTGCTGATTTTATTGCTTTTTCAGCTCTCCATAAAGTCAGATTGGTGAAATTTGTGAAGTTTTTTTTTTTTAAAAACAAACTAAAATCCTGGCCTTGTATTTTGAAGAGGTAGTTTCTTGAGTTGGGTTTACAGCATCACTCCACAAACAGCTGCAGGACCACTGACAAGAGGCAGGGAGACAGAGCATGCAGGAGGGGTGCAGCACCCGGGCATGGGTGCTGGGAGTCTCCTAAAACACTTTCTCCATCAAAGAATATGCTACTGAAAGCACTCCCAAACCCAGCTGAAAATTAGCTTGCTTTTAGGAAGTAAATAAGCACCAGATGCTTTTTCCTGCAAAGAATTTTACTGATTTCAGCAGGGCCACTCTGCTGAGCAAAATGGTGCAAGATGGAGCAAATCGTGCAAGAAACAACAAATTACATCTGGTCTGACGTACAACATGTATCCTTATTATTCCTCTTATTATTCCTCTCTAAACTCCTGATTATTTCATATATGCATATATTCACAGTTTTCTATGAGGAATAAATAATGCATAATTACATACAGTTCTCTTCTTTGATATGAGGTTTATTACTGTGTTGAGAAATTTCCATCAAAGTTGTACTATCAGATCATCTTTTTGGATGGTATTTTTCTTATACAAAAATCCCTGCTTTCCATTGAGTATTTTGGTTAGGCATGAAAAAGCTGCTGAGATGTCTCCCTGGGAGTATGTCTTAGGGTTCCTTGTATCTCCATGTTGCTCTACAGTTCACAGTTTAGCTTAGCTCCAAAATACCAAGATTTTGCCACATATTCTACCTCATCTGTGAAGTAATCTTTTGCCCAAGCTTCCAGAGAAATGCTCTTTCAAATCACTACATCTCACCACCCTCACAGACTATACCCCGATGATGGCCTTTGTAGACTTGTGCACGTGAATCGTGTGGCTATTTAAAGAGGACACTCTCTGAGCAGAGACCTCACCTGAGGTTTTATAGATGAGCACTGGGCAGGTCATGGTCTGTTTGCTGTGGACACCCACCCAGTGGGGCTTTACTTTACTCTCATCACCTGGCAGAATATTCGGGCAGAGCTGACTTCATTCAGCTAACTGCAATCTGGCTTCTTTTCTGACTTTAAATCTGGTTTCTCTTTGTTTCCGTAAGAGACTACCTGAATCTCTATCACCAGCCCGTGCCTTTCAAGAGCCACAGGCAGCAGGCAGCAACATCTTTACAGGGAGTGGACTCAGAGCTGCTTCTACATGAAGTGGCTCAGCCAGCAGCCCACACCACAAATCAATACATGCAAGAAGTCCACGCTCTTTCACACATCATTTTATTTATCCTAAGGTCAGATTTGCAATTACAGACAAGAGGATCTTTTTTCCCCTCTAGCTGTCCCTAGGCCGGCAATCACACAGCTCTCAGATGTCCCAGCTTTTGTAGCATTGCCTAGATTTGCTGCACCCTGGCAAGCCTGGGTCAAGACTGGGGTCACTGGTTGGAGAGGTTACATGATGCTACCTCCGGTTATTTAGATGCTACACCTTGGATAGTGGTTTCCTACTACTTTCCCCCAGGTTTTTTCCCTAGGTGTCACACAGCCACCACATACCAAAGTGAACATGTTTACATCAGCCATTGTCACTTGGGTAAAGAACTGGTGAGAAAAACTGCCCTTGCTATTCCTGTTCAGAAATCACATTGCCACTGCTGTGGAGCTTATCACTTAGGAGTAGCTCTCAAACCTGAAGACAGCTGGATGGGCACACAGCTGCAGAATATGCAGCCTTCAGTGAGCATGCCTGGGATTTTAATATGTGTTTGTGTAACTTCATCAGTCCCAGAAAACTAATTGGAGAGGTCAAGACAAAAAAGCCATTGGGGAACTACTGAGAAAGATTGAGTTACAAACATTCATTTGGATTCCCCATAAGCACAAAATGAGGCCAGTTCACAGGACATGATGTTTTCTCACATGAAATATTATCAGAAATAATTTTCCTTTAGAGTGGAAGAGCACCAATGACTTCCCCTTTAAGAATCTGACTTAATGTTAAAGCACTTCTCAATTCCTATTGCCTTTCTTTCGATGAAACAGGATGAAAAAAAATTTTCCTCTTCTGAGCAAGACATTAGCCACAACTGGAATGTTTCGCATGAAGTTAAATAATTACTTGAGGCCCAAAAAAATTAAAATTAATGTGAGCAGAAAAATACATCAAAAGGAGAATGACAAAAACACACATAATAAAGTACTACGGAATAAGGTAAGGATACTTTTTTTTAAAATGTACATATATTAATGCTCCAAACCAGTTAACTCCGGTCACAGAAACCACCCTAACACCACACTGCAGTGCTACTAGGGAAGGTGCCTGACCCCACACTGCAACAAAGCACCAAGTCTAGAAAAAACAGTCTGGATTATACATACAATCCACACAGATGAAACTGCTCAGATACCAGGAGTTTTCCTGCCTGCGCAATCCTGCACCCTGAATTTATGTATGTCTTTTGCAAGCTGGGACTGTGAACCTTTGGGAAAGCCTCTCAGTGGAAATTCACAGGGCCCAGGCATACTGGAGGACTGACTGCTTGACACCACAGAGCAATGCATTCTTTCAAATGTAAATGGACAGAACATGGTCATAAGTGTCAGGGAAATGTAAAAAAAAAAAAAAAAAAAAAAAAAAAAATAGTATTAAAATTTGGGCCGCCTTACCCGTCATACAGTCTTTGTTCTTTTTCAAGGGGTTATATTTGCTTCCTTCATGGGCAAAAACAAAATTATTCCCATTAGCCCCAAGGAGAGGTGACAGCTAGCTACGCAAGCGAGAGATGGATTCTGTTCTGCATCACACAAAATCAACAAAATAGTCAAATGTGTTCTAGCTCAACAACTATCTTTTTTTTTTTTTTATTTGCAGTAGCAGCAATGATGACGTGACAGAAGAAGGCAAATGCATGTGACACGAATATCGTGTCGGGTGGTTGGGAGAAGCCCCTGGCATGAAGCTGGAAAATTTATTTGGTGACTTTTATTAAAAATATTATAAAAGAAATTGAAATATCAATTTTGTAATTTTGTATAGTTACCTGTCAACATCCCCCTGTCCTAGCTTCTGAGAGGCCCTATCCATTTATGTTAGGGGGTCTTAAAAGAAACTAAAACATCTTCCTTTAGTAGAGATGCTGATTACTTGAGACAAGACTGGATGAACAAAGCGATTACATGACCTTTCACCTGTATGTTTGATTTGGCATACACAGTTCACAAGAATAGTTCCAACTTAATACACTTAACAAATTTTTCATCAGACTAACTGTAACCTGATGAAAGAGCAGAGCTATTTTAATTAAAACACAATTAAAATATCATCGGCTGAAAAACTTGGCATTTCTCATCTATTTTACAAGAACACAGAGGCTGCAAACACACAGACTCTTTTAAAAAAATTACATTGCAACTCTCCCATATTTCTGATACTTGTAAAGACTAATACTGCTAAATTTTTTTGGCAGTAATCATTTGACCATTTTTAAGTTTGAAAAAAAAAAGTATCTTTCAATCTTTGTCAAAAAGACAAAGAAAGGAAGGAATCAGATAAAATATTAATAAAAATGCTAGTACTGGAAACAAAATATTTAATTGTAGTAAAAATTTTAAAAGAGAAATTAAAATAATTTTTAAGCTAAAAAATGAAAGTGCCAAGTGCTCATCATTTAAGATTTTTTAGCTGGAACACTTTTTCCCTGTATAAAATAATACAAATCTAAATCTACCCATGGAACATGTATGTATCTCTGATATCACAGAATCACAGACTGATTTGAGTTGGAAGGGGTCTTTAAAGACCATCTAGTCCAACGTCCCTGCCATGTGCAGGGACTTCTTTTCACTAGGATCAGGTTGCTCAAAGCCCCATCTAACCTGACTTTGAACAATTCCAATAACGGGGCAAGGATGTACATCATCAGAGGAAGTTATGGAAACGTAACTAATGCAATATATTTATTGCACGGTTTTGCTATTGTTATGCTACTTCAGGAAAACCAAAAAACAGTTCTCTGCTATTTCCCAGTGATATAAATAGAAAACAAAGCTCCAATGACTTAAAGTGGCTGTAATGGTAGATGATTTCACATTGCCTCTGAAGCCAGCAGAAGGTCTGACATCAATTGCAGGTGAAGAATCAGAGCTTTATCACTGGAATTACAGCCACCCCCACACTATATCTAAGCAATTAAGTAAGTCAATCAATAACCTGAATGCTCACTATGGGTATCATGCAACCCTCCTTTCTTGTTCAGCAATAAAAAAAAGCAGTAGCAGAGAAACCAATCATTCGATATCTCACCTCGCTATCTTGTCGCTGCAGGACATGGTGAGCAGCCTTTCTCCTTGCAATACTCCATCCCACGTCTGGATAGTGGTGGTAGAGCGCACAGGGATGGTCCCTTCCCCAGATTCTATTTTTGTCCGTAGCTGTCCTCTTGCTTTGCGGTTTGGATGCCTGTCCCCTTGATCTAAATGACAAAAATCACTTACAATCAACTGAGAAAAATTCTCGAGGTGTTTTACAGATAGCATTAATACAAAGAGCTGATTAAAGCTATTTGTCTGCGTAAGTGCTGGCTTGCTTAAAAATTTCTAACACTTCTTGCAAATTAGCTACAGCATCAGACAACTCTCATAAATACTGTCTTCTTAAACATACTTGCAATTAAACCAAGATTTCCATAAAAGAGCAGTACACAGCTCTTCAATTCAGTTCTGCACGTTACAGCACTAGAATGAGGTTAAGAGACAGAGGAAGGAAGGGACAGGCAGACAACCACCCTTGAAAGATGGAAATAATGCTAGTTCTGTACAAATCCTTACTGACTCACTGGCTTATCTTGGCTAGCATTCAGCCTCTTGAAGACCACATGGTGGATCAGTCTATACTTGACTTCTACCATACAGGAAGAAGAGCTCAGATATTTTTTTAAGAGATCCTTGTCTAACACACATCTACACTAAAAAGGAAAGAAGACATCTAAATTTTAACTGTGCCACTTGTCCGTGCTCAAGGAATACTTCAAGTTCCCTTGCTTAAGTAGGGCTGGTGTCATACCCTCTTGTGCTGCTTCATGTGGTGAGAAAATCCGAGCATCGCCGCAAGGAGATGTACTGATATAGAGATGAAACTGCACATTCTCCTTCAGCTTAAACCCGCCTCGCTCTGACTTGATAAAAATGGATTTTTGTTGATCTTCTTTATTGCTGAAACAGAGAATAAAGCTAGAGTCAAAACTGACATGAACACATAAATAACCATATGTTGGGCAGTCTTAATAGGCAGTAAAAACAAACACAGGATGTCTGGAAATTTTATAGTATAAATCTAACCATTATTAAAAATATCAAAAGGCCATCGAGACAGAAATAGATAGCCCCTGAAATCTCCAGATGTCAGGAGGCACTTACCAGCAAATGAAACATCACTACCCTTTAGCTGACTTGAGATTATTTTGATTTACATATTTACAATTTACAAAACTATTCACAATTATTTTTTCTGTCCTCCCCTCTCATGATTGACACCTAAGTGAATACACATTTTGTTAAACTCAAACTTTAGGGCAAAGGGCCTGAGTTCTCAATTAAACATCCTAATGCAACAGGACAAGTGTTTCACATTGAAATAATTAAGGCATATGTTTTTCACAGACACCTTTTCAGCACCATGTGATCAGCTCATCTTCCTTTTCCCTCCAGCTCACCTTAGATAAAGCTCAAGTTGTGTATATAGGAATTTAAGCAGGCACCGACGAGATACGATTTCTGCATGACAATCATTTAATGCAAGACCACGATCACTCATGTATTCACCGTTGATGCATTTTGTTCCTGTAGAAACACTTATTACCAAGGCGTCTTTCACATCCGTGCCTGCAAAGCAAAATTTCAGGAGGAAGATGCAATTAAAATCACAAATAATCTAGCAAGTGATCTTCCTGCAGAACATAAACAAGGCTCCTGGGTTGTTTTGTTTACTTCTTTTAAAAAAAACAAACTTCTTTCTTCTGATATTTTCTTAAAGATTCACTCAACCATTCCCTTCCTGTACCAGTACGGCCTATGGTTCTCTTGAGTTCTTCACGTTGGAGTTCAGATGAGTTAGAAACTGAAAACCTGCAGGCAAAAATTGCTGCTTCACTAAGAGTTATTAAAGCCCGAGCTGCAGAAAAAGTGTTTTTGTGCTGAGCCCCAGGCAGCCAGCTAGCTTCCAGCATGTACCTTCCGGCCAGCTCTGCAGATTGTCACAGCAAATTCAGAAACCCGAAAGGCACTGATTCATTAAAACAGCAACATGTTAAACAGGAAAGACAAGAGAATGATAGTTTAAATGCTTAAACCACTGTAAAGCTTGTTAGCAGTATAACGCTTCTGGAAGTGTAGTTAATGGTATTAAATTATTCCATACCACTGAATTAAAAATTATTCTATTTCTTGTGCTCCACTATGTTGTCATAGAACCAGACCAGAAATATAACGTACCCTCTAAGCAACTTGGCATTGATGTTTTTGGGATGTCACTGAATCATAGAATGGTTTGGGTTGGAAGGGATCCTAAAGATCATGGAGTTCCAACTCCCCTGACCTGGGCAGGGACACCTACAACCAGACCAGGTTGCTCCAAGCCCCATCCAGCCTGGCCTTGAACCCCTGCAGAGATGGGGCAGCCACAGCTTCTCTGGGCAACCTGTTCCAATGTCTCACCACCCTCACAGCAAAGAATTTCTTTCTGATATCTCATCTAAATCTCCCCTCTTCCAATGTAAAACCATTACGCCTTGTCCTGTCACTGCACTCTCTGACACAGAGTCCCTCCCCAGTTCTCCTGTAGCCCCTTCAGATACCGGAAGGCTGCTCTAAGGTCTCCTTGGAGCCTTCTCTTCTCCAGGCTGAACAACCCCAGCTCTCTCAGCCTGCCCTCATAGCAGAGGTGCTCCATCCCTCTGATCATCTTTGTGGCCCTCCGCTGGACCCGTTCCAACAGGTCCATGTCCTT
>JAOTQQ010000079.1:21886184-21897795 GCA_026546715.1 Gallinago undulata
TTATTCCCCACTCAGCTGAAGTGGCACGAGCACTGCCACCCTGCACCCTAACCCCCAAGTCCTTCAGTTTAAAGCCTTCTTCACCAAGTTCACTATTTCTTCTGCTTAATGTTTTGTTTCAATGTTTGTTCACAGGATAAATTGAATTTACAATACAATTAGGTGAATGATTAAAAGTATTCCCTCTAGTGGATTTTTTAAAATTATTTTCATCTGCAGCTACACTGACTATTTGTCTTGTGCAAGCTGCTTCCTGTCACAGTCGTGCAGCTTTCACTAATCTAAATAACTCTATTTTTAAGCATCAATATTTACAATTTCAACTCTCTAATTTCTACATCTTTGTATCCTGACTCATTAGGTATCTTTTTAAGTAAAGAGGTTGAGGAAATCTGGGAAATGTCATTATAAAGCTTATACAGAGGTTTTCCTAACAGAGGTCATCAGTGGCCTAAAGAGGACACCTCCACCAGCTGGTTCCTGCTGTCTGATGGAAACAGCTTCCATCAGTAGACCAGCAAACTTTACTGGAAGTCACCAAATGCCTTAGGGCACACCAGTATGCAAACAAGATGAGACTCTTCTTCCCACAAGACATACTTAAACACTGGAACTTGTTGCCAAGGTGCTGTGGAAGCTAAAAGATTACAGGAGTTCAGGAAAGGGTTGAAATTCATGGGGAAAACAATAATCAATCAAGGGCTCTCAAGCAGAAAGAGACCATTTCTGGGTGAGAAAATCTTTGAGACACAGACTGCTGAATGTCAGAAGCTACTCCTAAGGAAGTACTGCTACCAATATGCCCTTTTCTCGTTTTTTTCCAAGGCATGACTACTCCATCCCACCTCTGACAGAGGGCTGAGACCTTTCATGGCCTTCCGTGGACAGCAAAGAGCACCCAAGGAGAAAGAAAAAAAGGAGAGAAAAACAAGTGATCTCTGAGAGACTTCTCTCTGGGTGATAAAGAGATCAAAAAAGAAGAAATAGGGAAGTCTAAACAGAGATGTCTAAGGATGTCCTTGTCTCATGTCCTGAGATGCACAAGGTGTTGCTGTGTTGCTCAGTGGCAGGACTCATTCCATCGGTGGAGATGGCCTCAGCCAGCAACCAGGATCCCCTGCAAACCCCTTGCTTCCTGGTGCTGGGGCTGCTGGCAGGGACACGGCACTGGAGCCAGGATGATGTGTGAGAAGGCGCTTTTGCCTGGTCCAGCATGGCTCCTGCTGTGGTCAAGTGCTCAACAATCCCCTTTACCCCAGAAATCAGATTCGGATTTTACACTAACAGTTTTCAAAAACCTGGTCACATCGACTTCCACACTTCATCTACAAACGTGTAACCCCTTTGTTTTCAGAAGTAATTTAAAACGACTGTTCACACTTTGCTGTCTTCTCCAGTTCTCACTACCTACCAACTCTGCAGACCTATGATAAGCCATGCACTTAAAGTTTTTAATTATATTAATCTAAGTATGCTGAAACACGCAGTTGTCTTTCATGAAAAAGAATAAAACTTGAAGGATACATATTTTAGAGCCTTTAGTACCTCCTGTGGCTTATTGCAGAATCCAGGTCACCCCCTTGCATCGAGGGGTGGGAAGTGAGGATGGCTATCAATTTACAAAGTGTAGATAACCATAAAATATTTTCTTTGTTTTGGAGAGGGAACTCCCTATAATGCAAGACTGACAACCTCTTCTATTTTAACACACTCACTGCCAATAATAAATGCTGGTAATAAATGCGTAAGTGCTGATTTTTTGAGCAGGGCATTTTCATCCTCTCTGAAGGGCATGTTGAGGGACTGACTTGCTTTAACTCACTTTCCCAGCAAAGAGATTTGTCCCTCACAAAGATTATACCTACATGCATTCTATAAGCTGATTTCTGATGTTAACTGCCCTTCTGTACCATTTGACAGCTTACACATCTATTTCCACATTTCATTTCCCACGGAGCACCTGCAGCTCTCAGGAGGTGTGGGATCATGGATTTCAGCTGGCACACACGGCCACCTCCGCAGCAAGAATCGTGTCTTCTCAACTCTTTCTGCTCTATCACTGTTTCTCACTAGGCACCACAAATTAACACACCAGCTACAGACAGGTTTTGAACCTGCCCCTCAGGCAGTCAATTTCAACATCTTCATGGGCACAACCAGGTTATCATTTTATTATTTCTACCAAGCACTTGGTATTTGTATTTTTCCTCCCCTTGCCTGTCTCTAGCTTCCAATTTTTCCCGAATCCCATCAGCATTTTGTTTGGTCTATGGTTTATAATAAATTCCATTTCCATGTACATCATTCCTGTAGTCTCCACTGTTTGCAACTTCACCCACTTCAGGATTATCTCCAAATTTAACATCTTTACACATCCTGAGTAAACATTCTGTAAAAAAATAAAACAACTCACAAGGTTAAAAAAAAAAAAAGATAAAGCAGGACCTGAAAACATCACAAATGCTTAAATCCCTTATTAATCGGTAATAGATGCCAGACCAAAATCACTTATATGTAACAGAGCTGATAAAATTCCAAGAACTTGACAGCTAATTTTAATTAAAAGGAGAGGAATACAATACAGTGAAGTGCAGAAAGGTCCACGATGTCCTGATGACGAGCTCATCAAAAGTCTCTAAAGAAATAACTGTCTTTGCATCAGGTCTACGTGAGGCAGTTAGAGCAACCTCCCCATTCCCACCCAGCGCGTTTCACCTTACTCCTGAAGGGTTCTCCTACACACCCCACCAGCCTTTCTCAGTGCACAACTATAAGACAGGTGAAAGGCAAGCCAGCCCTGGGAAATGCTTTGCTGTACACAATATGGGTATTAAGGTCAGCGTAGAAGCACTGCAAAAAATTAAAAATAGTGTTTGCATGGGTTGCTTTTTAATTTTTTTAATACTGTACCTTAGGCTCCAATGCCCTGATCTGGGAAGCTACCTAAGCTACCTAAGCTCTGGGAAAGCTACCTGGGACTCAGTGAAAACCTGACAAAGGCAAGGAGCTCTGAAAAAATAAAACCAGCACTGCCCAGAAGTCCATCAAAGTGTCCTGAAGAAAAGAGGCTGTGTAAGCTGTTGTATGCTGTGCTACTGGATGGAGAAACAACTTTATCCTCTTAGAATGGAGGAATATCCAATTAGAAAATCACTTATTTCATGTCTCACCTTGTGCTCTCTCCCACTTCCCTACTATAGTTTCAATTTTCACCATTTTGCTGATTCAAGAACTAATAACACATAAATTATCAGCAGTTAAATTTTTTTGGTGTCTGGGGCCAAATCTACTTTTAAAAACACAGCAGAGTTTACTGAATCTACTGAAGAAATCACAACTACCTGAAATAGCATGAACCTAGATTTGAAAATGAAGGAAACAGTCATCAGTAATGCAATAACTGTGCAACATTAAAAAGAGAGTATAGCAATTTCTAAATGATACATATTGTCCATGCATTTTTGAGAAAAAATACTTAAAATATTCATAACATTTACTTATACTCTTAAACCCCACATTATCGAATCAGACCAGGATCTTATAATTTTAATGAAATCTAAAACAATGTTTTTGAGATAGAAAAGGTCAAAGCCTTGAAATTCTCATAATAAACGAATAGAAAGTTGCAAAGAAGTCACAGGTCAGTATTTGAATATAGACAGGAATATAATATCATTTAAAGACCCAAGAGACACAGTAGAAAGAGGCTAGTCAAACAACCATTACTGTAGTTTGACTGGGGAGAAATATAAGCAAGCAAATAAGGGAGATTTTTTTTTCATTAAAAAATAAAAAAATATTCCATTCTAGCTACTTTAAATTTCTAGTCTATGTCTGATATGTTTGATACTTTCCCTAGTTCATTAATTGTTTGATTCAAACTATTTCTTATCCAGATTTACTTGCCTAAGTAACTTACATATACTTATTAACTAATTGGATTAGAGCACAGTCCTTTAGATGACAGCTATTTGGATAGACAGGTCTTGGATCCATGCACTGCAAGTATGTTGTTTATTTAGACCCTGGAAATTCATGGTAACTGCATCAGCTTCATTTAATCTGTACCTTGATTTACATTATTCAGCTCTGTTATTGCCCATAATTTCAGTTTGCAAAAGAGAACGAGTTTCTTCTCTGCTAAAAACTGTTGTATCAAATAATAATAATATTATTTAAAGCAGTAATTCTGGCTTGAACTCCACCTAAGGCTTGCTGCCTAAAACGAGCAAAACGCAATTCAAGCTCTCCTCAGCACAAACCATAATCCAAGCTGGCACTGCACCGGGCTTGGTGCTCTCTTACATGATCATGGTTGAAAGCATCAGCAACAAAGCTTCCTCTCTGTCCAGCAGAATAAAAAGAGTTTGTGCAATTTTCAGAAGCCGTAAGTGGATAAATCACCTAATACATCTATGTACACAGAGATATGCACACACACATCCACAGAAGCAAAAGAAACAGCAGAAATGGCATGACTTGGCTACTCCTGGTCGTCACCCAAAGACACCAACCAAACCCAAAGGGCTTCTCACCTGTGGCAAGTGTAACTGGAGCCCCTCGCTGGGAATGGGCTGTCGAGATGGGGTCTGGTCCAGCTGCATATTAAACAAGGACGCCAGGGCCGACTGAGCAGCCCGAGCTTTTGCCAGCTTTTTGTTCCTTCCCGAGCCTTCAAAAGTCTGACCATCCACTGCCACAGCCATGACAAAGTTTTTAGCATGGCTCTCCCCACTCTCCGAGAGAAACTCGTACTTCAGCCCTGGCCGCAGCTCATTGAGGATCATGACAGGGTTCTTCCCGCTGGCGGAGGGGTAGGGCAACACCATGGGGAGAGGTGACTGGGAAAGGCTGCTGGCTATGGTGGACGATGGCAAACTGTAGTCCCCGCTAGAGCTAAAGGACCCAACCCCATTGGACTCTAGGTAGAAGGAAGCATCAGAAGGGATAGGTGTTTCGAAACCATTGAAAAGTGTGTCGGGGAAGTCCGCCTGGTCAGAGGTGAAGTCTGTGTTGACTGACAGAGTCCTCCCCATTGCCAGGTGGGCCTCCGAGGCATTCGGAAACTGGACGAAAGATCGCAGAGCCTTCTCAGCAGCATGAAGCTTGGCTTTCTTTTTTGTCGGGCCAGACCCTTCGAATACCTGCCCATTGACTTCAACTGCCATCACGAACATGGGGGCATGGACTGGTCCCGTCTGAGAGAGGAGTTTGTACTGTAATCCAGGCTTAATCTCATTAAGTTGCATCAGGGCATTCTTTGGCAAAACAGGGCCGGGTGTCTTCTTCCTCTTCTTTGGGCGAAATTTGGAGTGGCCATTGTTGCCCTCCTCCAAAGGACGCTTTCTGCTGCTGCTGCCACTGCCATTGGAGAGCTGTGTCCCCTCCCCGGTGCTTTGTCCACTGCCATCCTTGGGGGGAACGTTGTCCACATTGCGGTTTTCTTTAACATCAGTGCTGCTTGAACCTGTGGTGCCCAGAAAGAGTAACTTACAATGCCTTCGTTGCAGGATCTTGTAAATGCAAAATTTATAGATTCCTTTATCTCTCTTTGTAACTGGTTAAGTGATGTGTGCTCACAGGTTAAATGGTTTGCGAGACGATCAGAGATAACAATAACACAATACAACCTCTCAATTCAAGAACACGTTCAAGAATGATTTTCGAACTACACATTTGATACAATCACATAGCAATAAAACACTGCAGCTTTTTTTAAATTATTACTTAAATTATGCTGGAACAAAACTTTTACTCATAAGTTATGTTTGGCCTGAAAAATGCTTTAAACCAGTAATATAAGTTATAGTAGCATATACATACAAAACAAAGAACTACCACACTAATGTTAGTAAAATAAAAATAGATGCTTAAGACTAGTACTAGAAGATGGATATTTAATGCTACTTTATTCTTATTTATGTAACTTTTCTTTTGTCAGTGATTTTAGTTGCTCAAATTGAGAAATGACATAATTGAAACCTGAGCCCCAAAAAATTAGGCAATTCTTTGGTAGGCACCTTGACTGATGAGTGTTTGAATGCTCTTGTTTGTCTTTAGCTATTCAATATTCTCCAAATGCAATTCTTTTTTACACTTTTCTAGACTTCGGTTTCGCCTCACCCCAGTTCCCTCAGGAGCCACAGCTGCCTGCTGTGCCACCATGGCCACAAGACCACTTTATGTATTTCCATACAGCTTTCTATTAAGAAACCTTGCATTTGCCATTTACAAGCTATTTTGTAATTGCTTGCAAAGAAAACTGCTATCACAGAGTTACAAACCCCCAAATCACGATAAAGATCCTCTCTTAAGTCTGCAAAATACAAGAAGAGTGGCAAAAGCTGCACCATCACACTGATGACACTGTAATGGGGGGGAATGCATTGTACTATTAATGTAATGATTTATTTTCCAAAGCAGAAAGTTGGCATAATGATACATCAGATGTATATTTAAAGAATTATATTTGCCATAATGGCAATTTTTGTCCTGATAAAGAAAATTAATTATTTCTGCTTTATATTGGCATTTGTGAATGAAAAGGTACATTTAGTAGGCCAAGTATTTCTAACTCTTCTGTTCCAAAATTTCAAAATATCAAATGAAATGAGAGCAAACAAAGGTGGGAGCTCTCTTTCACAGTGACAAATTTCAACCACATTTTAAGTCTTCCCTAAGAATCCCCTACCATGCACACATCACTTCGCCCAGGTTACAAAGCTGATGGAATGGTTACTAAATTTTCATTTATAACATCCTCCAGCAAAAGCTCAATAGGTTACTCCTTTCGGTGCTCAAAGAGAAAAAAAGAAGAAAAAAAAAAAAAGATCAAAAGAAAGAGCCAAAGCAGGAAGACATTTTGTTAAACCACAGTAGCACAACAATGAATTGTACAGTACCAAATGTTAAACTCCAGTCAATTAAATTTGGTCAAGAATTAAACACTTCTGAAGTATGAAATATTCTGAAGCATTTCATTGCTAGAAATCTGCTAAATTGTATAAAGCATCTCTTATAACATTCAGCCACAAATTATATTGCCTGCAGAATGTGTGCTATAGGGCCACAACTGTCAATACACAGTGTTCATGTATATATGTTCTTTATATAAATATATATAAAAACACACACACACACAAAAATGGTGAAGGAATCTAAGGACAATAGAGTGATTTTTTTAAACTTTCCGTACGGTGAGTTTCTTACCTGAAACTGAAATCCCCAAAAATTACATCTAATCTAAAACACCACTTCTGGAACACGACGCTTGCTAGCGGTACCAAGAATTTGTTATCAATCGCTATGACTTTTAGGCTAAACAGAGATACTTTAGTTAAGATGAACTAACGGCCTCTGGCTTCATCATTTTCATGAAGATTACTACCGGTGCCTCTGGAAACCACAGAAGGAAAACAGAAGTTGAATAGACTCCAGCTGAACGCAAAAGAAAGTACGTTAAGGATGTTCTTTTACAAAGCCTTATGTACATGTAAGTGTGGCAGCCGGAGGAACTGAGGAAAGAAACTTGCAGGCTTACCTTGTATCAATAAGAAAGAACAGGAAAAAATTAATTTAGTCATATTCAGACATGGAGTAACTCTTCCAGCCCAGCCTCTCCCTTTTCCAGGTACCTCACCAACTGATACCTAACTGCTTTCCAAGACCCAATAAACCCTGGGTATCCACGATGTCCTGGGCAATACATTTCAGAGTTTCATTACAAATTGCATCAAGACATCTCCCATTGCTTGCTTTGAAAGCCCATCTTCTAGTCACACTCAAGGCATCTATTGTTTTTTATTTGCCTTTTTTTTCAATTTGACAATTCCAATATTAAACACCCTGTGCTGCTCATGACTTTACAGATATCTCTAGTATTTCAACCTCGTCATCACTCCTCTACATCACAGAACTCTAATTGCCCCTTGTCCTGAGGTCATCCTCCTCTTCTCACAGCACTGGAACCACAGCTGGATTCACAGTGTACTTGCTTTTCTTGCTCATTCTGCAGTCTTTTTCATTCTGGTAATATGTCGTTTTAGAGCTCATAAGACTTTGGGGAGTCTCTTGTTCCAAAGAGAATGAGTGAGAGCATCTTCACTGCCCCCGGAAGTTCTGGCTGATTCAGGATCCCATCATAGCTCAAGCTGGGAGCACCAGTACTCAAAAGGAGAAAAATTTTGTTGCTCTGAAGCAGAGGTCATGGCAGACACAGACGACCACCACTACATTTATGTTCTAAAACACAGTTTAGATAATTTCAAAAGTCTATTGGTCTGATTTGGAAACCAGTATTAAGCCTTATTGTAGTTGCGATGCCTGCAGCACAAGGCATGAAAATGAGCATACTGTGAGTGTTAAATCACTACTAGAACATATAAAGCATAGGAGACAGCTGGCAGGAGAAAAAAGTTACCATCTGAATTGTAAAAAAAAAAATAAATCTCTGGATTCAGTAATGGAAGCTCTTCATTATCCTTTTTTCATTTTTATGAAACTTTCATATGTTAACATTGTATGTCTTGCCTCAGAAAGGTTACACAGTCTTGGACAATCTCCAAACATACCCCCAAAATCAAGAGATTTAAAAACAGCTTAATCCTAGATTTTAAATACACTTTCAAATCTATGCATTTCCCAGTCTTCAAATAATTTTTTCAAGGAATGAATGCTTTAGAGAGCCCTTTGAGGTCCATCACAGCTGTTATGTATTCACCACTTCAAAGTGGTGTTAATACAGATATAAACACTTGATAATGGGATCCTGTTTTTTTGAACATTAATACTAACCATGATTTAAGAATAAAAGACATCTGTCATAAGACTAGGTTTATCTACTAGTCACTAAATATAGCTGGCAGCTTTGACTAGAGATTTCACTGACATCTGTAGAAGCTGCCTTGGTAAAAAACACAGTAGACAGCATCACATGCCAACAACTTCAGTGGAAGAAAAGTCCTACCCCTGAAATGTTTGAGAGGCTTACAAACCTGAGAGCACTCCAAGAAGGAAAGAGGCATAGGAAATTTTTGCACTAGTAAAGAAATAAATTTTCCGTCTAAGTGTGTTTATTCTTAGTTTTATTCTCTGTAATTAAAAAGTGTCTGTAATTAAGATGCTTTATCAGTTGGGGAACTTCCGTGCTTGCTGAGAGACAACACTCTCCTTGCTCTGTCTGATCTGGAGCACACTTAATTACAGTTAGATGAGTCTTAGCTGAACGGAAAGATGTTTCTAGCTACCTCTTGTACTGCTGCTCTCATTTACTGGCCTGGGGACATTCTAAATAAGTAATTTTTTTCATTAAAAAAACAAGCAGAAAACCCAACTGTTCTGCAACATGCCACACTTCTCCTTTGCCCGTAAGATAATCAATAAGTACAGGCAACAGTGTGAATTTACACCTACAAATTATTTATTTCTATTGTATTGATGCTTCCGCTGGGCTCTCCGATTGGATGCCGAGATAATATGCAGATGGGATTCCAGCACAGATTCCTGGAGCATTTAGAGTGCTGCAGACACACCCTCCATGCAAAGCAACAGAAAACAAAACAAATAAAAAACATCCTAAGAAAACCAACATCTTTCACCAAATCTCTTGTAACATCTCCATGTTCAACAGATAAAGAAGGAAGACCTTAAAAGCTGAAGTCTGAAATATAGTATTTTCTCAGGAACATTAATGTAACCTCATCACTGTTTTCAATTTCAGCCAAACCAATACAATTTTAATTTTGGCTTCTGCAGAACAATTCTAGTCATGTAATTGCAAGCTACAAATATTGCATATGTCCACCTTCCTCTCCCGTAAGATAATTCCCTGAAAAGGAGTTCCATAAAGTAATTTAAAATATTAATAGGCAACTTCTAATATTGCACTTTGTGATCTTAAGAGATATAAAAATACAGAAAGAAAATATTAAAAAAAAAAAATCTTGCATGAACCAAAGGGAAGAACTTAAGAATCTGAACTTTAATTTCTCTCCCCCTAATGTGATAATTTAATGTTTCAAATTCATGATGTTTGTGTGGGCATACAGATGCAGGAAGGTCTTCTTGCGCCTTCTATTAACTGGGCTTATCCAAGTGGACATGTTATCTGTAGCTTCCTTTCATAAACATGGTACAGATGACATCTGAAGACATACTTCTGGGAGACAACTATGGTTATACAAACGCACGCCCCAAACCTATAACAATTCCAGGGATACAGCCTCCTGACAAGAGAAAAAGTTCAGTGAATGGTTTCCACTATTAATGCACTAACAGACTCACACAGATAAAATCCCAAACACAGAGAAAAATTCAGTGTTTTGCTTAAGGACACTTACAAAATGCCCCCACCTATAAAGAGATAATATTTTCTCCAGCTCAGGAAGGCACCTCTTATTCATGCTCAGACATACTCCTCATTGAGATAAGGAGATGTTTTATCCAAAAAATTATCTGATGTGAAATATCCAATTACAGCTGTGACTTTTTTCAAGTCTTCCTCAGGGAGGTCACTTTCAGAAATAGCTAAAGCATCCATCTAAAGTAACTTCTTTTGTACAAAGGTAAAGAAAGCATTAGCATATTCCAGTTGATGTCACTGTTTCAGTCAAAGAAAAAAAGATGTATTCTAGTCCAGTTAATATTTTTAATAGTCCAGTTAATATTGTGGGGGTTGTTTTTTGGCGTTTTGTTTATTTAGTAGGTTGTTTTGGTTGTTGTTTTTTTTTTTTAACTCAATAATCTAGCTTCTTTATCTCCCAGTAAAAACATTCCTGTAACTCTTTCAGACTGAACTACAACTCTTCTGCTCTAAACCCTCCTTCACTGATGGGCTTTGACAAAGATGCGCCATTTAGCCATTGTCACTTAGGGGAAGAATAAGCACAATTTTTATTATGTCATACACAAATATTTACACTCAAGCACAGCACATCAGCATTGTAGCAACATTTCTTTCATACACACAACAAGATAGTTGAAAGGCCAGTAATTTATTTTTTTTTTAATGTTTTGATGAGAACACTTTTCTCCACAGGTTATCAGATCTTAATTATCCCATAGACTTAACAACCTCGCAGAAATTTGCCAGTGTGTGCACAAAGATGATTACTATATTTGACCATTTTTGTGTTTAAATGCCCTTTAGTAAATCAGTAGCTTGGGACTGGAACAATCAGCATCCAATCAGAATAATCAGCCATGCAAGACCTGGAGGATATCTTCTAGTTCCTCCTTTTACTTCTCCTTCCTCCATTTCTGCTTTCTCTCATTTATTTTATGCACTTCAGCTCCATCTCCTACTGACTTCAACTTCAACTCCATCTCCCCTCCTCGGAGGGGCAAGCAAAACCCCTCCCAGCCACCCTCACATTCCCAGTTGCACTTACAAAATAGGTGCAGTGCTTTGGGAATGGAGGGCCAGGCATGTGAGGATAAAGATAAAGACCTAGACAGTGAGCTGCCCAGAACCAGCCAGCCACCCCCATGCCTTAGGACTTCTGCAATAAAGAAAAAGAGGAGGGTAATTGTGGTTAGTGACTCTCTTTTGCGGGGAACAGAAGGCCCCATTTGCAGACCGGATCCATCCCACAGAGAAGTCTGCTGCCTCCCT
>JAOTQQ010000079.1:21897895-21925951 GCA_026546715.1 Gallinago undulata
CACCATCCCTGGAGGTATTCAAGAGATGAGTTGACATGGTGCTCGGGGATATAGATTAGTGTTGGGTGGTGTTTTGTATGGTGTGAATGTGGTGGTGTGTGTGGTGGGTTTTTTTCTTTGGTTTTTTTTTATTGGTTGGACTAGATGATCTTAAAAGGTCCCTTCCAACCTAGGTGATTCTGTGACTTTCTCACCCCTCCCTTCTGACTGGTCTCTAACCCTCAGCACTGGCCCTACAAAATATTGTCCCTCTCTTCTTCATTGCTGGTTCAAAACAGGAAAATATTTTGTTTAATTAGTCAGTTGTTGGAAGGAAAATACAAAACACAAAGTATAACTAGACTAGTATATATGTATTTAAAAACTCAATGCAAAACCTCTGATTCACTCTTATATACCTTATTTTAAAACATACAAAGAAATAATATTGTTACGCTTCTGAAGTTTCTTCCTAGTCGTCCCTGACCTCATGAGAAGAAGTCACCATCAGAAATAATTACATATTTTATTACTGTGTAAATAAGCACATCTTACTCATGTTTTCTTCGTCGTCTACATCCATTGTGAAATATTTTTGCTGGTTTCTTGGCTGGCAGAGACTGCTCCTGTCTGGAAAAGAGAAAGTAGGATATTTAAGATTCAATGTACCAACATTCAAGGTAAAACATTAAATCTCCTTTAAAAGCAGAAGCCTGGACATTAGTTTTGGTATGGGTTTTTGCTCAATTCTCACATAGTATTTCCCCAAAAGTGCTTATTTCTGTAGCTGAGGTGCACTCTGCAGAACTACAGATTCAAAGTTTGCAAGAATTTGGGGTTTTGTATGATAAACTACAGTATTTTTTTTATCTACAAGAGTATGTAAACTATTTTATCTCACTATCTTTTTTTTTTTTTTTTTAATTCCAGAATAACGTCAAGTCTACTGTGCAAGTTACCACACAGACAACTTCAGCAGTTCAAAATACAGAAGATGCAGTTTTTTACCCAGCACCAAACTGATGAACGTCTGTTTGGTTTGCTTAAAACCTGACCCAAGATCCCTTGAAAAAGTGAGATGATCATCAACAACCAAAAGACGTAGCCCTGTACCAGCCAAAGGTCCGGGTGGGTAATGTAACCCTCTCTCCCTACACGTGGATTTTCTTATTAATGGAAACGTCCAGACAATATTACATATAGGTTATCTGGTTGAGGGGAAACAGATTTTTATTAACCACAGGGACTTTCATTTCATCAAGAAACTGATCTAAAGGTGACTATAAGCATCTGACATGCAAAATATGTAACTTACCAAGCACTTGCTTTGAAAGAAGGCAACACTTTTACTCCAATCAAAAGCACTAATTTAAGGGTGATGGATTTTGTGGATTGGTGGGGGTTTTTTTGTTATTCCAGTTGTTTTTTTCCTGACTAATCAAGTACATCACAATATCTATTGCTTTCTAGGTAATTGCTCCAATTTCATAATGTCATGAGTACTTCAACAGAGAGCACTGAACCATACAACCACATAGGGACTTACACTTTTAACAAAACATCCATTATTACAGTGAGGAAAAAGTAGTGGAGCATTAACAGGCTTCAGATTCTTACACTGGAATGGATCAAACCATGAAAATTTGTCTTGTACTTGCCAATCTATTGAACTTTGTGCATCTGTCTCAGCTTTTCTGAAGCATTAACAACTAACCATTACGCTTTCTACATTCTGCATTGCAATTTTATTTTTTAAAATATAATTAATTTTCTGCTCATTCTTCACCACAATTAAATGTTTGCAAAGTACACGAAGAGAGTAAAGTCCACTACAAACACAAAATTGTTCTGTGATTATCTAGTCTCATGTAACATCTGTAAACTTTGATTCCTTTTGCTGACAAAAAGATTAAATTAAGATTAAAATCTTACTTTTAAGTGCACCTTTGGTGCTGCTCCAAAACTATTACAATTAGTTCACAGAAATCATAAGGCAAAAAAGGTAAAAGATGCCACTTGGTTTCATGCTGCTGTATGGGCTTGCACAATTTACTGCACAAAAATATTTGCTCTGTTATATTACATTTTTCCCTTCCCTCAGTGAGGACACATATCTCTGTCTCTCCTCCAGCTGCCAATGCCAAATATTTGGGAACTTCGGTGCTTTGAGACTTTGTTAAGTGTCAGCACTGGTGGAAATCAGACAGAAGTTATCGAGAAGAGGAACCGTATAAACCAACACAGTCACTTGGTGAGGTTGACAGTAAAATCACCAGCAAACATAGCCACGTGCCTGCTTTGTAACAAGGAATTTGTTCCATCTCTCTTTCTACTGCTTGTGGGAAAATCTAGCTTTAATTCTACTCTACACTAAAACAAAAGGCAGAACTTTGCACTGACGTTCTTCTTAATGTACAGGTGGCATATCAAAGTAATCCAAGTGCATAATATCCAAGTAATTACAAAGTTTTGCAAAAAGAAAGTAGCCATTCTGCCCCTTTTATTATTTTAGCAGGCACTTCATGCAAAGCACAGTGAAACCCAGAGCCTGGGTGTAAACACCAAACATAATGAACCACATTGGTTTGGTTTGTTCTTTTTCAAGTCGATTTGGCTTTACCTTCACTAATGTAAGAAAAAAAGAAAACTCACAAAAAATCCCATCCGAGGAAGAGAGATCTGTAGGGATATGATATTTATAAAGAAACAAATAATGCAGCTAATGGCTTGGCAGCAGCATAACCCAGAAGGATAACGCACACACAGTCCTCCCCCGGCACCACGGCCCCAGAAACAGCACTAATCGCCCCTGTAGCCCAAACAGCTGGCTGAGCCACTGATTAACACACTCAAACTTCATCTGCCAGGTGATGACTTTGGGACAGGATAACTGCATGACTTGCCCAGTGAAAGCATCACTTCAAAAACAGGTTTTTGTAAAATTGCAACCACTGGCACATAGGTAATTAAAATGTAAATGTTAAATGTGTATATCAGAAATATCAAGAAACCTGTGGTCTAAAAATACCAGATACTGAGAAATGAAGAACGATGTTAAAATATACATATAGAAGCATGTTTGTAACTCTAACATCCTTGCTAAATATTCAGTAATTTAAAACAATTAAATCTGTTTATCCTCAACTAAACAGATCCTCAGGACACTATTTGCAATCTTTACAGCTTCCTTTTGACAGCAGGAGTTAAGCAGTCCTTACTGAAAATGTAAAATGTGCCTTTAGCTCTCATTACACTAATTAACACTGTGCCTCTAACAGTAGAATGAGGAAGAAATAGATCACTATGTTTGTGACCATTCCACACACTGTTTCAAAAACAAAGCCCACATGCCTGTAGATATCCTGAATTTCCTACCACCACCATAAAATATTTGTAATCATCCCAGTTTGTGACCTCAATGAGTGTCTTTGCTCAGGCAAAATGATTCCTTTTCACTCCCTGGCCCTATCTTGAGAAGATACTGATTTAAGTACCTAAGAGGACTGTGCACAAACAGGGAGAAGATGCAAAAAACCACTTCTCAGCACAATGAAGCTGCTCAGATTCCCCGCTAGACAGACAGCATAAACTCAAGCAGATCACAAAAATATGACAAGAAAGACAAGCAGTAAAACTCCATGCTAATTTTGTCACCAGCACTGCAGAATTTCAAGGGCACAGAGCTGAAACACTTGACTCACACATACTACTTCTCCCGAGACTCCCAGGAGCACCTAAAACAAATCACATCATTTCCACAACTACTTTTTTTTTTTTAATTCCAAAGACTACATGCAAAATGACTATGTAAACTCATCTTAAATGCACCTCTGACGTACTTTAGGTGGACTGTTCCTCATCTGATCTAAAATACTTGTGACGACCTGAGGGGGATGCAGAGCCTCACGTCGTGTTTTGCCACAGCAGCCACAACCACGTCAGGCTGGCTGGCAGAGTCCCCATCCTGTGACGGCGCCTGTCCCAGGGCAACACTGGGGGAAGAAACAAACCAATAACTAAAGCTGCCATAAAGTTGCCAGCATATTTTACTAAATTGAGTAAAACAAACAAATCACCTCAATCGCTCTTCATCTAGGTAGAGTTTAGAAGGCAGAAAAGCCTTTCAAACACACAAGTGGGAGCTGATCAGAGTTCCCTTTTTTTCCAGCTTTAACGGCCTCTGGATTTCACCCACCCACCCAAACACGTCCCCTGCGTTGAACGGGGCCCCTCTCCTGCTTCACACCGGGTGAATCTCCAGCCTCCTCACTGCGGTGGTAGGTAGTGTAGTGTATTACGCTAAACAAGAATTTGCAAACGTGTGTATTAACGTTGGCAAGTATGTGTTTTATTGCCTTTCTTGCAGCACCTCCTGTCCCTAGACCCATGACCACTGGGGGTTGGGGCAGTGATGGTGGCATCAATGCCAAGTATACAAGTGCCAGCAATGACTGATAAATAACAGAAATACAGAATCACAGAATCCCACAGGGTTGGAAGAGACCTCTGGAGAACATCTAGTCCAACTCCCCGCCAAAGCAGGTCCACCCAGAGCAGGTCCCACAGGAATATGTCCAGGTGGGTTTGAATGTCTCCAGAAAAGGAGACCGCACCACCTCCCTGGGCAGCCTCTGCCAGGGCTCTGCCACCCTCAAAGGAAAGAAGTTTCTCCTCATGTTTAGGTGGAACTTCTTCTATTCAAGTTTGTGCCCATTTCCTCTTGTCCTGTCCCTCAGGCACCACTCAGAAAAGATCAGCCCCATTCTCCTGACACCCTCCCTTTAAGTGGTTATAGGTGTTGATCAAATGCCCCCCTCAGCCTTCTCTTCTCCAGACTAAAAAGACCCAAGTCCCTCAGCCTTTCCTCATAGGAGAGATGCTCCAGGCCCCTCAGCATCTTTGTAGCCCTCTGCTGTCCCCTCTCCAGCAGTTCCCTGTCCTTCTGGAACTGGGGAGCCCAGAACTGGACCCAGTGCTCCAGATGGGGCCTCCCCAGGGCAGAGCAGAGGGACAGGATGACCTCCCTCCACCTGCTGGTTGCACTCTTCCTGATGCCCCCCAGGATGTCATTGGCCTTGGCCACAAGGGCACATTGCTGGCTCATGATCATCCTGTTGTCCCCCAGAACTCCCAGGTCTTTCTCCTCAGAGCTGCTCCCCAGCAGGTCAGCCCCTCCCTGGGTGAAATACTTACTGAGGAATAAGGGATGAGTGAAAGAACTTGGAAGGAAAAACAGCTATTTTCCAGCAAAAGTCAAAAGAAATGCCTACAGCTTGGGGACAACTACTTTCACATAGGATGTGCATGACCAGTGATGTGGCAGGAGGAAAGGGGACAGGATGGCCAGGCACCTTACTTTGCTTTTTGTTGGAGTGCTATACAAATGAAGAGCCATAGACACGGAGCTGTTGAGATTTCCCCAGTCTTAGCTGGGAAGCAACTTTGGAAAGAAAACATTGCTTCAGAAAATCTGAGATGTTGTCCTAGTGCATACTTTGAACATGAACACAACTTGTTCAAGAGGATTTCTGCCACCCCTCAGATTCCCTGCAACACAGCAGCCCAAGGCAGGCTACCATCGGGCAAGCAGGATCACACCCCTGTCTGATCCAGGTCCCCATAAGACCTGGAAACATCTGACTCGTCAATTCTTAACACCATGGTTCTGCTGCGGCAGCCCCAGCTTGGGCATCTCTCTCGCACCTGGTCACTGTCCTTGCTAAAGCAGAAGGACAGAGAGAGGGAACAGGATCATACAAATCACATAAGCCTTTTTCCCTTAAAGGGATTAGAAATTCAAGCAGAACTTTTGATAAATGGGTTACTTTATTTGCTCTACAAAAGCTGCTTAAATTTGCTTTCCCTATCATCATAGAGAAAGCTTGATTCCAATCCTAATTAACTTCATACGATCAATAAGGCTATAACTCTTGGCATACTAATACCACCATCAGCTACGTTATCTATTATGTATATTATAGAGAGCATTATGCACAGTTATGTGTAGCAGTTAGGATGAAGCATTTCTCTACAGTAACAGAAGCAGCAACACTCATTCTGTGACAGCTCAGATACCACAGTCAACATATATGTAAAAATCCAGCTACGCCAGAAAAGAATAAAAAATGTGGCTATGAAAGGTGGACTTCAAAAGACAATTTTTATGCGTTATCATGAAAGCATCGGTATTTAATCTTATTGTGATGACACGTTTCATGACAACCAGGCATGGACCAACGAGACATTTGGGAATCAGAACCAGACTCCAACATCTCTGAAGTGTTATTGGCATGTTGTATGCGCTGCTGAATTTGGGAAAGGGAGGCTAACTTGTTTTCTGTGAGGATACAGGACTAACCCTGCCACTCCTATATACTGTACGTGTGTATACTGTACGTCATATAAATATATGTACCTACTAACCACATTTAGGGTTTTAAAACATATAACTGAAGCAAGTGTGAAGATTTAATACACTTTCCTTTGAACTTCTTAGCAAAGACAACAAAACCAAAATGATAAATAATATTTTTTAACCATTAACTGAAACCAAAGCATACTTGTTGTTTAAAAAGCAAGTATTTCAAATATGCTGTTTTCCAAGTTTGTAAGGATCAGTTCAGGATAAGTTTTCCTTGAAAATAAATTAGTTGACTATTAGAGAAAGAACGTGGAAGGCTGTTGAGAAATTAATTTTTGAGTAAAGTTTCTTTTCAGAATTATTTATTTCAATGTGTATGAAACGGTAAAATAAAATAATCCCAAGACAATAAAATTCTTTCAAGGCTTTAGGCAGTCAAGGTGCTCCTAAAGACCACAGGTAGCTTCAATATCAATTTTCAGAAGTCTGCACCACCACCACAGACACCTAATTGAATAAAGATTTAAACCTTGAGCAGTTGACTGGGAAATTCTTATCTGTGGCCAGAGTCAAGTGCAATTATCACTGTGTCAGGCCAGAGAGATTTTAGGAGAGAGAGAGAGCTGATGCAGTTATCAGCTCAAAGCCTGGATTAGAAGAAAAATAGGAAGAACGCTCTTCTTTTGATTTATCACCCCGAGATGCATGATGCCAAGCACTGTTCCTCCCTCACAGCCCAGATGGAATGTCAACACTGCCCTAGTGCCGTTTTCAGAACTCAACTTTTGCTGCTGCCCAAACTTGGAGAAAGGGTAAGAAAACAAGCCAAGAGTGCAGGACAAGCCAGGCAGCCGGCACAGCAGCTGCCTTGGTCTGTGCTGTTACTCAGATGTTGCTTAAAGCTTAAGTATTTCACTTTTATATAGCTGTGGATCCTACAAACTAGTCTTGGCGATTTGCTAGGTAGGCTCAGACCTGGCTTAATTTTTCCATTAGTTTAAGCCTTGGTGACTACTGTGGAAGCACAGTATTAAAGAGACTTTTTTCCCCTTCCAGAAAAAAAACAAACAAACAAACAAAAAAAACAACAAATAACCAGTGTTCTTATTTAAGTACTACAGGTGCTAAGGACACAATTTTCTCTACTGCCACATCTGCATTCCATAGCACCAGTGCAACTCCAGTGTAACAAGAGGAAATTAGTTGACTGTAACCAACACAACTTGTAAACAATTGTCACCTTATTTAGCACATCCAACTGGGTCCAGTTATTCCTGCAGCACCACAGTGTGCTCAAGGACAAAAGACTTGGACAACTTGCTTTTGAATTATTACAGAAGTGATCAGCGAGCTACCTGAGCCGGGCCAGATGTGAGAAACAGTGTCTACCTGCCTTGTGCCGATGTACCAGGGATAACCCCTCCCTGTACCAGGGATATCCCTCCCTGGATAACCAGGAATAACCTGGGCTACAGGTCTGGGCTCAGCCCCACATGCCCAGTGCTGAACATCCCGCTCCTTGAGCTTGAAGCAGAGGTGAACAGGAACGTCAGTTGCATAAATAGTTGTATAAATTAAGGTAGACTGATGGTGGTATTACTGAAGTTTGTAAGAAACAGAATTTACACAGATCTGTTTTTATTAATATTATCTAAATAAGCGTGTTAAACACATTTGGGAAGCAACAGTTAAGATGAACAGACAGAAATAAGGACAGTCAACAGAAGAGCTGTAAGACACGCAGGCGAAGCGATGCTGGAATAATGGCAGCCAAATGACACCAGGCAGTCTGTCCACATTTTCTAATGAAGCATTTGCATCCTTTTAAGGTTTAACCATATGTGTTTAAGAATTAGGCTAAATATATTCTTGGCATATAACAAATGACAACATTTTTTCCTAATCCTTTCCTTATAAAAAAAAATACACTTGAGAAAAATTGGCAGTGCTCAGCACGTCTCTTCCCCCAGGACTGCAACAACAGATTACTCCTGTGTTGCCCTCGTTGCCAACCTGCTCTTTCGCAGAAGTCACAGACCCCAGGCCACTAAGCCCAGACGAGCTTGGCTGACTGCCTACCAAGCCTGCATCTCTGCCCCGTGCTTTCCCATGCTTTGGTTCCCCAGACATCATGCTGCAGTCACTGAAATTCCCTCTGCATGGAGGGACGAGGGTTCAGGAGAACACATTGGGTTGAGTTGTGCCACCTACATGATCCTATCACCACATTTCAACTCAACAACGCACATTCCCACTCCATACAAAGCCATGAGCACATCTTCTTCCCAGGCAGGGAAGAGCTAGAAAAAACCTACTGTATAATATTTTAGTATACTAACAGATACAGATTCTTAGTTCGCGTACTCCAGAAGCAGCCATAGACCCTCTGCTTGGCAAACAACTGCTCAGCTAATCCAGACTGACCCATGCTCGGTTACTTCTGAAATCATTAATAACTCAGTTATCATTTCACTTTGATAAAGGAACAGCGGTTTTGACTTCTTTGACCCTCCAAACTTTTATTCAAGCAGCTTTCATAATGCAGCAAACCATCATTAATAAACTTCTAAATAATCCGTGTAACAACAGACGTCCAGAAACCTTTCAGCTCCTACGGGCACAAAGTCTCCACACTGCTTCAGCACCAAGGCTTGGAAACTGTCAGTGGAATCTGAACAAGGCAAGGACAGCTTCTAAAAGGACTCCACTGAAGCCGTACCTTCACCTCGGACAGCAGGTGTGAGTAAACTCTCAAGTTTTATTCCCAAAAACCTGCTCTGGGATAAGTGACACAACTGAAGCAACACTGTGAGACCACTGGAAAACCTTTAATTCTGGAAAAAAGAAGTTAAGAACAGTGTAAAAAGCCTGTTTGCTGCTCAGAGATTTACAAAGCTTTCAAAAATAGCAATAAAGAATAATTGACATAAATATCAGGTAATTGATTTGGATCAGTGCATACACAACATTTTATATGTGGAACAGGACTGTGGAGAAAGCCTGTTCCTTAACTGCATAAACTGTTTTTTCTCCAGTAGACTGCTAAAATAAATTCAGGTTCCAACTGTACTATGCTGGTGTAGTAGAGGGGATTTTTGCTTTTAACATGGAGCAACAAACCAAAGCCCAGCTGTTACCTAAATACACTCACTGAAGCCAAGTGATTCTGCATAGCAGCACACCCCGCAATATTTAGACTACAAGTACTGCAAAAAGTTTTCCTTTCCCAAATACATTACATGCCAGCCATGTCAAACAGAAAAATGTCATCAAATGTCTAACTTAAGTATGTGGAGTCACAGAAAAGTACAGTATATCTACCCTTTTAACTCTGTCCTGGTTTAGAGTCTCTATTTCCCATAGAGTATTTCCAGAGATAGGAATATCACCAGAAGTACTTCAAAATGTACTATGCAACACAACAGTATTTGCTTTTATTTCCCCACAAGACTACTTGAAAGATTTTTAACTAAATGTTAGCTATAGTGTAGTGCACACTACATGAGTACATAGAGACATAACTTGCATTTCTTTTGTTTGAATATTCTGTGTATACACTGCACACAAAACAAGTTGTGAAGGACCCTTTTAACAGCTAGCTTAGCCTCATCACCAGGGAAAAAAAAAAACATGGATATACCTTGAAAGCACACACAAAGGCATCACGGAGAAAGTGGACTCCTCCCCGAAGAAAAAGCAATTCCCAGGGGGAATTCGGTTACAAACTTACATAACTTGAATACTTCCATCTTGCACACATCACTGAATTAGAAACACAGAAACCCTGAAGAACTAAAGTGTCCTCCATCCAAACGCCAGAGGTAAACTAACCCAAGCGAGACCAGAGATGACACATCAAGACTGATGGAAAAGTTCAGTAGCTTCTCCATTCTTTCCTCTACCGCATACATCACTGGAACAAAGCCAGACTAAGTTTCTGTGGATTTGCGGCTTGTGATAGACTTGGTTTTGTGGCTAAGGATTTGTGAGCTCCACCTGAAGACCCTGTAGAAACGAGATTTACAGTCCCTTCCCATCTAGGCTGCCTAGCACCAGGAGGCTCAAGGCTAAGCTGCAGCCAGACACAGTGCTTAGCAAGTGTCTCCTTCACCCTGCGCTCCTCACAAAACTCATAGGAATAATCTACCATACTTTCAGGTACCCACCAGACTCGCTCCAAATCAGCTAAAATGGAAAGCTGCTGGGGAAAGGAGAAAGAAGACAAAAAGAGTTGATCACAGAACATAAAGAGTCTTACTACTACTTTTTTTTTTTTTTAAATACATGACATGAAAATCTCTATGTACCAAGAACACTCCTGCAAATCTCATTTACTTATAGATTTGGCCACTGTTACCTGTTTACTTGATACGCTCTTTGAAGAAATAGTCACACACCATGTTTTGCCAGCACTTTTAAGGATTATTTCCCCACACATACACACGCAATTCATGTACTTTTAAAGCACAAGGATGGCATTAAAGGCCAACAGCAAGTTTTTCTTCAAATCTTGCATACTGCAGGAATAATGAACATAAATTAGCAGGAACGGCTAGAATTTGTATTGGCTAATTACAGCCTAAGCATTTGTTCAGCACAGCAAATCCCACAACACAAAGGTGGTAGGTGCACACCAGAAACCCCAAGAGCTCAGATATCATATGCCTCAGCTTGCAGTTCAACTCCTCAGGTGATTAAATCTCCTCCAACAGCACCATCTACTGTTACGCTACATAAATAAATGATTTTGCACCTCTTGTTCCCTTGATCGAGGAAATCTAGAGCCCATCTTCAAATTAGAAATAACTTACAATGTTTGCAGATTAAACAGTTAACTAGTAAACAGTTTGATACAGCAAACTATTTTGTAAGCTATATTTATCACAAAGTTTTGGTTTAGGTACCGCTACCTATCCTTATTATTGGGGTACTTTGAGGACTGAGCATCTAATTTTTAATGTAGATTATTTCTGAAGGCCTTCTCAAACACTCATGACTGTCACAAGTGTATTTAAGACATGGTTCCAGGGAAAAAGTGATAACCATTCAGAGAAGAAAACTGAGCAGCCTATATCTCCCAGCAAGTAACACCGGTATTTTCATCATCATTTAAAAAATAATAGACATAGCTACACAGTGGTGCTAAGAAAAACAATAGCTAGTGGGGAAAAAACCCATAAACCTTAAAGGAGGTTAAAAAAGTCTCAAAGATCTTGAAGTTACTTTATTTAAAAAAAAAAAAAAAGTCATGCAAGGTGGGGTGATGATTGTTGTTAGGAGACAGTCTTGTAAATTGGACATATTTCCTCCTTTCCCACCACAAACAGTTACCAAGCTCAGCTCAAGCACTCAGCAAACTCAAGACCTACGTGGGAGCTTTGCATATTTATTTTATTAATATGGGTTGGATACAAATTTGCAGTCAGAAGGGTATGTAATTTTTTGTAATTTGTACACAGACTTGACACAGATATTTCTTAACAATATCTTCTCTATTTTCAATCTCTACTGATCCAGTATTTTTGAAGGAGTTTAGTAAATAAACATAAAGAAAAGTTACACATAAGATAAGAAAGTTTTAAATAACTCTTTAAATGCATTAAGATGAATTATCTCCTCCAAGTTATGATCTGAATGCATCAATCAGAAAACAAAGAATCCATTATATATTTGCAAATATAGTCTGCTTACCTTTTCAACTATCAGAGGCACATGCTGATTCTGCAATCTGCAAAAAGAGGAAACGCAATTACCAGTTTTTCTTTTACAAATATAAGTGCATTACAAATGGCAACTCCTGACCTTGAAAGGGACAAATTTCTGATTCTGTAAGAATAAGTAGTACATACTGCATATACACAGTCACCAAACCAACTCCCTTGTAACCCCAATAAAGGGAGTAGGAGAAACAATTCTCGACATTCCTGGCTGGGAAAAAAAAATATTAAAAAAAAAAAACAACTTTAGACTGAAGCTGTTTAGTACTTGGGGTCAGGAGAAACATCCCAGAGGTACAAGCAGCCATTTAACAGAACCCAATCTGCACCCTCTGCACCTTCAAGCAGAAAGGGTCAGCAAAAAATTTGGCCGATAATGGCTTAAAACTAAAATCAACTTCTGTGTTATCACAGCCAATTTATCCTGCAAACAAATCTAAAGTGGTCTTCTTGATAGATTCTTTTTTTTCACATATAGATCTTAAATTTTATTTTTAGTTATTTTAATCCATATAATCAACATCGGATAATACAACCCCTTTTCAATCACTGGACTCCTGATACTACTGGCATCAGCTTGCTTCCTCCTGAAGTGCTTGCAAAACTGGAAAATGCCTAA
The DNA here is from genome assembly GCA_026546715.1 of Gallinago undulata. Lineage (NCBI taxonomy): Eukaryota > Metazoa > Chordata > Aves > Charadriiformes > Scolopacidae > Gallinago > Gallinago undulata. Next base: position 21,910,572 of record JAOTQQ010000079.1, read on the forward strand.
ACTACCATGAATGGGGTAGGAAAGAAACAATAGATGTCAAGTAAGAAGGATACAGGATGAAAGGAAGGACTAATGCTGCTAGAAATTTTATTTCCAGAAATACATATAAACTTCATGGGTGTTCAATAAGGAACAGATTCTTTTATTTTTGCAGATAACTGCCTAATTATAAGACAATATTTAGATGACTTTATCAATGCGAACATACACTATTCTAAAATGGTTCAGCAAATCACAGAAGCTGTTTCCAAAGGAACAGAGTATTTCAGTCAAGCAGGTATGTTCTGCAAAAACACACAAACAGGCCAGCAGTTGAGTGGGGACATCACCTGTGCCTGTAAAGAAATTTGATACTTAACATTGAAAACAAAAAGATTCTCTGCTGTTACACTGCCCACAAAAGGGTGCTGGCACCCTACAAAAACTTTCACTAAATTTTCAGTTCTACAGCATGCACAGCACAGCTATGAACAAGACGAACTGATGGATGCATGTATCATATCCTAAACTGTTTTGGTCAAGATAGACAAGAAGGGATCTGACACAAGATTTAAAGTCCATATACTATAAGACTGCATTAATTCAATGTTCATTTTTTAAAAAGGCATTTCCCAACACTTCAAGGTGGCATTTCCCAATAATCCAGAAAAATACATCAATGCTACACAGGTCTTAGCATGAAGTAGCAAAAATACCTAGAAAACTCAATGCAGTGTCAACTGAAGTCAGCTTCCCGTGCTGCAAGGGACTATACTCAAGCCCACCAAATGGGGATACACCATTTACAGCACAGTGATTGACCATTTTCTTCAATGTTTTCCCAGCCTAGCAGCCCCACATCCATGACAACAACTCTTACAAACCCTTGGAATATAAACTATAAACTGTGTGTGACTTGAAATTCCAGTATTTCTGGCAACATCCACCATTTAAAAAAAAACAAACCACAACTTTTTTAAAAAAATGAGTTTTTGATAATTCTCATTCTATATTAGAATTGCTTAAAATAAAGTTTTAATTAATCCTGAGACAACACACTGCCTAAGTTTTTACATTAGTATAACCTCGAGTTGTTTTAAAAACTGTATTCCTTATACAAAATTTTACCCTAGTTGGTAATTCCCTGAGCTTCAAACAAACTAAACAAACACAATTCATGAGACTTGAGACTTAAAACAAGTTTACCAGAAGTGCAAACCAGCCTTTATATACTGACAGCTGCAGAAAGTTTTACAGGGTGACACCCATCCCATTGGCACAATGCAGACGATTTTACAACACTATTTAAAAACAGATCTCCAGGGAAAATCCAAACATTTCTTTCCTAGCTCTCCGTTTCCTAGCTGGCAAACCGCAGCAGTCCAAGCCTGTATGGAAGGTGGTGGGTGGGAGCTGGCAGGGCAGGCAGGAGCAGCGCTGCCAGCTTGCCCAGACAGGGCTGGGTGCTGCTGCTGCAGAGCATGCACGCACTGGCACCAGAGTGCCTCTGCCCACCCCCGAGACATTACACTCATCTGCTTAACAGCAGAAAAAATGCTATTTAATTTTTTTTTGTTGTTATAAAATCCACGTATATTTTAATCTCATACGAACTGGGCAAGCCATGCTGCTTGCGCTGGGTTTTTGCAGCAGGCAGAGCCATATGCTTGGGCACCTGCTTCTGGGGGCATTGGCTCAGCAAGGGATCACTCTGCCCTCAGGTTTTATGGATCCCACACCAATGTCAGCAGAAGAAAAGGCCCCTGTGAACCAGCCTCCAGCCCAGAATCCATGGTCCAGCACTAACCCCCTACCTCCCTCCACCAGCAAGCATGGGCTGACAAAACCAGCTTCACTGCTGAAGGACCACAGAATCACAGAATCTTCAAGGTTGGAAGGGACCCTTGAGATCAACGAGTCCAACCACACACACACACACACACACACAAAAACCCAACCCAACACTCTCAGGCTCTAGAGGATGCCCTGAAATGCCACCTCTACACATTTCTTAAATCCCTCCAGGGATGATGACTCCACCACCTCCCTGGGCAGGCTGGCCCAGTGCCTGACCACACTCTCAGGAAAGTCATTCTTCCCGATATCTAATCTAAACCTCCCCTGCCCCAACTTCACACCATTTCCCCTAGTCCTGTCATGACTGCAGACAGTAAAGACTAGCAGAGGAAAAAAATGAGACTTCTAACACCTTAAACCAGTAAAGATGTTAAATGGGAAAGAAAGGGAAATACCATTATAAGAACCAGAACAAAGCTCTGATCTCCAACATGTTCTATGTAGCTCTGCCCAGTGGCAGAGGGGATACTTCAGGGACTGTTCAAGCCCCAACATGCTTCCCCGCCAACTTTTGCAGAGAGCAAACACTTTGCTTGCCAGAAGGGGCTCCTCTAGGAGCTCAGCACCTTCCTGCAGTATCTCCACATTGTTAATTCAAAAAAAAAATAATAATATAAAAAAAAAAAAATCAGTAAACAAATTCTTAGTCCCTTACAAATGTCAGGAAACAGGCCCCAAAGCAGATATGCAAATTGTGGGCATTTGCTTCCCTCCTGAGTCATTTTAATACATTTTAATCCAGGTTTGTCCTCCTGCTACAGACAGGTGTAAAATAAAGAATTGAAAAGCAAGTCTGAGAAGAGTTCTTTTTCATCACATGGCTAGAATAACAATTAAAAATTAAAACAAATGAAAACCAAGTGAGTTCTGAGCAGCTTCATTTCTAAAAATGACTAGTGAATTTATTTCCCAATAAAGGTTTGGAAACACACCCAACATGATTTCTCCCACAGCAGCAAAGGATACTCGGAACCCATTTGAAGAACATGTCATGGTGGACATTTAGGATTTTCTGAAAATACTAACTTTTTAAAGCTGAACTGAAAACGTTTCAAGGCAATGAGAATCGTATCAGAGATCCAGTAACTAACATCATCACATAGACTGCATCTCGCATGTATAAAGCAGCATATCTAGTTTCTCAGACATAATCAGCTGGCCCTTTGAAAACTTCCTTAGGAAAAAGACACTGAGAAGTGCATCCAGCTAAAATTTTGACATCTTCATTGGTGTCGTGGTTTCAGCCGAAATCATTGCAACCGGACTGACAGATGGCCCTCCCTCCTCCCCCCCCGAAAAAAAAGAGAGGAGAGGAAGAGATAAGGAGATAGAGAGAGAGCAGTTTTGAATGAACTAAACTACTTTAATGAAGAATTAATATTAAAATAAAAAAGAAGGAAATAATGAAATAGATACAATATATATAAAACCATATCAAGCTCCCAGGATGACAGTCCCGTCACCAGCAGGCACTGGGGGAAGTCCCAGACTGGACTCAGCAACGGATGGGAACTGGATTCCAGCTTTGGAGTCAGGCACACACAGATCGGGATCAAAGGCAGTCGAACAGACAGGGTCCTCTTCAGACATCAGCCATCCTGGTAGAAGCCAAAAGGAGAGGCTGACCCTTTGATCCCTGAGCCTTTATACTGAGCATGGGGCAGAGGGGATGGAATACCCTGTTGGTCAGGTTTGGGTCACCTGTTCTGTCCATTCCTCCCCACAGGTGGGACCCCTCTATACTTTTCTGTTTCCGACCCTCTAAGGGCAAATAACAAAAATTGGCTGACCTTGGTTGTTATCGCAATAAGTATAAGCACAGCCTCTCTGCTCACCATTCCTTGGCATGGAGCATAAACATTGGCCTTATCATCCTGAGAATGAGCAGTTTTCTCCACAATATGCCGTTAATTTCAGAGGCTTAGAGGAGGCCTAACTAAAATGTAAAATTACAGAACACAAAACTTGTTCAGTTTTACCTCAAACTGGGACAATTGGACAACAAACAATCCTAAAATCTTTGAGAAAGCAGAGAGATTTCAGGGCTCTCCTTAAACTATGAAGATTTTCCCTGAAATCTATAAAGGCCTCCTTGGCTAAGCAGGCAGTGGGGTCCTGCACCTCCAGCTGAACAGCTACCACTGCCCCCTTGCCCAAAGCACACCCTGCCCCATCTGCCTAGCCCATGCCCATCTCCTGCAGCCCAGAGGAGAAGAGGCTCACTGCCAGGTGGAGACCCACATTACAGGGTCAGACAACAGGATGCCTATGAGGACAGGCTGAGAGAGCTGGGATTGTTCAGCTTGGGATTGGAGAAGAGAAGAGAAGGCTCCAGGGAGACCTCAGAGCAGCCTTTCAATATCTGAAGGGAGCGACAGGAGAGATGGGGAGGGACTCTGTGTCAGGGAGTGCAGTGACAGGACAAGGGGCAATGGTTTTAAATTGGAAGAGGGAAGATTTAGATTAGATACCAAAAAGAAATTCTTTACAGTGAGGGTGGTGAGACACTGGAACAGGTTGCCCAGAGAAGTCATGGATGAAGTTCAAGACCAGGCTGGATGGGGCTTTGAGCAACCTGGTCTGGTGGGAGGTGTCCCTGCCCAGGGCAGGGGGGTTGGAACTCAATGATCTCTAATGTCCCCTCCAACTCTAACCATTCTGTGGGCTCCTCCACAAAGAGCCATAGCCCCGGGTCCCAGGTGTGACACCAGCAGAGGAGTCAAGAGGAGCAGGCACCCTTCACATTGGGCACACATGCAAAAACATCCATGGTCCCTTTTGGTAACTTACAGTGATTTTTCCAACATAATTTAAATTTGCAAGATGCTAGAAGCATTGATTCAGTTCTGTGGGGGAAAAAAAGGATGGCTGATTACCAAGACCTCCAAAATGCTCACTCACAAGGGACAGGAGGCACCACCTCAAGACAGAAATCTGCAAGAACCACCCAAATGTGGCAAGGCAACTATTCAGAGGCACTCACCACCAGTCGTGTGGACAGGACAAAAAACACTACTTCCATTCTTTACATATTTACTTTCCTATTTATTTTACTTCACTGATGTTGAAAAACACAGGTAAGCTGCCAAGGCATCTCAACTGCATGCATCCACATGACAAAAACCACAGGTATATTAAATCCAGCAACCTCTGCCCTTCCCATTTGAACACTGGGTTAGGAAACAGCAATGCTTAGAGATGGAAAGCCAGATGTATTGCTCAGCTCATTTTTTGCTCAGTTCACGTCCTGATGCAGACTGCGTCAATACATTTCACAGAGAGACCAAATAAGAAACTCAAAACATGGTGTATTTTTTATGCAGACACAGCAACGGTTTTTAAGTGATTTACAGCCTCCCTAGGCACCAGAGGAGCTAGATTTTTTATTAATTACAATAGACTTGCTCCAGTCTCTTAACCCCAGACTAAGGCAAGGAGCTGGAAGGAACATTTACTCCAGCCTGAACTATCACCCATTCCTCTGCTGGGACACAAGCGAGTGCCAACACACTCCAGTTGCAGAGCAAATGCAAAGCTGATTGTGATTTTTTCAGTTCATTGTATTTAATTTCTAGAATTTATCCTTCCAGGTATCTTCCTGTACCATCTTCAAGTGGTGGACTTTGTAGTGTTAGGCTTACATTTGGACTCGATCTTAAACATCTTTTCCAACCTAAATGATTCTATGTTTCTTTTCCTTTAGCTAGGGATCTTTCCCATTCCAAACTGCCACCACCAATTTCCAAAGGAAAGGGTGCCTCCAGGCTATCAGGGCTTTGGTCCCACTCTTCTCCTTTCTCCAAGGGAACAGGGGGAAGAGATGCCCTTATGGAAGGTTTTGCTCCTGACCCCAGAAAACTGTAGCATTAGCCTACAATAAAAGACATGACGCGTCTTTTCATACACAAAGGGGACAAGTCTCTACTGTAAACTATAAACTCAGTTCAACAGCACAACTACAGAACTGAGTTTTCCTCTGGAAATAGTTTTTCTGTCTGAGAAATAAATATAAAGAAACAATTTTACATCTATGATGGTAGGTACCTTAATTTATCAGACTGAATTAACAACAGCCTAAATCCAAATCATGATCCCTACAACCCCTTTGAATTGCTCATTTTAAATCGTAAAATAAATTACGAATGACTAGCAACTGATTAGCATAATAAAAAAACAGTTTGGGGCAGAAAGGACATATATGCTGCAATCGGAAAAAGCAGTAAGTGCAGTTTACACACAGTACAAAGCTGCCAAATATGCCTCCTTCACTTGGCATAAAACAAACTTTTTGAACTTATGCATAGAAAGGATCTGTTTGTAAGACACTGAAACAAAGTTCACTGGCACTTCAAAAGCTATGAAACTTTGGCAGCTGCTAAGCAGCAGGAATCAGGTTACTATCCATGGGGAAAAAAAGTATGCTATTCCATGAAGTAATATCCAAGGTATTACTCCTGTTGCTGCAGGTATCAAATAAGATTACCTCTCTCATTTATTCTGGAACACTCAAAGATTCAAATGTGTTCATCAGGAATAAATGATTTTTTTCAAACATTCTCTCACCAAAAATGGTTTCACATATTCACATAATATCAGCAAGGAACTTTCCAGTTCTGATTTTTAATTTTGTGATCCTGTACTTTTGAAAAAGTATATTAACAATGTGTCGATGTACTGGTTATTTATGACAGCCTAAAGCCTCGATACAAAATTTCAATACTGAAACAAGATTATTTCAAAATCAAGGATTTTCATGCCTCTCCTCCTTTCTCCAGGATCACAACATCCCATATATAACAGTAGTTACCTTAGAAGAGAATATGACCTAAGCCAAAGAAATTCTTCACGTGAGCAAAATAACAATAAACGTCTTAGGGGGAATCTAGGCTTTAATCGTGTTTTTCATTATTTCACTACAGTTAATGTTTAAACTTTTACATTACTCATTCATCTGTTTTAAACATCAGTCAAACTGAAATAGTACAATAGTGCAATCTCAAGACTAAGCAGCAACTTTTGAAATAAAAAGGAATTTAAGAAACCAATTGAAAGTAATTTCTCTGATGCATATTAGTACTTTTTAGACAACAGCTACAAGAAAAAGATACGTCTGGACTAGAGAGACTAAGGATGAGAATTTAGGCTAGAGGACCAATGGGGATGGGGCAACTCACCCATCTCAGCCACACCAACCAATTCTGGCACTGGAAGATGCTCCACTAAGATACAGGCATTCCCGCACCAGCCACGAAAGCTGTTGTCTCTGCTACAGTGAGGAACTGGGATTTTCCGGTTAATACATCCTGGGAAAAATACCTGTAAAACCTCCTGCATGCTTGTTCTACATATGCTCAGCATATACTAGAAGAGTGCAAATCTTTCTTCATTTGAACAACAGCAGTATTTTTAAGACTTCAGAACAAGGCGGGCTGGCTATTTTTGTTCTTACTTCCTCCTTAGGGCAGAGATAAGCAGGAGCATTTTGTACCTTATCATTAGAGTTCAGAAAAATGCCTCAGAAAACAGTGTTTAATAAAATACTTACCACTCAGCTGCTTCCAGCCACCCACTGTAACAGGGGGCTGCTGAGGAAGCCAGGAGACAGACCAGCAGTTGCCAAAGGTGGGGTGAAATACATTCAGAGCCCCTCAGAGCTGGTAACAAGACACATCTCGCTGGGAGCCCCCAGACCGCAGCCGCAGCCCGAGGAACCAGCACAATTCATTGCTGGATTTAAAAGCAGGGCACCGAGTGAGACTAGGGATCCCCACCTGCCCTGACAGAGAACAAGTGGCACAAATGAGATTATAAACCTGTCCTCTAGTCAAGACATAAGCTGCACAGGCATGCCGACACACACAAACAACTGCAGGAAAAAACATACTCTGCAGACAGGCCAAAGAATTTAATTAATTTTATCAGTATGCAGATCAGAAGGCAAATTGATTGCAGTTTATAGTGCCTATATGAAGATAAAACAGCAGAAAAGGGTACTGTAACTTGAATTACAGCTAGGATCAAATGCACAGGCTGGGAACGGGGCTTAACTCAGACATCATCTGCATGTTTCAGGCTTAGCCTTTGATACGAATCATGATGTTAAGCATTCCCCATCAGCCTGCAGCTCACCAACAGCTTCCCCCCACCAGCAGAAACAGTGTGAAACTGCACCCGCTGTGCAGAGAGTGCCAGGAAGCACAACCTGAACTGAGGGAACATAAATTGCGGGTTGCGGGCATGTGCCGGGGCAGCCATGGCAGAAGCAAGTACTCAGCTGTCACAGCAATCACACCCTACCCAAGCAGGGTGTTGTCACTGCTGGTGCATGCTTTATTTATTTATTAATTAAATAAATGCTATGGATTTCAGAGCTCTTTAATCCTCTGGCTTTAACTTGCACATTACAGGAACTCCATGCATAGGGAAGTCAAAAGCCTGCAGAAGAAACCCAGATCACCCTATTTTCCCGAACAAAGGATGGGGTTGTGATTAGCTGGGAGTTATCTTTCTGGGTCAGTTGTTTTCTCTCTGCTTCCCTATTGATGTCTATACAGCCATCTTGTGTTGCGGGCAGAGCCGGGGACCGTGGGAGAGTGATGCAGGGAGAGGAGAGGGGAGCTGGGGGGAGGAAGGGTTGCCAAAGGCTGCACAGAGCCCTAATTTCTGCCTTTCTCTTGCAGGCAGGATCGTTAACAGACTGGAGGACACTCCTCTCCCCAGCCACCCCAGTCTGGCTGCAGATGTTTGCACAGCCCAGCCCTGGGGCTGGACCATGAGCAAGGACTCTGACCTAGCTGCAGGCAACCCCTGGCCCCTGCCCTGCCACATAGGACAAGGAAAGGGGGATCGTGCGAAGTGCCTCAATGCAGCAGGGAGCTGAAAAAACCTGGTGCCTGCACCTGAAATTGGGTTTTCTTCCATGCCGAGGCCTGCATTGAGGCCATGGCAGGGAGAGCACACAGCAGCAGTCGCAGCAAGCCCAGCTCAGAGCACCCTGTGTTTGTAGCTCGAGTCCTGCCAACAGCCTGCATTTCCCGGGTGGCAGTTTCCAGGATCTTCCTGTGTGCATCTCATCACCACCACATTCTGGAAGAACCACCTGCTGGACTTCTAAGAATATGAAAGCATTATGGTTCACTTCTAAAAATCACATTTTTGCTTCCCCCCACTGCAACTATGAGTATATTTTAGGAATTTATAGCTAACTCTTGAGAGAGCTCAATTCACAGTCAGTCTTCTGAGTTTCTGGAAGCTCTCATCAGGACCTGGCAGTTACAGCTGGCTACGCGGGATCTTGCTATGACAAGACTAACTCAAACTGCCCCTTCCAGAGTAGCCCCTTGTATTATTCAATATTAAATACCTGTATGCTAAAAAATATATATATATAAAAAAAACCAAACCCAAACAAACAACAACAACAAAAAGAACCAAAACCACTAACCATACTTATGGTGTAAAATCTGACTGCCATCACCACTCTGATGTGGTGTGGGCAGAGTGTTTGCCATCACAGAACACTAGACATTTTACAGCCACATTGTGCAGAAGTGGTACTTACTGCCTTCTTACTCAAGAAATTGTAATATATCCCCGTGTTTGACAAGACCAGCAAGGAAAGCAAGGGAAATGCCAGGTAGAGTTCGGACAGGGCAGGAGGAGAGTATGCCAAGAACGAATGATGGGAAGATGCTGGTATGACCCAGGCACAGGTCAGGATGGCATGTCCAGAAAAGACCCTTGGATTGCACTACTTGCATACAGAAAAAAGGTTTGAAAAGGCTTGTATGTTGTGATTCTCAAGCAGAAACCACAGCTGAGGGCAAATGGACCAAAACTTGCAAGTAGATCAAGACAGAGACTCAAAACTACAGACAACAATTTCGATGTATTAACCCCATAGCTGAGCTGTCAGTAGGTAACTCATTTGCTCATTTTCAGAAGTCTTTTTGAGTTCAGATAAAGTCTGATAAATACATTTTCAGATAATATACTCTTTTGCTGAGTATTAAAAGTTGCTCCTGATAACCAAAGGAAGTAAGGCTAATGAGAGCAGAAATACTTCTCCCTACTTTATCTACTAACTAAATTATACAAAGCGGTCCCAAAGAATCTCCGAGCAAGACAAATCTGAAATTACTTATATTTTTAAGAGAGGGAGAATTAATCAGTCAGTGATGAAAGTTCCAGATTCCAGTTCTTTGCTTTTGTGTGTTTGAAAAGTTGCATTAAAAAAAATGTTTATAAAATAGGGCTGAAAAAAACTGGTTAAAGGACTGTAACCTGGAATAGAAACACAGATGTACAAAATGCAGCAAGCTGAAAAAATTCACTTCACTGGTCCATATGAAATACAAAATGCTTCTGCCAAAAAGCAAGCAGGGCACCCACCTTGTGCCGTGTGGGGAGCTGTTGAGGAAGTGTCCAGTGCCACCTGGCTTCCCAGAGCAGGGGGACTCCCATACTGCTTGTGCTTTTTTCCAGGAGCATCCCAACCAGGTGAGTTTTACTCAGCCACAACACCCGCTATAGCTACGTACCAGGAGCTTCACCATGTCTCCAGCTGATGCAGCTCTCGATGCAGCCACAGTCGGGCTGGCACTCAGCAGGCACTTACTGAGCTGGCAGATGTGGCAATGCAGTTCCCTTAAACATCAGGCTGTGCTTTTCCCTTCCCAGTGGAAATGAAGTCTGGCTTATATTTCAAACTACCAATATCCGGGCCAATCCAACAAAACCAAAGGGAAACATAAAATACAGTGCTTAAGACTGAACCAGAGCTCAGCAGAGCTGAAGTTACGATTCATTGCTAGCAGATTCTGTGTCTACAATGTTCAGCAAGACACCCTGAATCCAGGATCTGGATGATCCCAAGAAGCAAAACAATGAAATGGCAGGGCATGAAAATAAATATTTCTCAATAAAAGCTGGGTGATTTGCTTCTCCGAAGCACTTTTCTCTTACAACCCCATGGGAACTTTGGAGTTGTCTCTCCCCTCGATTAGCAGAGAAAATACCACTTCTCTGACTTAACTACCACAGGACACTGCAAATGCCATTTTCCATTAGTTCTTAGGTAGCTAATCTCTTGGTTCTTATGCCAAAAGCTGCCCCTTCCATTTTTTGGGGGAGAGGTGGCTTCTCCACCCTTTGTGCATTTATAGATAAGAGTTCTTTCTAAATTCCTTAAAATTTTCCTTAAAAGCAGAGGGTTAGAGTTACTTAAATGGTGGATACTCACAAAACTGTATGACAGCAGTAACAGCTACTAGTAGTCATGTTAGAAAAGAGGGGTGAAGAAATTTCAGTCTTAAAAAGGACAAAAATAGGTCACATGGTTTTTTACCGCCATGAGTTAATCAAAGCTAAGTCTGAGTAATAGGTAAGAGAAATGGTATTTCAGTTTTAATATAATTTAGAGTAATTACAACATCTTGGTGATTTTTTTTTTTGTTGTTCCCACATCAATTCCTCATCAGTTCCTCAACTTCAATACTTCCCTGCTAACTTTCATCTCTGCTGCTGTCCACATCTGTATTCCCTAGGTATAGTTTATACTGCTGTTGCTGCCATTTGCTGTGATGGGACTTCATTCAGTGTTTTGCTGATTCATAAGCAATGCAGCCTTATAACTGTGATAACTGGGACAGCTGGAACAATATTTATGGAGGATGATGCAAAAAATATTTCTAAAATGAAAAAAAAAACCCCACACTTCGAACCCACGAATTAATTCCTCTCTATATTAGTCGAGCCAAATGTTGAGTAAGACTGCTGGAAAAGAAAGATTTGCTGAGCAACAGCAGGAGAAGCTTCAGAGAGGACCACATACCTCCATGGGAGCCCAGCAGTCAAATTGTGCCTTATCATTTAGTAGAAAGTCAAGTGCGCAAGTGAAGCATGGGTTAGAAGCAGGCATGCTGATCTCATCTAGATTTTCAAATGCTTTTGCCATCAAGAAACTGTACATCTTTCACAATAGTCACCATCATCAGTCAGACGGGGAAGTGATGGAGTTGGAGTTAATACCACTCAGACCAATAAAAATAAATCAATACGGTATTAGATAGACCACCATAATAATTAACTAGTTCTGCAGAGATGATGGCTTCCAGAATGAGAGAGCTTAAAAAGAGAGAGGACAAGGTCCTGCCAGAAGGGACATTTTGTTGGAGAAAATTTACCAATACAAGGGAATTATTTATATCAGGAATTTGTCATTGCAGGAACCATGGCAAAATTCATATAGGACCCTGCCCGTCTTTGCCATCTCTTGCAAATCAATAGCATTTTAAAGTGGAAGGCGAATAGGGAAGGACTACAGGGCAATGTGTGACACAGGGAATTCAAGGGAAGTCTCCCAAGAGCTATTCAGTCTAAAAGAACAAACCAGAGTATGACTGTGCCAAATAGAGGGGTGAGAAGAAAAAAGGGAAGCAATTATCTATCCTGGAAGGGGGTGCTATACAGACTCAAACGAGGTTTTTTCTATGAAGGCAAGAAATAATTGATGCTTTTCAAGCAGAATTGATACGTGCCACAGATGACAGTGGAGAAAGGACTACTGGATTAGCCTTTATTTTTCTACAGCCCTTCAGAATACGTTTCCAGGTGGCCCAAGGAGGAGCCACAGCACTGTGATGCCATCCAAGCTGCTGCTGCAGTACAAGATGCTACTGGCATGCTCCCCACCTCACAGGGCATGTACATACCTGTACCACCACCACATCCCTCCTCCAGCTCTGCCACCTCCAACACACAAGGTCTAAGTATTACCCCATCATAGGTCCCCAAGAATTTAAAAAGAGCAAGAGATTAACAGAGATGAGCACCGCTTCTTTACGGACTGTGCCGCATCTGCTCCTGCAGCAAGGTGGAAATTCCCGATTCACCTCACACACCAACACAGGGGAGCAAGTAACTCAAAACATAAAATTTGCTTTTCTGTACTTTGCAGAAGTACAGAGTGAAAGAGCCATGTAGCGCAGTCAAGACTACCTAAGCAATCTCGGCCACCAAAGCAAAGAGTACACCAGTTCACATGCGAAGAAACCACATAGAGTGGCATTTAGATTGTGCAACTACTTGAGTGACCTTTTACTGTATCTAAATTCTTTTAGACTGAAATTTTTATTCTGGATAAAGTACTTAACATTAAAAAATATACATATGCATGTATTTCATATATATGCATACACTGCACACATTTTCTGTGTAATAAAGAAGCAGCTATTGATTCAGAAACATAGGGAGTTTGCTGTTCTCTGAAGGATAACCTAAACAATGTAAACATGCATGGAACAAGAAACCAAGACTTTACTTCTGAGAGGTGAAAAATTTCAGTAAGAATGCCAGCAGCCTCCTAACACAGATCCAAAAGCCAATAATTTTTTCAAAATTATCTCACAGCACACACAATGAAGTAGTGTTCATTACCGGTGCTACCAGGACAATGTACACTTGAAGTCCAGCAAACTGCTGGAGCAAGGGGAGTTTGTATGCATTCTAAGTGCCAGTGGATATAAAAATACACATTTATACTCACATTCCCAGAATTCTGCACATTGCCAGGGGAGCAGCAGTGGTGGTGCTGTTTTCAGACTGCTCAGAGGGCAGTGCTGTTTCCATGTTTCCCAGGACAAACACCGTACCTCCATAATGGAGGGACCTATAGAGCTCTAAAAAACATGGGCATCAACCTGCCCCGATACTCTGCAAGCTAAGCGCTGCCTGTGGATGCAGTTAAGAATTACACAAGATGATGGTTAGAGCTCAACAGCAAGAGCAGCAAATACTTTACCGTGGCAATGCAGTATTCCATTTTAAATTATCCACTCACACTTTGTCAGGATAGTCTGCTGTCTAGTTGTTCCTCTGGGTCTCCCAACCAGAGTAAACCTGCAGCTAAATGGACAGCGTTAGTGCTTCCAACCTCTTCCCAGGCAAAGGGACTGCACCGTCCTGATTAATATGCTTGTTTTACACTTTATGTCCCATGCGAACTACAGCAATGTATCAAACCTCAGCAAGAGGTGATGGTCCTGCTGTACTGTGCACTGTGTCCAGTTTTGGGCCCCTTATCACAAAAAAGACATTGAGGGGCTGGAGCGGGTCCAGAGAAGGGCAGCAAAGTTGGTGAGGGGTCTGGAGAACAAGTCTCATGAGGAGAGGCTGAGGGAGCTGGGGGTGTTCAGCCTGGAGAAGAGAAGGCTGAGGGGAGACCTTCTTGTGCTCTATAACTACCTGAAGGGGGGGTATAGAGAGGCGGGAGTCAGTCTCGTCTCCCAAGTCACAGGAGATAGGACAAGAAGAAATGGCCTCAAGTTGCGCCAGGGGAGGTTTAGATTGGACATTGGGAAACATTTCTTCACCAAAAGGGTTATCAAGCATTGGAATGGGCTGCCCAGGGAAGTGGTTGAGGCACCATCCCTGGAGGAGTTCAAAAGACGGGTTGACATTGTCCTCAGGTTTAGTGATTTTTATTTCTTAGTTCTTATTTATTTTTTTGTCAGAGTTAGGTTGATGGTTGGACTAGATGATCTTTAAGGTCCCTTCCAACCTAGGTGATTCTATGATTCTAAGAAACCACTAGAAGGCAGAAAGGAAGGTACACAAGCCAGGGAGCAGCACAAATACCAGTGCTAGAACTTCAGCTAATGCTGAGGAGAGGAGTTATGTTACACCGAAAGCTATCAGGAGAATAATTCCTTTCCCTACTTTCTACAACCACACTGTAAAAGCTATGACCTTCAAAATATTGACTTTTTTTTCTTTAGGATTCAAAGCAGCCTAGACCAGGCAATACTCTGGCAAGAGAATAACTGTCAATAGCCACATTCCTCAATTGAGCTTTTCTTGCAAGAATCAAATGTTATATTTCCAGTCTCTTTCACATTCACTCAAAGCAATCAAGAGCAGCTATTTAGAAAATGTCCTCACAGCTATCAGAAGCTTGCTTAAGACTGGAAAGCCAACTTGCTTTTGAAGTAAATCCCTGGAATGAGTTACTGAGGAAAGAACAAATCGAAAGCAGAACAAAGGACAACTCTGAACCTGAAGTAGACTTATGCTGAAAGAGGCAGCAAGGACACTGATGCTGAGGGAAGCTGCATACGTTCATAACAGGGCTGGCAAAACCAGCCTCAGAACCATCCTGGTCACTTTCGACCAAGATCTCACCTGCTGGTTAAACAAGACTGAACCCAACATGAAAAGCAGTTAGTTTGCCTGAGAAAAAAAAACAATGTGAAGAGGCCAATGGAAATGGAATAGGAACAGCAGAGCTGGGAATATTGTCTAACACTGCCAAGTATTATCTTGACTACAAAACAACTAGCCATCATGACCTGAAATGCAGTAGTGGGAGAAGGAAGGGCTGAGAAAAATATATTGAATTACAGGAACACTAGCTATATTCTAACTTCTCCACTAGCCTGGAGAAGAGAAGGCTCCAGAGAGACCTCATAACAGCCTTTCAATATCTGAAGGGAGCTACAGGAGAGCTGGGGAGGGACTCTTTGTCAGGAAGTGCAGTGACAGGACAA
>JAOTQQ010000079.1:21926051-21944659 GCA_026546715.1 Gallinago undulata
TCTGCTCCTGTCATTATTCCCTTGGGAGAAGAGGCCAACCCCCACCTCTCTCCACCCTCCTTTCAGGGAGTTGTGGAGGGCAATGAGGTCTCCCCTCAGCCTCCTCTTCCCCAAACTCAACATGCCCAGTTCCCTCGGCCTCTCCTCGTGTGATTTGTTCTCCAGACCCCTCACCAGCTTGGTGGCTCTCCTCTGGACACGCTCCAGCCCTCTGGGATCCAGATCTGGACAGCTCCATCTCCAGCTCGAACCCTGGAAGAGGCCGAGAGCAGCAGGGCTGGGGCAGAGCCGGCGGCAGGGCTCCCCAGCGGGCGGAGGGACCCGCGGCCCCGCTCGGCACCACGGAGAGCTCCCGGCCGCCCCGGCCCGGCACCAGGCAAGACGTTATACACATGAAGAATGATGTTATCTCCCAAAAATATAAATAAATTATCATCTTGGCAATAAATACGAGCCCAAGCCTGAAAGAACTATTTTACTTCCAGGCAAGTTCATTCATAGATCTTATTAATAGTGAACCTGGTTCCTTTACGAACTCGGGAGCAGCAGGAAGAAAAGCATGTAAGAAGATTATATTAATACTATATTTAAGCATACGTAAGGACAGTGAATGAAATACTGATTATACACTCACTCAATTAAAAGAAAAAAAAAAAAAAGCAACCACTTACTAAGAATAGTTTTCAGGGGATAAGAAAAGAGAAACGGGGCTGCACCAGAAAAAGACAAGACACAGCTACAGTAGTACTCACTATCCTTCATCATCTGCATTCATCAGTACTAAGGTCCACTGAGATCAACCTTCATATAAAAGTATACACTAAATATAAACCACCCAAAAGCTTTCAGACTAATGTTCCCTTTGCACAGACAGAAAGTATTTCCGACTCGTTAACATCATCATGGAAACAAGTAGAGCTGGGTTTAATGTAACTTTCCAGATTTTTGCAGAGGTTCAAAACATGGGGAAAAAATCAGTCTTCACAGACATAACTATGATGGAAAGACCTGACAGTCCTCATGAAATAGAGGGGAGGCTACCTGGCTCAAGCGTGGTAAGGGTCCAAGCAGATTACAGAGTTAAGAGAGGATTTTCTGCACTTTCTCAAAAGCTCTTTAGTCTTGGGAGACTTTACCCCTTTGTCTGTACTTTGTCAAAAGCACAGGCACGCGTGCTCCCAACCATACCTCCATGCTTTTGCTCAAGTCAGCTGTACTTTTTCTGTTTCATGTTCTCAAGAGCTGCTAATTCAATGAAGGGTCCCAATTTAGCTTCTGATTAATCAAAGGCTGAACACTGATTAGCGATTGAGACACAATCCAATCACAAACTTACAGGCAGCAGACATGCCCCTAGAGCTCATCTCTCCACTCACTGGCCTCTGAAGGGAGACTGAACAAACGTTTCCACCTTGCTCTTCCATGCAAGCTGAAGCATAGAAGTGGAGACAAGCAGGAGACTGTCAAAAACACGTTCCTGATGCAAATTAAAAGGCTAGAATACACACCCAACACACAACTGCCAGGACCACTGGTTCAAATTAGGCATTACTTTCCAGCTCCACTTTGTTATCAAAACACAGTATCACCAGACATCAAGCTGCAGAATGCCCCTTGGTGCTCGTAAGCAACAGGAGATAAAAAGCTTCTGTGACAATACGGCTAACAGGAATGTCTGTATAACACATGTTAAATCCCAGGAAAGCACACCTGCTCTCAGCACTTGCATGATGACTTCGCTGGCTGTAAGAGTGTTTTTAGAACCAAGAGAGGGTCTTCAGCTCCAGAGAAAAAATGAAAGCCAACACTGCTGAGAAAATGGAAGTGTTGTGCCATACGGCTGCTCTGAAAAGCTTAAGGAGAAAAAAAACAATACAGGAACATGTTTTAGACTAGCTGGAACAAAATACCCCAGTGTGACATGGAATAGGATGGTGATTCACAGTTGCCTGTGGCTCCATACCTTTGAAACAGTACCCAGACTTTCTGCAGACCCCACAGACAACAGGTTCAAAGGGCTGCAAATCTACATGGAGTCAGTGTCCAACAGGGGATCTTCAACCTGACTAAAAGTTTCAGCTACCAAAACTACCAAAATTTAACAATGCTATTTCTCGTACAGGTTAAGCAGCTATCATGAAGGAGATCTCTTCCTTTTATGTATAAAATGCCTTGCAAAATTCTGTAGTGTGGGATACACATAAAATATGCCTGCTATGAAGTTCTTTCCAGGGTCTAAGCTTGACCAAAGGCCATCAGGACTAAAAAAGTGAGTAAGCACCTGACAAAATGTAAGTTACCACCTCCTCCTTTGGTATCCCAATGAGAGCTACGTGTGTGTGTGGCAAGAGCAAGCTTTAAAACTTGGGCAGCGGAGAAAGGATACAAACTTGGTTCCTCCATGGAGCTAGCTCTATTACAAGTTTCTCTCAAACTTGTAATAAAAACAATGTAATAAAACAATGGCCCAGCTAAGCCATTGGCGTCTCTTCATTCTTCTTGGTTTTCAGAGACTTAAGTATACCAGTATGATCTTCTGTCTTTAGATGTGAAAAGCATGGTAAGTCTAAGGACAAAAACAACCGTGAAATGCATCATCTTAGTCTAATTTTGATCAGTAGGCACTTTTCCCTTACTATCCTCCTAATAGCATCCATGATGGTCCACACCACCAAGGCTTCATCATCTCGTGGGCTATATTTTTCCCTCAGCAACTGCCGCAAGAATAGGGCAAGCCTGTTGAGATATTTTCCTTCAATACTCTCCCAGATCCATGGTAATTTCTGTTGCATAAATTTCCTGATTTATGGTCCGTACCTGGGTGTTCATATTTGCCATAGCTGAAGTCTTTTGCTAGGGCTGTCCACATTTATTTTCCAGCTAATCTGCATACATGTGCAAAATTTATTAATGAGACCATAGGGCTTTTGAATTAAAGATCCTACTATGCTCCTACTGGGAGTCATATAAAGTCTTTTTTATTATTATTATTAAATACTCAGTACCTGTGCTCAATATTAGAGATGAAAAATAAAAACTCATCTTGTGAACAAAGTTATATAAAATCTGCATCTAGAGAAAGAAGCCAAAGATACTTCCCCCCCTCCCCCAATAGTTTCCCAGCAAACTTTTCCCACATATTAGAGTATAATTAAGGAAAAAGGCAGCGAAAGTTTAAACTTAAAGGAGTCATTTGCTAATAAAAACGAGGAGCCAAGTAAATCAACCTAAATAAAAATCAACCTCATTTTAGACACACGGAATGCTTCCAGCAGACACCCTTCAGAATGGAAGGGGCAGGTACTAATTATCTCTGAAAAATCTCAAAACTTTAACAGATTAAATGGGAAAAAATGTTTCTAGTTGATGCTACTTCACAATCCCCAAGTAAAAACTTCATTTTCATATGCTACATCTGACAAATGAAAGAAACTAATGTTTTTCACACTTGTATGTTCTCTTTTTGATCAAATTTTCAACAGTTCATCTCTTCCCAGTGCTGATATGACAAAACTAATAGCAGAAAGGAGGAGGTACAACCATTGGGAACCAATAGGAAAGTAGAGTTTGGAACAATGATAAATTGGCATTGGTATAGTCCTCAACCCTAATATTACCAAAGGCCCATCACAAAACTGCTTATGAGACAAAGTATTATAGTAACAAAACCAACAGAGAACAAGATAATCAGAGAGTACACCCTGACATGCAGCACCAGACTCATCACCAAATGAGGAAGATTTTTAATTTTCCTTTAAATTCAAGATATCGTATATTTCTCCCAATATGCCTCACAAAGGAAAAGCCTCAGAAACCAAAATGGAAAAGAACATCAGCATAAATCCATTAAATTTTTACTGGTGCAAACAGGAAAAAGGAAACACTGTTGTATCCTGAGAGCAGACTTTCCTTCTGCATCTCTGCCAAAAGCACTCTGTGCAGAAAAATCCTGACCCAAGAGGTTACATGACACCTACAAAAGGACATTTTCACAAAGAATTGCAAAAGCCTTTACAGTCAAATTTAAAATCTTCACTTATCTCACCTTCAGCCCCAAGGGGCAAGGTGAAGGATGGTGCCCAAAATCTTTTGTTTTCTTCTATCACTTAAGAAAATACAAGATTGCTCATCAGATCACTCCTCCCCACTTCCCTACAAAGGAAAATAAAGATCCTCTAATGTCTAATAATGTATTTGCACTCAGCCAACAGCTTTTCTCCCAGTAGAGCACCAATCTGAGAGTTTCCTCCATGCAGATTCTTGTCCTCGCACAACTTCTTGGCACTTACCTTTGACATCTCTACCCTCTTGTCAAATTTAATGGACTTTTCATTGTGTTGATGAATTTTATTCAGGGGCACTGACAGTGTGATGCTTATGCAATGGGAAATCAAGCTCAGAAATGTATGAGGATAGCAGGAATTCCCAATAAGAATGTTCGCTTACAGGGCAATCCTCATTTAAAGGCATGGAGAGCTTCCTCAGTTTGAGAGAGAGAAATATAAAGAGACCTAACCCAAGGCACCAGGGAAGAAATTTCTCCCCAAGTAAAACAAAGCACCATTCCTCTTCAAGCGCATAAATTAAAAAAAAAAAAAAATTAAAACACCAACAGAACCCACAAAGATGTAAAACCATAACACTGTGCTGTTAAGTACACAGGCAAGAAACTTCTGGCCTCTGAGCTCCCTGGCACTTCCACAGGCGCTCGGTACCACGTATAAAAGCTCAGTAATGACCAACTTCCACCAACACACATATAATTACCAAAGCAGCCAGACATTCTCAGATCCCTCTAACCAGCAGACACCCACAAAAGGACACTTCTGTCATCAGGTTATTCCTTGGCTCTGTTGGCAGCTGGCTGAATGTGCATTCAAGGGAACAGCACTGAGTCACAGCCTCAGCAGCCAGCACTGACTCAGACTCGCACTCCCGCCAGCGAGGGAAGCTCAAGGTGCCCCCACACAGCTTTGGCGGAGGCACCGAATTCCCTTCGCGCAGGGATGGACAAACACCACAGCTGACCTAGAGAGGCAGAGAATGTAAAAATGATCTCAATTCCCTTTGTAACCAGATAGCCTTGAGAGAACAGCTCTACCAAGCATCACTCCAAGACAAGCTCAGCTCCCGGAGTAGTATCAGTTACGTTTTATTATTTTATTATTTATTATTTTATTTTTAAATGTGCAAATATGCTGCTGCTTTGGTCAGCTCCAGATCCTGATGCTCACAGTTGACTCCTGCTGGCTCCCAGAGCCTGCTGATGGCCTCTTCAAGGATTCGAATTGTGAAAACAAATATTTCTCATATCTATGATATAAACAACATTCACTAAACGGATTGAAAAAATGCACTCTGTTGTCAGATGGTAGGAAAATGGAAAAAACAGCCACGTTGTATGCAATCAGGAAAGAAACTTGCTTTAAAATGTCATTTCATTTGCTTACATAATTCAATTTGCCAAGGTGGGGTTTTTTTGGTCAGGCAACATTTATCCCGTAAAGGTATTTCCTTTAAACCCAAGGTACATAAATAACAGATTCTACTGTTAAATACAGTCCAAAACCACAGTTTTAATCTTTGGTACTTAAACTGAAATCCATAGTACGGCAGCTGGATGGCCTCAGTTTTAAAGTTGCCAGGAACTTACTGGTTTCAGGAGTTGCAGAAATAGCAAGTGCTATGTGTCTCTCTCCATCATGCCACGTCCTTAGATGTACAAACACAGATCCTCACACTAACGTGTCGGGGTCCTGTACCCACTGAACTGACTTCAAATGTAAGAGGCCACACACGCACCTAGCTCCTGGAGACAGCCTATTCCAGCCTTGCCTAAAGCTGTCCTCACACAGAGAAGCACTAACATCCTGCAGCCCCTGTAGCCGGTTCAGTATTCACCAGGGTTGAACACTGGTGAATACTGCTGGTTCACCAGGGGCACACCCACTACTGCCATCCCCAGAAGTTCCTCAAGTCACAGACAATTACCATCACTGATGACTACAGGGACTGTAGTGATAGGATGAGGGGTAATGATTTTAAACTGAAAGAGAGGAGATTTAGATTAGATATTAGGAGGAAATTCTTTGCTGTGAGGGTGATGAGATACTGGAAAAGGTTGCCCAGAGAAGCTGTGGCTGCCCCATCACTGGAGGGGTTCAAGGCCAGGCTGGATGGGGCTCTGAGCAACCTGGTGTGGTGGGAGGTGTGCCTGCCCAGGGCAGCGGGGGTGGAACTAGATGATCTTTAAGGTCATTCCAACCCAAACCATTCTATGGTTCTATGACATCCCAAAAACAATGCCAAGTTGCTTAGAGAGCATGTTATATTTCTGATCTGTCCCATGGCCCCTCAACACAAGTATTTGCCATCACCCTGCTTAACAGGAAACCTTTGTTCCCATCTCTGACTAGAAGACTGTGACCAACTGAAGGCAGTAGTGTGGAGTACGTTGAGCACTGAGATGAGTTTGCTGGAGGGCCGCAGGACCTAACTTGGTTGCAGTCCCAAACTATGATGAATAAGCCCATCCATTTAGAAGGGTACAAGTACAAACACAGTTGGCTTTTAAAAGCGAGAAAAGTCCCATTTTCTGATAATAAACATGATAAAAGTACTCTAGAAGACTTACATGCTCATAGCAAGCAAGAGGCCTGCTACTGAAAGCCTACAGTACTGTACTTCTGTTCCTGATTCACATACAGCCCCCAAAAGGGCATTAAACTTTCATCAGGGCAGATAAACCTGAGTAAGCTGGGGGAAAATATAAAAATGGCAAGCACAGCATAAGCAAAGCTACAAGACACAGCTTCAAACACTATGCACAATGTCCTCTACAGTACCTTCTCAGAAAACAAGTCTTCATAAAGCAAATTCTCCCCCTGCTGAAATAGCTGCGCTGCAATCCTGTGAGCTGAGGAGCTGGTGCTTTCACACACAAGCCACATCGGAGAAGCCTCGGCCAGCATCCTGGTTACTGGAAAGAAACTTTAAAAAGCATTTGTGCATGAGGGGTTAGGACCATAGCTCATCTGTTATGCTCTGATAAACTGTATGGCAAAATGTAAGAAAATTCATCACACGATCCTTTTTCTTGATAACTGAAAGCAAAAACTGCACATTTATACAGCTATGCCTCACCAGACGTGGAGAAGGCATCCCAAGAAGTCAGCCTCGCGAAGCCGAGTGCTGTGAAAAAGGGCCCAGTGAGGAATGAGCACACAGCACAAACAGCACAACCTCAACTGTGCCTGAGCTGCTCCGTCCTCCTCACATGAAAGCCGTGGACTTAACAGCACAGACAAATTCTGGCCAATGGAGTTCTGTGCTTAATTAACTGAAGCCAGTGCCTCAAATCAAAAGGGATGCAGAGTCACCTGTGAAAGCTAACTGCTCTACGTGTTGCTGCAAGCGTGTCAGCGTACAGAGCAGGAATTTTGTGGAAGAGACAGGACTGCTTGACCTTGGACTGCCAGAGGATTCCAAGATGGGAAGTTTTCTCTCCCACCATGCCAGCCCTGGTCAGGAAGGGTTACTAGGCTTTTCCTCCAGTCATTGCAGGACTACATGCCATAAAGGCCAAGAACCACATTATTAGCTGCAGAAAAAAAGAAGTAAAACAGACAGAGGATTTGGAAAAACCCCCAAAAGCATCTATCTTAGACATCCTAAAAGTAACAACAGTCATTCAAGACACAGCTGTTTATACTATGAGACTCATTACACAGGAGGCCTGCCTATTTTTAGAGACAGATATCACTACAATTGAGTGCTAGATAAACCCAAACAATTATTTTAAAAGGGTATTCCATCACTAATTATTCTAAACATCTTCTGCACTCTGTAGGTTGGCCTGCTGCCACTCTCCAGCACAACAGCTCAGACAATGATGCTACGACTTCACTCAACCAGCAGTGACAGATAACTCAGGGAGCCAGCAGCATGTCCGTACGAGTCCAACAGCCAGGGCAAGCTCCTTGCTGCTTCTGCACGCCAAAAAAAAAAAAAAAAAAAAAAATATATATATAAAAAGAGACCATAATCTTGTTTATGCTACAAAATCCAGGAGGTTTTAATTTACTGAAAAGATTCCCCGTGGAATGAATGTGCTACAAACTGTGGCAAAAGCCCTTGAACAGCAGCACCATCACATTGAGAGCCCCAGGACTCAAATCCAACATAGTGCAACATCGAGACACCAGCTGCAGCTCACTGCTGCTTGAATGAACCTACTACAGATGGGGGAGGGTGGGGGGAAGAGGTCAGGCTCCTGAACACAGATGTATCTGCCCAAAGAACTAAATAAAACTCCAGGCCAGGCATATTTCCACGGACCAGCCTGACTGCTGTTTGCTACATCGCTCATCATTCTGGTTTGTTGTTTCACCAGAGCCTAGAGTCCCGACTGCTTCGCTGCCTCCTCTCCGGCCAAGCGCCACCTCACCCGGAGTTTTGAGGGACCCACGGGCAGAAAGCAGGGCTGGCCCAGGCCAGCAGCCACCCTTGGGCTACGGCTCAGCCCAGCCAGGCGTCGCTCTGGGGAACCCAACACGCCTTCATTTCTAAAAGCACGCATCAACGTTTTTTTAAGCAAACCAGACTTTTTTTGCACAATGTCTGACACTGCAACCACAGCTCTGTTCCAGCACAGCATAAACCCAACAAAACCCAGTAGGAACCACAAACCCCAACCCCACCGGGGGCCAAAGCAACAGATGGAAGGCTAAAAAAACGGGGCTCCTCACGTATTTTAACCAGCCAGGAAAGAGAGGAGCCGCATTTCACGCCCGAGCTCCTCTGGCAAGGACGTGACCGCCTTCCCCGCTGCAGAGGGAGGGCGGCGGGTGCCGGGGGAGGCGGCCGGCCCCGGGGAGAGCACGGCAGCCCCGGGTGGCCGGGCGGCAGCCGGGAGTGGGGGGGCGGACAGGCCACTGCGACCGCCGAGCTCACCTTCCCGCCGGCAGCGGGCTCCCGGGCGGCAGGCGGAGGCACCCCCGGTCCCCGCGGCGGCTGCGGCCCCGAGAGGCAGGAAAAAGGCAGCGGGGCTCGGCGGCAGGCGACCGGGACTGAACTTTCCGCCGCCACACCAGCCCCTCAAAATGGCTTCGCCGCCGCCACGGCCCCTGGCCGGGTGAAGCCGCCCGGGAGCCCACCCCCACCCCGCCGCCCGGGGCACGGGGGAGCCCCGCTCCGCACCGCAACCCCGCCCCGCCGCGCTCAACAAGTGCGGGGCTGGGGGGCAGCGGGGCCCGCCGCCGGCACCTGCCGCCTCGTCAGGACCTGGACAGGTCCCGCGGGGCGCTCCCGCCGCCGCGCCCGAACCTCACCTCCCCCGCCGCCGCGCCGCTCCCCGAGTCCCGCTGCCGCCGCTCCCTCTCTGCCATCCGCGGCCCCAGCCGAGCCCAGCGGCGGCCCCCGCTCCGCCGCCACCGGCTCCCGTGCGCGCCTGCGCGCGACCGGGGGGACCGGCCGCGCGCGCCCCGGCCGACGTGCAGACGGCGCCCGGCCCGCCAGGGGCCGCGAGCCCTCGCGTGCGGGGCAGGGCTAGCGCCGGCGCCGTCCTTCCCATTGGTGGGCCCCGGGCGGGGCGGGGGCGAGAGCAGGGAACCGGCACGCGCCCGTGCGCGCCCCGGGCGGACGGTAACAGGAGCGACCCGGTGAGGGGACGCGGGCGCTGATTGGGCGAGCGCGGCGAGGCGGGGCGGGGCGGGGGGAGCTGCGGCGAGCGAGAGGCGGGGCCTTGCCCGCTTGTCCCCGGTGGGGCGCCGCCCGCGCGTCCCCGCCCCGCTCCCGCTCCCTGGGCGGAGGGCGCCCGTGGGCCCGGCCGGCGGGGCTGGGGCAGGCCCGCCGCTCCCCGGCAGCGCAGCTCTAGGCCCCAGAAGGCTAGTGACAGCGGCGCGGACGGGTGCCGGGACCGGCCTCCGCGGGGGTCGGTGCTGGGGAGGCTCCTCGGGCAGGCCGGGGACATCCAGCACTCTCTGCCCGTCCCGGGCAGCCTGCGGGGACGCGACAGGCTTCCACCAGGTGCAGGGGGGCGGTGGCGATGGAGGTGCCTACAACGAAGGCTTCAAGGAAAGCAGAAAACAAAAGAGTTTAAGTCACTGAAGTGCCTTCAGCATGTGGGAAAAGACTTTATGGTGTTAAAACGGATCTAACGGGACACGGTGCGACGGGGCCCTAGATGCCCAGCTTGTGGCAGCACCCGCGGCTGAGGTTCCTCCCAGATGTTGCTTGGACACCCACCCAGGTGCTCGCCATGGCCAAGAGCCTGTGGGGCGCCGAGGGGCTCCTCTCCCTTTGCCTTCGTTTGCTTTTTAGACTCAAACACCTTTGTTTCAT
This sequence comes from Gallinago undulata, assembly GCA_026546715.1. Taxonomy (NCBI): domain Eukaryota; kingdom Metazoa; phylum Chordata; class Aves; order Charadriiformes; family Scolopacidae; genus Gallinago; species Gallinago undulata. The sequence continues at coordinate 21,936,393 of JAOTQQ010000079.1, forward strand.
TTTTCAGCAAAGTCACTTTTCATCGAGAGGCTCAGAAATGTCAATGTTGGCTCAAAAGAGGGGGGGGAGGGGGGGGGAAGAAAAGTCCTGTTGTCCCCAAGGGCCCATGATTGGCCTCAGAGCCGGCAGGGCCCAAGGACAAAGCCTCTGCTTTTCCAAGATAACCTCAGATGTGATGTGCGTGTCGGAGTGCATCCCACCAGCCCAAGATGAGAAGGCCAAGCAGTGTTTTCCAGCAACCAGTGACTGATCTTCACTCAAATACCAGAAGCAAAGTTCATCAGTGCTTCTACCGTGTGTGTCTCATTCCTCATTACGGAAATGATGGCTTCAACCTCTTGAAGAACAGGGGATCTGTAAAGGTTTAATGACTTTAAAACCTGCCTCTCACATGGTGTGCCTGTGACAGCAGGCTTAGAGCAAAAGCACAGAGTTGCTTTGGGGAGCAGGTTTCTGAGCAATGACATCCGCAGGTCTCCAAACGCGCTCGGCCTGTGGGATGCTACGGGGCACGGCGGTACGCAGTGCTGGCCTCGCTCTTCTTGGATTTCATGGTGTTTCAGGCTTGCAGCCTGATGTCACTCCTCTCCCCTGCTCTTTCAGAGCACTTCATCAAGTCCCAAAATCTCATTCCCGGCTACAGCTGTCCACAGATTTCGACTGGGTGGGCAGAAATCTTACTTTCCCAGCTTGCTGTCCCTTTGAGATTACTGAATGAACACAAAAAAATTATTAAATAAAGCATCATCTTATTTAATTTGCCCTTGGGTAATATTTTTCCATCTAAGAAGCCACATTATATACTGCAGCCTTTTTGCCTGGAGTGCAGTTTGCAGAGCCCAGTGATAGATAGATCCATCATGTGTAAACCAGAGACAACAGAGTACAGGGACAGCAAGCACCAGTGGTACCAAAGGGAGCGGGGGCGCTTCCCCCAGCCTGCCTCTCCATGGAAGCAGAGCTGGGCTTCCCCACCCAACACAAAGTCTGACCATGGATGGAGTTCGGACATGGACACCTGTCTGCTGTTGACACCAAGACACAAGCAGAACCCAGGAGCCACCGACCTTTGCACAGAGGATAGAAAGATCCAGAACTCCCAACAGCCAACGCTGAAACCATGGTGCTGTGAAGCCATGTGCGACCTTGCCTGCAAGGCCCCTCCTAGAAGACCACTCCTGATGTCCACCCTCCTGCGGCTGCCCACAGATTCACAGGTGACACCTAGATTGCTGGCTACCAGAAAAAGAAACTGTTCCTTAATTAGGATCAAAAAGGAAGGGACATTTAAATATACGATATTTAAAGGGGATGCTTAAAGAAAAACACCTGATTTTCTAAGGCTTTGACCTTAGATGTGCCTGTGGGAAGAACCTCCAGTGAGAAGAGCCTCTGGCATCTCCCATCTGGAAGCCAGCGCCATGGTAGGGTGTGCCCAGCCATCACAGAAGCCTGATGTAGAAATCAATCAGACAGAAATCATACATGTTGCTGCATCAACCACCTCAGTATTATTCAAACCTGGTGCTAAGAGCTTAGTGTGCTTTCTCACCCATTTCTACAGAGCACTTGGGCAGTGGCACCTGTATTCCCGCGTTGCATCCCGCTCCCTTCAGCACCCAGCGTGGGCTCCAGGTGCAGCATCAAGCAGCTGCTCCACTTCTGCCTGGCTTCCTCTCTCACCCCTTTATTCCTGGCAGGGTAAGGACCCGTACACATGTTCACAGGGAGGGTGGGTGAAGAAGACCGGCACAAAGGACCGTGCTGGAAACAACAACCTACTTTTGTATTTCCTCCCTCACAGAGACAATCCTCCACCTCTACAATAGTTGGGAGCAGCAGCACCCACGAGCGGGCAGCTCTTGGCCAGCAAAGCCTTTACCTCCAGGAATGCCTGTCCATTCTCCCTGATCATATTTTATTTTCGGCACAAGAAATTTAACACTATCTATTACTTTTTCCCTCTGTGCCCTTAGGATCAGCAGTGAAGCCAGCAAGAATGAAACAGTGTTCCTCTATTCCATCTCATTGTCATGGGCAGAGCAATTGTGTCCCACCAGGGTGTCGGGGAAACCACTACTGGGGCAGAAACCAGGAGACGAGGCTGCGGATTAATTACCTTGACTGGTATCACTGATAATGAAAATCATTAGAGCAAGTGCTGCTGCCACTGGACTGGAAGAGGCTAGGGAGGTGCTGGCCTCCAGAACAGTCGTTCCCCTCAAGAACACCTGGACAACCCCTGCAGAACAGCCAGAAACACACCTGGGCTGTCCCAGTCTGAGGGACAAGGAGGGGGTGTCTACCAGCTCTGGTCCTGCATCAGAAAGTCACCGCCGTCCTCATCCCACTTGATGGCTGTCCCAACTCCACCACGGATCAACTTTCCTGACACTGTGAGGACAAAAAGGGCTCCCTCTCTAAATAGTGCTGGCTGTGCTGAGCTGTAACACAGTTGCTGATGCTTATGAAACATCACATTTTTCCAAATCATTTACTCTTTTTCTTCCTACTTTTCATGAACTCTTGGTGGGTTTTTTTTGCTTGTTTTGTTTTCTGTAAACTTTTTTTTTAATAAAGAAATGAGGTTTTAACAATGGCTTTTTCATCAAAGTCTTGGGAAATTGGAAATATTAGGCTGTTGCTTGTAAAACTGAGCACAACGTGTTTCAAATGCCACAAGCCAAAATCAGCTCTACCTTTTCCACAGCCTGAAATGGGTTTCCACCCCAGGGCAGCTTGATTTGCAAGCTAGCCTTGCTCCTTGAGGTCCCCACACCCCAGGACACATCTTGGGGCTCACTTAGCACCTCACTTAGCACCAGTGGGAGTAGGGCCATGCCTGACACAAGGCTTCTACAGGGCCTGAAGCACCCCCAGTATTCCCCAGCAATGGTTAATCTGTAGACCAGTGTCACCGGTACAGCTTGTGCAGCATTGGAGGTCCCTGCAAGACATGGGATTTCAAAAGCTGAGATGACTGTGGGAGAACCAGAGCCACAGATTTCAGAAATGACCAACTCCTCCCAGAAGTGTTGCCTGTGATTTCAGGGAATTTTGTCTTGAAATCTTGCCTAGCTGCCGTGTCTGACGACCAGCTGAAACCTCCTGCTGCTTTTTAATGACTCAGTCTGCATGTGCCCTCCACATCATTCGCTGACATCTTCTGCAGGCAACTTGCCCATAACCTCTGACCTGGTGAGCAGAGTCCAAGGTGAAGGACTCCTGTTTCAGCACCCCAGTGGCCTCTGGGGCAGGCCTGCGTGCTGGTCCTGTCATTGCGGCACATTGTTCTTCCAATGCAGTTCCCACCTCAAACCCACCATGCTGCAGCCATGCTTGACATCTGGTGTGTTGGTTCATCCAGACGTGCTTTTAGAGTCCTTGCCCTCACCTGAGGGACACGGTGGATACACTTGCCAGACCTGTCACCTCCTCCGTCCCATGCCAGCAGCAACTACATCTCCAGCAGCAAATCCAAGCTTGGTAGCTCCACCCTTGCTGTTGCTGTATGATCCTTAGTGAAGCAGCAGCCAAACCTAGGGAACCTGCTTCCAAAGCGATGCTGCAAAAAGAAGAAGGGGGGATATTCTTCACCAGGGTGGTGGCTGGCTACCAGAAGACACTTGGGAAGCACTGTTCCCTCCTCCACAATTTAGCCGTTTGCTGACAGCAATCCTCCTTAGAAAGGAGACAGGGCTGGGGGAAACACCGTGGTCTGCAGTTCCCCACTGGAGTGTCCTGAGCACGTAGGCCAGCTCTCTGCAGCCTCATCCCATCCCACCCCTCCTGCCTGGGGCATCAGCCCCCCTGCAAAGCTCTCACCTATTTTCCTGTCCATCTGCCCTTGTGGAGCCTGCCACACTCCCACACCCTTCACCGCCGCGGTGCTGACCCTCACCCCACACTGGGCTTGCAGGCATTAGCTGTGTATTTCTGAGCAGAGATCACTACGGAGTGCGTAATTCCACTCTTCCATAAAAATCATCACTGTCTCAATTATTCAGCACACTAGCCTGACTGCTCAGGCTCAGTTGCTGGTTTTTCACACAGTTGAGATATCAAAATTTTTGTTGTATAGTTGGCCAAGACCCAGCTCCTACTTTATAACAGGCGCGTCCCTGTATTCCTTCTGCCTTTTTTATATGTGATTGATTTTATGCATGTGCTGGTGCCAGGACATGATACAGGCTTTGTAGATGGTCTGTAACATAAAGTTCTGAGGCCAGTGCGTGATTCAATGCAGTTTGGCAGCTCCACTTGCAGTAACCTGCTTGTGCAGACCCATGAATGACACCAAGATGCTTACCTGGTTCTTACAGGACGTTCTGTGCCATGTCTGCTCATGCCTGTCAGCATCCAAATGGGGGGCTGGCTGCCAGCCCAAGCAGGGTGCCCTGCCTGCTGTCGTCCAACAGAAGAGTTGGCAGCAGGACAGCCCCGAGACTGAGGGGCTTCTGAACCAGGTTGGGGATGGGTCCTAGAGATGGAGATCTCCATCCTTTGGGGTTGGAGGAAGAGTGACGTTGGGCCAACACAGCTTCACACCAGCAGCAACACTACTGTCTCCTTGCCCCACCAGCAGGGACCGTGGGGGCAGTGTCGGCAGCAAACACCACCAGATCAATTTTTAAATCATGAAGATCAAGGGAAGTCCTGGTCTAATCCCAACGCCTGCACCAGGCAGATCTGCACAAATCACCTTGAAGAGCAGAAGCAGCAGATGACAGCGGGGACACAGTTACTGGAAGCCTGTACAGGCTGGTGGGGGAGATCAACAGGCAGCAGCTGGTTGGATGTCTATAAGCATTCGACAGGGTTACCCACCAGCAGGTCTAAGGATGCCAAGGTGCAGCGGGATAAGGGGAAAGGCCTTTGCTGGGCTGGCCATTACCGCTCAGTCATGAGGCCTTTGGCACTGAGCTGACCTGTTGTGTAGTTGTGCCAAGAAGAGGTCAAAAAAATAAAAATAAAAAACAAGTTAATGTTGGGAATTAGGGGAAGAAAAAATTGGAAGCAAGATCCAGCAAGGGTTATTATGTACAAGAACAACACCTCTGGCTCAAACATCCCAAGGCATGGACTGAGAGAGGTTGGAAAAATGTGTGAAAAAGCATTGCTTGAACTAGTCTGCAACTTACCTTAGGTTGGCCACCATCAGCAACAGCACCCATTGCTCACCCCACGTCCCTGCAGCATCCTCCGTGTGGCTGAAGCAGCCTGTGTGGCACACCAAGCAATGTGGAGTATCCCGAGTGCTCACTTGGAGCCCACCACCAATGTTAGGTGTTGCGGACAGGGGACACCCTAAAGGAACACAAGCTCTACATTTAGACAGAGGACCAAAAGGCAGGTGGAGGAACATCAACACCTTTGCAAGAGTTAAATGCTCTTCCTGTCATCATACCTTCCCGCTCCCAAACCACCAGCAAGCGGCTTCATGAGACAGATGGCGGTTGTTTTACTGGTGAAGCGGAAGGTGACATACCCTTGGCCTGGTGCACCAACACTGCTTCCAGCAAGGAGTCGCCAGCCGCCTCTCCAGGCTGTGGCACAACTGATGTGCTCATAAACCCATCAACCAGCAGTCGGGCTTGCAACCCTCGCAAGCTACAGGTGGCATTGATTCGCCCTCTGCCCCTGTCCTGGTGTGGGGGCCTGGGCAGCCCCCCTCCCTGCCGCAGAGCAGATGGCCGGGGGCAGCAGCATCCCCCACAGAAGCAGCTCTCCTTGTCTCTCCCCTCACGCAGGTCGGTCTCTATCCTGCAATGCCTTAGACAGTGCCCGGTAAAGCCAGACAAACCGCATGTTTAAATACAGATCGAGTTATCAGCTGCGAGAACAGCCTGTCCTCATGGTCCCTTCTGCCACCCGTCTGTCCTCCTGGGCTGGCTGAGCATGCAGCGAAGGGATGCGTGTGCCGGGGTGGTTATATCTTCCTCCACCTCCTTCCCCTGGGAGGATATCCTGGCATCACTCGCCTTCACCTACCCTTGTTCCCTTCCCAGCAGTTTCCTGTTTGGGATATTTCTTTGTCTCGGCTTCCTGTCCTGCATGTGCCACTGAAACCAAGGCAGCTGTCCCAGAAGCAGCAAGCAAATGAGGTGTCACGCGTCGTGTTTTGTGCTGACATCCTCCATGGCAAACTGCATCTCATGCGCTCATGGAGCAAACCTAGCCGGCTCACCATGCTGGGCAGCAAACCTGCTACGGCAGCCTCAACACCACCAGAGACCCCACCGCTGGTTCCCACCATCTATCTCTGGTTCCCACCACCCATGCTGACATCTCGTTCCCCGCCTCATGGCCCACAGCTTACTCAGTCACAAAGAGAACCTGCACTAGATTAAACCACAGAAATCCTCACTTTATGAACGCTGAGCATGGGGTCCAGATCCCACCGCCATGGCCAGCCACCCTCATCACCCCAGGGAAGCACAGCAACCCCTTCGGTAACAGGGGGGACAACCGCAGCTCCCTGCATGGGCAGGGACAGTGACCCACACCAACCAGATATGGGCAGACCTGTATGGCAATGGGAGCAGTTCATGTACAAATTACTGCAAGCTCAAACATGGTCACCAACACACCCATCTGGCATGAAAGACTGATCTTTGGAGACAAACCCTTAGATTATATTTTCATGTGTCCTACTTGAAACCCAGTGATCTGGAAAATCCCAGAGCATTCAGATGCAAAGGTCTAAATCTTAATGATGCTCCTGGCAAGGCTCTGTGTTTTGTTTGCACTATTTAACAGCCTCTTCATAAGGAAACAACTCACTTGGTGAGGAAAAAAAACACCACAAAAAAACCTCACCCGTTGTTCAGCTGATAGACCTCTATCAGTGATGTTGCTCTTGCGCCAGTCCCAGTTTGGGTTGCCAAAGCCTCCGTACCCAGTGAGGCATCTGGACTGGATGAGGAGAAACCACAGAGCTGCACACTGCAGCTCCAGCTGCTCCGGCACCAGGGAGGGACCAGCCTCAGGGAACTGAAGGCAACTATTTATATTTGCATGGTTTTGGAAACATTCCCTTTAGCACATAATGCGTTTTTCTCCCATCCTATCTTATCGCCCCCAAAGCTTTAGGGTTTTTTTTACCACAAATCTAACTTTGTCACATAAATTTGTGCTTAGGAACTATTCAACACTTTTTTTTTTCCTTTTAGATGGAGGGAATGCTTTTTCCCACACTCTGAGTGAGAAGCCCAGCCCTGACAATGGATACGCAGCAGAACAGATGGCCTGCCCGGCACTCTCCACATGCCCTCCCCTCAGCACAGGGTGCAAGGCAGGGAAGCAGCAGCTTCAGGAAACCAGTAGCTTCAAGAAAACAGAGAAGTTGGGATTCGCACATCAGGCATCTGCCTTTGCCCTGTGTCTTAGCTGCTGATGGGCAAAACCAGGTCCGCAGGTGCCACCCAGACTCAGTGCTGCTTCCACCCTGGGTTGCAGCTCTGCAGCTCCTGGGAGACAATGCTGCCTTTTGCAGAGAAAATGGATTAAATTGCTCATCAAAATGAAAACACAAATGCCTCACAGTTTAATACCTCACACTGAAGGAAGCCACGGTTCAGAGCAGAATCAGCAGATGCCCAGATAATTATACCATGTTAAGGAAGAGTTAGCATTGTCGGCCACGATTCTCCCTTGCAAGAAAACTTCCAAGTATGGAGATAATGGTGATCCAATTAACCAGGCTTTACATGGATTTCCAAATGGCATGTGGCAACGCTCTTAAGTGCTTAAAGAGCTGCCATGGGAGGTAGAAATCTCCTGAGATTATAACTGGTTACAGGTCAGGAAGTGAAGAGCAAGAGCAGGACTGCGTCTCTCAGGGGAAGGCAGAAGTGGGGCCCCTAAAGGTCTGAGCCATCCTGCACCTCCCTGAACGATCTGGAGAAGGCCAGGACACAGCAAGGTGACAGCACATCCTGGCAAGACCGACAGCAAGGACAGGGAAAGAAACAGGCTGTTGAAAAAAGGCTATGGTGACATCCATGCTTCAGGGCAGGGACACAGCAGCTTTGTGCTCATCAGCAAAGCCTCATCAGGTGATTCACCTCACCCCTCTCTAGTAGAACATACAGATGAAAGGAGGAGTTGCTGGTGCCAATCTCATCTGCTTCCAAAACCATCAAATGGCTCAAATTTACATGTGGTTGCATTTCACAGAATTCACAGAATTCACAGAATTCACAGAATTCACAGAATTGTGGTGGTTGGAAGGGACCTCAGAGATCATCGAGTCCAACCACAAAAAA
>JAOTQQ010000079.1:21955078-21975174 GCA_026546715.1 Gallinago undulata
GTCACTAAACCCAAGACGGCCTCCAACCTCCACATCCCCCACTAGCCCTTCTTTGTTTGTGAACAGTAGGTCTAGCAAGGCACTATGGTAGGATACATACCACCACTCAGTGCATCTGTCCAAGGATACTCAAAAGCCATGTGGACATGGTCCAACCAGCTCTAGGTGACCCTGCTTGGGTAAGAGCGTTGGACCAGCTGACCTCTGGAGGTCCCTTCCAGTATCAACCATTCTGTAACGCCCAGCAGGGACTGGACACTCTGATAACTGGGTACTTACAAGAGCTGGCATTTCTGAGCTTGTTTCATCAGACAGAAGTCTGCTGGTTCTGCCTTTGCTTCTACACGGCTGTGAAGAGAGAAAAACAAAAGGAGTGAGTGAGTGTTATAGAGGAGCAGTAATTTAGCAATTGCTGTGGAGATGGAAAGAGTCCAGGGATTCTGCATCTGCCTTCCCAGAAAGTATAGGTTATTGTCCTGTATGGAAATTGTCCTGAAAGGCAATTATTCCCATAGCCAGTCACTAATGGAGATGCAAACTCCTTCCACCACACTCTGACAATAGTTCAGGAGTCAGGACTGAGTGGGCAGGAGGTAAATGCACTAAAGAAAAATTGGATCACTTAATTCTAGAACTGGTCATGAGGTGTCCATGCCCAGATCACTTTCTGCTTATCACTGACCTCCAGGTCAAATTGATACTGTTGTTTAGAGAAAATATCCCATCGAACTTCCCCTCACCACCAGGAACACATCACCTCTGCACATCTCATGTTCGTTGCTGGCAAGCTCCAGCATCAGCAGACATCAGTTACAGACAGTGCTAGGGTTACTCAGCAAGAAGAGGGAACTGCCAGCCCTACTCTGAGTCCTGTGGTGGGACCACTGGGGTATAAGGTGTCATTATAAGAAGTTCCATCTAAACGTGAGGAGGAATTTCTTTCCTGTAAGAGCGGTACAGCACTGGAACAAGCTGCCCAGAGAGGTGGTGGAGTCTCCTTCTCTGGAGACATTCAAAACCTGCCTGGACATGTTCCTATGCAACCTACTCTGGGTGGACCTGCTCTGGCAGGGGTTTGGACTAGATGATCTCCAGAGGGCCCTTCCAACCCCATATGATTCTATGATTTATACTTTAAGATACAGAATCACAGAATCACAGACTTGTCTAGGTTGGAAGGGACCTCTAAGACCATCTAGTCCAACCATCAACCTAACTGATAAAAACCATCACTAAACCAATGGCAATATTCCTTTCTCCTGTGAACACATGTCCTCGCCAAAGGCAGGTTTTGCAGCTGCAGTCTAAGCTTGCAAACAGATTAGCTGAAGAGAAAGCACAAGAACAGAGCTTCACCTTTTGCCATCAAACATAGGTTTTAAGAACCCGTGAAGTTAACAATAAGATGGACTCATGGAAACGCAGGATGGTGCACTAGGTATAGCCAAGGCACAGTGGGAAGTATAGATCTGCACCCATTTCTTATTCCTGGGCAAAATCCAAGGAGATCAGAGGTGTAATTCCATCCTGCACGTGATGCTCAATTCCAAGCAGCAGCAGAGATTTACCAAAATCCAAGTGCTAAGCCCAAGCAAACAACACACATGAAGGGCAGTGACTGCTTTTGGGATTTGAAGTGCACCAGGGGAGTTGCTGGTAGAACTGGGCATTACGGAAATGAGAAGAAAATTCTTCTGCACAGATGCAGAGGTAAACAGGAGAAGCATCTGTAGAAGAGGATTTGCCTCTGCAGAGCAGTTCCCCTCTGATTCACCCTGGGGCTCAGCCACAGTTCACAGCTGAAGGAAGGGAAGATGGTCTGCCTCCCACCCCTCTGTTGGGGGAGGACTCGAGGCGGAATCTTCCCTTACTGGTGGGTGCTGGGGGCCAAAGCCTCCCCCACTTGATCTGAGAAAGCTGAAGGGCTCTGTGGCAAGGTTAGGAAACATGACAGTCTCTCACTTTCTCTTTGAGACAGCAGGGTCTGTTCCTTTGTTGGCAGTGTTACAGTGACCTCCCCTTCCTATTTCCTTCTCTGATCTGCTGTCCTCCATCCTTTTATTCTGCATTTTTTTCCCCTTCTTCCTTTATTCCTCCTCTCTTCCCCCATATTCTTTCACCCCACTCACTGTCATCACCCTCGCCACTCAAACAGCTCTTGCTCCTTTTCCTCATCTCTCCCTATTCTGGCCTGTTGTATTTTTCCTCAAGGGAGATCCTGGAGGACCAAGTTCCTGAGGGCTGCTCTCACCACTGCCCTGATAACATCTGATTTACCCTCAGCCCAGCACAATGTGCCCTAGCATCAAAGCTTCCTGACAACCTGGACAAACCCAAAGAGAACAGATGTATGTCAGCCAGCTCCTACAGCACAGCGACCGTGCAGGACACCATGGCCAGGCAGATCAATGACTGTGTGCTGCTGCTCCCGTGCCCTTCAGTCCCTCTCGAGGTCACCCCAGCACTGCCCGCATTACACAACAGGCTCGAGAGCTCACGAGGAGCAGTCATCAGCAAGAGCAGACAAACAGCTACAGGAGTTTGAGCAGATCCCATCACACTGCTGTCTCCACTGGGACCGCAAGACACAGAGCAGGAAGCATCTCTGCCCTCTTCATGTTCATTAACTGCTGGGCACAGGAACAATTTCTTGTCCCAGTTTGCCTGGATCGCTCACAGAAGCACAGAGAAATCCCTTCTCGAGTTGGTTGGCAACCCACAGTCACCAGAGCAGAGGCTTGCCAAGCGTATCACCAAGTCACCATGGCAGTCCCTTCAAAGATGAGCAGTTCTGCGGAGAGTGAGGACATACATCCTGGGCCATACCAGACCCCACGCCCCAGGGGCTGTGCAGCTTCCCCTGCAGCACACCATGAGGGCGCAGGGCTGCTTCAGGCTGTGCAAGCCCTCTTCTGCTTTCTGCCACCTCACTGATTTAGAGGGCTCGGTGTTTCTGAAGGCTTTTCAGTTCTACTCAACAGCTCTGCCCCACAGGTCTGGAAGGTTTGAAAGGCTGCTGCCTGCTCACTTGGACCATGTTAGAAGCCCCTGTTTCATTACACTCCATTGTCTTCATTCATTATAAAATGGAATAAAACCCTCACTCTAATGCTCTCTTACCCAGCAGGAGATCAAATTCCTGGAGAATCTAATCTTTTATTAATAATGCTGACAAATCACCAGAGTATTACCCTTCATTTATGTAATGATTCAAATCCTATAAAAGCCTCCTCTGACTATTTCAAACACATATGCACACACATCCTCACGCAATACAGGACACTACAAGTCAACAAGGGGAAGGAGAACACTGTAGCTCCTCTGTGCCAGTAACAAGGGGGACTGCTTTTTGGTTGGTGTGTCCCAGGCAATCTGGGTGACATCAGGCAATGCCAAGGTCCCATCCCTGTTGTACTGACACCAGATGGTGCTGGCCAATCCTGAAATTCTCAGCAAGGGATGGGCTTCTCTATCCTGCTGTGCTACAGCCCACTGGGCTTTCTAGACACCAGAGCCTTGCAGCCAAAATGAAGATAAAGCCCCAGTACAAGCTCAGGTTTCCAGAAGGAGAGAAGGGCTGCCACTCTCCACAGGAGGTCTGGGTTTAGAGAGAGAGGGAGCTGACAGTGCTTCTCTGAGGATGTCAGGCTGGAGATTCATACAAGATCATCAAAAGCTTCCATGTGTGCCACATAGCTTCTGCTGTGGAATGTACTACAGAACAGAAGAGCGATTGCCATGAATCAGCTGGAAGGACCATTTTAGCCAGTGTTCTGCCTTGAAGCAACCTACATCAGATGGCCAGATACAGATAAGACCAAGGCAAGTGTATAGCCACATCCTCTCCAGTATTTGCAGCTGAGATCTTATACCAGCTGCAGTTTATATACATGCAGTAACCCTCCATGGAGCTCTCCTCATTGGATTTATCAGAATTCACCTGCTTCCCTCAGCCATGACCTCCTGCAGCAAGGGGCTGTGCAGAGCAGTGAGCCTCCTGCTTGCACTAAACTGGCTACTCACTAGCTGTATTTGATGTCCTTTATTTCTTATGCTGGGAAGGAAGATTAACTACTTCCTAACCAATTCATACTTGATTTTAAAGACTATTACATTCTCAAGCCTCTTTTCCTCTATCTCCTGTCCAGGCTGAGGACTCCCCAGATCACTTAGTCACCCCTTGCACAGAAGCTGTGCCACATCCTCCACCACCATCAGCCATCTCTGAACCTTTTCCAGTTCTACTTCCAGCTCATCCAGAATTTCAGGCTGCAGCAACACTGTGTATTTGTACTAGATTATGCAGCCACCCAGGAAAGCAATCCCTAAAGGAAGGACCCTACCTGTTCTCCTCACCTATATGTACTTTCTGCAAACCACTCTTCTTGTTAGCAGCCACCAAGGGGGCCGGGGGAAAATGATGAGCGGGAATGACTCCTGAAAGCAACATGGAGTCAGATGCTACACGTGGTTGTGGCACATCATCACAGAAAGAGGGCAAAGCCTCCTATTCAGGCTCAGTCTAAGCCCTGGCCCAGAACTCCATCCAACCAACCCTCAGTGCTCTGCAAGACTTGAAACTCTGCATGTATTTTTACTCTTCATTCCCACTGAAAGATAGCGCGGGGTGAATGAAGGATAAAGGAAATATCCTTCCATAAAGGAAAAAAAAAGTGCTATTCAAAGAATTAGAAGACAAGTTAAGGAAGGAAATATTTTCCCATGCTTAGATGCAAGGTTCATAGCTGCTGTTTGTCGGAGGAGTGGCTTTCTAGAAGCACAGAGAACTGCCATTCACTGTAGGTGGGTGTCCCACCTGGGTCAGAGTTCATTTTTGGAGCATCCAGCAAGTCACAAGAGGGTTGATGGTATCTCTAGCCTTGATCTACAATCAAAGAAGAGGGTGCTTTCCCAGACAGCCTTCTTCTGGCTGTTCTCTAATCCAAATGCCTTTTTATTACATTCAAAACAAGTTCCAACCCCTCCTGAGCAACTGGAGAGGAGGGACAAGTGTTTGTGCAGCATGCAGAGCAATTTTACTCTGCACTGGGGGATGCAAAAGCAGCTGCAACACTGATGGATCAGGCAGTACACTGCAATAAAAAGGAGCAAACATAAGAGCAACCACAACCCATCCTATGGCTGACTGGGATGGTTGACATGTGAGTGCCAGAGGATCAGAAATAGCCCTTCGCTTTCAGTACATAAAGATGGAAACACCGTCTTTCTGTTCTTCCCCAAAGGCATACTGCAAGCCAACGGGGTGAACAAAGAGTCTGTCCAGAGCATAAAGCTCTGCCCAAAGGGCTAGAACTACCTCAGAAGAAAGCCTAGAGGTCTGGAAGGACTGAAAAGCAGGCTGCAACACCTCAAGCCCAGATTCTCAGGTGACCTCAGCAGCATTACACTCTGGACACTTGTGTATCATTCCTGCAACTCCCAGGACATCTGGTTGCTCCCAGCATGTCTCATGCCAAGCCTGAGCAATACAGTTGCCCTCTTAGCTGTTGATTCAGAAGACACATCTAAGCTTTTTTCTTGCGGTGAATGAAGCATGGGAAGAGGTGAAATGGAGTTGAGAATAAAGCACTATTCTCTGCACCACTGGCACCGAGCTTGCATTGCCTGTAGCTACAAGCTAAGCTGAAGGGCACTTCATCCTGCAGGAAGAAAAGAAATACACAGCCCATCCCTAAATTGCACATACCTCTTCGGTAGCTTCCTGCCCCTGCCACCTGTGGTCAGGTTGGAGAGCTCAGGTAGGGCTTCCATCAATGGCTGCATGTCTCCCACCACAGGTGTTGCCTTCCGCTTCGCTTCAGCTTTTTGCTTCTGCTTGGCTAGCTTCACATTTTCTATTTCTGAATCAGAAACAAGACATTACTGGAGGGAGGGGAAATGCTTGGAAGAGATAACCCTTGAGCTAGGAAATTCACAGGCTGCTTCACCTTTTACAAAAACAACAGGCCAGAAGTGATTTAAACCAGGGAAAGACCGAAAATAATGCATCTGGGTAGTTCCCTCCATGTGTTTGCTTATAACTATATACCTCTCTGCTGCCCGTTTCAATGGGAAGTGAAATCCTCAGACTGATTTTGCCTGAACTGTTTCCATCCCTTGCACTGTTCATTGCTCACAGCACAGGAGTCCTGGGTGGAAAAAACCATGCTGACCTTGCATGGAGTCAAGACAGAGAAACAAAAGGGGAAGAAACAAACTAAATACAGTCAGCTCCACATGTGGCATTGAACAGTCACAGTCCCATCTCTGTCTTGCTGTTGGGACAAAACAATGGTCTCCTAGCACAGGCACAAAAGAGGGACTTAATTTCAGTTGTTTACTTAGTTTGGAACAAGCCAAGGTCTCACCTTCATGATGCATGGTGGAGCTCAAGCAGTCAGATGCCAGATAAACTGGGCCCTTAGAAGAGGGTACATACAGAGGCAGCTGGCTTTTCCTCAAGACCTTGTTTAAGAGTCTCCCTGCAGCAGCTCTGAGGAAGACTGTGGGCACATAAGGCTCTACAAATGTTATGGCAGTCTCCCTTCTAGGCCGTAGAAGGTGAGCACTGAAAGTGTCAGGCTTCTGCCTCGGTCCTTGAAGCTCCCTGGTGTAGAAAGAGGTCCTGCAGCTGCCCAAGCATTACAGAGCCAGCAACCCTCGGGGCAAGCCCCAGCAGAACATGTTCTCCAGGACAACCCACAAAAGGCCAGCACTGCTACAAGCCTCCAGCTTCAAAATGCCCCAATCTGTCCCAGGAGTCCCTTGACAACGCCACCAGAAACAGCTAGAGCTCAGTGGGATCCCTGGGCTCCTTTTCCTTCTGCCGGGTGATCACCAGGCCTGGAGACCTGCTGCACTGCCTTGACATCCATCCTGTGGAGGCTGCAGCTTCTGCTTATTGCCTTGGACAATGAGTGTATTGCAAGGACAAGCCTCAGAGCTGAGCTAGAAACTCCTTGTCTGGACATGAGGGAGCACAGTGCCAGCAGCCATGGGACCAAGCTGGTGACACAATGAGTCCAACAGCTTCCAAAACAGCATGGCCACAGAAGGAGGACTAAATCAGCACAAGTATTTTTGGTGGAAACACAAAAGCAGCCAGTTCCACTTACAGACCGCAGGCAAGATGCCACTTACAATTCTGGGTCTAATCCTACTGACCACATTCAAGAAAGTAGAACTCAAATTCACTGTCCAGCCACTGGCTCCTTTAGTATCATTTTTTTGTTGATTGTTTCCTCCCCAACTCAGCTGAGTCGAAGAGCAACAGTTTTTCATGAACTGCAATTTTGCTGTACATGGATGTTTGTGACAAATCTGGATTGTAAACACTTCTCCTCACAGCAATCCCTGCCAAGAACACAGCTTTCTGTTCTGCATCACTTCTTTTTTTGGTCTGGCTTTATGAAGCTGACTACTTCAGTGCTTTCATAAACAGTATGTGCTCAAAATTTTCAGACACCTGATTCTGTGCAAACATCCAAATTCTTTTCCTATGAAGTCTTGTTCGTCTAAGGAGCCATGTGATATGTGTATTTTTAAATGTGCATACTTCTAATGTCTGAAGCATTGAGTAACTTTTTTCCCTCTCTAGTATCTCATGAGATAATTTATTGTAATGGAAGAAATCTCCAAGTTTTGCATTTGCACTACTGGGCTCCATGTTATTTCCCAGGGTCTTGGCATTCAGTGTCACAAAAGCAGCTCTGGGACAAGAAGAAACAACAAACTCTTGGGAAGACTTAGGAAACAGAGACATAATGATAAGAACTTCAGCAGTCCAAGCTGGGTTCTCTTTTAGGGATCAGGGGTCAGACAAAGACTGCAAAACCAACAAAGAATTGGCAGAGTTACTTGCACCAGATAAAAAACAATGTGTTTCAGTTGATCGCAGCTCTCTAAGGTGACAATGTTACAATGCCAAGTTTCATTTAAAAATTGCTATCTCTGGAAATAGCTTTTCATTTTGCTCTATCAGCTAATATCCATATTAGTTTCTTTATTGATGTTTATACAGGGTCTTCCCAGCTATTCCTCTTTTCCCAATAACACGCAGCACTCCTAGTGCTAACACTTGCTGACTCTTCTTACAGAAATTCACAGGAATCGCCACCCTTAGCAGAGCATTTCCTAGGGAATGCTGGTACTTGCCAACTGGCCACAAATTTAGTGAGAGAGTCAAAAGAGCCAGCAATTTGGGTATTTCTCTATCTGTAAAGCACTTCTAATACCTAGTATCTTCTAAGACAGATAATTTGGCCTGAAGTTTTCTATCTTGGTGTTGTCCCCGAAGCAAAGCCTCTGCATTTCATTTGTATTCTCTCAGCTTAGTAACTTCAGAGCCAAGACAGGAGGAAAGAGGCCACGGCAGGGCCAAAATAACATACATGATCTTGAAAAAGTCTGATGCAACAAAGGCACATATGCAGGAGGGCAGCAGGGACCTTGCTCTCAGGCTTTTCCAATGTGGCTGACCTTGACTATGGGAGCAGTGCTGTCACCTAACTGCAGGAGCGTGCCCCCTGTTTCTTGTGGAAGACACGAGTCCCATGTACCCCTTTTCTGTGAATTCTGTCATAAAATACTGCTGAGGACTTTCCTTCCTCCACAGCACCTGGTACCAGTCATGGTATCAGAGGAAAGAAAGCTCATCTGTGCTTCAGCCATCTCCTCCTCTGTCCCCACAATAGCCTAAGACAAGGAGAAACCTTTAGGAGCGCCGAAATTGCAGCCAGCAGGCCAGACATTAGCACTAGCACAACTATGTATGCTTTGTGGTCAACAGGGACAGCAGGGGTTCCAGATGTCAAAGACACTTGGAAGTCATTTGTTGGTGATAGGTTTCCTCCAGAATCATGAGGTTAAATTATCATCTATCCCAAGAACAGCTCCAGGTGGGAAGAAGAATCCCTCTACTCCACCAGGTAGCATAGCATTATCTCTTACTGGACTGAGATGCTTGAAGTAAAAATGACAGACACTTCTCACAGGAAACAGAACCATTTCTGCTATGCACTGGTCGTGTTTAGCTCGTATTTCACAGCCTCAAAGAAGGCCAGGCTGTCTGGTAAGGGGGTTCACTGACCTGTGGCACGTGGGAAGGAGCAGTCACACAACCAGCAGCATCCAGAGACCCCCTTGCTGAAGGGCAGAAGGGTCCACTCAGGCTGTCACCTCAGAGGCTTGGGATTAGCTGGTGGCTGTGTGGGGCTCAGCTCCAGGCTGTCCTACTGTCCCCACAGCTCCTCAGGGAAGAGGAGCTTCATATAGAGCTAGCCATAGCTGTACCAGAGCTTTAAAAGATAAATGTGTTAAACGTACATGGGCACAGTGTCCTATCTGGATAAATAAAGCTTTTATGCCATCACTTACATTACCCGTGAAGGAAGATCAAAAGTATGTTTGGGGCAATGACTCAATCTCGGTGCTAAACACTGAGAAACAGTATCTTGGACTTTTGCCCCACGTGCTGGGGAGCAGATGTGAAGATGCTTCTAAGAAGCATTCAGCCTCCCCTGACACTGCCCAACATTCCCAACCCATACCCCCACGTACAGAGAGATCCAACAGAGCCCCATTCTGTGATGCCCCCCATGACTTGAAGCAGTACTTACTCTGTAGCCATCTTTCTTTCCTCAGCTTCATTTTTTCTTTTTTGCAAAGAACCGGTTTTTCTTCTAAACCTAGACGAGAAGAGAGATATGAAACGGAGCCCATCTCCTCCACACAGATTCAGTGCTGGACACTTCCCAAAGATAGCAGAGTCCATAAGCTTTTTTCAACTCTTGATGCTTTTGAACTTGCTGGCAGGTTGCGCAGGCCAGGGGCTACACTGCACCTCAGCATTTAGCCAAACAAGTCAAATCCAGCTCAATGTTGCTTCAGAAATAAGAAATGGACAAGTAGATCAGATCCCCAGCACCATAGGTCTTGTTTTCACAGGCCAGGCAGCTCTGACAGAAGTGTTTTGAGAGACCCTTGTCCTGAGTCCTGCACTCCTGCATGAACCTGGCCTGAGAGCTGGCATTTTCTTCTGAAGACTAGCCACAAGCGACGGAAGGACCTCCAGGTCCCAGAAATGGGAGCAAAAAGCAAGTTTTAATCTGAAAATGTGCAGGCTGATAGAGCTAAGGAGGAGGAAAACAAGGGCTGAAGACGTGTGCGAGGGGAGGGGGAATGGCAACCCAACGTTTATCAGCATCTGCCTGCCCACGCAGGGGAAGCATTGAGTGGTGTCTGAGATGCCCAGATCCGTGGCAGCCCTAAGGAGCATCTGGTCATTAACAGCTTGTAAAAACCGTTTGTACCTACAATATACCAAATCCAGTGTTTGGAAACTAGCCGTTGATCACTTATATCCAATACCAAGTAAAATAACGTTACAAATATTATTACTACAGATCCTTTGCAG
Organism: Gallinago undulata; assembly: GCA_026546715.1. Classification (NCBI taxonomy): domain Eukaryota; kingdom Metazoa; phylum Chordata; class Aves; order Charadriiformes; family Scolopacidae; genus Gallinago; species Gallinago undulata. The sequence goes on from JAOTQQ010000079.1 coordinate 21,965,493, forward strand.
ACACTATAAAATTTTATCTTCTCTCCAGGGTTTAAAACAAAATTGACTTTAGTCAACTTTTCTCCTGAAAAGTGCTGGGAATCGTACTACAGGAATGCCAATGGAGGAACGAGCTCCTCAAAGACCACTCCCCTCACTTTAGGTTATTCTTATGCCTGGAAAAGAAAAAATACCACTTTTTTCCCCAAAAGAAAAACTATTTCAATGCGACTTTAAAAACAACTCACTGGTGACAACTTCTCTGAAGTTGCAAATCATTCAGGATGAATTAAACAAAAGTAGGATCACAATTTAGTAATTTCAATACCTTAAGATAAGAACAAGCCTGCTGGGGCCGGGGCGACTTTTCCATGAAGCCAACAACCACCACCATGTTTGGAGTTTCTAGAGGAGACAGAGAATGAAGCCATAGACAAAGAATAGCTTTTACTGCCTCGTGTCCCAGAAAAATATGTTACTGCAATCAATGCACCCAAGAAGTGAGAAATACAACCACGCCAAGAAACAAGCTCAGGGATGTCCTGAAGGGTTTGTGACTGATGATGTGTGGAATGTGACTGATGCTCCTATCGGTTTTTCCATCTCTTGCACCAAGCAGCAATGCATGGGCACGCCACCAGGCTCTGCCCAGCAGGACAGCCCCACCGGCACGCAGGGCCAGGCAGTCACAAACATCTAATCATATTAAAGGCAGTTTTACTCAACCAGTTTGCTGTGGTACCAAAGTGGGTGCTAAAACAACTGATTGCACATTCCAATAACCAGCTCCCAGCCACCTCCACCCCCCATCACCCTGCATCTCTGCCCAAGACATCAACATCCTGCCCCTCTGGCTGCCCCCTTGTCCGAAAACACACTCATTACTTCATTGGGAAAACAGCACTGGGGGGAGGGGTGGAGATTTGTTAATGAAAATATAAAAAATTTCAGCGAGCTGGCCAATTCTAGTAATAGCATCAATTCAGTTGTTGGGTTGTTTTTTTTTAATTTCCCCAAAAAAGCAGTGGAAACACAAAAGCTGTTTTCTTGGCAGGAGCCCAGCCTCGCTGGTGGCTGGGGACAGTGGTCAGCACCCAGGGCCATCAGAGGGCGCGGGGAGGAGAGCTGCATCCCCGATTTCCCCCTCCACCTGCCACCAGCAGCCAGCCAAGCTTCCTCACCGCCCGCTCCCCCGACACCTCCATTTTACAGATCCCCTCCACCCCCACCCCACGGGAGGCTGTTTTGCTGCTAGAAAGTGCCAAGTTGTGTTTGGCAACTTCCAGTTGCAACGCCGAATGCCAAAAACACTGGAAGTCACTGGAGAACAGCGGAGGCAGCATTTAGCACAGATTGTCCCCAGGCTACTCTTATTTTTTTATTTAGCTTGCAAGAACCTCCAAGATCAAAGCCAGACAGCAGCTCCAGTTTATTTTTCTGTGAAATCAGAACAGTTTGGGTCCCCACCTCTGCCCGTTCCACCTGTGATTTAACAACGCTTGCCTTTGAAATGTTGTGCACAGAGGAAAGGTGAGCTAAAGCCACTTACGTTAGCTGAGAGTAATTAACACACTGTAAACCTGACAATTATTTCACTTTAGCAAGGATGTGTTTTTCTTCTCAGCGATCTGCATAGTACAAAACATCTCAAATATAAACAGATTAAAAAAAAACAACCACCCAATACCTTTTTCCCTCCTACAACAAGCATTTGCTTCTACTACTGGGAATTCTCAGGATCTTGGTTTCATGGCAGAAAAGCAGATATTTTTTGGATTACAGCTTCCTTCATTTCAAAATGGTTCAGGTTTTTCGGTAAAGGACTCCTTAGACTAAAAACAACCTCATATATATGACTGCTCTTCATGAAGGACTCCCTTAGACTAAATATATAAATATCCTACTTTAAAAGTCCCCTTTTTATCCTTTCTAGGCATTCAGAAAAAAGCTGGCCGGGGTTAAAGCCATAACACTACCGGCTTCCCTGAGCCCCGAGATCCCACTATTTGAGTCCACAACTGCAAGGGTGAAAACACAGGCTTCACAATTCCAGGAAACCACACTACTTTGAGGACTCGGCCATGAGCAGAAATGTCAAATATGAGCAGAAATATCAAATAAACTTACGCCTGAGCAATGCCTCACAAACGGAGGAGGGTTCTTCAGCATCCGGTCCTCCCCCCGTGCAAAGCCGTAGTGAGGCACTAAGCCCCCCTTTTGGTAGGAGCTATTAAGAAATCGCACCTGGCATTAAGTATTATTCCGGTAACTCCACTGATACATAACAGTAAAGCTGTTGCTGCTTGAAACATAGTATTTTGGCAAAAGAGGTTACTGTGTAAATTTAAGTTAAACAACAACAGATGTGTTAATTTTAGCCTCAGTTGTATAACACCAGTAAAAATGAGCATATGCCTGCAGCTGTGGGATGAGTTCACTAAAGAAATTCAGAGAATACATCCAAAAGCAGAAGATTGGGTGCGGTTTTTTGGCGTTTTTTTTGTGGGTTGTGGTTTGGTTTTTTTTAATTACATAGTGTCATTTGTAAATTGTGTAATACCTTTTTACACTGGGGCTGGGAAATGGCAAACCACTGCCTCCTGGTGCAAACGCAGCAGTGGTGTGTCCTGACAGATGCCAGTTGCAGAACTCCTGAAGGTGTTTTTTTTTCCTCTGGGAAGAAAGCTGAGGGACACCGTGGGCCAGGCAGAAACTTGGCCAAGATGTCCTCCAGCAGAGACGGTGCTCCATGGGAGCCAGCCCCATAGCTTGCTGCCCTCACCTCACAGCTCAGCTCCCCACCAGGCGATCTCCAGCTCCTCTTCTCCTCCAGAAAGCACAGACACAGCAGCATCTGGGGAGCCTGGGTCACTAAGTGAGGCCAAGGCTTGGAGACAGCAAGGACAGAAGCTGGGGGGGTGGTACCCAGGCTCTTTGTCCCCTTCCTCTTAGGGGAGCTCCCAAGGAGACAGCTGGGCAGCCTGCCCGTAATGCACAGGGACCATGGCAGGGAACATGTGGGTTGTACCCAGTTCAAGCCCTGCCACCCTAAAGAAGGCTCAGGAACCAGTGCTGGAAGAGAAGATGACAGCCCCTGCTGGGATGGGACGGGTTTCACCATGGACACAGCATTTGTTTTTCACGTTCCAAAACAAGCTACATTATTTTTGTTCACGCTAATTGTTACCCCAGCACGCAGGCTTTCCTCCTGCCCCTGACGAGGCAGGCATCCATCCTATTTAAAGTGGGATCTGCATCTGCAGCCCTTCCAGACCCCCTCGTTATTTAAAGGGGAGCCTACTTCCAAGCCCAGTGTGGGCTCCAAGACCCGAAGGAGCTTATGCATGCTCCTGTCCTGGTGTGGAGGACCCGAAGGAGCTCATGCGTGCCTCTGCCAGGCCTGGAAAATACCTCCGTGGCTCTGACCAGCCTCGGGAAGGGCACAAACCTCCCTCTGCAGCTGAGCCCAGACTCATCTCCAGTCAGCCAGGTAAGCCCACAGGTGACATGCCACCTGGAGTGGGAGAGGGTCCCCTCAGGAGGTGACTGAGGAGTCACGATCTGCACAACAATCTGCAAAGAGCAACTCTGGAGACAAAGCCTGTCCTCCCAAAGGGTACCTTAAGAGCTGCAGACATGCCTAGCCCCTGCCACCAGGTAAAAGTTCCTCCTCCTCTCCCCCCGCCTGAGGCATTTCTCACTCCTCAGGATGGTCCCACCCACACCCTCTCAGTAGCCCTCCACAGCACAGAGGGTGACATTCTGAGGGTCAGGCTCAGACTGGCAGGCACACAGAGGTCACTCGAGGTGGCCCAGCACGTCTCTGTCCCTGAAGCTGTATTCACAGCTGGGAGGTTATTTTCATAACCAAGCAGGAAAGAAGTACCATGTCTCAGGGAACCTAGATTTCGGAGGCATGCCACAAGGACTACAAAATGCCTTGTTTGAGCCAGTTCATGGCACGGAGAGATCCCAGAAACCACCATGAGCCTCCTGATGGAGAAGCTACGGCTGCCACAAGGAGCTTACGTCATCTGCCAGATCGCAGGCTCCTACCTGGGACAAGTTTTTTTTTGCCCCTAGAAAAAGGACAGCATATTTCAGGAGTCATCCTCCCTGTAAACCACTTACAGGGTACAACCATGGTGGGGTCAGGGGGAGAAATACCCCACTACGTATTCTCTAGCATGCAGCCTCCTTGGGAGAGAAACATCCACAAAGGTAGCACTGGGGGACAGCAGGACAACCATGTGGTCTCTGCTTTATTTTGTCCATGAATTTCCATAAGTGTCTTTCCTGTATTACCTCCATCCTGCTGCGAACACCCTGGAGGCCAGTAAATTAGGTCAGATTCATCATTAGTCCAGAGCACTGAAATGCTTTTTATCACGTGCATTTTGCTGGTTTTGGAAAGTTTCTCCTAAAAAAAAACCCTGAAAGAAACCATGTATTTACTATCAGCATTTTCTGTTTAGTCAGAGGGTAGGCAATAAAAGTGAGGAGGGAGAATGAAATACAGGACACCACACAGACAGTGCCACTGGAGGATACCAGACAGCCCATGCTTCTTCTCCTCTTCCTGACCAGGAAAGTATTATGAGATGCAGCCAGGACCCACATGAGACAAAGCAGCTGTAGAACCATTTGCTGGCACCTACAGGAAAAGGAGGATCTGCCCACAGCAGGCAAAGTGAACATATTGAGCTCACCTTACAAAAATCTTGGCTTTAAGCAAACCCAAGGGGGTGAACAGTATCCATTCCACATCTTACTAAAGCTCTTGAAAATGCATGCAGAAGGTACCCTTTTTTTAATAGGTTTTTTTTTTTCTTTAGACTAATTTGCCCTTATTATACTGCAGGCACACAGTTTTCCCTGAATAACGCAGGTGCTACTGCTCAGCATCCTCTTTTCCTGCTGTTTACACATCTGGCTGTCCTTTCTCTGAGAGTCTTAGATGGCTACAATGAGCCACAGCCAAACCAGCCTCTCTGTAGCAGACTTGGAAGTACCCTCTCACTGTTCTTCCACTGAGCCTGGAAGCACTGAAAGAGACAGCTCCTCATCTCTTTCTCAAATGCTTCCCTGGTCAGAGAAAAACATCATTTGGTAAAAAGTGCAACTGTTGAGGATGTTGCTGTACCAATGCAGGAGCTTCACATGATTTGCTAGAAAAAGTGTCCCTGGTTCTGTATCCTCCTCACCAACGAGACAGGTCAGCTTGCTGCCTGGAGTCACCAGCTCCTTATGAGAAAAGATGCTGGATTACTTTTTACTTATTTCCTTCATGTCTCTTCTGCACTCAGAGAGAAAAAAAAAAAAAAAGCAAAGAAAAAACCCCCCAAACCAAACCAAAACAGTTCTCAGTACTCCCCGAGCTGTAATACTTTGAAAACAAATACCATGTCAGAGACTTTGCAAGACCAGGTGTGATTTTGTTCAAGAAAGAGGGTTTTCCAGCTTTGAAAGAATAAGTTTGCTTTCAAGAAAAGACATTTCAGTGTCCCCCTGCCCCTTTTCGTGTCCATTAATTGTTGCATATACCTGCAACAAGTGTGTGTACATCTTTTCCAACAAAAAACCAAGAAGCTCTCCAAAAGTATCCTGAAGTTCCACAACGCAAATAAGATATCCTTATTTGTCAAGGAATGGTATGTCCAGAAAAGCTGTCTTTTTCTTTCTGTCCACTGGCATGTTTTTGCTTTCTGTGCAGCCCCACAGTTTAGATGCCTGTGATCACAGTGAATTTTATGCTCAGCAGCTCTCAGCAAGTGCTGCTGCAGCTTCTAGCCTTACAAAAGGTCACTTAGTCCAAAGAGAACAGAAGCAAGGGGCTGGGATTTCAGCATGTGTCTGAGACACCTCCAACAGCTCAGTTCATGAGATTTCTTTCATGTTTCACAACAAGCCATCTTGTCGTTCCTGCACACCCACCTCTGATCACAGCAAAATGCACAGGGAACAGCCATGGAAGATGATCGTTTGCTGTGTGAGGCAGAATGAATGGTAAAGCCTTCTTGCAATCAAGCTAATCCAAGGAGTCGTAGGTCTGCAGCAGAGCCTGTGTTTTTCCAGTCAGCCCAGAAACCTGACCATCTCCAACATCCTGCCTCGCTACTGCTAGCAAAGAACCCCCGCCAGCTGGCTTCTGAGGGTGACTTCATTGCCTTAGCCAATGAAGAACCAGCCAGGCTTTCTTTGCTTTCCTTCCCCATGTAGAAGCCGAAGAGTCAAGTCTCCAAGAAGCGCAAGAGAGTGGAGCTGAGGCCACATTCTGCTTCAGGGGTAGGGCATCATGCAGCGCTAGGGGAGCCTGGGCTGCAGTGCCATCATGCATTTCCCTCCCTCACCCAAGGAAAAAAGTCTAATCTGCTCAAAATATTCCTTAAGAAACATGAACAAGTGCATCTCTGCCAGCTCTCGGGTTAGAAAGCTGGTGAGTTTGTACACTGGCATTAAGCATTACCGTACAGGTAAACCAGCTTCCTGTGTCATAATTCAGATAGAGGGGACAACAGCGCTATGCGAAGCCCTTGAGACCTGACTCTGAGGGGTCAGGCTCCCCTAGGAGCAGGGACAGCCCTCGCTTCCCAAAGGCGTCAGACTTCACAAAGGTGCAGCACCCAGCCCTAGCAAAAGTTTTGCAAGTAAGCAGCATGTCACCCAACGGCTACCTGGGAGCACAGCCACTATACTTCTCCCCATGCTCCTGCTGGGGGAACAAAACCTGGTCCAGCAGGATTTGCAGCGTCTCTGCTCCACTGCCAGTAGCTTCTCCTGTCCATGGAAACCTAGCAAGCTGCTCTTCCTCCTCCACCTTTCACCCAGCACTTACACTATTTCTGGGAAGTAGCACATAAGCTTGGGATATGAAGCGACCAAAGCGACCAACAGCCTGGGTCATCCGTGGTGGAAGCTTGGACTGAAAGCAGCCTCATTAGTATCCTCTTCCCAACGCTGGCACACACACTTCTGACCTATTTCTTTCTCAAGTTTTGAATTATCTGACATTTCTTCCAATGCAACAGAAAAGCAGAAGTTATTTTCAGCAAGAAAGTCAGCACTTGCTCTCTGCAGAGATGGCTTCCAAAAAAAAATCCCTAGAGACCCAAGAGTTCAGGCCCTCAAGTCTCACTAGTATGCAGTCTCAAATGTCATGTTTAAAAGTCAAACAAACCCAAAATTAAATACCTGCATCACTTTCCAGACTGTGTGTTGGGGGCACTTTCCTTGTGCAAGCATGACTGACACATGTAGTCGTACCTTCAACATGAAAAGGCTGCAGAGAGGAGGACGTCGGCCACAGGATGGGTTAGTGAAGAAGGCCCAGAGCATTACGTTATATGTAAAAGGGCTATGGAAATGAGAGGCCATGTTCCCATTTATAGGCACTGATCTTGGGAAAGGGCAGGATGCACACTGCTACAGGATACTTGGAATTACACCACTGAGTTGGATGCGGAGCCATAACACTGTTAAAAGATGCCTCTGCAATTAGTGAGAAAGGTCAAAACCAAACCAAGTGAGCTGGAGCCAACTACTCCCTGAGCAGCTGGGAAGGGTGTCCGCACCCACTGACGCTGTCACAGCCCTCCACCAACAGAGCTCAGTGATGGAGCTTCCCTCCATCGCTGGCCTCCTCTCCTCCATCTCATATGCTTCCAGAAAAGCAACAGAGAGCAGCTGACCAGCTGGAGAGCATCTTTGCAGAAAAGGCCCTGGAGTTCTCATAGCCACCAAGTTGAATATGAGCCAGAAATGTGCTCTTGCAGCAAAGGCAGTCACCAGTGTCCTGGGATGCTTTAGGAGGAGTGTTGCCAGCAGCTCAAGGGAGGTGATCCTTCCCCTCTGCTCAGCACTGGGGAGACCAGACTTCTGGGCTCCCCAGTACAAGAAAGATACAGATTTACAGGAGAGAATCCAGCTCAGGGCCACTGAGATGATTAAGGGACTAGAGCATCTTTCACTTGAGGAAAGGCTTAGAGAGCTGGAAAAGAGGTGGCTCAGTGGGAGTCCTTTCCATGTGCACACATACCTGATGTGAAGGAAGGATGAGAAGAGGGCACCAGACTATTCTCAGTGGTGTCCAGTGACAAGAGAAGCGGCAATGGGCATGAATTGAAACACCTGGTTTGGGATAATTTTTATTTTTAACTGTAAGGGTAGTCAAACACTGGAACACATTGCCCAAAGAGTCTCCAGGTATCCATCCATGGAGACATTCAAAACCTGACTAGACACAGTCCTGGACAACCTGCTGCATCTGACCCTGCTTGATCAGGGGCTGAACTAGATCATCTTGAGACGTTCCTTCCCACCTTAACAATTTTGTGATTATGTGCAACATCCAAGACAAAAAATTTAGATAGCTTTCATAGGTGCACCTACTTTCAACACCCCAATAGGGGTGCTATTCTTTGGGAAAAACACTTGCCCTAAAAACAAAAGGTTTGCCTGGCATGACGCAGGAAAGCACTGCAGAAGATTTTTCACCCCTTACCCGCTGCTGATTTCAAAATCAGTTCCACCAGCAGAACTCATGAGCTTAGCGCAGATCAGGCTTAAGTAGACACTGATGGCCGGGTATAGCAGGATTTTGCTTTCCAGTTTGTTTTCCATAAGGTAAGAGCACTAAAAGCACAGAAAGCAAGAGCTTCCCAGCTGCCCCAAAACGACACAACCCACCTCCCTGGCTGGCCAGCGTGATGCGGACAGACCCATTCCCTTTTGAGTTCATCCTCAGTTTATGTGCAGTGAGGAAAGCACACAGACCTGTGGCTCCCTTGTCAGAAAAGACCTGCCCTTGCAAAAACAGTATCTGAAAAGTCACCTTGGCAACAGAGTTCCTTCAAGCAGCCATCTGTAAGGCAGTGACTCACAAGTTTGCCATTGCAACCTGAAAACAAGGTACTGGGAGAATGCGGAGATGTACTTCTGAGCTGCCTTTACCTTCTGCAGCAAGTACTGTTAAGGTTCATACAAAACCATGGTCACCACCAAGGTGGGCAACTGAAGTAGAACCCACAGAACACAGCACAGCACAGTCTGGACAGTCAGCAAGTCCACTTCCACAGAGGACAAAAATTTCTATTTTAACAACAAAAATAAGATAAATGCATGAGATATCTGTGTGGATATTGTAGATTTGATAGGGAGCAGTGGGCAGCATAGAATACAATTTCTATAAAAACTTAAACAGCAACAAGTATCTGGAATGAGATTTATTCTGAGACAAAAAGTAATTCATGTTGACCAAGGGGTAAATTCGGTCCTTGGGGCTAAGGGAGACAGAATACCGAAACACCCCTATACTTTTTGGCAATGTCTTGCAGGCTTGTATTTTAAAGAGATTTTCCCTAAAATATCCTTTCCTTTCGCGCTAATAAGATTACCTTCAACAACATTATCCTTTGAAAAGTTTGAAAAATCAATACTTTCTGCAGTATTACATAGTGAAAGACCTAATTCTGAAAGCATTACAGTATTTGATTTTACCTGGTGCTTGTAATTTACTCAAAATACAAGAAAACATTAATTTACCTTAATTTCTTTGTCTTTTAACTATTATATTCATAGAATCATAGAATCATCAGGGCCGGAAGGGACCTTCAAAGGTCATCTAGTCCACCCCCCCTGCAGTCACAGGGACACCTCCAACTAGACCAGGTTGCCCAGGGCCTCGTCGAGCCTCACCTTGAATGTC